>VDFB02256132.1:51551844-51571292 GCA_007258455.2 Sequoia sempervirens | reverse complement strand
GTCCCCTGTTGACCTGAATAGGAGGCATCGACAAGAGTGGGCCCGACCCACATCCAACTATCAACTGCACATATACAGGTGTAAGATCTCATATCTGATCCCAACCTATTGGGAAGTGCTCTCTAATCTTGAGGTTTTTGAAAACCTCCTATTATTGGTCATCACAAGGACAACCAATCAAACTGATATCATCAACTCATATCAAAACAATCTATCTACTTCACATCATCCATATCAGTGACCCATATCAACTAACCCATATCAGACAAATTCATATTAGTGACACATACCAAACTCCTATCAAGTGCATCATATCATGTGAACCATATCAAGTGTTCTATCTAAGAGACTCACATCATAAAACCAATGCACAATCATTCTATTTCAATATAAAATCAATCTATTTTATCATCATTTGCTATTTGTTTTTCTTTTTCAAGAAAGCAAATTTATCAACAATCAAATCATCATCCTATTTGTACTTCAATCACAAATGAAAATATGTTTTTAATCACATCATCTACTATTTTTTTTCTATCGCAGAAAACACATTTATCAGAAGATATATCAGTCATTTACACTTTGTTTTCTAAAAAGAAAAGTTATTAGCAAATCACAAAGCAATCAATCCTTTCTCAGACTTTCTATCATTTCTATCCATATCAACCTGATGACAAAGACAATTTATCTATCTATTGACCAAAGAAGCAATAATTCATCATCATTTTCATCATACAACATTCTGTCTACATTTTCCTAGATGCGCTACTCTATGGCCTAAAAATGCTAAAACCCTAAATGCACTAAAGTTTCCCCTGGTTGCGCTAAAACTCCAAATATGCCATTTTGTGCCTTGAAAGTGCTAAATCAAATCCTATATGTGCTATTTCCCTATATGCGCTAAATCCCTAATCAAATGCGCAATTTCATCTACTCTATGCACGAAAACCCTATAAGCGCCATTTTGTGTCCTAAATGTGCTAATGTACCAAAATTTCTATCGACACCCTAAAAGCGCTATTTCACTTATCAAATGCGCTAACCTACAGAAATCCTCAAAGTGCTACTTTAATCCCTAGATGCGCTACAAGAAACTGCAAATGCGCTATTCTATTCCCTAAAAACGCTAAAACAGCCTCCTAAAATCTCAAATCCACGAAAAAACATTCAAAATCAACTAAAAATAAATAAAAATCAAAAGCAAAGGGGGTTGAATCGACTCACTGGTGGTCCATATGCAGCTAGTCTCTGATATCATCAAGCCTACTTGAATTTATGTCTATGATACAGAATCTCCATCTCACCAAGTCACCATCAGAGCATAGAATTAGTAAAGTCAAAAGGTGAAAATGACTTGTCTTTTTTTACCCTTTTACCTTTTAAGGGTCACACAAGGTGAGTTTTTGGTGGCATTTTGTTATTTTCAATCTGGGGCAGCTTTTAATCAATTATCAAGAGCTAAATCACTACATCCCTCTCATCATCCAAATTTCATCATCAACTCAACATTTTTCTCATCATCAGTGATTTACCTCTTGAGGGGGCATCATCAATATCAGCTGCATATTAGATTCAAATCAAAAGGCATATCAAGCATGTTTTTTAATCAAGGGCATATCAGTTAAAAATTTTCAATCAGGGGAAAAATCAAACACAACAAAATTTCAAAAGAAAGAATATTTTCTTTGAAGCAATGCGTTTTACACATCACTTCAAAGAGGGGAAAAATGTATATGCATAAAATTGGTCATGTCTAAATCTTGGCATTTAATTAAATATTTTATTATTTAATTAATCTCTTAAAGTCCTCTACATATGATTAAATTTAATTAATTTAATTATATTGTCCATTCAATTCTATTCTTCCCGCCATAATTAAATAAATTCACTTTATTTAATTATATCACATTCATATGTCTACTTAATTAATTAAATAAATACCCTTTATTTATCTTAATTAATTATCACCTTGTGAATTTAATTAAGTCTTTTGATTTAATTAAATTTAAAATATTTCCTTTCTCCTATTCAAAATCTTTCTTCTAATTAATTAAATATTTTATTTAATTAATTTCATCTTACATGTGTCATTTTCCTAAAAATTTAATTAAATATCTTTATTTACCAAAATATCCTTCATATCTCTTGGAGATGGCTTTGTTAATCTCATAAACTGTAGCTAGGACGCTCGCGTGCCCTAGCTCGCTTTGTTT
The DNA here is from genome assembly GCA_007258455.2 of Sequoia sempervirens. NCBI lineage: Eukaryota > Viridiplantae > Streptophyta > Pinopsida > Cupressales > Cupressaceae > Sequoia > Sequoia sempervirens. Next base: position 51,569,079 of record VDFB02256132.1, on the reverse strand, counting down.
TTTTTTTCCTATGCATGCATTATGGGGGAACGCTTGGTTTTCAAGGGGGTTTTGGACTAATTTTCTTGTGTGTGGTTTTCCTCCTTTGTTAGTTGCGTGGAGAGTGTGGGGTGTGGCTGCGTTTGGTAGTCTGCCTTCTTCCTGTTTGGAGTCTGTTCATTATCACTACATGTGCGGAGTAGCTGGGTGGGTTGTGGGTCGTGTTGGCTGCGAGGGCTACTGGCATTGCTTGTTGTGTGGGTCGAGTGGGGTCCTTTAGCCTGTGTTGGGTTGGCTACTTGGAGATCATTTGTTTGGGGCTGTGTGCTGAGATCTCGAGCTTTGGGGTGCCACGACCTTGTAAGGCTATGCTTTTTTGTTTGTTTGGAAGTCAGTGTGGGGTGTGCATGGGTGCTTGGTTACCCTTGGTTACCCTTGTGCATGCCCACCTGGGTTTAGTATTTGCCTCAATGTCTCGTGGGGAATCATCTAGGGCTAGTCCTAAGTTGGACTTCCACTCTGCGTTTGGTTTGAAGCCTTTGACACAGAATGTGAAGATAATTGATAATAATTTATTTTCTTTGGAGTCGGATATGTGTGGTTCGGGTTCGTCTGGGGGATCTCAGATTGCAAAGATTAATGGGTGTCTGGAGAGGTGCAAGGAGAGGCCAAAATTGATTATTCTGATGGAGATTCTTGTTAATGATATCGAATACTACTCGAACCATTCATTTTATTGCAAGTTTATGGGTTTGAGAGTCTCGCTGCAATTTTTGGAATCATGGGCTCAGAGGACATGGTTGCCGAAAGGAGAGATGGAGATTAGGCTCTTGGCGAACAACTACTTTATGGTAATCTTTGATTGCATGGCTGATCGGAATAGGATATTTGAAGGTGGTCCATATTTTTATAACCAGGTGGGTTTGTTTATTAAGTCGTGGCATGCGGGCTTCAATCCGATTGAGGAACTCCCGAATCGGGCTCCTGTGTGGGTTCGGCTGCCGTGGTTTCCAGTTGAATGCTGGCATGAGGATGTACTATAATTGGTGGCTTCAATGCTCGGCAAGCCTGTTGGTTCATCACAACAGACACAGTTCAAAAAGGTAATGACTTTTTCCTGTATATGTGTGGAAATTGATTTAAGCAAGCCATTGCCAAATTCTGTGGAAGTGAGTGTAGGTTCATATACTTGGATTCAACAACTGGACTATGAGACCCTTCCCTTTCGGTGTCATTTTTGTCATGAGTATGGGCACTTGTAGCGTAGGTGTCCTAGGGCAAAGACTGTGGAGCAGCAACCCTCTATGCCTCACCACAACCCGCCTAGGGTTGATAAGGGGAAGGAGACTATTCTGGGTGATGGAGCTGGTGAGGATGGATTTTCCCCTGTCAAAGCTCATAATAGGAACAAGGGACAAAAAAGGACTTTCAAGGAAAGGCAGGATGATGAAACTTTTAACAGGTTTGAGGTGTTGGATAATCTCAATCAGCAGGAAGTGAACCTGGGTTTGATTAATTTGGATCAGGGGCTTTTGGGTGCTGGATAGGAAGAACCTCCTCTGGAGGCTATGCAGGTCTTACAGGATGTGGGGGTCGGGTAGATGGTTACTGATCAACCTTCGCTTGCTCAGGCAGGATCAAATGATATAGTTAGGGTAGCGAAGTCAGGAAGTGGGGGGTCTCCTAGATCCCTGAAGGATGGTATGGATGTGGGGAAGAGCTCTCTCTCTTCTCCTCATCTGGGTATTCAACAAAAGGATCCAAAGAAAGGTGCGAGTGAGAAGTCCTCAAAGTTGGGTTGAAAGAAGGATTTGGAAAAGCTAAAGATTGTTGGTGAGACTTTGGTGGAATCAGGGGCAGTCAAGCCCCTCGATTCTCATTTCTCTTACCCTTTGAAATGATTGTTCTCTCATGGAATGTTAGGGGCTTGAACAGTGGCCCTCGACAAAAAGTTGTTCAAGATTTGATTAAAAGTAAATCTCCTGATGTTCTCTTTTTACAGGAGACTAAATTATCTACTAAGGGTATGTTTGGTATATTACCTAAGTTGTGGAGAAATGGTGAGTGTCAGTGTATTGGGGCTTTTGGATCTTCTGCGGGGTGGCTTGTTTATGGAACCCTCAGAAGATTAGTCCTTTCTGGTGGATGTCCTCTAAATCTTCTATTTCCTTTGTGGCCTCTAGCTTTGAGACGGGAGAAAAGGTATTCTTCTTGAATGTTTATGCTCCTATTGAGCTTCAGGGTAAGCAACTTCTTTGGACCCATCTTCGATTTGTTCGTAGCTTGGTTCCTTATCACCCATGGATTATGGCTGGAGACTTCAATGTCATTGTTGAGTTGGCAGAAAAATGGGGTGGAACAACAAGGCTGGGGCCGTCTGCTCTGTTACTTTGGGATAACATCCCATCCTTAAATCTTTTTGATGTGAAACCTAGTAATGGGTGTTTCACATGGAACAATAGAAGGATTGGAGAGAACTGTGTTGCTGAGAGGCTGGACCGGTTCTTAGTCTCTTGTTACTGGGTTGGTGGTGTGTGGTCTTTTTGGTCTGATATTCTGGACTGGAGGGGTTCTAACCATTGGCCTATTCTGCTTAGTATTGTTTCGGCTGGTATGCCTAGGACTCCTTCATTTAAGTTCCAGCTGATGTGGTTAAGGGATGCTACTCTTTTTGACCATGTGGCTGCTTGGTGGAGGACCGACCGACCTACTTTTGGTATGACTATGTACACTTTTGCTAAGCTTCTTCAGTTTGTTAAGTATAAGCTTAAGAGGTGGAATTGCCAGTGTTTTGGTAACATCTTTCAGGATAAGGATGTGGCTCAGGAGGAGTTGAATAAAATCACGAGGTTGATTCGGGAGAACGGAGTTACAGAGGAGCTTTTGAGGAAGAAGGCTAGGACTTTAAAAGTGGTTGAGAAATGTGAATTGTGGGAAGAGATCTATTGGAAGCAAAAGGCCAGAGTTGAATGGCTGCAAGCTGGAGATAAAAACATTGCCTTTTTCTTTAATTTTGTGAAGGACATGAGGCATGGTAATCCCATTTATGTTATTGTGAATGATAGAGGGGATCATCTTGCCTCTTTTAAGGAAATCTCAGCTGAGGCGTCACAGTACTTTGCTTCTTTATTTAAGGAAGAGCTGCCTAGAGGCTCTGCTGAGGAAGCTCAGGTTCTCTTGTGCATTCCCCAGTTAGTTTCCTGGGAGATGAATGAGCAATTGATGGGAGAGATCTCTCTTGAGGAGTTGGAAGGGATTGTGTTCCAGATGAGGAAAGGAAAAGCTCCTCAACCCAATGGTTTTCCGGTTGAATTTTTTCAAGAATTCTAGGATATCATAAAGGTGGACCTTCTTGCGGTTGTTCAGGAATCCCAGAGGAATAAAAAAATGTTGCGCGCTATGAATTCCACCTTCCTCGCCCTTATTCCTAAATGTGAGGGGGCTAATAGGTTAACTCAGTTTCGGCCTATTTCTCTTTGCAATGTGGTTTATAAAATTATCTAGAAATTGATAGCTAAAAGGTTAAAAAAGTGGCTTAAAGTGTTGATTTCTGAGGCGCAGAGTGGTTTTGTGGAGGGGCGCCAAATTATCGATGGAGTTGTTATAGCTACAGAGACCATCCATTCGATGGCTAAATCCCATGAGAAGGCTATGTTCATTAACCTGGATATGGCTAAGGCTTATGACAGGGTTAGATGGCCTTTCCTGAGGAAGGTTTTGGTGGCTTTTGGGTTTTTCGAAGAGTGGATTCAATGGGTCATGAGTTGTGTCACTTCTATCTCTTTTTCGGTGTTGATAAATGGTAGCCACTCTGAGCTCTTTGATGCTTCTAGGAGTTTACGTCAAGGGGATCCTCTCTCCCCATACTTATTTTTGCTTCTTGTTGAAGGTCTTGGCCGCTTGATGAGAAGAAGGGTGGAGATGGGCATCATTTAGGGTTGGCAATGGGGGGGAGGTTTGCCCCATAGTCTCACCTGTAGTTTGTTGATGATACTGCTTTGATGGGGATGGCTTCTATCAGGGAAGCTACTAATTTTTGGCAGGTATTGGATGTTTATCTTAAAGCTTTGGGTCAGTTGATTATCGAAGATAAATCCTCCATATTCTTTTTCAATACCTCAGTTCCCATTCAGAGAAAGATTGCAAATATCTTGAGGTATCAGATAGGGGCTCTCCCTTTGACTTATCTGGGTATTCCTATATCTATTGGCAGACTTCCCAAAGGCTCTTGGCAGAGTATTATTGACAAATTTTAGGTGAAAGTTAATCATTGGACCCATAGATGGCTATCTTTTGCTAGAAGGGTTCAACTTCTCAAGTCGGTGGTGCAAGCTTTACCAACCTAAGGAGCTAGAAGGGTTCAACTTCTCAAGTCGGTGGTGCATGCTTCAGGTGGCTCCAATTGGTTTTCTTAAGGAGTTGGATTCTCTTGAAAGAAAAATTATATGGGTTGGTAGTTTGATATCTTCCAAGTGGAGCCTTGTCAGATGGGATGTTGTGTGCAGCCCCAAACAATATGGTGGTCTTGGTCTTCGACAATCGGCTCTGTCGGGGGAGGCTATGGCTGCTAAGTTGTTCTAGAGATGGTGCATGGAGCAGGACCAAAGTTGGGCCAGGATCTTATCTCAAAAGTATTTCCCTGGAATTCCTCGTCAGGATCTCCCTAGGTACCCTTTAGAGGGGAAGGGCTCGGTGATTTGGACTACGCTGCAGAAAGGTGCCAAGCTTATCAAGGATGGTTTATTTTGGATTTGCAGAGGAGGCTCTGATGCTCTTTTTTGGTCAGAATCTTGGGATGGCCAACCTCCCCTTATCTATCAGTTCCCTGACTTGGTTCCTTTGTGTTAAAGATTTATTGTGGCTGGATGGGCTAGGGTGAGGGACTTCAAATCTCTCTCTTTCAGGGGTCAGCTGGGGGTGGCTTGTTGGAAGGATCCCTCTGAATGGCCAGATTTTGGGTTGGAAGAAAGGAGCGTTGAGCTTCATAACATCCTTCGTAGAAGGCGTTGTTGTCCTCTCCTGGGTGAGGATATCCTTGCTTGGATCCATAACCCTAAGGGGGTTTTTTCTGTTACCTCTGGCTATCAAGTTCTTTGGCTCAGAGGTTGGATGGTAGGGAGGTTCATTGGTGGAAAAGAGTGTGGAACAAGTTCTCCTGGCCAAAATGCAACTGCTTTGTCTAGACCTTGGCATGGAATAGGTGCTTAACCTGGGATAACATTCGTAAGCATGGATTTCAAGGGCCTTCTATGTGTGTTTTTTGTGGTAAGGAGGAGGAGGATTCTTCGCACCTATTTTTTCGGTGCCCCTTTGTTTCTCAACGTTGGCATTTTTGGTGGGGAGTTTGGAAGTGGCCCTGTGTTCATGCTTCTTCTTTGATTGAGTTTTGGGATAGTATGGATAGGCCCCCCTCGGTGGCTTCCTTTTTGCAAGATGTTTGGTATGTTGGTCCTACCTTTCTTCTTTGGAAAATTTGGTTGGAAAGAAATCGTAGGATCTTCTGTGGGGAGAAGTTGATGATTCAAAAAGTGTGGCATCTATTAGGAATGATTTAGGAATCAGTTGCAGCTAAAAGTGAGATGGTCTTCCCTCTAGAGAAAGGTGATGCTGAGTTGGTGGAAAGACTGGGTCTGCAAGAAATTCACTCTTCTTTTGGTGGTAACAGGTTCCGCAGGTAGGGGAAGCAGAGAGTCCAATGGGTGGGTAGGTAGATACCGCCTCCGAATGGAGTTTTGAAGATCAATACTGATGGATCTTCTAGGGGTAATCCTGGGCTTGCTGGGATTGGGGGAATTGGGAGAGATTCTGCGGGGTCGGTTATCTTTCTTTTTTCGGTGCATGAAGGGGCTCAGACTGTCAATTATATGGAAGGTTTGGCTATCCTTTATGCAGTTGAGAGGGATCTATCTCTGGGATGGAGAAAGGTTATTTGTGAAGCGGATTCTCATATTTTAATTAACTTGGTGAATAACCGAAAGGTGAGTGATATTAATTGGCAGCTGGCGGTAGTTGTTCAACAGATTCTTCAGGTTAGTTCTATGTTGGAGGTTGTGTCCTTTGTTCATATTCCGTGTGAGTTGAATCGGGTTGCTAACTGCTTGGCCAAGTGGGCTTCTGAGCATGAGGATGGTTGGAAGGTTGAGGATTGGAGACAGGTTTCTCCTGAGTTATGTCAGGATTTGGATCGGTTACTTGAGGAAGACAAGAGTTTGTAGTTGGTTGATTGTTTCTATTTCTATGGTGGGTGGGTTGTCTTTGGCTGATTTTTGGAGCTGTGACTCTTGATCTTTGTTGTACTGTTGTGTTCTGAATTTCAATAAAGTTTTTACCCCTTTTTATTAAAAATATCCTTCATATCTTTTCAAATCATAATTAAAGATTTTATTTAATTATGAAATCTTTATTATTATCCAAATCTTAATTGAATATCTTATTTAAATAAGAAAATCTCCATGTCACCCATAAATAAATAATTGAATTTATAATTCATTATTTATCTTCAAAATCTTTCCAAAATCTCAAAAAGATGATTTTTACAACTCATCTTTATCATCTCATCTTATCTCTTCTACGAAAAAGGAAACAAATCTTGTTTTTTGTTTTCTTCTATTTTTCTCTCCAGTCTTATACATCTTCAACCGTTCGATCTGCCAAGAATTTTCACAGCCGTTGATCACCTCAGCCAATCAGAATCTTTCAAAAACTCTATAAATACCCCTGCAAATCCAAACATTGGTTACAACACACACACGTACATTAGAGCTTACTTGCATTCTCGCATTCTAGTATTCTAGCATTGTCATTATCAGTTTTAGCATTCATAGCATTTTCATAATCTTCAATTCTAGCAATCATGTTTAGTTTAAGCATAATCATATCTTAGCATAGCACGCATTCATCTTCAATCTCATTCTCTAGGAAGACCGTTTGTTGAGCCTAGCACACAATCTAAGAGAAAGATGGAATTGACAAAAACATTGGAGATAGAGGATGATAGGACGACATCAATGACAAAATACTGAGTTTGCATTCCTTGTATTTGATTTTCTGGTTTTGATACAATGTTCTATCGGTGTGTTTGATTTGTTTTTAATATACATTTATCACCCATAAAATTGATCACACAAATATCATGGTTTTCTAATTAAGTAGTTAGTGTTGACATCTATTGTGGAGGCAACAATTCAAGCAAGGTCCACTTGAGGTACTACAATCCACTCTATTTTATGTTATTATATTAGTGCATATACTGTTTACTTAAGATAGTTTCCAATTACATACATGTGAAATTCATGAACATATTTTGTAATTGAGTTGGATTATTTATCCTAATGTGTGTTTCATACTCCTAGAGTGATTAGACATATTCAATCTAAAAAATTAATGGCCATAGTCTTAAGTGATAAGTACTTGTAGCATGAGTAATAGCTTACATTTATTTCTCCTATTTTGCAAGTTAATGTTTCATTTCCTTTTCCAACCTTCATAGTTTTTTGTACATGTGTAACCACCTATACTCATTCATATAGGGAATTTTAGAGTCCATGAATGCACATATAGTGCCAAAATTGTCAAAAGTGTATGAAGCCTCTCATAGAAGATGATTTTTTTAGTTGGGAAGTCATCCTCTGAATTGTGTGTCTACCTATAGCACCAATTTAATAAAACAATAGAGAGGCCCTACATTTTTGGTGTTGTTGCTAGGGATGGTGCTAAGTTCAATATTCTTTTGTGGAATTTCAATTCTTTTCAAAGCTTTCCTAGTTTAGCAATTTTTTTTTCAACATTAGGGTAAATATGCTTTATCCATCAACACAACATGAATTACTAAAAATGTGTAAAAACCGCTAGACTAAAAAGTTACAAAAATTGCATGTGGAGGCAATGAGACACTCTAGGAAGATTTATCCCCTCAACACATGAAGCATTGGAGGATACCGGTGAACAGAGTGGTAATTGAAAAGAAGAATCATCCCTAGAACCAATAACTACACTAGACATAGGGGAGGCTCCCCACACACATAAGAATCATGGATGATGTAGTAGTAGAAGACCCGCTAGAGAATGTAATGTTTGTGTTCCCTATATCTAACAAGGAAAGGGATGTTTCTTTGAATAACATACCTCCTTCGACACTTCTTTTCTTCTATAGGATGGTTACAAAGGACCAATACACCTTTCTTTTTTAGTTTGATGTACAATACTAAAGTTATGAATATATAAAAAATACACATAGACTCGAACTATTTCCAACAACATTGAAAGATGTTGCTTTGAGATGGTTCATGGGATTGGGAAGAGATGTTGGTGTGGAGCACCTAGGAAACACTAGGCATTTAGGAAGTCTAGAATGAATTTTTGTTTTGATGTGTTATTTTGAAAGGTCATGTTGACCATTTAGATAGAATTAGAGGTTTAAGAATATGTCTTACTCTATAGTGATCAGTAGGTTAAGGAGTGGAAAGGGTGGATGAGTTATGAAACTCATTTTTCTTAGTTTACTAGAAATTGGCAAAAGTTGCAAAATGGTGCATTTTGCAACTTTGCCACATGATAACTTACAAGTTTGACCAAGGAAGCATAACTGATTGAGGAACCCTATATAAGGTGTGCCTCGACCTGAGAGCAGGGTTGGAAGCATTTTACTTTGATTGGAGTTTTTGAATCAAGAAAGATAGTGTGTTTTAGAGTGAATTTTCTGATTTTTGCTTTGTAGTGAGCTTTAATGGATTAATCTTGGCACTGTAACTTGGGTAGAATGTAGTGTGGTAGTTTTCCAAGCTTTGTGTGACATTAATTAGCTTCTTTATTCAATTACAATCTCTGTTTGTAAATAGTTTTGATTTCATCCTGTTGCTGGTCTGATCCAGACAGTTTTGAGCAAATGGAGATTTAGCTCACTTTCCCACCATACAAATTGTACGGCCCTTTGGGAATAGTGACTAGACTCCATGTGTGTAAATATGGTAGGTTTTAGGGTTTGTGTGAGCACAGGAGCTGTTGGCAAAGTCTTGCCCTAGGCGAGCCAGGAAGAGTCCGGCTAGGGAAGACAAGGAGTGCAGAGCACATAACTTGCAGGGGTGATGGAATTTTGTTGAATTTCCTTTTTGAGAAGTTAGATGTGAGTCTTACCAAGACTTGGTATTCAAGAGGAAACTCCATCAGTCCATCTGGTGTGAGAAACACTTAGCAGATTGAAAGCAGCAAGAAAGGGCTTAAAAACCCTAGTTTTTGTCCATTTTCAAGTGGAGGCGTTGTACGGGCAGTTAAGACCCAAGACCTCGAAAATCCTTGAGAGGTGTCCATTTTAAGCAAGAACCTCAAAGAAAGATTGGGGGTTCTTTGGAGAAATTGAGAGAGTCAACCAGTTTTCTCAGAGAAGGAGACCTAATTGGGGCTCTTAGGCTAGTAGCCTTTTTAACCCTAAATGAGGGTTTGATGAAAGTGACCAAGAAATGGAGCTAGGAGGATACTCAAGAACCAAAATTGGATGGATTGCAATGAATTGAAACACCTCCACACCCCTGCAAATCAAAGTTCAAACTTTGGAGGTATAGTTAGTCTTTAGGGCAGATTAAAGGCTAAGGAAGAGTTAGAGTTATTGCACCAAGATTGACTTGGTTGGTTAATTTGTGATAGTAGTGGGGTTGGCCAGGAGAACCAGGGGTACCTAAACATGAGAAGGGTCCTATAGGTTAAGGTGGTGAAGCAAAACACCAAGGAGGTCTTGCAAGCAAGACCTAGAGCAGGAATCTGTGATTGATTCCTCCAACCCCTCACCCTATCGATGTTGTTCCCAACTAGAACATGATGAAGATAAATTTCTTGGAGAAGTACTAGGATTACTATAGAGGCATATATAGAAAGAAGGATGATATATTTAGGATGTTGTAGAAAGAGGATGAATCATTGGAAGATTATATTTAGAGGTTTCAATTCTGCCTCAAGAAATCCCATCAAAATAGACTCTTTGATGAATCCTTGAAACTAATATACTTAAGGGGAGTTAATGAAGACTGTAATGCACTCAACCTCATTTGGGTAGGAGACATCTCACATTTACCATTTGATGAGATTTGTAGAGTATGTGGAAACTATTATAGGTCTTTTACCAAGAAAGTTGGAGACATGACATTTTCTCTCAACAAATCATCTACTGGACTCTTAAGGGTGGAGCTAAAAAACCTTATATCAAACATGAAGAATGATATCATTAGCCACTTGGATATACAATTAGATACCTTCCACATCAAGAAAAATCAAGAGGTAGAAGAAAACCTCACAAAATACTACCCACATTGTAGATAAAAGAAAATTAATTGCAAGTGCAAGAAGTTGGCCAATATTTTTGATGATGAGCAAGGGAAGACAAAATTTCAAGCCTTGGAAGATGAAGATGGTCAAATGTTTTACATAGCTCTATACAAACCATGATAGCCAAGAAAAGGTATGCGTCAAGATCCCTTGAGCTATAACATATCACTTCTAGTTAATAATGCAAATTTCCCTAGTTTGAACCCTCAATCTTGGACTAATGTGCAAAACCCACAATGTCCAATGCCTCAATCCAATTGGAATCAACAACAAAAAAACATGTGTCCACCATAGAATTAACAAGGATCTAATTATAATTCTTAGTGGCCACCCAAAAAAAAATAATGGAAACCTCAATGGAAAAGAGGTCAACAATGGAAAAATCAAAACCTCAACTATTAGTAGCCATAACAACCCTCACAACCATAACAACAAGCCATAACACCAAACCCAACAACAATTGCACCAATTCCACCAAGAGCACCTCAATTTCTGACACAACTTGCACCTAACCCAAATAATAAGTCTATCCAATAGGCTTATGTTAATGACACCATACAATACCCCACCTATGTAGTTAAGGTCAATGATGTACACCTCAAAACAAGGAAAATGTTAGTTGGGCTTTCATATCCTCATATCACTGAATTGATTGATGAGGAACTCCTAACAGAGCCCATGGAAAAACAACCTAATGAACCTAATTCAAATCATGTCAACCCAACAACCATGAGTCCAAAGCCTCCATTCCCTAAAAGATTAATAGTCCAAAAATAACATTCACAAGTTTGGATTGATCTATTAAGACAACTCAAGGATGTTCACATCAAGATACCCCTCATCTAGGCCATTAAAGAAGTACCCATTTACACCAAAATAGTGAGAGTTATTCCTCAAAAATCTAGGAATGAAACATAATGACCCTTAGAATATTGATGTCTTAAGACAACATGCAAACATTATTTTGGGAAACATAACTATCCTTAATTATGCAAACCCTTTGGAGCTCTATAGTGGATGTCAAAATCAATGTTACTCTCATTAAGAATACCTTAGTTGATCTTGGGGAAGCAATTAATGTTTTGACCAAATAAACCATGAAATTATTACTATAGTATAGGAAAAATTATCCCTTTTCACACTTAATTTGGGAATAATTAATAATAAAATGAGCCTAATGTTGCCTTGATTTAGTGTTGTAATATGTATTTCATATTCACATCAAGTTTAGGGAACTTTTTAAATAAAATAGACTTAATTGTTCTTTATTTAGGGTGTTGTAAGGTGCACCTTTACACTTTCATACTAATCTAGGGCTTCATTAATTGATTGAGGTTAATTTTCCTTAATTGTCCCCTTTAATTCAAATCCAAGCCTAATTAAATGCAAATTCTGAGAGATAAAACCTGACATTCATAAATGTCATTTCACCAAACTTAACTTTGGAAGATGTGTGTCCTAGGTAGGTGACCTAGGACCCATTTTCCATAGGGTGAATGTGTCCTAACTTAGTCCTATGACCGTATTTTTACATAACAATTCATCTTGTCCGATGTGTGTCCTAGGTAAGTGGCCTAGGATCCATTCACCCTATGGTGAATGGGTCCTCACTTAGACCTAGGACCCCCCTTTTGGATATGTTTTTGGTGGTATTTTAATGATTTTTAATCCATAATTCAATGTCGGCTTGTGATATTTAGATTTTGGGAATTAATGTTATGATAGGTATAAATACAAGGTCATTTCATTATGTTCATTCTATAATTTAAAGCTAAGATCCTAGATCTTCATAAGCAATCAAGATTACTTTCACAAGAGAATTATAGGAGAATTCAAAATAATTTTTCAAGGCATTCAAGAGCAGATTTGTAGAAAATTATTGTAGCAATCAAGATTCATTTCATTATGTCAAAGATGTATTGCATCATGCATGTTGTTTGAGCTAATATGTTGATGTAGTGTTCAAGATCAATCAAGCATTCAAAAGACATTATATCTAATCAAGTTTCATGATCAAGATATACATTCATTGAGGCCACTTCATGCAAGTTTGTAGATTTGTACTCCAAGGTTTCAATTGAGGTTTGGTGAGTTGTTACATATTGTTTTTCATTCCTCATTCCTTTCATTCTTTTACTCATTATAGGGTTTAATTACTAAAACATGGTTTGACCAAGGTAAACCCCTATTCCCTAACAAACAACATTTTTCTCTCTTTGATGTGATTGTAGGTTTAAGGTTGAAGATCATTTGGAGAGAAAAATTGAAGAAAATTGTAAAGTTGTCTAAGTTACAAGAATTTTTTTCAAATCACAGAAACTGATATGTAGGTTTTATTTCTAGTTGTATAGGAGTGAATTTGCACCCCTTATGAAAATTCCCCTATTACCTTTCTCCACTTTAGAAAACCAAGTTTGAAGGATTAATTCCACCTAAGCTTGCTGCTTTAATCACACTTGGCACCTGTTTTGAGTGTCAGAAAATGAATTTATGTTGTGGACACCCATGCAACACATAGACATCCACGCGGAGCACTTACATCCCTAGCAAATTCCTGTGGTTGAACCTATAGAGGTGTTACACTTCTCATTGGGAGTCAAGTTGTAACACCCCCTTTGGTTGACTAACCTGAATATGGCCGTTTTCTTCACTCTCTCCTTCAAATTCACTCCTTCAACAAACATTTCATCCTCTAAGCATTCAAGCAAACTTCTTCACTTCATTCACAAGCTCATTTTCACTCACTCCAAGCATTTCAAGCACTCCATTGCAACAACTTCACTCCATCACTTTGATAGAGCAAGTTGGGGACAACACCATTGCAGCAGAGGCTCAAGTACTCTCATTCTCTCCCCTAAGTAGCCTTGAGTGCTCTTGGTGGAGGTGGTAATCTTCCCTTTCCTCTCCTCTATCACTTGGTTGAGTAAGCACACATACCATTTTGTAGTTTTTTTGGTGTTTTTCATTATATTACTTTCTTTATCATACTCGCTTTCTTGGTTTTCTATGGAGGTGGAAACACCAAAGCGGGGTCTGACTGTGGCAAGCCCCTATATAGCCACTTAAAATTTTCCTCCTCTTTGTTTGTAGGTGAATGTGTTCTCAAGGAGCTAGCTAGCGAATAAGTTTCTGTGTGAGATCCTCCTTGCCACCTTAACTCTTGTATTTTTGCTTTATCACATTAGAGAGTATTTTTTTTACTTAATCACGTTATTTTGGCCCTTTAGTAGTAGTTAGCTAGGTCGTTATCTTGTTTTCCTAGGTTTGAGTTCTATGGTCATACAAACGCCAACATACTTTAGAGATGCTAGCACGTTGCGCTGTTGCCCAAGGGCCATGCTTTCGTCCTTGGGTAGAGAGCTTCCTAAGGTGTAGTGTTGAACTTGAAAAATGGATCACCTAGTCTTGTTTTGCATTTCAGATTTGTAGAGTGATTGAAGGACCTTATAGTCCTCATCATGCTCGTCTTGTATATCCTAACACCCCGGTAAGCTGAGGTAATTTAGGGTAGCCTTCCGCATATTGTCGCTCCATGACTTAGGGCTTTGCATGTGGTGGTCCCCCTCTCTTACATTTTTGGTGAACTTGATGTGAACCAATGTCTACTCATTCGTTGGTGTTGAGGGCCTCTCCCATGTACTTTGTGACTGTTGCGTTCCTAAGTGTTGTAAAAGTTTATGAGCATCACAACCCAATCCACAACTTCTGGGTATATCATTAGGAGAAGCATACAACACCTAATGGAAAGGACAAAGGTCTCTATTTGGTTATCTATAGGCCTTTTCTCTAGCCCCACCATTAGTGTGGCCACACAAGAGAAGTTGTCAAGTAACGAGATGATATTCATTGACAAGACCAATCATGTTCCCACTCCCCCTGCATCTCCTACACCATCATCGGTAGATGAGAGTGAGGCCATTTAGATCCCTGCATAATATGTCTCCACCCTTGCTAAAGGATTGGCTGACTTAGAAAATCACTTGGAAATAAATATGAAGATGGCTAGGGTCGCTCAGGTTGTTAGTGAGCTAAAACATATGATGGGTAAAGATCAAACATGCATAGAGCTTCTGACTAGCCTCCTTAGTCTCACCGAAGCATTGTGCCCCTTCTAACAATCCTAGCTTTTCACAAGGAGTCAACTTCATAGAGCATGAAGGATAGTTAGGAGTATTGATGCCTCCCATGTCCATTTACATGGCCAGTGCAGTCCCTTCTATCAATATCCCTGCTGTCTTTGAGCAACCCAAGACTATCAAAGTAAATAGGGTCCCCTTGGGCGTTAGCTTCACCCCCCTATTACCTCAGTGGTGGAGGTTTTGGCGGGATGAGTGGTTGGGGCTTTGGTAGTAGTGGTGGATTCGGTAGTGGAAGTGGTTTTGGTGGAGGTGGCTCTGATGGTGGTTCTAGTGGAGGCCCTACTGGTGGTGGTCGCTCTGGTAGTGGTTCTAGTGGAAGTCACACTGGTGGTGGCCCTAGAGGTGGCTTTGATGGTGGTTCGAGAGGAGGTTCCTCTAGCCCTCTATCTTCTAGTGACCCTATTTTGAACACTCTTCTTCAGAATATGGGTAAGATGTAGAGCCAGTTAGCGAGTTTTTCCCAAGCCTCTTCCTAGCCTATCTTCCATCCATTCTTCCAACATAGCCCATTGTCTATTGCAATCTTAAACACTCCCTTCCCCCAAGGAATGGAGATCCCTGAATTTGAAAATTATGGTGGTAAAGCAGATCCAAAGACACATGTGTCCACCTTTAACTCCCTATGCACAAACTTCTTCCATCATGTCGTGTTGATGGCCAAACTATTTCCTTGATATCTCAAGGACACAATGCTTGAGTGGTACTGTTCTTTGCCTGAAAATTCCATTTTCTCATTTGACCAACTTGTAAATAAATTTCTTAGACAATTTGAAGCAAACATCAGGCCGAAGATGACCTTTTCAAATCTCATCTGATGTAAACAAGGAGATAACAAAAAAATCATTGATTTCATAGTGTGCTACCAAGCACTCCTTTCACAAATATCATCTCAGCTACCCAATTCTAATGTGTAGAAGGTATTCATAGGGAACTTACAAAGGCCTTGGAAAGAGAAGTTTTCCCTTATGAAATACCCTTCCTTTGTGTACTTGTGTGTAGCTTTACAAGAGTACCAACAGATGGTTGTTCAGTTTGGGGGATCCTCCTCGCGCTCCCGTTCTGAGGGAAAGTCCATCATATCAATCTCTAGGAAAGGTAAGACCTTTACGAATGTAGTTGCCACTACTAATAACAATGGCCTTAGACATAGTTGAAAATTAACAAAGTTATTGAAATCTTATTCTTCTATTTTGCATAAGTTGTTGAAGGATAAGATCGTAATCTTTTTGAATCTGAATCCTGTTAAGGAGCCTTACCCTAGTTGGTATGATGGGAGCACTTATTGTTCATACCATAAAGTTAATGGACATGACACAAAATGTTGTATGCAGCTGCATCATGAGATATAGGACCGCATTGAGGATAATACCATTCATCTTGATGGGAGTAAACAAAATGCTAACAAATCAGTGGCAAAAGCTAACAGTGAATTGTAGATATAACAAACCCATTTTCATCGCACTCTACTAACATGATTGTAGATCCCACTGATTTTGTTACTTAACCTGAGGCCTATGTTAACATGGTCATGGTGACTTCTACTGCTCTACCCGCACCTGGTTCATCATAAATTAAATTCACATCACAAGATTTTCCCTTAAATAATAAACCCTCACCTCTCTACATTCCCACTCATGTCAATGGTAGCATTGTGACAAGAGTCTTAGTAGACCTTGCGAGCCATGTGAATGTTATCACAGAGGAAACATTAGTATTAAATTCGTTACATATTGAAGAATATGAAGAAATAAAATCTACCATCCGTACACACGATGGTATGTGTCTTAAACCTTATGGCTCGATAACTTTTTCCATCCTGGTTGGAACTAGGGCTGTTGACATGCTTTAGATGTTATCCCGGAGTCATATTTGTTTAGGATGAAGCTAGGCATACCTTGGATAGCTTCCATGAATGGAATTGCCTCTTTTATTCACAAGTGTTTAAGGTTTTCCCATGAAGGTGTCATGCATATAGTGAATGACACTGGATATCAGCCCTTAGTGTCCCATGGTGGATATCTGTTGGATCACTTTTGGCCCTCCCCAATTGGTTTGCTTCCTCTAGGAACAAACCTACTTTACAAGAATTATGTAAAGTATAAGACTGGGGGTAAGGGACAGCCGAAACTGACCCTTCCTATGATATAGCAGTTGGCCACCTGCTCCTCTCGAGAGGAGAAGGAGAAGGCCATACCAACCACTCCCCCTTCTTAGAAGAGAGAGGAGAAGTCCATGCTGGCTTCCTCTCCTTCCCATAAATGCAAAGAGAAGGTTGCTTTTCCTTGGACTTCCTCGTCCTCTCCTCTTTCTTGGGAAGAGTACTGGATGTGTCAGCCCAGTGGCTATCCACTAAGTCTGATGATTCCTCCTTGGCGCAGGCCCACGCTTAGGATCGTGGATCTCCGTAATGAATACCTTGGAATGTGGTACTACTTATATAATAGAAAGAAAGGTTCTTGAAGGGAATTTGATCCATTGGCACCTACCACTCCTACTCCCAAAGCAATGAATAGGAAGAGGCCCATTGTCAAGCTCTTGAGCTACCCCTCACTGCTTCTCAACTTGTTCCTCCTGCTCTTGTGCAAGAATATGTTCCTCTGCCAGAAATGACTATAGTGGATATTCCCATGGTTGAGTAGGAGCCTTTTGTTGCTTCATAGCCTCTAGCCTCTAGCTCAAAGAGTCAAAGAAACCACCTTACATGTGAGCGCAAGTCGGTGAAAGGCTCTCTTAGCTGAGTAGACCACCTTGCAAAGGAAGGAGGAAGAGACAACCGTCCCTACGTTAGGGCCTCCTACAATGT
>VDFB02256132.1:51530963-51551744 GCA_007258455.2 Sequoia sempervirens | reverse complement strand
ATATTCCCAACAATGATGTTTTATGGTTCCCTCATGCCGGGTGCAACAAATAAATGCTAGGAATAAATACCACAAACTCCTGTTAGACGATCTTCAAGGTTAAGTAGACCTCCAGAAAGATTCTCTCCTTCTTTGTATACTATTCTGTTAACTGATGCTGGTGAACCAGAATATTATGATGAAGCTATGCAGGTGGATACAAAGGTTCAGTGGGAGCATGGAATGAGAAAAGAAGAAATGGACTCCTTTGCTGGAAAATCAGACTTGGAAATTATGTAAGTTGTCTGCAGGTAAAAAGGCTTTACCAAACAAATGGGTTTATAGGCTGAAAGAGGAGGATGGATGTAAGAAAAGATTTAAAGCCAGATTAGTCGTAAAGAGATTTGCACAGAAAAAGGGTATTACTGATGAGATTTTTCCAGCTTGTTGTACCGACTTCTATTCGTATTGTTTTAAGCATTGTATCAAGATTTGCATTTAGAATGTTTTTGATGTTAAACAAATTTTCTCCATGGTGATTTGGAAGAGGAAATCTATATGGAACATCCACAAGGATTTGAGGTCAAAGGTAAGGAGAAACTAGTGTGCAGATTGAAGAAAAGCTTATATGGCTTGAAGCAAGCACCTCGGCAATGGTATTTGAAATTTGACAGTTTTATGGCTGAGCAAGGCTACAACAGGTGTAATTCTGACCATTGAGTTTATTTTAAGAGGTTGGATAATGATAGCTACATTATTTTGTGTTTATATGTTGATGATATGCTTGTAGTTGGGTCTAACATGGACCACATAAGAGAGTTGAAAAAATAGTTAGCAAAGTCTTTTGCTATGAAGGATTTGGGGGCAGCAAAACAAATCCTTGGTATGAAAATTCATAGAGATAGGAAAAACACAAAATTGTTTTTATCTCAGGCTAATTATGTTGAAAAGGTGTTGCAGAGATTTCATATGGAGAATGCAAAAGTTGTTAGCACACCTTTTCCTAGTCATGTTAAATTGACAAAGGATATGTGTCCAGAGACACAAGAGGAGGAAGAAAAAATGTCCAAGGTACCATATGTTTCAGCTGTAGGCAGTTTAATGTATGCCGTGGTATGCACTAGACCGGATATTGCACATGTTGTGGGAGTTGTTAGCAGGTATTTGAGTCATCTCGGAGTTGAGCATTGGAATGCAGTAAAATGGATTCTCGGGTATTTGAGAGGTACATCAAATAATTGTTTATGTTTTGGGGGCTCTAATACTGATTTAAAAGGCCATGTTGACTCAGATTTAGCAGGGGATATAGATACCAGGCAGAGTACCACATGTTATGTATTTATAGTTGGTGGGACAGCAGTGAGTTGGATTTTTTGACTGCAAAAGGTGGTTGCTTTATTCACCACAGAGGTAGAGTATGTTGCTGCAACAGAGGTGAAAAAGGAGATGATATGGCTGCAACTTTTCATGGATGAGTTGGGAAAACAACGGGCTGGAAATTATTTGTTTACAGATAGTCAGAGTGTTATACATCTTGCAAAGAATTCTGCCTTGCATTCTAAAACAAAACACATACAGTTGAGATATCATTTCATTCGGTCAGTGTTGGAGGATGGACAGGTCAAGTTGGACAAGATACATACAAATGTAAATCCAGCAGATATGTTTACGAAGGTGGTGCCAAGGGAGAAGCTGAGCTCCTCTTCAGCTTCGGTTGGCCTTCAAGGTTGAATTCAAGTATAACAGAGCAGCAGGGTCCAAGGTACTTATTTCCAATAGGAGATGTAAGTGCAGCAGTGTTATCCAGGATTAGTCTCCAAGTGGGAGGTTGTGATGGTGTGGAGCCTGATCAGTCTCCAAGTGGGAGATTGTTGGTATGTGGCGACTGATCATGCTATACTGTATAGCCCATGGTATACTGTACACCCCGGCCCCCTATCCTTGCTCTGGTCCTGTGGCTGGTTTGCCTCGGTAGGGGTTCCTCCGTACGTACCGGTAAGCGCAGGTTCGCGGTAAGCCCTCGGTGCAGTGGCTCCTACTTTTTCGCGTGATCACCGAAAAAGGGAAAAATCAATGAAAAAAGAAAAATCTGATTTTGTAGAACCAAAAATCTGGAAGCTTCTAAGCTTGTTAAAAATGGGTTCGGATGGGTATTACTGTATGATGAAAAATGCAATTATTCGCAAGATTGTAAGAGGTTTTTCACTGGATAATAAAAGTATTGTATGGCTACGGTTTGGAGGATGTAGCCCAGATTGGGTGAACCACATTAAATTATGTGTTATGATTTATTCTATGCATGTTTTAGTTTCTCTGTTTATTATATAAATTTGCATTTAATTGTTAGATCTGCCATCTGTAATCCTAACATCACCATTGATCAATGTTTCAAAAATCTATAAATACCAAGTCTTTTCCATTTCAAATCCTTCTAAGCACCCTTAATATCTAGAATTTCATACTCATTTCTTGAGCATTCTAGAGAATCCTTTATGAATCAACCCTATCAATCAAGATTTTACCACATGGATAATGTATAAAAATAAGTAATCTATATCCACACCATAATTATGCATCAATGCACAATGGGATTGAGAGGTTTGCACTTTCAATTAGTTTAATATATTTGAATTATGTTTATTTCTTTAGATTAAACTCGTTTGAATGCTTTGCAAATTGAATTTCATTAATTATGGCTTCTAACTTGATCATTTGTTTGTTTGTTTATTTTAATTTTGTTCTTATTTCATCAACTAAGCTAACCATACAATATTTTGGCATGCCCGATGGGACCCATGCCCCTGTACTAACAATATTTTTAAGTTTTTATTGGATTTGTAGGTTATAAGAATAGTGCAACACTTTTGTAGAGACATTCTGATGCCTTTGCTAAAGCTCGACATTTATTCAATACAAATATTGATGCTTATGTATATTGTGATGCTTCTGTCTAACTTTCTTTCTCTTTTTCTTGTAGGAACAATGTGATGCTTTTGTCAAAGGTCGAAGCTTATGCAAAATATCATTGCTTCTGCAAGCTCACAGTGTGATGCTTCTACCATAGTTCGATGCTTTTGTTTCTAACTTTTCATTTTTATTTTTAGAAATAGAGCGACATATTTGTCAAAGGTTGACACTTTTGCAAACAACAGTGTGACACTTTTGTATGATAGTCTGACACTTTTGCAACACAGTAAAACACTTTTGCAAGGTATAATAGTGAGCTATTTTTTATGGTTTGAACTAACTTGATTCTATTTTGGCTAACCCTAACAATTTGTTCTCTATTTTCTATTTTTAAGACTAACTATTTGCAACAACTTGGAAATTAATGGGAGAATATGTAATGTAACATTTAGGAAATATAGCAAAGGTTAAAGCATTAACAAATCAATTAAACTCTAGTGTAATCTAAAGCTAAACAACAAAGTACAAAGAAAGCATAAAATATAAACACAGAATGATCTCACCCAGTATCTACATCCTTCCATGAATGACCTCGATTCTCCTTCTCTATTTCATCATGATGGTATTCTTGCCCTCAGATTTTTAGTATTCATGCAAGCATAGCCTTGATAGATGTGATTATAGCAAAATATCGAAGATTATAAAAAAAGTACTCCAAAAGTCATACAATTTCAGGGGAGGTAAAATGATGAAAGACAGATCAATTTATATAAAATTGATCATTCAAATGATAGGCTAGGATTGAAAGATAAACAAGTGATTGAGATCAAAGGATTTGACATGCATTATGATAACTGATAGTACTAACACGAGTGATAAAAACTAAGAATAGAGATAAAGATTAAATAATGATTTAATCTTCGAGTTTGGTATTCAAAAATAGAAGAATTACGTTTGCATGAAAAAGACAAAGGTAGAATAAAAGCAACGTTCTATTCGAACACATGCACAAAATTTAATTAATTAAATAAAGATATTTAATTAATAAACATGTGCACACATATGAGTTGGAACTAGATGATTGACTAGTGATGACAAAGAGTTTATTTGTGAAAGCCACTCATACATTAAATCAAGAGATAATTGACTGATTTAAATAGATCTCAAGTCAAGTGAGAATGAATACTTAGATAACTTAAACATTTATCTAAATATAGAGGAATGTGTTAAAAATAGACTTTTATAAATTAAATGATTTATTTAATTCAAGATTCAACATTTAAAGATTTATTTAATTGAGTGATGATGAGGTTAAATGAATAATGAAATAATTAAAGTACTTATTTAATTATAGTTGGAAATATGATTAAGGTAAATTAAATAAGAATTTATTTAATTTGAAAAGGATAAAGTTAATTAATGACACAATTAAATAAAAAGTGTTTATTTAATTAATCAGAATCAAAATAAAGAAAATGTGAATTAATTAAATAATTAAGATTATTTAATTAATAGATGAATAAACGTTAAAGTGAATTAATTAAATAATTAATTTTATTTAATGAATAGATGAGAAAGGACTTGAGAAAGTAATTAAATAATTAACATTATTTAATCATAACCATGAAAATATGAATTATGAAGAAATTGAAGTCATAGGCTTAGACCAAATTTCAATGTCTAAATTTTACCCCTCTTTGATACAATGTTATTTCGGTGTTGTGTCAAAGAAAATCAATCAAAAATATGCCCTTGTCATGCCCCGATGTAAAATAGGTGAAGTTATGCCCCCTCAGGAAAATTGACAAATTTTCAAAAAAATTCAAAAAATTTGGAAATAGTCCTGATTAGTCAATTTGATAGCCAAAAATGTAGTGGAGTTGACAGAAATGAGTTTCAAGGTGTTAGGGACGTGTATGGGTCGATTGAAGCTGGAGGTTTACGTGGCCAATAGAAAAGGTTGGAGGAATTACCACCCAAAACCCTAGGTATAAATAGAAAAGGGGTGAAAATCCAATTCATTTTCACCCACCTATTTTAGAAATTTGAAAAATTTGCTCTAGACTCCTAGCGACAATGTCTCCAATTCTACATTCACACCATCGCGCCTATCGCATTCAGACATTTAGGCGACCTGCAGATGTGGACCCCCTGGTATTTTGTCCAAAACAAACTCTTGAATTTTTAATTTTCACTCGTTTTTATGCATTTAATTCCCTTTTTTCTTATGCGTTACTTTTATTAAAAGTCACATTTGCATGCATAATCAACGCATTTTCTTTCGGAACTACGCATTTGATAATTGATGTGATAGCTTAGCGTAGGTTTTTAAAATTTATACACATCTGTAATTTATTTCAACACAATTGTTAATTAGCATCACATTTTTTTTTAGATAGACGCATATATTTTATGTGACGCATTTGAAACTATTTCAACACATTTGCATTTTTGATAGTTGCTGCTTATGCATGACTATAGAGATACACATTTGCATTGTAGAATGCATTTGTGGTTTAGATCGATGCAAATGACAATTTGTGATGCATTTGCAAATCTAAATGACGCATATGATATTTTGTAACACATTTGCAAATAAAATGACACATTTGATGACACATTTGAATGGCACAAAATTTTGAGTTTTTGGCTAGGATAGATTGTTGATTCTAACATGAGGTATGCATAATGTCATTGTAGGTTGTATTGGATCATGTCTATACTAGAGAGTCAAGACCATTGAATTTCCACTTCCGTGACAATTTGTGGAGCAGGGAGAAATGGTTTCTGTGGCACCTGGGCCTTCATCATGTGACATTCATGCCCACTATTTAGGAAAATTAGGGACTGTTGACTGTATTGTGCGAGTGGTGGCACTTGGAGACATTGTTGTTCCATCTTCCTACTAGTGAGGTGACGGTTACCTTAGAAGATGTATATAGGATTCTTATATTTCCTATTAGAGGCACTAGGGTGATGTACAATACATAGAGGGGTTTTTTAGAGATATGTAGATATTACCCCCACTAGGACATTAGATAGTTGGGGATAGACCACTACGAGATTAGGTGGCATGTGTTGGCTCAGAGGTATAAGCAGTTAGACTATCTTTTGTGTAAATTGATTGGTGGTATAGTTCTTCCTAACCGACGAGGTCATGGATTCCTTGTAGGATGGAGGGAGATGTTGGTAGAGATGTTAGAGAGGGGAGTAGTTTATGCTTGGGGCCCCTATCTATTAGCCATGTTGTATTTTCATTTACATGATATAGCGTACAGGAAGGGATAGTCCATGAGCTGTGGTACCACGCTCCTAATGGTATGGGTGTGGGAACAAATTGCCATTTTCTATCCGCCAGTAATAGAATATGTACATTAGGGTTCGCCATATGCCTTCCATTATGTGGGGGAAAACACCCAGCACCATGTTGGAGACACTAGTTATTACAAACATGCGATTGATACCATGGTGTAGTTTATATGGAGGCCATCTATGGATTGCCCATAGTGGCCAAATGGGGATGGGAACTTGACATATTGCAGGCATACACAATACTTGATTGGACGGACAGTCTCACATGTCCACATCATTGAGAGGCTCTTGTTGAACTGGGTTTTGAGACAGTTTGGAGGGGTTCAGGATGAGCCTCAAGGTCGAGCGAAGTATGTGGGGTCTTCTCGAGAGGTTACATTATGGGGTGTTGGGATTCCAGTGGCTATTGCAAAGGCAGATATCGATGCTCTATAGCTAGTATAGTGGGCTTGGAGAGGCAGAGTGGCAGATCCAGGCACCACAGAGGAATATGATCAGTGGTGGGCTATTCACAGGCTAGTACCACTTATAGATCCAAATCAGGATGTTCCTATAGAGAGTTGAGGGACAGGGCTGCGAGGCAAATGTGGCCGAGTCAGAGGTCAGAGGGGTGGAGGTGGTAGAGGGGATGATGAAGATGGTAGAGGAGGTGGTTAGAGGGGTAGTGGTAGGGGAAGACATGGTCACAGAGGATGAGGTCCACCTTTGTCACCCATCTGCGAGGAGGTAGGGGAGGGAGAGGATATTCCCATGTTAGATATTGGTGGAGGTGAGGAGAAGCTCCATGATCCCTACGGGGAGCAGCCTGCATCAAGTATATATAAATGACAGTATTATCATCCCATAACGATGATGCAAGTATTTTATTGTTCCCAAGAATTTTAATGCCCCTGCCCACCCAAATCATCATGACTTATTACGAATGCCCCAACTTAGCTGCTAATTCCATATACTCTGGAGGAAGACAGAAGGATGATGGGATGGAGAGAGTACGATAGGATGATAGAGGTCCTGTTGATCAAGAAACAATAGATTTACGTGCTTAGGTTGCATCCTTGGAGGATAGGATGAGGGTTTTAATGTCAAAGTGGGATGAACTGTAGATGGAGATGGAAAAAGCTTATATGGATAGAGACCAAGCTATAGCTCATAGATAGGAGACTAAGAAGCAATTCACCTGGAGTCCAAGTTCAATATTCATGAGTTCGAGTGAGTTTGGATTCCGAGAATCCTCCTTTGCTTCCTGGTTTCGCAGCCCCTCTGTAGAGATGACCTCCCATGCAGCCTTCACAGCACGGAATGCAGGGTCCCAGCTGCGGACTGCACTGCGGATGCAAAGGGAGTTGCACGAAAGCTGGAGCCCCAGATCCCGTCCAGCAGCTGACAGCTCCAGCTTTGTGACACAGGTCACCGTGATCCCATTATCATCTCCTCTCTGCATTCCCGCTTCATATAGTGGAGTTTCAGAGCAGTGAAATTATCTTCTGATATGTATTGAGATGATTGTATTTTATCATATAGCAGCTGGCTTCCATATTTATTATCATTTATTACTTGTGATTTGATGACCCCTTTTTGAGTGATTATATATATGATTTGAAAGTGGATTCTCATACTATGCAATTCTAGCTATGATTGCGCAGTTCCTTTATTATGCATGTTATTGTCTATATGATATGCCTATGTGATGGATGATCATATGTACATTATGATGTGTTTATGCAACCTATGATGTTGATTCTATATGATGATGTATGCATTGATTTATTATGATATCATTGGATGTAATGTATGCAATGGATTTCATGAGGATGCATAATAGATAGATGATGGATAATGGATATATATATTCATGTCCCGCCATATTTAATGCTTTTATTAAGTGTAATTCCTATGATGATGGAATGCCTCGCCAGTGCCATGATTTCCCTAGATATGGTGATAAACCCCGTTAGCCTTGCAATTTCTAAAGTCACATACTGCATGACCAAATGCCGACATGCCAATGAATGCCTACCACCAAATGTTTTAATTTTCGCTACTCTCAAAAATAAACCATTTCAATAAGAAGAAGAGGTAAAAGAAAGATGAATAAGAAAACACTATGATGTTAGTAATAACAATCTTTGATGTTTCGCTGTATCACAAAAGGCATTGCACTTTATCATCATTGGGTAGGACTAATACAAATGGAGACAAACACCATGATATGAAATAGATCAAGGTGTGCAAGATCATCCACCTGCTAACAACAAACAGTCACAGAAAAGGATTGTCTTTAACTCATACTAAGGGCACATTTTTCCCAGTCTTTTTGTCAAGAAAAAGCACAAAAAATAAAAAAATAAAATACGGGTCATGAGACGTCATTGCTCTTCTAAATCCTTCATGGGACATCCTTGAGGAAACTAGTAACATGACTCAAAAATCAAAGTTAAAAGATAGTTGACAAATGACAGTCAAAGAAAACCAAATACTGATACATCGTTGCTTCTCTAAATCCTTCATGAGACATCCTTGAGAAAGCTAGTAAAAGGATTCCAATCATAAAGTCAAATGAAATGATAAGATAAACAAGCCATAAAAATCAAAAAGCCAATAAAATATTTTCTGAAACTTGATTTGTTTGTTTGTTTGTTTTGATTGATAAAATGATTTTGATAATACCTAATTTTAGGAGAGACACATACTGAATAAGATGTTGTGTCTAGTTTCAATTTTATGACCATCTGTATAAGGCATGACAAAAGCCTAGTTTCATAAAGACACGTATCGTATAAGACATTGAGTTTGATGTTGTTGATGTGATAAATTGCATAAGTCCATGTTGATTTTTTGATAGTGTCTGTATTCAGGAAGGAATCATCCTGTATAAGACATAGGTTGATTGTTTTGTTGATATCTGTTTTCAGGAAGGACACATCCTGTAGCAGACATAAGTATTTTTTGTTTTGTTGGTTGTGTTGGCAATTTGTTTGATTTGAATTGATAAAATTTTTGACTTGTTCATCTTGTTGATGCATGACTTGATATGATGTGTTGATAGTTGACTATGTGTGATGATGAACCCTAAAGGACTGGCCTAGTGTGACCTTGAGGGTTCATCGATTGATGGCCTTTCCTATGTTATACATGCAAAGACCTTGTAGTTTGACTAGACTTTGACTGACAAGACTAACTATAAAAATATTGATTTGTATGAAGATATTTGATGTGTGTGGTAGTGTATGCAAAAAACCCTAATGGACTGACCTAGTGCAACCTCGGGGGCTCATTGATTGATGGCCTTGCCTACGTTATACACGTAGAGACCTCATAGTTCGACACGACCAATGACCTTGTCATATAGACATATGGATCAAATCATGATTTTATATAGACAAACCTAAAAGGATTGACCTAATGCCTTGGGAGCACATTGATAGATGGCCTTGCCTACATCTAGTCATAGAGGCAACATAGTTCGACAAATGACAAAGACTAACAAGTGTGACTGACTTTGAGTCTATTTTTGGATTTTTGACTTGTTTTGATTTTTTTTTTCTTTTTGAATTTTTCCAATGTTTTTGGATTTTCTTAGGACATTTTGTAATATTTTTGTATTTTTCGATGGTTTTACGTCTTCAACACAGCCAATGTAAGAACCGAATATGATGTAGTGTAAAGTGCTTGCCCACGGTCGAGCATAAGACCAACTGATTATGAATAGGATAGAATGGGGAATATGAAATGCACTTGATGTCAATCATTCCAAGTTATGGGAAAGACTACCATTTATTATGAATGATATGTATAAGTGATGGATGGAAAGGATTGGTGATATGTACCAGGCTAAGTGATATGTACAGGGAAGCTAGATTAGAATAATAGTAGACAAAGGAGCAAAGTCAACTACACATGGCGCCTATTTTGAGGTTTTCACCATGGTACTTATCCAAAGCACCACCGAAGTGGTTTTCACTATTGGAAGACTTATTTTTCTTTACTATTTTATTTATTTATTTATTTATTTTTATGTTACCAAGATGCTTGTTTGCTAGGTTTTCACCTAGGTAATGATTTTTTTGATTTTTTTTTTTTTGTATTTTTTTATTACCAAGAAGGCTCCTTGCAAGCCATGAACCTCTTCATTTAGACCATTGATATTCATCCAGGATTTTATGATTACAGAATATCCCAACTACCATGATTCCCGGATTCTCCATTAAGACTAGGTCACCATTGTAAAAGTTTTTGTTCAAGACCTTCCTATTGTAGCTACGACGAAGGAGATTCTGATATGCTTGGAGATGGTCTAATGCCTTATGTCTTCATTCATCTAGTAATTCTAGCTCATATAGTCTTGAAACTTGGTACTCTTCATCATCAATGTTTCCTTTCAAGGATACCCTTAGGGAAGGAATCTCGCCCTCAATAGGAAAAATGGCCTCACAACCAAATACTAGGGAATATGGAGTAGCACTAGTGGGAGTACAAATTCTTGTGTGATATACCCATAAGGCTAGATTAAGTTGTAAATGCCAATCTCAGCCAACATCATTGACAATCTTCTTGAGGATTCTTATGATAGTTTTATTAGATGCCTCTACTTAGCCATTACCTTGTGGATAATATGGGGTGGAAAAATGGTGTTGACTATGGAACTCTTCATAGAGATGATAGACTTGTTTTTTTTTTAATGAACGACCATTATCTATGATAATGGACTGGGGAACACCATACTAACTGATGATATAGTTCAGAATAAACTTAGAAATATGTGTGCTGGTGATGTATGCCATGGGAATAGCTTCAATCCACTTCGTAAAATACTCAGTGGTGGTAATGATAAATTTATGGCCATTAGATGATGTGGGATGTATCTTACCTATGAGGTCGAGTCCCCATTGGGAAAAATGCCATGGTGATGTTATGGGATGGAGCTCCTGTGCTAGTGCATGTATCAAATCTCTGTGTACCTGACATTGAAACCATTTCTTGACAAAGATATATGAGTCCTTTTCTATGGTAGGCCAATAGTAACCCAATCTCATAATCTTTTTAGCTAAGGTAGGACCACTAGAATGGGAACCACAGATACCCTCATGTACCCCTCACAAGGTTGCTTATGCTTCTTTGGAATCAAGACATCTCAATAGGGTATTATCTAAGGCATGTCTATATAGGGTGTCTTCAATGATGGTGTACTTGGCTGACTTGCAAAGGAATTTCCTATGTTGGTTATTAGAAAGGTCAGGGGGTATGATCTCAACATGGAGGTAGTCATAGATATCTTTATACCATGGGGAATTAGGACCAACAATATCACATACCATATCAAAATTTGGGATGTCATAGGTAGGGACAGAAAGTTGTTCTACGAAGAAATCAAACTTAGGCACATTGCTTGGTATGTCGAGGAGTGAAGCAATAGTAGCCATGGCATTTGCTGCCCTATTTAGAACACAAGGTATTTGATGAAAGTCAACCTTATCAAATTACTCCTTGAAACTATCTACCATTCATTTGTAGGGAGCAATATTTTCATCCTTAGTCTCATAATCATCATTTACATGTTAGATTACTAGTTGAGAATCACCATATACCTGTAGGTTCTTGATTTTCCATTTAACTGCCATGCATAATCCTGTCATGAGAGCTTCATATTATGCTATGTTGTTGGTACAGGGAAATGTAATCCTAAATGACTTAGGGATAGAATCACCTTGTGGTGTGATAAACAATATAATAGCCACTGAGCCATGATTTGTATGAGACTCATCAAAGTATACTTTCCATGTCGTGCCTGTGTCAACTATGAATATAAACTCATTAGGAAAGATTGCAACTAAAGGGTGATCTTCTTGTATTAGTGCATCGATCAATTGATCAGCAATGACTTATCCTTTGATAGCTTTTCTCTCTATCTACAAGATGTCATACTCACTAAGTATCATTACCCATTTGGCCAATCACCCTGTTAATGCTGCTTTGCTTAGGAGGTATTTCAAAGGATCTATTTTCGCAATCAACATTGTTTGATGGTTCAACATATAGTGTCTTAGTTTTTGAGTAGCAAATACTACTGCAAGACAAGCACATTCAATGATACTGTAGTTAAGCTCATAACCTACCAAGGTATGACTGATGTAGTATACTTCCCTTTCATGACCTTCATTGTCGTTTTGTGCCAGAAGTGCTCCTATTGATGAATGGGTGGCTGAAATATAAAGAATCAACGGTCTTCCCTCAATAGGTGACATCAAGACTAGTGGTGTGAGTAGATAGTCCTTAATTATTTGAAAGTACCTATCCACACAAAGGGTACTCCTTTTCTAAGTAAATGTTGAAATGGATGTGTCTTATCTACTAACTACACTATAAATCTTTTGATGGATTGCAGTCTCCCTTGTAATGTCCTTAGTTGACTGAGATTAGCTGGTAGAGGCATGTCTATGATTTATTTTACCTTGGTCAGGTCCACTTCGATGCCTCATCTAGAAATGATATAACCCAGAAAATTTCCCAATTTCACTCCAAATACACATTTCTTTGGATTTAGTTTCACTTTATACTCTTTAGCCTTTGAAATATCTTGTGTAAGACTTGTAAATGATCTACTCTTTTCAATGATTTAGCAATAAAGTCATCAACATAATCCTCCATAAGAGTGTGTATAAGGTCATGAAAAATAGTGTTCATAGCTCGCTGATAGGTTGCTCCAGCGTTTTTGAGTCCGAAGGGCATAACATTCCAACAATATGTTTCCCAAGGAAATGTGAAAGTTGTTTTAGGTTGGTCTTCAGTTGCAATCCTGATCTGATTATATCTTGAAAATCCATCCATAAGGGATAACATCTCATAGCCTATTGTCATGCCAACAATCATGTCAATGTTCGACAAAGGAAATTCATCCTTTAGACAGGCTTTATCTATATCTCTAAAATCTATGCAAATGTGAATGCCCCCTATTGGTTTTGTGACTGGTACCAGATTAGAAATCCAATCGAAATAGTCAATTGATCTAATGAAGCCAATGTCTAACAGTTTCTCCAGCTCAGCCTTGACTAGTAAATCAATCTGTGTGTGCATTTTCCTCAATTTTTGTTTCACTAGTTTTATACCTGGTTGCAAAGGAAAGTGATGTAATACAAGTTTAGGATCTAGCCTAGGCATGTCTGCATATGACCAGGAAAAATTAATCTATCTTTGTGTAAATAAGTTGTGAAATTTACCAGTCAAGGATTCTCTTATGTGCCTATGTTAATTTCCACTGATTCTTCCAATAACATGGGTGACTTTTCCTGTGCAAAGGGGAGAATGTTCAAACCTCCATCCTTAGATGCCTCAAACAGGTTTTCTCCTTCAGATGCATCCTTTATTTTTTCTTTTTTTTCCAAGTCAATGGTAAATCAAGCCTGGTGATCACCACTATATATGCCTTCTTGTAATCCTAAGAACTCAACAATTGCCTCGTCGTTCTCGAAAATGTCTAAGACAAGTGTGTCTTGTTGGTCCCAATCAATGAGCTAGGAATAGACTATAGGCATGTCATCATCAGAGTTATCAAAGTTCAAAGGGGTCAAGATAAAAGCTAAGTT
The DNA here is from genome assembly GCA_007258455.2 of Sequoia sempervirens. Taxonomy (NCBI): domain Eukaryota; kingdom Viridiplantae; phylum Streptophyta; class Pinopsida; order Cupressales; family Cupressaceae; genus Sequoia; species Sequoia sempervirens. Next base: position 51,537,966 of record VDFB02256132.1, on the reverse strand, counting down.
GTTCATGTAGTCACAAAATTTTTGTACCAAATCCTCTTTGCTCTTTTTCTTGGGTCTAGGTGGATTTTGAGGTGGGCCTAATGCCAAGGTTTGGTTATTTGAAACAAATTGGTTAGGTTCCCAAGAGATGGGATCAAGAGATTCCCAATAGTAATATTTAAACCATTCCTCTTTGGTCAAGTTCTTAAGAGGACAAGAATTCAATGGATTTGGCAAAGATTTCAACATTAAGTAAGATTTCAACATTAAGTCAAGTTCTATAAATAGTTTATTGAGGTCCGTGGTGGATGCGGATGATAGGGAATCCCATTCATATTCATTAGAGTTGGGGGTGTCACAATAGGGTTGGTCAGTTGGTTCATTGGATGTATCGATATCTTCTGAAGCACTCAATTCCTTGAGTAAAGGTGATGTGGTACTAGGAATGCCAATTTGAATCAATTGAAACCCAAGACCTAACCCTTTCGGCCACTTAGAAACAAAGATTGGTTTTGTCCTCCCATCTTGATGTAAGCCTAAGCCACTATGTCCATTGTATCCCTTGCTCTGCATGATTGTAAAACCTTTACCATACTGATGTGTAGGAATGTGAGCAAGTGATGGAGGTTCTTCATGGTCTTCCTTATACAACCACATAGTCACATCTTGTGCATTTATGGCTTCTTTGCTTAATTCTCCCCATTTTGTAAAAGTTGTTGTGGGAGGAATGTGTATAGTGACTGTTGATTGTTTCCTATCTGTTGTAGGTACACCATAAGATTTAGGAGGAATCAAGTGGCTAACATAATAATATTTCTTCATGTGATATTCTCCACAACCCTTGTCTTGGATCTCAATCCTAGGAGTGGAAGGTAATGATGGTGAAGTGAATGTTTTGGTAAGAGTGGATGGATAGACATAGTGAGCTGAATTAGATGATGACGCTTCTTGGTTTACTGGCACTTGACGTTGCAGTATCTCTCGTAGACTGGTGCAATACTAGAATGGATCTGGGTCACCATCTATTGTTATTTTAGTGCCATTGTAGGGGAATTTGAGACATTGATGATATGTGGAAGGGAATGCCTTCATGGTGTGAATCCATTATCTGCCTAGCAGAAGGTTGTATGGAAGAGTGAGATCCAAGACTTGGAATTTTGTCTCCATAACTGCAGGACCAATTCTAATAGGAAGTGTTACCACCCCCTTTGATTTTCGTTCTTCATCATCATAAGCCTTGATGACAATTATTTTGGTTGTGTCTACACATGCTTCCAAGAAACCTAATTCCTTAATCAATTTTAAAGTGCAAAGATTTAACCCTACTCTTCCATCTACTAGAACTTATCTAACTTTGGTTTTGTCAACAAGGACTTGAAGGTGTAACGGGTCGTTATGATTTGTCTTCTCAGTTGCATAGTATTTTTTGGAGAAGGTGGCATGATGATTATTGGTCAAGTAGCCCACCATTTCCTTGAAATGATTGACATCAAGATTATTAGGGATAGTCACACTTTGCAAAGCTTTGTCTAGAATGGATCGATGTTCAAGTGAGATACGTAATAGTTCCAAGATGGAGATTTAGGTTGGGGTTTTCCCCAACTAATCAAGTAGGTTATATTGTGACTTGGAATTCTGTGTTACTTGATGTGTTGGAGGGCCTTCGATGGTGATTTTGGTTCGGTGAGTGTTAATCACACACTCGGGAGTTTTCTTTATGGTTATGGTATTGACATGCTCATCAACAACTCATATGTGGTTTATGATCATGCCATTATAATAATGATTGACACTAGCATAATTGGTGGCAGTGTTGGTCTTATTCCCTAAACTGGAGGCTTTTCCTTTCCCATGGTCATGTAATGGGTCTGAAAAGGCCTTGTGGTTAGTGTTTGAAGATGTCAGTTTCTATCCATTAACATGAATAGTTTTGTTCTCAACATAATCCTGTATGATGTTTTTCAATTGTCAGAAACTCTATAAGCTGTGTCCTTTAGTTTGATGGAAGTCACAAAAGGAATTATCATCCCACCAAGAAGGTTTAAATTTCCCTAGATTGTACTATCTTGGCTCTTGTCTTTGTATGATCTTGTGTTCTAATAGTTGTTTGAAAACTGACTCTATGGGTTCCCCAAGGGGAGTGAACTCACGTTTGGGAAATTGTCTCTATTGTTGTAGTCATTGGGTGTTTTGGGTAGTGTTGGGAGTTTGGTTGACGGTGTTAAGTGTGTTGGTAGAGGGGTTATTTCCTCTAAGTGTGATGATTGGTCCCATTTGTAAAGTCTTTGCATCAACTACCCCATCATTGGTAACATTTTTATTTCGAGACCAAAACTTGTTTTTGTCATTGGGGGTGTTTTGCACATTTGGATTTCTATTGGGTGTCTATGTCTTAAGTTCTATTTTTTCAATGAGAGCCTTTTCTAGTATAAGCCCCTTTTCTACTAGTTACGTGAAGGATGTGCAACAATGTACCCTCAAGTCACTTCTCAATCTTGGGTTGAGGTTTTCTTGGAACATTGTGACCTTTTATTTCTCAGGTATTTCAACAAGACATCAACTGGCTATAGTTCTCCATCTCTGGAAGAAAGCGATGAAAGTTTCTCCTTCATCTTGTGTTGTGTGACACAAGGTTTCTATGTTAATCTCATGATCTATGTTAAAGGAGAATTGCTCAATGAATTTCTTAGCTAGTTTGCCCCATGATTTTATGCCATAGTCAAGACCTAAAAAACACTCTAGTGCAATTCCAACAAGACTTCTTGGAAAGAGTATCATAAGATAAGTGGGGTCATAGGCGACATTGATGCACATTGTAGAAAATTCCCTTATGTGTTCGATCGGGTTTCACTTTCCATTGTACTTGGGAAATTTTGGTATGACATACCCATGCAGGAAGTTGTCATGTACAATGCTTTATCGAAGGGAAATGGGCATATATCCTTTGTTGAAAAGGTTTTCTTAGTTGACACTATCATGTTATGCATTTGTGTTTGAAGTGCATGCATTTGTGTCTACAAGACGTCAACCTTATTTAATGATGTGTTGGGTGGATTATTTGGATCTATGTACATGTTCTAAAATCCAACATCTCGTGATGGGTTTTGATTGAATGTTGGTATGTAAAGTGGATTTGGATTCAGAATGTTAGTAAACAGGTTTTGATTTAGAATGAATGGATTTTGATTTGGAGTTTGTGTAAACGGGTTTTGAGCTGGAATATGTGAAATGATAGGTTGCTTTCCATATTGGAAAGAGGGTATGCCTCCTGTCTATGAAACTCCAATGTGTGGTATTGTACTAGTGACATTAACACTGGGTATAGTTGTTGTATGTGGAATAGTGCTAGTGACGTTGACAGTTGGTGTAGGAGTAGATGTTCTATCTTTTTGTTCCCAACATGAGGATTGAATGGATTGGACGAGGACACCCCTACAGTAAAATTTAGCCACTGTGTCAAAGTAGGTGTACCAAATGGAGATGTATGCATTGTGCTACTTGGTGTAGGTACTCCAGATGGTATGGATATAGTTACTTGAGGTATAGTAGCACTAGTGGTATTTGTGTTTGTTCCCTAAGTAGATGTTATTTGTAGGGTACTAATATCAAAACTAGGAGGTAGTTTAGCACCTTCTACTAGCAATTTGGCTAAGTATCATTGAGGATCATTTGATAGATAGTCATCTACAAAGGTATCAAACTCAGGGTCTTGTGAAGCTACCTCTATGTCTTCCACTATAACATGCCCTTGTGCATCTCTAGTAACATTTTTTTCTAACAAATGCCTATGAGGTCTAGATGAGGATGTCCTTGAAAAGGGGTTCAAGAACGGATTGATGAATTCATTGGGATCAACCATTTTTTCCCTTTCTTTCCTTTTTGATCTAGTTTCAACCATGTAATGTAAGCTCAAAGTGCAAGTGATGTAAAAGCTAAGTCTATGGATAATATGAATCTAATCTATGTTTTTGGGATTTTCTGAATATCAAGGATGAATGTATGCTGCTATTTTTTATATTTTCTCTGTAAATAAGGTATGTCTAAGAATGATGCTATTATAAGATGAACATGTCTAGAGATGCAAAGTCTAGGTGACCAAATTAGAAGATTCTAAAAGAGGTTATCTATCAGCTAAAGATTAACCCAAGCTTCAATTTAGATTTGACAAAGAACCTTTGTAGGACTAGGACTAAAAGATAAGGTGAACTCCCAAGATAGACTGATGAGTTGGAAGGATGCAAGTGTAGGTCAAAGGATATGTTGACTAGGTTCAATGACAATGTTCATTGAATTAAGGGTTTACCCAAAACATGAAAGGGTTCCTATCCTAAAATCTATAAAAGATGATATCTCTAAAGGAAATTAAGACCCCTAAGATGCAAGTAAGATGTATGACTAGGGCACCTATCGCTATGACTAAATGATTCCTAAAAGATCTAATCATGCAATTTTTGAGAAAATGTTTAGGTTTATGTCCAAGAATTAGTGAAAAAGGATAAGCTAGATACTGGTTTGACTATTTGTTCTCATTCTATGACACTAAATTCTATTTTTCTAATCCTCAGGAAAATGCATCACATAATTTGATAGTTGTGGTTTTCTTCCTCAGTTGTCGTTTTCTAGTAATTTCAAACTTTGGTATCAGAAAGATGCGGTTTTGTTTGTAGCAGATGCAACTCAGGATGTTAATTGTGACTCAAGACTATTCAAATGTAGTTTTCAAGACTCTGTGTACTGGTAAAAGTTTTGCGACAGGGGCATTTGTGTTGTTCCATATTGCAGATGCAACTCACCTATTCAGATGCATCATAGAATATTACAAATGTGGATTTTCAATCAGATGTAGTTTTCTACTGAGAAAATATGAGCTAATTTGGAAGATGCAACTCTAGGTTAAATAGTTACAACTCAAATTCTTAGTTGCGTGTTTCTGGTGATCAATTACGGTTTTCTTGTGACTGACAATGTAAACTGACTCTATTTCATGATCAACTTTTGGAAAAAAAAGAAAAAAATCAGAAGACAATGTATTTTGACACATGTAACCATGTAATGTTTTAGAAAACAAGTACAATCCTAAGGCTATGATGGAAAGTATTTACTGTATTTACTGAGTTCTCACTTGGGTTTTACCCCAGCTACGCTTATTCAAGGTGGATGACTAGTAGCTTGATCCCACTGGCTCCCCTCCATAACTCAATACTTCTTTCGAGGCAACCAAGCTACAGTACCCATGAACTTCCAATGGCATACTTCTCATTTATATAATGAACTGTAAAAATGTGAGACAGCTTCACAGGTCCAACCTATTGCACTAGTAAATAGAGAGATTTTGGCTTAAGTAGAAACAAAGGTGTTTAATTCAGGCATTTCATTCATTGGGTATCATCCATGTGGCGAGAGACCATTGTTGCTCTTCTCATTGGAACAATACTCATGATTCTTGAGCTTTCCTCAAGAACCCACTTTTATATATCGGCTGGAAGTCACTCGGGTTCAACGTGCTATTGGTCTAAGTTGTCTTGGGGTGAGTAATTTTTCCCACCAAGATAGGCCCAATTTCTAGAGTTAGTAACCGGTTCTCTTACACCCAGGATTGCACGAATGCACAAGGGGAGAGGATACTTCGATATACCAAATTGTGAGGGTAATAAAAAACTTGTAATTTGGCACAAAACATGGTAGACAATAGTAAATTTTAATCCAAATGACAATTTTCTAATCTATCAAACAATTTGTTTCAAAAAAAAGGTTTTTGACTCTCGTCCTGTAGAAAATTCATCAATAGTTTTACAATTTATCTTCAATGGTCATCCTACAAGAGGGGTTTCAAAAAAATTTCTACGCTTACATCCTGCAAACACTATGTTAACTCCAAAAACACACCTTGCAAACCAAACATTAACTAAAATAAAACTCAAAAGAAAGTTGTAAATCAAAAATTTAACTTAAAAATTTACTAGTTAGATGTGTCATTTTCTTTGTTAGATGAGTCACATAATTTCATCAATCAATTGCGGCTCAATAAATCACAAATGCGTCAGAATTTTTCAAATGCGTCATTTTTTTCCCTATTAGATGCGTCTCAAAATGTCATTTGTGTCGTTTCTGCTATCAGATGTGTTGTTCCATACAAAACCTTCAAAAATTGAATTAAAGTCTACGGATTCACGAAGACGGTGTCTTCACGTTGGGTTCACCAATGTAACATTCAGGAAATATAGCAAAGGTTAAAGAATTAACAAAGCAATTAAACTCTAATGTAATCTAAAGCTAAACAACAAAGTAAAAAGAAAGCATAAAACATAAACACGGAATGATCTCACCCAGTATCTACATCCTTCCATGAATGACCTCGATTGTCCTTCTCCATTTCACCGTGATGGTATTCTTGCCCTCAGATTTTTAGTATTCATGCAAGCATAGCCTTGATAGATGTGATTATAGCAAAATACTGAAGATTATAAAACAAGTACTCCAAAATTCATACAATTTTGAGGGAGGTAAAATGATGAAAGATAGATCAATTTATAAAAAACTGATCATTCGAATGATAGGCCAAGATCAAAAGATAAACGAACGATTGAGATCAAAGGATTCAACATGTATTATGATAATTATTAGTACTAACATGAGTGATAAAAACTAAGAATAGAGATAACGATTAAATAATGATTTAATCTTCGAGTTTGGTATTTGAAAATAGAAGAATTATGTTTGCATGACAAAGATAAAGATAGAATAAAAGCAATGTTTTGTTCAAATGCACACACAAAATTTAATTAATTAAATAAAGATATTTAATTAATAAGCATGTGCACACATACGAGTTAGAACTAGACGACTGAATAGTCATGACAGAGAGTTTATTTGCAAAAGGCACTCAAACATTAAATCAAGAGATAACTGACTAATTTAAATAGATCTCAAGTCAAGTGAGAATGAATACTTAGATAACTTAAACATTTATCTAAATATAGAGGAATGTGTTAAAAATAGATGTTTATGAATTAAATAAGATTTA
>VDFB02256132.1:51366247-51530863 GCA_007258455.2 Sequoia sempervirens | reverse complement strand
ATGATTATGTAGTGTTGGATGATATTTCCAACAATGATGTTTCAGTGGTTCCTCATGCTGGGCAACAGCAGCAGCAAAAAATACCACAAACTCCTGCTAGATGATCTTCAAGGTTAAGTAGACCTCTAGAAAGATTCTCTCCCTCTTTGTATACTATTCTGTTAACTGATGCTGGTGAACTAAAATATTATGATGAAGCTATGCAGGTGGATACCAAGGTTCAGTGGGAGCATGGAATGAAAGAAGAAATGGACTCCTTGCTAGAAAATCAGACTTGGGATTTATGCAAGTTTCCTACAGGTAAAAAGGCTTTACCAAAAAAATGGATTTATAGGCTGAAAGAGGAGGATGGAGGTAAGAAAAGATTTAAAGCCAGATTAGTTGTAAAGGGATTTGCACAGAAAAAGGGTATTGATTTTGATGAGATTTTTTCTCCTGTTGTTAAAATGACTTCTATTCGTATTGTTTTAAGTATTGTGGTGCTGAAGATTTGCATTTAGAACAGCTTGATGTTAAAACAGCCTCTCCATGGTGATTTGGAAGAGGAAATTTATATGGAACAACCACAAGGATTTGAGGTCAAAGGTAAGGAGAAACTAGTGTGCAGATTGAAGAAAAGCATATGGCTTGAAGCAAGCACCTCGGCAATGGTATTTGAAATTTGATAGTTTTATGGCTGAGCAAGGCTACAACAGGTGTAATTCTGACCATTGTGTTTATTTTAAGAGGTTGGATAATGATAGCTACATTATTTTGTGTTTATATGTTGATGATATGCTTGTAGTTGGGTCTAACATGGACCACATAAGAGAGTTGAAAAAATAGTTAGCAAAGTCTTTTGCTATGAAGGATTTGGGGGCAGCAAAACAAATCCTTGGTATGAAAATTCATAGAGATAGGAAAAACAGAAAATTGTTTTTATCTCAGGCTAATTATGTTGAAAAGGTGTTGCAGAGATTTCATATGGAGAATGCAAAAGCTGTAACACACCTTTGCCTAGTCATGTTAAATTGACTAAGGATATGTGTCCAGAGACACAAGAGGAGGAAGAAAAAATGTCCAAGGTACCATATGCTTCAGCTGTAGGCAGTTTAATGTATGCCATGGTATGCACTAGACCGGATATTGCACATGTTGTAGGAGTTGTTAGCAGGTATTTGAGTCATCTTGGAGTTGAGCATTGGAATGCAGTAAAATGGATTCTCGGGTATTTGAGAGGTACATCAAATAATTGTTTATGTTTTGGGGGCTCTAATACTGATTTAAAAGGCCATGTTGACTCAGATTTAGCAGGGGATATAGATACCGGAGTACCACAGTTATGTATTTATAGTTGGTGGGACAGCAGTGAGTTGGATTTCTTGACTGCAAAAGGTGGTTGCTTTATCCACCACAGAGGTAGAGTATGTTGCTGCAACAGAGGTGGCAAAGGAGATGATATGGCTGCAAACTTTTCATGGATGAGTTGGGCAAACAACAGGCTGAAAATTATTTGTTTACAGACAGTCAGAGTGCTATACATCTTGCAAAGAATTCTGCCTTGCATTCTAAAACAAAACACATACAGTTGAGATATCATTTCATTGTCAGTGTTGGAGGATGGACAAGTCAAGTTGGACAAGATACATACAGATGTAAATCCAGCAGATATGTTTACGAAGGCGGTGCCAAGGGAGAAGCTGAGCTCCTCTTCAGCTTCGGTTGGCCTTCAAGGTTGAATTCAAGTATAACAAGCAGAGGGTCCAAGGTACTTATTTCCAATGGGAGTTGTAAGTGCGTAGTGTTCTCCAGGATCAATCTCCAAGTGGGAGGTTGTGATGGTGTGGAGCCTGATCAGTCTCCAAGTGGGAGATTGTTGGTATGTGGCAACTGATCATGCTATACTGTATAGCCCATGGTATATCACCCCCCTGTCCTTGCCGGGGGGGGCGGCGGGGGTTCGGGCCCGAAAAGCGTGGGTTCGGGGGTGGCAAGCCCCGAGAAAAAATTTCTTCCTACTTTTTCGCGTGATCACCGAAAAAGGGAAAAATCAATGAAAAAAGAAAAATCTGATTTTGTAGAACCAAAAATCTGGAAGCTTCTAAGCTTGTTAAAAAGGGGTTCGGATGGGTATTACTGTATGATGAAAAATGCGATTATTCGCAAGATTGTAAGAGGTTTTTCACTGGATAATAAAAGTATTGGATGGCTGTGGTTTGGTGGATGTAGCCCAGATTGGGTGAACCACATTAAATTATGTGTTATGATTTATTCTATGCATGTTTTAGTTTCTCTGTTTATTATATAAATTTGCATTTAATTGTTAGATCTACCATCTCTAATCCTAACATCACCATTGATCAATGTTTCAAAAATCTATAAATACCAAGTCTTTTCCATTTCAAATCCTTCTAAGCACCCTTAATATCTAGAATTTCATACTCATTTCTTGAGCATTCTAGAGAATCCTTTATGAATCAACCCTATCAATCAAGATTTTACCACATGGATAATGCATAAAAATAAGTAATCTATATCCACACCATAATTATGCATCAATGCACAATGGGATTGAGAGGTTTGCACTTTCAATTAGTTTAATATATTTGAATTATGTTTATTTCTTTAGATTAAACTCGTTTGAATGCTTTGCAAATTGAATTTCATTAATTATGGCTTCTAACTTGATCATTTGTTTGTTTGTTTATTTTAATTTTGTTCTTATTTCATCAACTAAGCTAACCATACAATATTTTGGCATGCCCGATGGGACCCATGCCCCTGTAATAACAATATTTTTAAGTTTTTATTGGATTTGTAGGTTATAAGAATAGTGCAACACTTTTGTAGAGACATTCTGATGCCTCTGCTAAAGCTCGACATTTATTCAATACAAATATTGATGCTTATGTATATTGTGATGCTTCTGTCTAACTTTCTTTCTCTTTTTCTTGTAGGAACAATGTGACGCTTTTGTCAAAGGTCGAAGCTTATGCAAAATATCATTGCTTCTGCAAGCTCACAGTGTGATGCTTCTACCATAGTTCGATGCTTTTGTTTCTAACTTTTCATTTTTATTTTTAGAAACAGAGCGACATATTTGTCAAAGGTCGGCACTTTTGCAAACAACAGTGTGACACTTTTGTATGATAGTCTGACACTTTTGCAACACAGTAAAACACTTTTGCAAGGTATAATAGTGAGCTATTTTTTATGGTTTGAACTAACTTGATTCTATTTTGGGTAACCCTAACAATTTGTTCTCTATTTTCTATTTTTAAGACTAACTATTTGCAACAACTTGGAAATTAATGGGAGAATATGTAATGTAACATTTAGGAAATATAGCAAAGGTTAAAGCATTAACAAATCAATTAAACTCTAATGTAATCTAAAGCTAAACAACAAAGTACAAAGAAAGCATAAAATATAAACATAGAATGATCTCACCCAGTATCTACATCCTTCCATGAATGACCTTGATTTTCCTTCTCTATTTCATCGTGATGGTATTCTTGCCCTCAGATTTTTAGTATTCATGCAAGCATAGCCTTGATAGATGTGATTATAGCAAAATATCGAAGATTATAAAAAAAGTACTCCAAAAGTCATACAATTTTGGGGGAGGTAAAATGATGAAAGACAGATCAATTTATATAAAATTGATCATTCAAATGATAGGCTAGGATTGAAAGATAAACAAGCGATTGAGATCAAAGGATTCGACATGCATTATGATAACTGATAGTACTAACATGAGTGATAAAAACTAAGAATAGAGATAAAGATTAAATAATGATTTAATCTTTGAGTTTGGTATTCAAAAATAGAAGAATTACGTTTGCATGAAAAAGATAAAGGTAGAATAAAAGCAACGTTCTATTCGAACACATGCACAAAATTTAATTAATTAAATAAAGATATTTAATTAATAAACATGTGCACACATATGAGTTGGAACTAGATGACTGACTAGTGATGACAAAGAGTTTATTTGTGAAAGCCACTCATACATTAAATCAAGAGATAATTGACTGATTTAAATAGATCTCAAGTCAAGTGAGAATGAATACTTAGATAACTTAAACATTTATCTAAATATAGAGGAATGTGTTAAAAATAGACTTTTATAAATTAAATGATTTATTTAATTCAAGATTCGACATTTAAAGATTTATTTAATTGAGTGATGATGAGGTTAAATGAATAATTAAATAATTAAAGTACTTATTTAATTATAGTTGGAAATATGATTAAGGTAAATTAAATAAGAATTTATTTAATTTGAAAAGGATAAAGTTAATTAATGACACAATTAAATAAAAAGTGTTTATTTAATTAATCAGAATCAAAATAAAGAAAATGTGAATTAATTAAATAATTAAGATTATTTAATTAATAGATGAATAAACGTTAAAGTGAATTAATTAAATAATTAAGTTTATTTAATGAATAGATGAGAAAGGACTTGAGAAAGTAATTAAATAATTAACATTATTTAATCATAACCATGAAAATATGAATTATGAAGAAATTGAAGTCATAGGCTTAGACCAAATTTCAATGTCTAAATTTTGCCCCTCTTTGATACAATGTCATTTCGGTGTTGTGTCAAAGAAAATCAATCAAAAATATGCCCTAGTCATGCCCCGATGTAAAATAGGTGAAGTTATGCCCCCTCAGGAAAATTGACAAATTTTCAAAAAAATTCAAAAAATTTGGAAATAGTCCTGATTAGTCAATTTGATAGCCAAAAATGTAGTGGAGTTGACAGAAATGAGTTTCAAGGTGTTAGGGACGTGTATGGGTCGATTGAAGTTGGAGGTTTACGTGGCCAATAGAAAAGGTTGGAGGAATTACCACCCAAAACCCTAGGTATAAATAGAAAAGGGGTGAAAATCCAATTCATTTTCACCCACCTAGTTTAGAAATTTGAAAATTTTGCTCTAGACTCCTAGCGACAATGTCTCCAGTTCTACATTCACACCATCGCACCTATCGCATTCAGACATTTAGGCGACCTGCAGATGTGGACCCCCTGGTATTTTGTCCAAAAGAGACTCTTGAATTTTTAATTTTCACTCATTTTTATGCATTTAATTCCCTTTTTTCTTATGCATTACTTTTATTAAAAGTCACATTTGCATGCATAATCAACGCATTTTCTTTCAGAACTACGCATTTGATAATTGATGTGATAGCTTAGCATAGGTTTTTAAAATTTATACACATCTGTAATTTATTTCAACACAATTGTTAATTAGCATCACATTTGTTTTTTAGATAGACGCGTATATTTTATGTGACGCATTTGAAACTATTTCAACGCATTTGCATTTTTGATAGTTGCTGCTTATGCATGACTGTAGAGATACACATTTGCATTGTAGAATGCATTTGTGGTTTAGATCGATGCAAATGACAATTTGTGATGCATTTGCAAATCTAAATGACGCATATGATATTTTGTAACACATTTGCAAATAAAATGACACATTTGATGACACATTTGAATGGCACAAAATTTTGAGTTTTTGGCTAGGATAGATTGTTGATTCTAACATGAGGTATGCATAATGTCATTGTAGGTTGTATTGGATCATGTCTATACTAGAGAGTCAAGACCATTGACTTTCCACTTCCGTGACAATTTGTGGAGCAGGGAGAAATGGTTTCTGTGGCACCTGGGCCTTCATCATGTGACATTCATGCCCACTATTTAGGAAAATTAGGGACTGTTGACTGTATTGTGCGAGTGGTGGCACTTGGAGACATTGTTGTTCCATCTGCCTACTAGTGAGGTGATGGTTACCTTAGAAGATGTATATAGGATTCTTATATTTCCTATTAGAGGCACTAGGGTGATGTACAATACATAGAGGGGTTTTTTAGAGATATGTAGATATTACCCCCACTAGGACATTAGATAGTTGGGGATAGACCACTACGAGATTAGGTGGCATGTGTTGGCTCAGAGGTATAAGCAGTTAGACTATCTTTTGTGTAAATTGATTGGTGGTATAGTTCTTCCTAACCGACGAGGTCATGGATTCCTTGTAGGATGGAGGGAGATGTTGGTAGAGATGTTAGAGAGGGGAGTAGTTTATGCTTGGGGCCCCTATCTATTAGCCATGTTGTATTTTCATTTACATGATATAGCGTACAGGAAGGGATAGTCCATGAGCTGTGGTACCACGCTCCTAATGGTATGGGTGTGGGAACAAATTGCCATTTTCTATCTGCCAGTAATAGAATATGTACATTAGGGTTCGCCATATGCCTTCCATTATGTGGGGGAAAACACCCAGCACCATGTTGGAGACACTAGTTATTACAAACATGCGATTGATACCATGGTGTAGTTTATATGGAGGCCATCTATGGATTGCCCATAGTGGCCAAATGGGGATGGGAACTTGACATATTGCAGGCATACACAATACTTGATTGGACGGACAGTCTCACATGTCCACATCATTGAGAGGCTCTTGTTGAACTGGGTTTTGAGACAGTTTGGAGGGGTTCAGGATGAGCCTCAAGGTCGAGCGAAGTATGTGGGGTCTTCTCGAGAGGTTACATTATGGGGTGTTGGGATTCCAGTGGCTATTGCAAAGGCAGATATCGATGCTCTATAGCTAGTATAGTGGGCTTGGAGAGGCAGAGTGGCAGATCTAGGCACCAAGAGGAATATGATCAGTGGTGGGCTATTCACAGGCTAGTACCACTTATAGATCCAAATCAGGATGTTCCTATAGAGAGTTGAGGGACAGGGCTGCGAGGCAAATGTGGCTGAGTCAGAGGTCAGAGGGGTGGAGGTGGTAGAGGGGATGATGGAGATGGTAGAGGAGGTGGTTAGAGGGGTAGTGGTAGGGGAAGACATGGTCACAGAGGATGAGGTCCACCTTTGTCACCCATCCGCGAGGAGGTAGGGGAGGGAGAGGATATTCCCATGTTAGATATTGGTGGAGGTGAGGAGAAGCTCCATGTTGAGGTTGGGGGAGAGGAGATTCCTATTGAGGAGGCAGAGATTGGTGGAGAGGAGAATGTGGGATAGGAGGACATTCCCTAGGAGCATGCAAATGAGGAGGTAGGTAGGGAGGAGGCCGAGATGGATGCTCTTGGTCTGCTCACGGGGTATCAGAATGATGAGGATGAGGAGGATATGGTCAATTAGGAGTAGGAGCTCTGTGATAGGATTTTGGAGGAGATGGAGGATGATGGGATGGAGAGAGTACGACAGGATGATACAGGTCCTGTTGATCAGGAAACAATAGATTTACGTGCTTAGGTTGCATCCTTGGAGGATAGGATGAGGGTTTTAATGTCAGAGTGGGATGAACTACAGATGGAGATGGAAAAAGCTTATATGGATAGAGACCAAGCTATAGCTCATAGATAGGAGACTAAGAAGCAATTCACCGAGATCAAAGCTCTTTGTAGTGGGTCATCTAATGCTTTTGCTTGAGAGTTAGTCAGATCTGTGGAGAGAACTTCCTACTACAAAGATTTATATGAGCCAGAGGTTCCTCTAGAGAGATGACCTCCCATTTTCTCACAGGCACGTAGCGGCAGGTCTCAAAGCAGGACTCGCACCAGGACAGTGAGCACAGAGGGGGTTGAGGGGCCTCATAGATCTGGTCCATATGATAGGCCTGCTTTAGGACATAGGTCATCAGGATCCCGACATCATTCCCCTTCACATTCTGCTCATGGGAGTAGTGGGAGTTCCAGATAGGAACATTTGATATGTATTGAGACATTGTATTTTATCATATAGCATGTGGGCTTCATATTTATTAATACATTATGACATTGTGATTTGACACTTTTTGAGCATTATATATATATATATGATTTTGGCGGTGATTCTCATAATATGCAATTCTATTTATGATTATGCAGTCTTTTATTTATGCATGTTATTGTCTATATGATATGCCTATGTGATGGATGATCATATGTACATTATGATGTGTTTATGCAACCTGTGATGTTGATTCTATATGATGATGTATGCATTGATTTATTATGATATCATTGGATGTAATGTATGCAATTTTGATTATGAGATGCAATGTGATGTTATACATTTGGTGATGATGGATGTAATGTGATGCATATATCTACAACTGTTATGTACATTTAATGCTTTTATTATGTAATCTATGATGATGAATGCCTATTATGCCATGATTTCCTAGATATGATAAATTCCTATATTTTTTGTATTTTCGAAATGCAAGATATTGTATGATTTACAATGTATGATATATACATGATGTTTCTAACATGAATACATATGCATGATGCTTTATATTTTTGTGTGTCAAAGGAATCCATCATAATGCAAGAAAGAAGAAATGTTAGTGCAAAAAGAAAGATGAATAAGAAAACACTATGATGTTAGTAATAACAATCTTTGATGTTTCGCTGTATCACAAAAGGCATTGCACTTTATCATCATTGGGTAGGACTAATACAAATGGAGACAAACACCATGATATGAAATAGATCAAGGTGTGCAAGATCATCCACCTGCTAACAACAAACAGTCACAGAAAAGGATTGTCTTTAACTCATACTAAGGGCACATTTTTCCCAGTCTTTTTGTCAAGAAAAAGCACAAAAAATAAAAAAATAAAATACGGGTCATGAGACGTCATTGCTCTTCTAAATCCTTCATGGGACATCCTTGAGGAAACTAGTAACATGACTCAAAAATCAAAGTTAAAAGACAGTTGACAAATGACAGTCAAAGAAAACCAAATACTGATACATCGTTGCTTCTCTAAATCCTTCATGAGACATCCTTGAGAAAGCTAGTAAAAGGATTCCAATCATAAAGTCAAATGAAATGATAAGATAAACAAGCCATAAAAATCAAAAAGCCAATAAAATATTTTCTGAAACTTGATTTGTTTGTTTGTTTGTTTTGATTGATAAAATGATTTTGATAAGACCTAATTTTAGGAGAGACACATACCGAATAAGATGTTGTGTCTGGTTTCAATTTTATGACCATCTGTATAAGGCATGACAAAAGCCTAGTTTCATAAAGACACGTATCGTATAAGACATTGAGTCTGATGTTGTTGATGTGATAAATTGCATAAGTCCATGTTGATTTTTTGATAGTGTCTGTATTCAGGAAGGACTCATCCTGTATAAGACATAGGTTGATTGTTTTGTTGATATCTGTTTTCAGGAAGGACACATCCTGTAGCAGACATAAGTATTTTTTGTTTTGTTGGTTGTGTTGGCAATTTGTTTGATTTGAATTGATAAAATTTTTGACTTGTTCATCTTGTTGATGCATGACTTGATATGATGTGTTGATAGTTGACTATGTGTGATGATGAACCCTAAAGGACTGGCCTAGTGTGACCTTGAGGGTTCATCGATTGATGGCCTTTCCTATGTTATACATGCAAAGACCTTGTAGTTTGACTAGACTTTGACTGACAAGACTGACTATAAAAATATTGATTTGTATGAAGATATTTGATGTGTGTGGTAGTGTATGCAAAAAACCCTAATGGACTGACCTAGTACAGCCTCGGGGGCTCATTGATTGATGGTCTTGCCTACGTTATACACGTAGAGACCTCATAGTTCGACACGACCAATGACCTTGTCATATAGACATATGGATCGAATCATGATTTTATATAGACAAACCTAAAAGGATTGACCTAATGCCTTGGGAGCACATCGATAGATGGCCTTGCCTACATCTAGTCATAGAGGCAACATAGTTCGACAAATGACAAAGACTAACAAGTGTGACTGACTTTGAGTCTATTTTTGGATTTTTGACTTGTTTTGATTTTTTTTTGTCTTTTTGAATTTTTCCAATGTTTTTGGATTTTCTTAGGACATTTTGTAATATTTTTGCATTTTTCGATGGTTTTACGTCTTCAACACAGCCAATGTAAGAACCGAATATGATGTAGTGTAAAGTGCTTGCCCACAGTCGAGCATAAGACCAACTGATTATGAATAGGATAGAATGGGGAATATGAAATGCACTTGATGTCAATCATTCCAAGTTATGGGAAAGACTACCATTTATTATGAATGATATGTATAAGTGATGGATGGAAAGGATTGGTGATATGTACCAGGCTAAGTGATATGTACAGGGAAGCTAGATTAGAATAATAGTAGACAAAGGAGCAGAGTCAACTACACATGGCGCCTATTTTCAGGTTTTCACCATGGTACTTATCCAAAGCACCACCGAAGTGGTTTTCACTATTGGAAGACTTATTTTTCTTTACTATTTTCTTTATTTATTTATTTATTTTTATGTTACCAAGATGCTTGTTTGCTAGGTTTTCACCTAGGTAATGATTTTTTTGATTTTTTTTTTTTTTGTATTTTTGATAATTAAGACAAGGCTCTTAGAAGCTATGCGTAGAACTTCTTCAGATGAAGACTATTGATAGGTGCTAGAAATGGTTCTCCTTTAGGAGTAGAGAGTTGATATGCTCTTGATCCAAAGGATTTTGTGACAATGTAGGGTCCTAACCAATTAGGTTCAAACTTACTTGGTTTGTCTCTTTCAGCTTGATTCTTGGGATTCTCCATTAAGACTAGGTCACCATTGTAAAAGTTTTTGTTCAATACCTTCCTATTGTAGCTACGATGAAGGTGATTCTGATATGCTTGGAGATGGTCTAATGCCTTTTGTCTTCGTTCATCTAGTAATTCTAGCTCATGTAGTCTTGAAACTCGGTACTCTTCATCATCAATGTTTCCTTTCAAGGATACCCTTAGGGAAGGAATCTCGCCCTCAATAGGAAAAATGGCCTCACAACCAAATACTAGGGAATATGGAGTAGCACTAGTGGGAGTACAAATTCTTGTGTGATATACCCATAAGGCTAGATTAAGTTGTAAATGCCAATCTCAGCCAACATCATTGACAATCTTCTTGAGGATTCTTATGATAGTTTTATTAGATGCCTCTACTTAGCCATTACCTTGTGGATAATATGGGGTGGAAAAATGGTGTTGAATATGGAACTCTTCATAGAGATGATAGACTTGTTGGTTTTTGAATGAATGACCATTATCTATGATAATGGATTGAGGAACACCATACTAACTGATGATATAGTTCAGAATAAACTTAGAAATATGTGTGCTAGTGATGTATGCCATGGGAATAGCTTCAATCCACTTCGTAAAATACTCAGTGGTGGTAATGATAAATTTATGGCCATTAGATGATGTGGGATGTATCTTACCTATGAGGTTGAGTCCCCATTGGGAAAAAGGCCATGGTGATGTTATGGGATGGAGCTCCTGTGCTAGTGCATGTATCAAATCTCTGTGTACCTGACATTGAAACCATTTCTTGACAAAGATATATGAGTCCTTTTCTATGGTAGGCCAATAGTAACCCAATCTCATAATCTTTTTAGCTAAGGTAGGACCACTAGAATGGGAACCACAGATACCCTCATGTACCCCTCACAAGGTTGCTTATGCTTCTTTGGAATCAAGACATCTCAATAGGGTATTATCTAAGGCATGTCTATATAGGGTGTCTTCAATGATGGTGTACTTGGCTGACTTGCAAAGGAATTTCCTATGTTGGTTATTAGAAAGGTCAGGGGGTATGATCTCAGCATGGAGGTAGTCATAGATATCTTTATACCATGGGGAATCAGGACCAACAATATCACATACCATCTCAAAATTTGGGATGTCATAGGTAGGGACAGAAAGTTGTTCTACGAAGAACTCAAACTTAGGCACATTGCTTGGTATGTCGAGGAGTGAAGCAATAGTAGCCATGGCATTTGCTGCCCTATTTAGAACACAAGGTATTTGATGAAAGTCAACCTTATCAAAGTACTCCTTGAAACTATCTCCATTCATTTGTAGGGAGCAATATTTTCATCCTTAGTCTCATAATCATCATTTACATGTCAGATTACTAGTTGAGAATCACCATATACCTGTAGGTTCTTGATTTTCCATTTAACTGCCATGCATAATCCTGTCATGAGAGCTTCATATTATGCTATGTTGTTGGTACAGGGAAATGTAATCCTAAATGACTTAGGGATAGAATCACCTTGTGGTGTGATAAACAATATAATAGCCACTGAGCCATGATTTGTATGAGACTCATCAAAGTATACTTTCCATGTCGTGCCTGTGTCAACTATGAATATAAACTCATTAGGAAAGACTGCAACTAAAGGGTGATCTTCTTGTATTAGTGCATCGATCAATTGATCAGCAATGACTTATCCTTTGATAGCTTTTCTCTCTATCTACAAGATGTCATACTCACTAAGTATCATTACCCATTTGGCCAATCACCCTGTTAATGCTGCTTTGCTTAGGAGGTATTTCAAAGGATCTATTTTCGCAATCAACATTGTTTGATGGTTCAACATATAGTGTCTTAGTTTTTGACTAGCAAATACTACTGCAAGACAAGCACATTCAATGATACTGTAGTTAAGCTCATAACCTACCAAGGTATGACTGATGTAGTATACTTCCCTTTCATGACCTTCATTGTCGTTTTGTGCCAGAAGTGCTCCTATTGATGAATGGGTGGCTGAAATATAAAGAATCAACGGTCTTCCCTCAATAGGTGACATCAAGACTAGTGGTGTGAGTAGATAGTCCTTAATTATTTGAAAGTACCTATCCACACAAAGGGTACTCCTTTTCTAAGTAAATGTTGAAATGGATGTGTCTTATCTACTAACTACACTATAAATCTTTTGATGGATTGCAGTCTCCCTTGTAATGTCCTTAGTTGACTGAGATTAGCTGGTAGAGGCATGTCTATGATTTATTTTACCTTGGTCAGGTCCACTTCGATGCCTCATCTAGAAATGATATAACCCAGAAGCTTTCCCAATTTCACTCCAAATACACATTTCTTTGGATTTAGTTTCACTTTATACTCTTTAGCCTTTGAAATATCTTGTGTAAGACCTGTAAATGATCTACTCTTTTCAATGATTTAGCAATAAGGTCATCAACATAATCCTCCATAAGAGTGTGTATAAGGTCATGAAAAATAGTGTTCATAGCTCGCTGATAGGTTGCTCCAGCGTTTTTGAGTCCGAAGGGCATAACATTCCAGTAATATGTTTCCCAAGGAAATGTGAAAGTTGTTTTAGGTTGGTCTTCAGTTGCAATCCTGATCTGATTATATCTTGAAAATCCATCCATAAGGGATAACATCTCATAGCCTATTGTCATGCCAACAATCATGTTAATGTTCGACAAAGGAAAGTCATCCTTTAGACAAGCTTTATCTATATCTCTAAAATCTATGCAGATGTGAATGCCCCCTATTGGTTTTGTGACTGGTACCAGATTAGAAATCCAATCGAAATAGTCAATTGATCTAATGAAGCCAATGTCTAACAGTTTCTCCAGCTCAGCCTTGACTAGTAAATCAATCTGTGTGTGCATTTTCCTCAATTTTTGTTTCACTAGTTTTATACCTGGTTGCAAAGGCAAGTGATGTAATACAAGTTTAGGATCTAGCCTAGGAATGTCTGCATATGACCAGGAAAAATTAATCTATCTTTGTGTAAATAAGTTGTGAAATTTACCAGTCAAGGATTCTCTTATGTGCCGATGTTAATTTCCACTGATTCTTCCAATAATATGGGTGACTTTTCCTATGCAAAGGGGAAATGTTCAAACCTCCATCCATAGGTGCCTCAGACAGGTTTTCTCCTTCATATGCATCCTTTATTTTTTCTTCTTTTTCCAAGTCAATGGTAAATCAAGCCTTGTGATCACCACTATATATGCCTTCTTGTAATCCGAAGAACTCAACAATTGCCTCGTCATTCTCAAAAATGTCTAAGACAAGTGTGTCTTGTTGGCCCCAATCAATGAGCTAGGAATAGACTATAGGCATGTCATCATCAGAGTTATCAAAGTTCAAAGGGGTCAAGGTAAAAGCTAAGTTGTTCATGTAGTCACAAAATTTTTGTACCAAATCCTCTTTGCTCTTTTTCTTGGGTCTAGGTGGATTTTGAGGTGGGCCTAATGCCAAGGTTTGGTTATTTGAAACAAATTGGTTAGGTTCCCAAGAGATGGGATCAAGAGATTCCCAATAGTAATATTTAAACCATTCCTCTTTGGTCAAGTTCTTAAGAGGACAAGAATTCAATGGATTTGGCAAATATTTCAACATTAAGTAAGATTTCAACATTAAGTCAAGTTCTATAAATATTTTATTGAGGTCCGTGGTGGATTCGGATGATAGGGAATCCCATTCATATTCATTAGAGTCGGGGGAGTCACAATAGGGTTGGTCAGTTGGTTCATTGGATGTCTCGATATCTTCTGAAGCACTCAATTCCTCGAGTAAAGGTGATGTGGTACTAGGAATGCCAATTTGAATCAATTGAAACCCAAGACCTAACCCTTTCGGCCACTTAGAAACAAAGATTGGTTTAGTCCTCCCATCTTGATGTAAGCCTAAGCCACTATGTCCATTGTATCCCTTGCTCTGCATGATTGTAAAACCTTTACCATACTGATGTGTAGGAATGTGAGCAAGTGATGGAGGTTCTTCATGGTCTTCCTTATACAACCACATAGTCACATCTTCTGCATTTATGGCTTCTTTGCTTAATTCTCCCCATTTTGTAAAAGTTGTTGTGGGAGGAATGTGTATAGTGACTGTTGACTATCTCCTATCTGTTGTAGGTACACCATAAGATTTAGGAGGAATCAAGTGGCTAACATAATAAGATTTCTTCATGTGATATTCTCCACAACCCTTGTCTTGGATCTCAATCCTAGGAGTGGAAGGTAATGATGGTGAAGTGAATGTTTTGGTAAGAGTGGATGGATAGACATAGTGAGCTGAATTAGATGATGACGCTTCTTGGTTTACTGGCACTTGACGTTGCAGTATCTCTCGTAGACTGGTGCAATACTAGAATGGATCTGGGTCACCATCTATTGTTATTTTAGTGCCATTGTAGGGGAATTTGAGACATTGATGATATGTGGAAGGGAATGCCTTCATGGTGTGAATCCATGGTCTGCCTAGCAGAAGGTTGTATGGAAGAGTGAGATCCAAGACTTGGAATTTTGTCTCCATAACTGCAGGACCAATTCTAATAGGAAGTGTTACCACCCCCTTTGATTTTCGTTCTTCATCATCATAAGCCTTGATGACAATTATTTTGGTTGTGTCTACACATGCTTCCAAGAAACCTAATTCCTTAATCAATTTTAAAGTGCAAAGATTTAACCCTACTCTTCCATCTACTAGAACTTTCTAACTTTGGTTTTGTCAACAAGGACTTGAAGGTGTAACGGGTCGTTATGATTTGTCTTCTCAGTTGCATAGTATTTTTTGGAGAAGGTGGCATGATGATTATTGGTCAAGTAGCCCACCATTTCCTTGAAATGATTGACATCAAGATTATTAGGGACAGTCACACTTTGCAAAGCTTTGTCTAGAATGGATCGATGTTCAAGTGAGATACGTAACAGTTCCAAGATGGAGATTTAGGTTGGGGTTTTCCCCAACTAATCAAGTAGGTTATATTGTGACTTGGAATTCTGTGTTACTTGATGTGTTGGAGGGCCTTCGATGGTGATTTTGGTTCGGTGAGTGTTAATGACACACTCGGGAGTTTTCTTTATGGTTATGGTATTGACATGCTCATCAACAACTCATATGTGGTTTATGATCATGCCATTATAATAATGATTGACACTAGCATAATTGGTGGCAGTGTTGGTCTTATTCCCTAAACTGGAGGCTTTTCCTTTCCCATGGTCATGTAATGGGTCTGAAAAGACCTTGTGGTTAGTGTTTGAAGATGTCAGTTTCTATCCATTAACATGAATAGTTTTGTTCTCAACATAATCCTGTATGATGTTTTTCAATTGTCAGAAATTCTATAAGCTGTGTCCTTTAGTTTGATGGAAGTCACAAAAGGAATTATCATCCCACCAAGAAGGTTTAAATTTCCCTAGATTGTACTATCTTGGCTCTTGTCTTTGTATGAGCTTGTGTTCTAACAGTTGTTTGAAAACTGACTCTATGGGTTCCCCAAGGGGAGTGAACTCACGTTTGGGAAATTGTCTCTATTGTTGTAGTCATTGGGTGTTTTGGGTAGTGTTGGGAGTTTGGTTGACGGTGTTAAGTGTGTTGGTAGAGGGGTTATTTCCTCTAAGTGTGATGATTGGTCCCATTTGTAAAGTCTTTGCATCAACTACCCCATCATTGGTAACATTTTTATTTGAGACCAAAACTTGTTTTTGTCATTGGGGGTGTTTTGCACATTTGGATTTCTATTGGGTGTCTATGTCTTAAGTTCTATTTTTTCAATGAGAGCCTTTTCTAGTATAAGCCCCTTTTCTACTAGTTACGCGAAGGATGTGCAACAATGTACCCTCAAGTCACTTCTCAATCTTGGGTTGAGGTTTTCTTGGAACATTGTGACCTTTTATTTCTCAGGTATTTCAACAAGACATCAACTGGCTATAGTTCTCCATCTCTGGAAGAAAGCGATGAAAGTTTCTCCTTCATCTTGTGTTGTGTGACACAAGGTTTCTATGTTAATCTCATGATCTATGTTAAAGGAGAATTGCTCAATGAATTTCTTAGCTAGTTTGCCCCATGATTTTATGCCATAGTCAAGACCTAAAAAACACTCTAGTGCAATTCCAACAAGACTTCTTGGAAAGAGTATCATAAGATAAGTGGGGTCATAGGTGACATTGATGCACATTGTAGAAAATTCCCTTATGTGTTCGATCGGGTTTCACTTTCCATTGTACTTGGGAAATTTTGGTATGACATACCCATGCAGGAAGGTGTCATGTACAATGCTTTATCGAAGGGAAATGGGCATATATCCTTTGTTGAAAAGGTTTTCTTAGTTGACACCACCATGTTATGCATTTGTGTTTGAAGTGCATGCATTTGTGTCTACAAGACATCAACCTTATTTAATGATGTGTTGGGTGGATTATTTGGATCTATGTACATGTTCTAAAATCCAACATCTCGTGATGGGTTTTGATTGAATGTTGGTATGTAAAGTGGATTTGGATTCAGAATGTTAGTAAACAGGTTTTGATTTAGAATGAATGGATTTTGATTTGGAGTTTGTGTAAACGGGTTTTGAGCTGGAATATGTGAAATGATAGGTTGCTTTCCATATTGGAAAGAGGGTATGCCTCCTGTCTATGAAACTCCAATGTGTGGTATTGTACTAGTGACATTAACACTGGGTATAGTTGTTGTATGTGGAATAGTGCTAGTGACGTTGACAGTTGGTGTAGGAGTAGATGTTCTATCTTTTTGTTCCCAACATGAGGATTGAATGGATTGGACGAGGACACCCCTACAGTAAAATTTAGCCACTGTGTCAAAGTAGGTGTACCAAATGGAGATGTATGCATTGTGGTACTTGGTGTAGGTCCTCCAGATGGTATGGATACAGTTACTTGAGGTATAGTAGCACTAGTGGTATTTGTGTTTGTTCCCTAAGTAGATGTTATTTGTAGGGTACTAATATCAAAACTAGGAGGTAGTTTAGCACCTTCTACTAGCAATTTGGCTAAGTATCATTGAGGATCATTTGCTAGATAGTCATCTACAAAGGTATCAAACTCAAGGTCTTGTGAAGCTACCTCTATGTCTTCCACTATAACATGCCCTTGTGCATCTCTAGTAACATTTTTTTCTAACAAATGCTTGTGAGGTCTAGATGAGGATGTCCTTGAAAAGGGGTTCAAGAACGGATTGATGAATTCATTGGGATCAACCATTTTTTCCCTTTCTTTCCTTTTTGATCTAGTTTCAACCATGTAATGTAAGCTCAAAGTGCAAGTGATGTAAAAGCTAAGTCTATGGATAATATGAATCTAATCTATGTTTTTGGGATTTTCTGAATATCAAGGATGAATGTATGCTGCTATTTTTTTATATTTTCTCTGTAAATAAGGTATGTCTAAGAATGATGCTATTCTAAGATGAACATGTCTAAAGATGCAAAGTCTAGGTGACCAAATTAGAAGATTCTAAAAGAGGTTATCTATCAGCTAAAGATTAACCCAAGCTTCAATTTAGATTTGACAAAGAACCTTTGTAGGACTAGGACTAAAAGATAAGGTGAACTCCTAGAATAGACTGATGAGTTGGAAGGATGCAAGTGTAGGTCAAAGGATATGTTGACTAGGTTCAATGACAATGTTCGTTGAATTAAGGGTTTACCCAAAACATGAAAGGGTTCCTATCCTAAAATCTATAAAAGATGATATCTCTAAAGGAAATTAAGACCCCTAAGATGCAAGTAAGATGTATGACTAGGGCACCTATCGCTATGACTAAATGATTCCTAAAAGATCTAATCATGCAATTTTTGAGAAAATGTTTAGGTTTATGTCCAAGAATCAGTGAAAAAGGATAAGCTAGATACTGGTTTGACTGTTTGTTCTCGTTCTATGACACTAAATTCTATTTTTCTAATCCTCAGGAAAATGCGTCACATAATTTGATAGTTGTGGTTTTCTTCCTAGTTGTGGTTTTCTAGTAATTTCAAACTTTGGTATCAGAAAGATGCGGTTTTGTTTGTAGCAGATGCAACTCGGGATGTTAATTGTGACTCAAGACTATTCAAATGCAAGTTTTCAAGACTCTGTGTACTGGTAAAAGTTTTGCGACAGGGGCATTTGTGTTGTTCCATATTGCAGATGCAACTCACCTATTCAGATGCATCATAGAATATTACAAATGTGGATTTTCAATCAGATGTAGTTTTCTACTGAGCAAATATGAGCTAATTTGGAAGATGCAACTCTAGGTTAAATAGTTACAACTCAAATTCTTAGTTGCGTGTTTCTGGTGATCAATTACGGTTTTCTTGTGACTGACAATGTAAACTGACTCTATTTCATGATCAAGTTTTGGAAAAAAAAGAAAACAATCAGAAGACAATGTATTTTGACACATGTAACCATGTAATGTTTTAGAAAACAAGTACAATCCTAAGGCTATGATGGAAAGTATTTACTGTATTTACTGAGTTCTCACTTGGGTTTTACCCCAGCTACGCTTATTCAAGGTGGATGACTAGTAGCTTGATCCCACTGGCTCCCCTCCATAACTCAATACTTCTTTCGAGGCAACCAAGCTACAGTACCCATGAACTTCCAATGGCATACTTCTCATTTATATAATGAACTGTAAAAATGTGAGACAGCTTCACAGGTCCGACCTACTGCACCAGTAAATAGAGGGATTTTGGCTTAAGTAGAAACAAAGGTGTTTAATTCAGGCATTTCATTCATTGGGTATCATCCATGTGGCGAGAGACCATTGTTGCTCTTCTCATCAGAACAATACTCATGATTCTTGAGCTTTCCTCAAGAACCCACTTTTATATATCGGCTGGAAGTCGCTCGGGTTCAACGTGCTATTGGTCTAAGTTGTCTTGGGGTGAGTAATTTTTCCCACCAAGATAGGCCCAATTTCTAGAGTTAGTAACTAGTTCTCTTACACCCAGGATTGCACGAATGCGCAAGGGGAGAGGATACTTCGATATACCAAATTGTGAGGGTAATAAAAAAACTTGTAATTTGGCACAAAACATGGTAGACAGTAGTAAATTTTAATCCAAATGACAATTTTCTAATCTACCAAATAGTTTGTTTCAAAAAAAAGGTTTTTGACTCTCGTCCTACAGAAAATTCATCAATAGTTTTACAATTTATCTTCGATGGTCATCCTACAAGAGGGGTTTCAAAAAAATTTCTACGCTTACATCCTGCAAACACTATGTTAACTCCAAAAACACACGTTGCAAACCAAACATTAACTAAAATAAAACTCAAAAGAAAGTTGTAAATCAAAAATTTAACTTAAAAATTTACTAGTTAGATGTGTCATTTTCTTTGTCAGATGAGTCACATAATTTCATGAATCAGTTGCGGCTCGATAAATCACAAATGCGTCAGAATTTTTCAAATGCGTCATTTTTTTCCCTATTAGATGCGTCTCAAAATGTCATTTGTGTCATTTCTGCTATCAGATGTGTTGTTCCATACAAAACCTTCAAAAATTGAATTAAAGTCTACGGATTCACGAAGACGGTGTCTTCATGTTGGGTTCACCAATGTAACATTCAGGAAATATAGCAAAGGTTAAAGAATTAACAAAGCAATTAAACTCTAATGTAATCTAAAGCTAAACAACAAAGTAAAAAGAAAGCATAAAACATAAACACGGAATGATCTCACCCAGTATCTACATCCTTCCATGAATGACCTCGATTGTCCTTCTCCATTTCACCGTGATGGTATTCTTGCCCTCAGATTTTTAGTATTCATGCAAGCATAGCCTTGATAGATGTGATTATAGCAAAATACTGAAGATTATAAAACAAGTACTCCAAAATTCATACAATTTTGAGGGAGGTAAAATGATGAAAGACAGATCAATTTATAAAAAATTGATCATTCGAATGATAGGCCAGGATCAAAAGATAAACGAACGATTGAGATCAAAGGATTCAACATGCATTATGATAATTATTAGTACTAACATGAGTGATAAAAACTAAGAATAGAGATAAAGATTAAATAATGATTTAATCTTCGAGTTTGGTATTTGAAAATAGAAGAATTATGTTTGCATGACAAAGATAAAGATAGAATAAAAGCAATGTTTTGTTCAAATGCACACACAAAATTTAATTAATTAAATAAAGATATTTAATTAATAAGCATGTGCACGCATACGAGTTAGAACTAGACAACTGACTAGTCATGACAGAGAGTTTATTTGCAAAAGCCACTCAAACATTAAATCAAGAGATAACTGACTAATTTAAATAGATCTCAAGTCAAGTGAGAATGAATACTTAGATAACTTAAACATTTATCTAAATATAGAGGAATGTGTTAAAAATAGACGTTTATGAATTAAATAAGATTTATTTAATTGAGTGATGAAGAGGTTAAATGAATAATTAAAGTATTAAAGTATTTATTTAATTATAGTCAGAAATATGATTAAGGTAAATTAAATAAGAATTTATTTAATTTGAAAAAAAGGATAAAGTTAATTAATGACATAATTAAATAGAAAGTGTTTATTTAATTAATGAGAATCATAATAAAGAAAATGTGAATTAATTAAATAATTAAGATTATTTAATTAATAGATGAATAAACGTTAAAGTGAATTAATTAAATAATTAAGTTTATTTAATTAATAGATGAGAAAGGACTTTAGAAAGTAATTAAATAATTAACATGATTTAATCATGACCATGAAAATATGAATTATGAAGAAATTGAAGTCGCAGGCTTAGAACAAATTTCAGTGTCTACATGTAAATTGAACTAATGATGGTTTTGTAGATTTTTCAATTAATCTAGGACTCATTTGATTTTTGTGCTTTAAAATGAACTCTTCACTTTTTAATTTAGTGCTCTAAAATTGAACGACACAATCTTCACATTTTAATTTGGTGTTTTAAAATGAATCCTACCATTTTCCCTTGGTGCATTAAAATTGAACAAAACAACTTGCACATTTCAATTTGGGTTGAAAAATTTACAACTTGCACATTTCAATTGGTGCTTTAAAATTGAACCACAAATTTCAATCGTTGGTTCAATTAAAATTAAGTGTTTGATGTGCTTAGTAGGTGATTATGTGTGTATGCTCTTTCCTTGCACCTAGTGCAATCTTGGAAATCGAAAACACTATTATTTGTATTATTGTCATACACCAAGTGAGTTATCTATGTATCCTCTCCCCTTGTGCCTAGCACAATCCTAGGTGATGAGAAATAAAAACACTATTCCTTCCCTTTTTTCAGGAGGCTTGCCTGGGGATTTCATCACTCTAGGGTTCAACATCAAGCACCTTTTTTTGATGGGTTGTATAAAAGGGCAAGAGTGAAATCTATAGCTCAATCCAATCATGCAATGTTAAGTGTTCCTTTGTGGTCCTAGGTGATTTAGTACACAAGGAGATGAGATTTCAATCTCACATTTGTACATTCATTAGTGTTTATAGAGTACCTCCACTAAGAATCTTGTTATCTAGAAGCCTAAGAGTGATTTATAGACTATCAACTTAAAGTGGTGCAACATACAAGGATCAACGTGTGAAGTTAATTTCTATGTACTAACCTTTGTTGAGGTGAAAAAACCCCTTGCAATGAACTTTTCCTTCCAAGGTAAGAGGTGTCAAGGTGGTACATGACCTTGGCATACTCTAGTTGTCCATTAATTGGAAGGTATTCTATTATGCAGGCCTACTTTAAGTTGATAAACCTGATCTACCACTACAAATAGGATTATGTTTGATGGTGTGTCTTTTTTCTGAAAATGCATGACACCAATTAGTGTGATCTTGTGGAGGAACACACAAAAATCATCTAACACTGATTGAGTCAGTTTACATGTTGTTTATTGTTTGCTATCACATCAAAAAATTTAAACACATAGGTCAAAATACACATCAAAGATCCTTTGAAAGATTGACGCCTTTGTGCAAACAGACACTTCTATTTTTATTAAAATAATAATTTTATTTACATATCGACACCTTTGCACATCTCAATGCATTTTCCAAGGAAAATAGACATTTTAAAATCAATTTCATTGTTCTGGCAGTTCGACACTTTTATCAAACATTGATTATTTTGCAGATACTACAATGCTTTTGTAGTAAACAGTTTGACGCTTTTGAAAAATAGTTTGGCGCATTTGTCTATAACTAAAAATAAAGAACTTTTAAAGAATCTTTACTTTCTATATTTGATCAATAAGCACTAAATCATCTAACATTAATGCAAAACAAACTTATGTTCACTTTTGTCAATCATAATAACATCACACTTTGGTTCATTATCATTTTTAGCTTGTTGAAATATTTTCTAGGTTAATATTAGGATCAATTCACTACAAACAACAAACCATCAACTTCACCATCAAAACATTTCATTCAAAACAACAACTTAACATTTTGACATAGATCATTTGGATTTAGATCTTCATCCTATTTTGATTGCATGCTTGAAAACAATCTCTTTTCAAGTATTTGGTTGAGTTAGTGAAATCATTATGAGAAAACCTATTTTGGATTCATGAGTCTAATTCCAAGGTTTGTAAGTTCATCATTCTCATACATACCTAAACAAAAGATCTAGTATAAACTTTATCAAAATTTAAGGTTCCATATCTTCCATTGAACCCACAATTTAACATTGGTCCTAAACCTATTAAAGTGTCATTATTGGCACAATTTGAAGCAACCAAAACATTTCAACAAGGTCATTTACATCCAAGATCTCCTAGGGTAGATACAAATTATATGGTCACAAGAAGGTATCAACACAAAAAGAACATAGAAATAAACCCTAGTTACCCTAACATACCTAACACTACAAGTGCAAATCCAAGTGGTTAAAATTCTCCTACCAACATAGGTGTTAGTGATCAACTCTTTGGAATGCCTCAAACTAATTCTCAAGGGTATGAACTTCCTTTACAAATGAAAATGTAACCTCAAAAGGAAATGGTCTATATAGAGGAAATTACCAACAAACCTCATGAATTAACTCTCAAAGAAATATTAGAGATCCAAGAATACCAATATTTTATTAAAGTGGTAGAGGTAGTGATAAGTCAAGGTTCCAACCAATAAATGTTGATACTCTCACGACAAGGTGCCAAACTTCCTACAAATTTTGATGTTAATCAATTTAGGGAGCAATCAACAACATCAAATGTTGGAAAAAAAAATTTCCACAAGGGAATGACCCCTTAGTGAATCACGTTATTGAAAAAATACTTAAACCATGTTCAAATGTACTAATTCAATCCATGGTCACTTCTCAAGGAGAAAATCCAATAAATTTCATAAATCAATGTAACAATCCACTTTATAACACTCAAAATCTAGGGACATCAACCAACTTAGGTATGTAAACTACAAATAATCCATCATAGAACAATCCAAACCCAAAGATGTCAAATATAAATAATCCAAACCTAACCATGTCAAACATAAACAATCCAAACCCAAACATATCAAACATGAACATACCAAATATGAACATGAACAGTCCAAACACGAATGTGTCAAATTTGAACATGTCAAATCCAAACATGGTGAACTATGGGATGGATCCATTCACAAAGATACCTTCAGAAAATATGCATAAAATGTCCCTAGTATACAACAACCCCAAAAACAACATCAAACACATCAAAAAACACAAAAAACAATATCAACAATGACATCATACACATAAAATCTAGCAACATCAGCATCAAATTCCATAACATAAAAATCAACATCAACACTCTCAACATCAGCAATATACCACCTTACAACAAATTCAAGCACAAAATCAAAGTATTGCTCAACAAAAAATACAACCACAACAACAACTTTCTCAACAATAATTGATGTCACAATTAAATTTTCCAAAAATTCCTCAACATTCATCACACATCAATTATCAACAACCAAGTCCATCACAACAAAACATTGTTCCTCAAAGTTGATATGGATCTCACAATGCATCTCCTCAACATGAAGGCAATTATCAAATGGGTTCCATACCTTAAAGCAATCATCAATATCAAATAGGTCTTACACCTCAAATAAATCCTCAATATCAAATGGGTTTATATGGCATGAGTGTTCCTCCATATCAAGATCAAAATTTACACATGTATAGTCCATCACCAAGCATTGATCCTATGGACTTATCATCACAAATCCAAATGTTAACACAAAAATTCCAAGACATAAAAGTGGGGATGACAAAAAAATCATACCTCATTCAAGATCTATGTCCCTACCCATTTGACAAAAGTATCAAGATGATACCATTTCCCTCAAACTTTGAAATTCCAAAGTTTGATAGATATAAATGAAAAGGAAATATCAAAGAACACATAAGAGAATTCTATGTGGCTTTCATGGAAGTTTCATATAACTATTAATACCTTTAATGTTCCTTTTTCCACGCAATTTGGGTGGACAAGCAATCGAATGGTTCTCATATCTACCTCCAAGGATCAAAAAATTTCAAAAAATAATAGAAAAATTTGTAGCACACTTTTCATACAATATGGGTGCAAAAATCACCTTGGAAGAATTATACACCCTCAACAAAACAAAGGAGAATCCTTTGCCCCATTCTTACAAATATGGAGACACAAGGAAAGTAAATGAAAATGGTCAATACATGAGGAACAATAATTAGAGATTGTGGTAGGAAATCTAAACCTAGATCTCAACATTTAACTATGAATGCAATGTGTATCAACTTTTAACGAACTTATATCTAAAGGTTTAAACATTAAACACACACTTATTTCCAAGGGATCTATGCAAAATTATAACCAATCATCTAGTTCTAGTGATAAACCTCATAAATGAGCTAAAAATAAGAATGTTACTAATGATGATGTGGTGGATGTAAAATTTATTATAAAAGCACCCAATAACTCACATACACAAGAAAAATACCCAACAAAACGTCCAAAGCACAAATCCTTGACAAGGACCACCACAAATACCTAAAAATACTCCTCAAAACCAATTCACTCCCTTAGGGGAGCCCATTGAAACAATCCTAAAGAAGTTGATCTAGTCAAATCACATTGAACTTCATGATTACCACAATTATCTTGTACCTAAAATAAAACCCTCATGGTATAATGACAATTTTTTTTGCCAATATAATAGAAAATAGGTTAGAAAACACAAAATTATAGTAAACTCAAACATTTCATCTAAGACCTTATTGATCAAGGGGAAGTAAATGTCGATCAACAATAGGGGAACAAATATTTAGGAATATTTAAAGATCCAATCCCTGATCATGTGAAGGATAAATAATTTGGAAAGACACCATAATAATGTGAACCATACCTATGATAATGTAGTAGGAAATATCAGTACTACTCATTCTTCACAAGATGAGGAATTTGAAATGTTTCAAGATACTTTTCTAATACATGATCAAGATCAATCAATAGTGCCTAGAAATGTTCTATATTGAAATGATGGTATTAAAAATGTCTACATAACTCCCTCATGTGACTTCATGACTGAACACATCAGGAAAGTCCAAAAGTAAAAAGAAGCCTACATTATCTCATACTAATCCATTGATACTATTTGAGAAGCTTCCATCCATACTCCACCATCAAGTCAAGGTTCATTTCAAGAATACAATCCTGAGTATAATAAAGGTTTCTTGAAAATGAGTCAAGATCAAGATCCCATATCTCCAAAGTACTATCATCATCTACATAGTATTTTCCAACCTGTTAACAATGGTTTCTCAAACATGAGTCAAGATGAAGAGTTCACTTCCCTAAAATGCTATCATTATCTAATGAGTATCTTCCAATCCATCCAAGATTCCAAAAGTAATAATCATTTTCATACACCAAACACTCCCACAATACCCATGAGATGCTTACTTCTTATGGGCACTTAGATTATCTTCCTTCAAAACAAGAGTCTCTCATGCATAGGATATAATTTTAGAGTGGCATTCAAGATAAAGATCATGAAGAATATTCCTACATTGATTGTGAGTCACAAATATCTTTTGAAGAACAATTCTTAGCAGAGGATAGAAGTAGCATCATGTTTCCAAGAAAAATCATATTTAGTGGAATTTTGTTAGTGGATGCATTATCAGGACAAAGGATTAGGCCTACAAAAAGTAAATATCCTAGAAGTAGTACAAATGGTCAACAATCCTAAGTAGTAAGGTATTGGTTATTCAAAGATCAAATATTCTAACCATATCAACAATACCTCCATAATACTGAGGGTTACTTTACCTAATGCAAACATCAACATGGGAGGCATGAGTATTCCTTATGATAAAACCACTACCAACACTTCAACCATACATATAATTAATCTTCATCTTTGCACTAATTGGAACCAAAAACAACAAAAAAATCTATATCAAAGAAAATAGCAAGTCATCGAAGCAAAAGAATCAACAAATCAAAATGGACACATAAAATCAAATGGATTCCAAAGAAAAATAAAGAAAATAATCCCTATCAAACTCAATCAGTCAAATAAACTATGGGGAAAAATAAAAAGGAAATTTCATCCATCAAAGATGTCCACTAATGCAAAAGAAGTATTCAAAAGCAACATACAAAGTATATCAAGAATTTTGTCCTAATTCCACTCAAAATTACATATCCACCTTTCATTGCTCATCATCCTAAGTTTGGAGAATCAAAGATCCTAAACTATCAACTAATCCATCTACATCTCATGTTCCTCATCACATTCCATTATCTACCTCAAAATCAATATCCAAATCTCAAATAAAATGTGTCTTGGTAGAAACTCTTTATCATAAGGACTCTAAGGGAACTCTATCATGATGTACACATCTAGGTAAGGTTAACTCTAGTATCGACAAAAAAGACAAGAACATTCATGGGTTATATTCAAATACTTGTATCTTGGAAGAGAAACTTCTATAGGTAGGATGTCATTGGCACATCATGACAACAATACCATCTACATCAGAACCCCAAGGTGGTATAGCATATAACTTTAGAAATACTAAATTTTCTTTAAAAAATCAAGAAAATAGTAAAGAGAAAAATTATCCTCTAGTGAAAACCACTTTGGTGGTGCTTTATGCAAGTACCATGATGAAAACTTGGAAAATAGGCATCATGAGTAGAATCAAGCATCTATGTGCACCATTTCACATGGAAGCATCTCATCCCCTTCATAGTAAATCTAGAATTTCATCCACCATCTGGATCTAAACCATTTTTTTCATCCAAATCTCTAAATGATCTTGATTTTGAAAAAGGTTCAAGGTACACTTCAACCTTGCTTATGGAAAATTATTGATGTGGTCATTGACGTTGAATCTGTGTAGTCTCATGGCTTATATCTAGTACTATCTTGATGATTCTATCACAAGAAAAATTTTCACCATTCATGGAATTCAAAACATTGCTAGACACTCAGGGTAGGTACTTACATAATGCTTTTGAATAAATCGTGATCCATGTCCTATATTTTAGAACATGATATCGACATCATGATCTAGGTGGCATTCATAAAAATCCAAAAACACTTGTAAAAGCACATCAAAATCTAGAATTGCCTACAACATTTCAAATTTCAAAAATACTAGTAAAAGAAAATAAAAAATCCAAAAACATTAAGAAAACATCAAAATCTCCCAAATAGAATTATTCAAGTCCAATAATAAAACTACGAAGCCTCTGTGTAGTTACATAGGCAAGGCCATCTTTGATGAGCCCTTGAGGCATAGGTTTGTCCCTTAGGTCTTGTTCTCTTGGTCAAAAGCATTGCAAAACTTCAAAAACATCCAAATAACCTGAAATCTCCAAACATCCAAATAACACAAAAAATCTCAAAAATAGCCTCAAATATCTTCATAAACACAAAAAAAATTAGATATTAAAAAACTCAAAACATTAAAAATATTCAAATTCTAAAAACATCCTCAAAGCATTTCAAAATGTCAAAAACATTGCAATATTCAAAAAAGAACAAAATCACCCATCCCATTGTACTCTCACTCGTAATAAATTTTTGTCCATAATAAACTTATCATCACCCTCCACCTTTGGAAAAACATATAGAAACAAGTGCAATAATCATTTACAAACACAAACTTAAACGTAAAATAAGAAAATATTAATCATTACCAAACATGTCAATTAATGACCTATCAAACATCTACACCCAATCACCATCGAATGCATTTCTTACGAATCGATATTTCCTACAATAGACATCATTTAAGACATCAACCCAAAATAGTTCAACTTCTAGCAAGAGATATGATGATATTGACATTTTTTCTCATCTTTTTTAATTTATCTTATTGGTTCATTCTAATGATCTCTTGAGGATATCTAAACAAGATTTAGAGAGAAAGGAATGGGGAATTGATCATTGCTTTCATTTTATGTGCTTGTTGGATGTTTTTATAATAGGACCTCAACAAATACTTTCCTTGTGTGTGTAGGGATAGTCTCAAGTAAAACAATAGCTAGGACAACCAAGTTCTCAATACCATTTGTGTATTAGTCTCATAACTTCGATGGCTTCATTCTTTCACATGATCAAACAAGGTTTCCATATGTCAGGTATGAACAAGAACACTTATGTCTATTTATAGAGTCAAATTCCACACAATGGATACAAAGTCACCCTGGCTCTATACACCTTGGTGCATCATGTCTATTTTCTACATCAAATAAGGATTTATATAATAAAAACTAAGCATTATCTAAAAGAAAAAGCAAAAAAATCTATCCTATCTCATCACATATCCAATAAAATATTGGAATAGTCATAGGTTTATTGGTATCTTGATCAACATAATCATTCTAATTATCTCATTCTGTCTATTTCTTCTATCCATACTAACATTTATATCCAAGTATCATGAAAATAACAAAAATAACATGCATCCATCCTACATACACAAAATGTCAGCATGCATCTCATATCATACATCTTGCATAATCAAAATAATATCATATGAAAATATAAAAAAGATTCCATCCATATCATACATCCTACATCCACATATGCATAATAAATCATAACATTTCATCTCATGATAGAGCATAATACATCCATACATACATATACATCCAAAATTCATACATCAAAACATAATAAAAGAGATCAAAGTATACATAAACACCATCCAATGGTCACATAAATAATTGCTCATATCATATGTATCAAAAATATATGTCATGATACATAAAATGTGTGATATAAATAAAAAATATACATGAGGCTCTCAATAGTCGATGAATGATTATATATTGTAAGGTCTACATCAAAATATAGATATAAAAATATTTGTATATATCTACATTCTACCTTGAGCTCCCTTGGTCATCTCGACTAGGAGTGGGTTGGAGGGGTGGTAGCCTCTGATGCTGATGACCCTGTGAACCACTCAATGAAGTCTTGCTAGCTAATGGAAAATACGACCTACTCAGAACAATGGTTCTCCTATGAGAATAATCAGGTTGTCACTTGTGAGCTGGCACAAACATGTGATATAATGTCTGGTAGTAGGTGGACTCACTTTGTACTACTTGAATCTCCTGAGTATATCGAGCTAGTGGGATAACCTCCATTGGTACCTATGGTGTGGTCTCTAGCTACTACCTCCTAGTAGTCTTCTGAGTGAGATGAATCTCAATTTGTTTCCTATGAGATATATCAACATCTAGCTAGGTCCTAAGTTGGTCCCACTTAGTGGTCCTCTAGTCTCACTCCTGCTAGAATGTGTCTCTCTCTTGGTGGGCCTGATCCTGCTCTTGTCTATAAGTATCCCACTCCTAACAAGCCTAATCTCTCTCCTGCATGACAATTTGTAGTCTCTGATCAAGTACAAAAACCACTTGTTGATGACCCTGATCTGGTGGTGGACATAGTGGGGATCCCTATGCAGGAACTTATCCATGATCATCCCCTTGAGGAACCTCTACCTTGGACCTCTGCCTCTTTTGGAATTACTTTCCAAACTCACATCGACATCTCCTCCCACCTACACCTTTTCTAGCTAGATTAGTAAACAGAAAAAAGGGAAGCATCCTACAAACCATGCATCATAGGCTAGAGTGGTACTTGGATCATTTGGACCCCTTATGTAGTCCCAAGAAAATGGAACCAAGTGGTCAAAATCATTAGTAGTTCTCTATGGAACCATCTACGATCCCCTCTATACAATCTCTCTAAATTTTTGAGAAAATATAGCCATATAATAATTGGTTGGAGTATCCCGTTTCTCCCCAAACTATCTACCAACCCTATTAGGTAAATACCACTCAATGATATGAGAAGTGTGGCCCGCTAACCAATGAGTCTATCAATAGTATGAAAGACCGCCAACTAGCTAGGGCCTCCAAGTGAACTTGGTCATATCATCAATGAACCTCCTCCAGTAAGCCAACTCACCTATATGGTGATGAGTGGTCATGTCATCATACCAATACACCATATGGTCTCCATCATATTGATCTTTGTATACAATCACTAGTCTAAGTATGGTGATATACTCCCATGCCTATATATGTAGAAGTGTAACAACTGTAGATGGGCTCGCTCCTCCCTAGTATACAACCTAAAGCATGGCATGATTGTTGCAAGAATGGAAAATAATGAAGGTGGTGTCATTGATGTCAAATGGTCAATTGGTTATCAATTGGTTACTGTTGTCATTGATTTCATGGTTGCATGTTATTGGTTGTTCATGTTGATGATATTGAGAAAATTGTATTGAAGAAAGGTTGTAGGTGTTTAGTGGTTGCTTCAGGTTTTTCTCTATATTTGATCCTACATTTGTGTGGTTTAGATATGTTGGTCATGGCTGTTGGAAGCTATTATATATAAATTTTTGGCTATTGATTCATTGTACAGTGCAAGTTATGTTCACCAGTTGTGAACTATGATTTTCTGTGTCTCTAGCTGAGGTCCAGGAGAAATGTTGTTGGTTTGGATTTCTCTTTGGTAAATTCTTTTGACTTGTGGTTCTAGATTTTAGTTTCTATGATTGTGATGAAGATAATTTTGCTATCTGGAAGGTTTGTTCTTAATTTTTCTATGTTTTTTTCATTGGTTTGGCCGATCTTGTGTTGAACACTATCTTTAGAATTGATGTAGCATGTTGGATCTATTTGGGTTCTCACTAAGCATGTGTTTGCATCACCCCCATTCTAATTCCACCCTAGGATGTTTTGGCACTGACCTAATTTGAATTTAATGTTGAATGGCTGACTTTTGATATGTTTGAAATTTGAAGATGGTATAAATACATGATGGGTTATTGGTGAAAAGTATAAAAAAGAGATAAGTGAAAAGAAATAGTGCAAATAGATGTGAGATTGATTTGAATCAGTGTGTGTGATGTGATTGTGGTAGATTAGTGCGAAGCCTAAATGTTGAGTTTCCAAAGGCAATGAGTTGAAGGTGGACTCTATCATTCATGCATGTTTGTAAGTGGTTGAGAAAATTGTGGTGGATTTATCTATTGCATTGATATTGTCTCCTCTCTGTAACATATCTCTTCTATCTTCTTTGTATCTCTATGGAAGTGATCCCTCCAGGTTGTTAGCCCTATTGGATAGTGAGTCCTGATCTAGAAAGTGAGTCATTTTTTTTGTAGTGAGCCTTGTTTTTCAGGCAATGATCCTTTGTGGTGCAGGAGCACCTTGGAAAAATTAGGCCTCCATGAAGCAATATTTTGAAATTTGATTCAAAATTATTGTTTCTACCTTGTAATAATGTTATTAGAGTCATTTTTCATATATTTGAGGTCATTTAGAAGGGTCAATATTCAAGGTTTTGTCAAATTTGAGAAAATATAAAAAAATTGTCACACAAAAAATGTAAAATTGCATAAGCAACCTTAAGAAGTTGAAAGGTATCAATGATTTTTGGCATTGGTGGGTATTTAGAAAGTAGTTAGAAGTTAAAAGGTCATTTTTATTCCTTTTAAAAGGCTCTTTGTATGTTTAGAAGCTGGTGGGTGATTGAAAATTTGAAATGGAATAATGAAAAATATAGTTTTCTATAATTTTCTTCAAAAATTCATAGTTTCCAGCCTTTGTATGGATTTGTATGACCTAAAATGCTGTAATAAATGTTTGTAAGTGTTAGAGGGAACAATCACCTTCCATTTCAAATTTTTTTCATGTAGATTAGTCCATTTTTAAAGAAGTTATGCTATTTTTTGTAAATACAGTCTAAATCCTGATCTAGGGTAACAGTTTGCAATAAAATTCGTGTTTCTCAAAATTTAACTGTTGGATTTTGCTAAAAATTGGAGAAAATGTCCAGAATGATATCCTCTAAAGTCTCACCAAAGAGATTGGATTTATTAATTGATTTGTGAAAGTTATAGGTGACTGTTTGCATGCATATTTGTTTATTTGGGCCTAATTAGTAGAAAAGAAGTTAGGACAGCAGGCGTGTGTTCCAAAACAAGTGTACCTATAAATGAGATATGTTTTTAATGGAAAAAATGGGTACTCAAAAATTTATTTATTTTCTACAGATTCAATCTGGTTTGAAAGTTGCACTCGATTTAGTGCTTTGATTCCCTTTAAGCAAAATTTGGATTTTTGGTGTAAGTAATTTATAAATATGATAAAAAAGAGGAATAAGGCTATGTAATTGGTTTATTTCTGTCAAAATTATGATTTTGAAGATGTATGAGGGTCTGGTTTGAGTTTTATAAAGGTTTAGATTCAAGTTTTGAAGAGTTGGGCCTTGTAGCCATGAAGGAATTCAAAGAAATTGAAGTGATTTTGGTAAAGGATTGAATGAGAATTGTTTTAAGTATTGTTGTTTCTTCCTTTTGCTCTGCATCAGTTGGTATTAGATCCAGGGAAAGATATGGGCTGATAATTTGGTTGTGGTTTGTGGTTTGTAGTTGTGTGTTTGGTGGTTGTTTGCAGGTAAGTGTGTTGTGAAGCAAGGAGGAATCTTGCTTGAGAGGATGGATAAATTGAAGAAGCATTTGCAAGCAAAGGAAAAGAGAAAGAAGAAGAAAAGACAAGCTAAGTTTTATAAGGAGATTGCTGAGATAATACAAGAGATGGAAAGGATGGCTAGAGAGTTCCTAGAATCCATAAAGAAGATAGAACAACAAATGAAATACTTAATGAGTTGGCACCTAAAGATAAAGAGGAGAGTCACATGGCCTATTCACAAGATAATCAAAAAGAGGAAAAGGGAAATCAAAATGAAAGAACAAGAATCCTTTGAAGATGCAAAGGAATACTTCATTGAAGAAGAAGTTGCAGATATTCCAAGTCATGAACATGAAGAAAGGACCAAGAGCATATACCTAATTCCATAGGTTAAGGACATTGAGTTGGTTAAGGGAATCATCATGGATGAATCGTTCATAGAGATTTGCAAGGAGTTGTAGCATGATGGAGGTATCATGATTGTCACCTTATATCATTTCATTGTGTTACTGATGCTTTGGACAAATGATTGTTTGCAAGTTGAAGGACAAAGGGAAAAGCATGGTTTTGAGGTGTATGAAGGAGTAAGGCATCTGATTTCAAAGGGGAAGCATGGTAGATCACTAATTTACATGGACAAGTTTAAACCAAAGGTGAAGATGAAGGTGATTAAGAGCAAGGTCAATATAAGGCAAAGCATATGAGGAATGAAGGTTGTTGGCAACATCAATCCAAGTGGACTTGGATTCTTTTCTTCGTCGGGAGTTTGGTGCAGGAGCACCTTGGCAAAATTAGGCCTCCATGAAGCAATCTTTTGAAATTTGATTCAAAATTATTATTCCTACCTTGTAATAATGCTATTAGAGTCATTTTTCATATATTTGAGGTCATTAGAAGGGTCAATATTTAAGGTTTTGTCAAATTTGAGAAAATATAAAAAAATTGTGACACAAAAAATGTAAAATTGCATAAGCAACCTTAAGAAGTTGAAAGGTATCAATGATTTTTTGCATTGGTGGGTAGTTAGATAGTAGTTATAATTTAAAAGGTCATTTTTATTCCTTTAAAAAGGCTCTTTGTATGTTTAGAAGCTGGTGGGTGATTGAAAATTTGAAATGGAATAATGAAAAGCATAGTTTTATGTAATTTTCTTCAAAAATTCATAGTTTCTAGCCTTTGTACGGATTTTTACAGCCTCAAATGCTGGAATAAATGTTTTTAAGTGTTAGAGAGAATGATCACCTTCCATTTCCAATTTGTTTCATGCGGATTGGTACATTTTTAAAGAAGTTATGCTATTTTTTTGTAAATATAGTCTAAATCCTGATCTAGGGTAACACTTTGCAATAAAATTCATGTTTCTCAAAATTTAACTGTTGGATTTTGCAAAAAATTGGAGAAAATGTCCGTAATGATATCCTCTAAAGTTTCACTAGAGATATTGGATTTATTAATTGATTTGTGAAAGTTATAGGTGAATGTTTGCATGCATATTTGTCTATTTGGGCCTAATTAGTAGAAAAGAAGTTAGGACAACAGGCGTGTGTTCCAAAACAAGTGTACCTACAAATGAGATATGTTTTTAATGGAAAAAATGGGTACTCAAAAATGTATTTATTTTTGCAGATTCAATCTGGTTTGAAATTTACCCCCAGTTTAGTGCTTTGATTCCCTTCAAGCAAAATTTGGGTTTTTGGTGCAAGTAATTTATAAATTTGATAAAACAGACGAATAAGGCTATGTAATTGGTTTATTTTTGTCAAAATGATGATTTTGATGATGTATGAGGGCTTGGTTTGAGTTTTATAAAGGTTTAAATTCAAGTTTTGAAGAGTTGGGCTTTGTAGCCATGAAGAAATTCAAAGAAATTGAAGTGATTTTGGTAAAGGATTGAATGAGAATTGTTTTAAGTATTGATGTTTCTTCCTTTTCCTCTGCATCACTTTGTAATCAATTTTGATATTCTCTATAGTGTGAGTTAATCCTCACCGTGGTTTTTCCCTTATTCGGTTTTCCACATAAATCTAATGTTGTTTTTATCTATTAGTTTTTAGTTTATCCACTTGCACTTAATGTTTAATCATTTACGCAGTGTTAAGGATTAGTTCTGGCGAATGAATTAATATTTAAATTTGTGATAACTAATTCACCCCCCCTCTCAGTTTTCTTGTTCAACAGTTATATAGATGAGTCAATGTACATGGTCCATAGGTATAAACCCAAGTATCCTACATGATCCTCTCTAGTACAATCCCCCATCCAAGGTTGAATAGTTGGGATCATCTATTTGGTACCAATAATCCCATGACCAATCTTGCAATAACTAGGATGAAATTTTCAACCATGCAAATATATCGTCAAAGTTCAAGCTATCCTCCTACAAGCTCCATATCCTCCACTCCCAAAAATCAAAATAAAGCCTCTATGCTAATATCAACATCATAAGAAACCTAGTCTCCATAGATTTGGACCCTCAAGATCCTCCAAACATATTTGAGGGTAACGGTCGCCTCTTTGATAGGTAAGTGGAAAGAGGAATTATTTGAATTCCAACACTTCATTGAAGTAGTCATGAGAGAAAGGTGAGTCCAAATCTCAAGCATGAATGTTACATAGTATAATCCTTTCAGTCCTAGGGAGAGAACATCAATCTCTTAGAATAGTAGTAATTCACTCCAAGACCTATGGTCTTTGCTCCTAGGATAGGAGATAACCTAGGGGAGCCTACATGCATAACACACACATAGAGGTTTTCACAACAAAAATGCAAGAGAATGATGACCATATAGTCAAGTCTCCCTTCTCACCTACTCACCATCTTCTCTCTTTCTGGTGATTTATATCCTCACTCTACCTTCACTGAAAAGAAATCTCTTTTCCTTCATTGTAACCACATTGGCCATCTAGGGTTTCTGTAATATGATCTTCATTTAATTATTTTACTTGTTTTTCCTTAGTATCACCTCCATCACCCAACCAACAATTAGGAATGGTTTCCTCATTGTCTACACTTTCATTTATAGCATGCCATTGATCACCATCTTCGTGCTTTTCTTTTGGAAACAACTGTGTTATTGAGATGAGATAGTTCCATATCATAGAAATATTGATCTCTCTCTAATTTCCATCCTCATCATCATTCACAATTCACAACAATGATGCTAATTGACCTATCATCCAATCACATTTTGTCATCCATCCTTCCACATCATCAAACTCTAACATTACCTTCCTATTGAATCCCACTAAATTATTTCACCATGACTGTGTTCTCTTTTATTGTAATACCACAGGATACCACTCCACCATGGTCCATCCAAAAAATCATCATAGTGCCCACGGGCTACTGCCATACCGTAGACTTCATCACTAAACCATCACAAAGTTGTGGTTTCCAACTCCCCATAGCATAGCTTCCTTCAAAGTCTATCACGGGGCTATAGGCTGCTACCACCTATCACTTCTTACATCATTATTCACCTTTATTGTCACTATTTTTGGCCCCATGTCGAAGAGACTCTTGAAATTGTCTCACCGAGATTCCATTTTCTCCCTAATGAAATGCATATCGAGATTTCAATGGGACTCACTTTACTGTCCTGCCAAAATGATAGGTCTCTCTTCGATATGATCATACCGAGCTTTGTGAACACCACCACCTTGTCAGAGTATTGAAGGGGCTCCTCACTTAATCCTATTGAAAATAGCCTACAAGCCTAATGAAGAATTCTTACAACCATCCACTATTGTATCCCTCATCATTGCTATGTCAAAGTAACATGAAACAAGGTCCCTCTAAGATCGTCATATCACATCGATGATCTTATTCACCAAATGTCATTAACACTGAGTGTCAATGTCCAAACTCCTGCAGACTACCATAATTATCTAGTTGAAGCCAATTCAACCTTTATTGAAAATAAACTATGCAAATTGATGCAATATTGCTCGTATGCCCTAGATCCTCCCACATCAGACACTCGAGGTAGGAAAGAAATGTTTCATGAGTGTGAATCATAAAAATTTATGGATCCAATGCTCATTCAAAATCCATCTTGTGGCCTTATTCTCCTGAACCTTCTTTCTCAATGGTCACTATAACTTCATGTCTCTTTCATCTTTCATTCTTCCTCTCTTTCTCCCTCTTTTCACAAAATTCATCTCCCACCAACATTCATTATGAAAATCTAAAAATTCATAAATATCAATCCCTTCTTCTTTGGAAAAATAATGATATTCATGCATTTCCTCATTCTCTATTACTGTTGTAAGAACTTTTTCATCATCACCCTTGGTTTCAACTCTATACTCCTTTTCCTTTTTGCCTTCTAAAAGACAATTTTCAGCTGTAGTCACTTCCTCTTTTGCATTCACATCAATGTTAGCAGTATAATCAAAGGACTCATCCTTTTCTCCCTACAACAAATTATCAGTCATACCA
The DNA here is from genome assembly GCA_007258455.2 of Sequoia sempervirens. Lineage (NCBI taxonomy): Eukaryota > Viridiplantae > Streptophyta > Pinopsida > Cupressales > Cupressaceae > Sequoia > Sequoia sempervirens. The sequence goes on along the minus strand of VDFB02256132.1, from coordinate 51,492,903 downwards.
ATATCCTTATCACATAAAAATTCACCAATTGATGCCAAGGGAAGATTACCAAACAATTCAACTTCCTCCCCCTCTTTTACTTCTTTACTTTCAGCTGTAGTGTTTCAATCCACAAAGACACTCATTATTGCAACACCTTCTTCTACATTACTCTTGTCATACTTAGACAAATCAAAACTTTCAACCTCCTCATATCTATTCATCCCATTCATACTATAACTGAGGATTTCTTTTAAGTTTTGAAATTGGGAGTGTTAGCAAGTCAATGAAGAGAAAGAAACCCAAAGAACTATTGAGTACAAAGGAAATTAAACAATAAAACAGTTATACCTATAAATTGAATTTTCCATGATTACCTCCATAGTACCTTCTACCTTGCTAGCTAACATGTTGCCCTCAGATTGAATGCGTGAGCAATCGTTGACGAAGTCCTACACCAAGCTTTGAAGGATTTGATCAAATTCTAATGCCTATGCCTAAATGACTAAGAATGTCTATGCCTAAAGATGCCAAAACTCAATGAAATGTGCCAACAATTGCTATGAAAATCTAAGCGTGCAAGTGCAAAAATGCATAAAGTGAATGTGTAATATCAGTGTGTAATCGAGAAATGAGAGGAAAATGGCATTTTATAGAAAATGCCATTTTGAATGGATGGGTGAGATTGAATTCTAACCAAATCCTAAAACCAGAGGTTCAAATTAAATTTGAGAATCCCTAATTAGGGTTAGGGAAAAATTATTAATCGACCGGTCAAGAAGTCATCTCAGAGAATTGAATCGGCGGTGGAGAATAAATGAGGAAATTAATTTGAAAATAAAGATTTTTCAAAAATGAAGAAGATAAAGACTGGACTGAAGATCAATTTTGGAAGGGTTAAGAACCTGCCCGATCACATGATTCTTAGAGGAAAGTTACCGTTTTGGAATTAAATTAATTCCAAATGTGAATTTTGTGAAATAATAAATAATCAATTTTTTGGATTATTTACCATAATGAGCTGACAGTTAAGAATGAGATGACATTTTAAATAGTTTAATTTATTTAAAATGAGAAGAATTTCAAATTTGGCAATTAAATAATTAAATTTAATTATTTAATTTAGGAGATAAGACTAATAATTAAATTAATTCATTAATTCATTTAATTATGGAAATTAGTGACATTAAATAAGTAAATAAAAACTTATTTATTTAATAATTAGGAAGAATAAAGTGAATAGAAGGTAATTAAATAAATTAAGAAATTTATTTAATTAAGGGAAGATTTAGACAATTAATGATGTATTTAATAAATAAATAAGATTTATTTATTTAATAATCATGAAGAATAAAAGGACATGAATTAATTAAATAATTATGAATTATTTAATCAATAGTCGGATGTGGACCAAAGACATAATTAAATGTCATAATTATGCTAGGACGAAAGTGGTAAAAATGAAGCTTGCAGGCCTAGGTCATTTTTAGGTGTCTACATTTTTCCCCTCTTTGTCATAATGTCGCGTGTTGCATTGTGACAAAGAAAATAAGTCAAAGTCATGCCCCAGTGAAGGTATGGAGTAGTGATGCCCCCTCGGGAATTTTTTCAAATTTTGGGTCAGCAGTAGAAAAATTTGTAAAGGGTCCCGATAAGTCAATTCGATGACTAGAAAAATAATGGCACAGTCAGTTTTTAATTCTGACATGTTTAAGATAGGCAACGGGGTGGTCAAGGTTGGTCAAATGAGTCTCCAGTTATAACCTAGTTGACAAATGCCATTTTGACTTTATAAATAGGTTGACAAAGGGGTAAAAGTCAATTCATTCTCACTATTCACCTTGCAAATTTCAAGAACTCAGAGCGAAAAGGACAGTAGTGATGATGGTGATTCCAGTGATAGAGCATCGTGGCGAGATCCTGCGGACATTCAAGCGGCCAGAGGGCTTGGCCAGCGGTATGTACCCCTATCCCACTTTGTAATTTTTTTTTTTGCATGCCATAATTAGGTTTTTAAGACAAACAACAAATGTGCCGCGACGCATATGCATTTGTGTTCGACACATTTGTTGCATCGCGATGCAAGTGCAATGCCAAATTCGAGGGGGCCGCAGTTTTGTGCATATTTTCCAAAAATTGGACGCAAGTGCCTTTCTAAGTCGCAATTGCCAATTAGAAAGCCGCAATCGTTAAATTACGACGCAATCGCGGTTATGTGACGCATTCACGTTTATGACACGCAAGTGTCAAATTTCGTGACGCAAATGCTCTAATGCAATGCATTTGAGCAAGAAAATGATGCAATTGCCATTTTGAAACGCATTTGAAGTACAGAACGATGCAATTGATGTTTTGCGATGCATTTGTGGTCAACACGACGCATTTGATTTTAACTTTGACCAGGGATGATTTTGATGTTTGTGTAACTTTAAATACTTTTGATAATACTGACAGTTTGTGCAAAAGGTACTGACGACTTGTTTGGCTTTTTGTAGAGGCAGCTTGCCCTGATCTACACACGAGAGAGCAGACCGATGACATTTCAGTTTGTTGAGCAGTTGAGCCCGTGAGAGCAGCACCGGTTTATGCGACTGGGATTGTTCTATGTTGCTTATATGCCCGCCATTCGGGCGAATAGGGGATTACTGACTGCACTATGTGAGCATTGGCATTCAGAGACCTGCTCCTTCCACCTGTCGACAGGTGAGGCCACTATTACTTTGGAGGATGTCTACCAGATTTTGTAGGTGCCGATCCGAGGAGAGCGGATTGTCTATGACCCTCGCCATGGCGAGCAGACTTTTTGAGCATACTATCGAGATCATGGTGCTGGACTGGGTATCCAGGGATATGAGATCAGATGGGAGTTCATGGCGGAGCACTATGGTCGCTTTGATGCATTCCTTGCGACCTTGATTGGAGGTATCTCGATTCTTGACCGTCAGGGACATGGATTCCCTATTGGCTGGGGAGACGTCTTGGTAGGGATGAGATGAGATAGGATAGTGTATGCTTGGGGTCCTTGTTTACTGGGGACACTCTACCATCAGTTGCACGATGTTGCCTATAGGAGAGCAGAGAGTATCTCGTGCGGGACTACTCTGATGATGATTTGGGCTTGGGAGTACATTGCTATATTTTGTCCTCCCATTCAGAGACCATAGTTGGCTGAGGGGATGCCCTATGCCTATTACTATGCAGGTGCTTTACAGCAGACCCAGATGGGTGAGACTGGATGGTGGCAGCACAAGATTGACAGGATGGTGTCTTTCATCTAGAGACCATACAGAGACTGCGAGCAGTGGGATGATGAGGACGACCACCTGAGCCTTTGCAGATAGTATAGATATTTGACTGGGAGGACCATGCAGACCTCACTAATTATCGAGATGTATTTTTCGTAGCGTTTCCTTAGGCAGTTTGGAGAGTAGCAGGGTGTACCTGTAGGGACAACTTTGTATGCCCAGTCGTCCAGAGAGTATGCTTCGGGACCAGCCATTCCAGTGGCCTTCGCAGAGCAGTAGATTGATGGGCTAGGAGTCCAAGCATGAGGATGGAGGGGTGAAGTAGCTGACCCTAGGACCACAATAGACTTTGATTTATGGTGGAAGGCACACAAACTAGTGCCATTAATAGATCCAGATGGGCTAGCACTGGTAGATAGATGGTCGGTGATACCTTGTGTGCCGAGGGCTAGGCAAGGTGGTAGGGATGGTGACAGGGGTAGAGGTAGGGGAGAGATTGAGGCCGGCGTGGAGATGGAGGAAAATATGGAGATAGGGGTGGAGATGATGGCGGAGATGGCCGGAGGTGACGGTGAGATGGTCAGAGACATGTCCGAAGGGTGCACCCACATGTGGCAAGGGTAGCATTAGATGCTATCCCTGAGGTTGGCAAGGAGGGGGAGAGAGAGGAGCAGCCCCTATAGGAGGGAGAGGGTGAGGAGAGATGGGAGGAGGAGGTGGAGGTGGGGAGATAGGAGGAGGAGGCAGAGGAGGGGAGACAGGAGGAGGACGTGGCCGAGGAGTAGAGACATGAGGAGGGACGTGGAGGTGGGGGGACAAGAGGAGGATGTGGTGGTGGTAGAGGATGTGGTCAACGATGATGATGATGAGGATGATGCCATGGATGAGGTTGAGAGACTCCTCAGATGGCGGATGGTGGAGGGAGAGGAGGAGATACCTGTCCTCCTCAGGATTTCCCCAGGATGCCACGATAGATCAGAGGGTGGCTGATTTAGAGCAGAGACTAGATGAGAGCATGGCCCAGGTTAGATCATTGCAGTTAGAGTTAGAGGTAGCTTGGGTAAAGTGGGATCAGGCAGTGATCTGCTAGCAGGACTCGGCTTAGTGGTGTACACAGTTTGCAGCATTATGTATAGGGCCTACAGGGGACATGGCTCGTGAGCTAGCCAGGGTGAGCACGAGATTGGGACAGTACTGGACATTATATGAGCAGGCAGTGCCACCTGAGCGACGGGATCCTACCTTGTCATGGTCGCAGACGAGGACAGGCAGTGGCCATAGATCAGGCAGTGCCAATGGCAGCAGGAGTCACACGAGTGCTGGAGGGTCTACCTCAACAGGGCACACATCAAGGCACAGGTCACATCACTCACACCAGCACACCCCGAGTCACCATTCGAGCCATAGTCATGGGTCGACTGGTTCAGTGCAAAAGTTGGTACAAGGACAACCACTAGTGGTAGATCCTTCAGCTTCTCAGAGTTAGGCCGCAGTGACGTCCCTAGTGTCTATTACCGTGGCGATGATGCCATCATTGTCAGTTCTAGTGGTTGCACAGGCAGAGGTTGCTACAGGTCCACCTATCATTTCAGTGTCAGTCTTAGAGTTGTCGTCGCCAGATTCTTCACCATGAGGGGATGATGAGAGTCTACCCTAGGGGCATTTTGTTATTATGACACACTATGTATATATTATTGAGCCTACGAGCTCCATTTTTGGGATATCTCTTGACTTTATCCTCTGACATTGTACATTTTTGAGATGATATTATATGATGCAGTTTTGATGCAGCCTACATGTGTGTTATGTGATGTTCTTTGATTTAATGCATTATGGTATATGTGATGTATGATGTTGATTTATGATGTATCATGTATGTCCTATGATGCTTATTTATGATTTTGATGCCATGATGATGCAATGCTTACTTATATGAGATGATGATGATAATGATGTGCATAGTGTATTTAGTAAATGGATGTTAATGCAATGTTTGTGATTATGTATATGATTTACTGCTATGGATGATGTATGTATGGACCTAATGCAATGTTTATATGATCATGGATGCACTTATGTTTTTGGGTGTCATAGGATATCATCATGAGATGGACGAGAGAAGATGACCAGACGGAAGAAGAGAAGATGACCAGACTGAAGAAGATGCATGTTAATTCCTATACCAAATCCTTCAAAGCTTTATCGTAGGACTTTAATATTTATTGCTCTTAATCATCATTGGGCAGACTGTTGTAATGGCCAACAAACACCATGATATGACATAGATCAAGGTGTGTAGGGTCGTACCATCATGTAAGACAAGCAGTTGTAGACAAGGATGATCATGACTCATACTAAGAGCGTGATTGTCCCAGTCTTTTTGTCATAATCAACCACAAGCAAAAAAGACAAGGACAGTTCATGAAACGTTGTTGTTTCTCTAAATCCTATTTCCAAGACATCATTGAGAAACTAGCGGCATGATTGTCGAAAAACAAACAAAATAGAGCCCTTACCATGATATGTCGCTATTTTTCTAAATCCCAGAATCAAGACCTCGCTGAGAAACTAGCAGTCATGCTGTCAATCGTCATGATACGTCACTGCTTCTCTAAATCCTGCTTAGTGGGATCTCGCTGAAAAACTAATAACATGATAAAAAACCAAAAGACAATTATCAAGTGTTTGCCAAGTGCATCTGGATATCCATTGTCAAAATGTCAGACTTCATGATGATGAGATGCTAGAGTGTCAAAGCGTTGATGATGCTCTGATGACAAATGTCAAAAATTGCCAAATTCAAGGACACATCTTGAATAATGTTGATGTCGAGAGGATTTGATCCCTAACAGTTGAAAGGGGTCCCTCAAAATGATGACGATGCCTAGGAAGGACCCATCCTAAGGCATAGATGACATAGTTGGTTCTTCAGAAAGACACATCTGAAGAAAACTGATGTTAAGAGGAGTGATCCTTAGATGCCAAGAGGATCCCTCGAAATGTCGAATGACAGTGACGATACCTAGGAAGGACACATTCTAAGGCATGAATGACCGAGACTATCTTTCAGAAGGACACATTTGAAGGTTAACCTAAAGTTGACAGTTTGATAGGTTATGATGATTTGACTTGCTTTGACTGAGTTTGACTTGTGTTTGACTATATGCCGATATTGTCATGATGATATGATTGACCTGTTGATGAGATTGTCATATTGAAATAACTTATTGCCATGAGTTGTTTTTAGGAGTTTACCCATTCGAGAATGATTCGCTTTGCCTCAAAGATATTTTGACATGTGTGCTAGTGTAGTGCCATGAACCCTAATGGACTGACCTAGTGCGGCCTCAGGGGCTCATCGACAAATGGCCTTGCCTATGTCATACACTCAGAGACCTCGTAGTTCAACATGACCAATGACTTTGTATTGATGACCAAAGATTGTGCCATGATTTTATTTTTACAAACCTAAATGGACTGACCTTATGTCTTGGGGACTTAAATGTGAGTCTTGCCTAAATAGCAAGTGCGCAAAGACAACGTAGTTCGGACCATAAAATGGACTGACTGACATGACTTACTTTGACTCCATTTTTAGGATTTTGAAATTGATTTGGATGTTTTTGTGTTTTTCTTCAGGACGTTTTATGATTTTTAGGTCTTTTTTCAAGATATTTTATGATGTTTTTGTCTTTTTTTTCTAGGACTTTTTGCCATGTTTTTGTCTTTTTTTTAGGACTTTTTGCCATGTTTTTGTCTTTTTTAAGACTTTTTGCCATGTTTTTGTCTTTTTTCAGGAATTTTTTGCCAATTTCCGAGATCATGTGTGACATCCATTGCAGTTACATGATAAAAAAATTTCCCCCAGTCAGGTCCAAGACTTAGCCATTTTTTTTTAAGGGACATGTAGGGAATGCTGCTGGTGTACCAGATGGAAAGTTGTCAGGACTTGATGTCAATCATTTATCCACTATGACAGGTAGGGTAGAATGTGGTGGAGATTTGTGTGATAATGGCGGAAGTACCTTTCATCCTAGGCCAAGGCAGACAAAGTGACAGTAGATGGCAGAGCAATGATTGATTACGCATGGTGCCTGTTTACCAGGTTTTCACCATGGTACTTATCCAAAGTGCCTGTTTGCCAAGTTTTCACTATTAGACGAATCATTTTTCTCTTTACTATTTTTTCCTCTTTCTCACTTTTTTTTTTTGTGTTGCCAAGATGTCTGTTTGCCAGGTTTTCATCAAGGCAACGATTTTTTTATCATTTTTCAATTTTTTTGTATTTTACGATTTTCAGCTCAATCCCCTGATGCTATGCGTAGAACATTCGAGATGTAAACTATTGATGGGCTTTGTCAGTTGTTCTCCCTCTGGCATGGCCAGCTGATAAGCTCCAGAACTGAAAGAAGATATGATAATGTAGGGACCCAACCAGTTTGGTTCAAACTTTCCTGGCTTTTCTCTGTCAGCTTGGTTCTTGGGGTTCTGCATGAGAACTAGGTTGCCAATGTCAAACTTCCTGACCATAACCTTCTTATTGTAGCTGTGACAAAGATAGTTCTGATATGCTTGAAGATGGTTCAGTGAATTTTTCCTTCTTTCTTCTAGCATTTCCAGCTCGTTCAAGTGTGATTGTCTGTACTCTTCTTCATCAGTTAAACCCTTTAGGGAGACTCGCAATGAAGGAATTTCAACCTCAATGGGCAAGATGGCCTCAGTGCCAAAGACTAGGGCAAATGGAGTGGCTCTTGTAGGCATACGAATGCTAGTTCGGTAAGCCCACAAAGCAGGGTTGAGTTGTATATGCCAGTCGCGGCCAGCATCATTGACAGTCTTTTTGAGGATTTTGACAATGGTTTTATTTGATGCCTCAGCTTGACTGTTTCCTTGTGGGTAGTATGGAGATGAAAAATGGTGTTGGATGTGAAATCGCTCACATAACTCCCGAACATCTTGGTTTTTAAATGGACGTCCATTGTTAGTGATGATGGATTGCAAAAGGCCATACCAGCAAATGTAGTTAAGAATGAATTTGGATATTTGCTTGTCGATTATGTATGTCAAAGGAATGGCTTCGATCCACTTCGTAAAATACTCAGTGGCGGTGATGATAAATTTGTGGCCGTTGGACGAGGTTGGATGAATCTTACCCACAAGGTCGAGTCCCCATTGAGCGAAGGGCCAAGGAGAAGTGATCGGCTGAAGTTCCTGTGTTGGAGCATGGATCAAATCACTGTGAATCTGACATTTGTGACAAGTCCTGACATATTCTATTGCATCCTTTTGAATGGTCAACCAATAATACCCAAGTCTTGTTACTTTCTTGGCTAGAGTAGGACCACTCGAATGAGACCCGCATATACCATCGTATACTTCATGTAAGGTCGTATGTGCTTCATTGGTGTCAAGACATCTAAGGAGGGTGTCATCAAAGCTATGGTGGTAAAGGGTGTCACTGACGATGGCATACCTTGTGGATTTTTAGATGAAGGACTTCCTTTGGTTATTGGACAAGTTCGGTGGAAGGGTTTGAGATTTTAGGTAGTCATAAATATCCTGATACTAGGGAGAGTCAGGACCAACAAGTTAACAAACCATCTCTGACTCTGGAATGTCATAAGCAGGGACCAATAATTGCTCTATTAGGAATTCTAGCTGAGACAAATTGCTTGGTATGTCAAGGAGAGAGCCTATTGTAGCCATAACATTTGTCGCTTTGTTCTGGGCTCTCGGAACTTGTTCAAAAGTTGCCATATGAAAGTATGTGTGGAAACTGTCAACCATTCATTTGTAAGGTATCAATTCTCATCCTTTGTGTCATAGTTATCATTAACCTGGTTGATAACAAGTTGAGAATCCCCGTAGACATGTAGTGCTCTAATCTTCCATTTTATTGCCATTCTTAGTCCTGTAACTAGTGCCTCATATTCTGCCACATTGTTTGTGCATGGGAAGGCAATACGAAAAGACTTAGGAATGGAGTCTCCTTGTGGGGTGATGAACAGGATTCCTGCCCCCGAGCCATGATTTGTGTGTGATCCGTCAAAGTAGAGTCGCCAAGGTGCCTTAGGTTCCGTATGGAATATCGACTCATTTGGAAAATCTGCCACTAACGAGTGATCACTCTGCAAAGGTGCGTCTACCAGCTGGTCCGCTATGGCTTGTCCTTTTATAGCCTTTCTTTTGACATACTGAATGTCATATTCACTCAGAATCATGACCCATTTTTCCAAATGTCCTGTTAATGCTGCCCGACTTAACAAATATTTGAGTGGGTCGATCTTTGCTACTAGTTGTGTTTGGTGACTCAACATGTAATGTCTTAGCTTTTGTGCTGCAAAGACCATGGCTAGGAAAACTCGTTCAATTGGTGTGTACTTTAGTTCATACCCGACCAATGTCTGACTGATGTAATATATAGCTCTTTCTTTTTCTTCTTGGTCGTTTTGTGCTAGTAATGCCCCCAGTGTTGAACTAGTTGTCGAGATGTATAGGATCAATGGCTTTCCATGAATGGGAGGCATGAGGACTGGTGTTGACAATAAGTAATATTTGATTTTCTAAAAGGCTTCCTAATATTTATCTATCCACACAAAGGGGATACCCTTGTGCAACAGATATTGGAATGGGTGACACTTATCTGCCAATTGGGCTATGAAACACCGAATAGATTGTACCCTACTTTGTAGAGTTCTGAGTTCACTGATTCCTCTGGGCGGAGGCATGTCTATGATGGCTTTGACTTTTGTTGGATCAACCTCAATGCCTCTTCGAGAAACTATGTATCCCAAGAGTTTACCCGATGTGACACCGAAGACACATTTCTTAGGATTTAGCCAGACTTTGTACTCTTCAAGTCTCTTGAAAATTGTGTCTAGCACCTTCAGATGATCTTTCCTGGTTACTAATCTGGCCAATAGGTCATCTACATAATCTTCCATTATTTTGTGCATCATGTCATGGAAGATCATGGTCATAGCCCTTTGATATGTGGCACCTACATTTTTGAGACCAAATGGCATGACATTCCAACAGTATGTACCCCATGGGCAAGTAAATGTTGTTTTGTGCTAGTCTTCAGGAGCAATGCGAATCTAATTATAGCAGGAGAAACCATCCATGAGGGATAGCATCTCATATCCTGCTGTGAGGTCAACTATGATGTCAATGTTTGGCAAAGGAAAGTCATCCTTTGGGCATGCTTTATTTAGGTCTCAAAAATCTGTACAGATGTGGATCAGCCCATTTGGCTTTGTTACTAGCACCAGGTTAGAAATCCATTCAGCATAGTCAATAGACCATATGAATCTGGCGTCTAGAAATTTCTTTAACTTGGCCTTGACCAATAGGGAAACTTGAGGGTGCATTTTGTGTAACTTCTGCTTGACTAGTTTGGCATTAGGTAGTAGTGGCAGATGGTGTAGAACTAGTTCTGGGTCCAATCCTGACATGTCAGCATAGGACCATGCAAAGTTGATTTTTCGTTTTGCAAAGAATTTATGAAATTTTGATCTCTCTTCTTCAGTCAATGATGCAGCAAAGAGGACCATCTTGGGATCTTCTGCAGTTGATATGTTATCCTCTATTATGTCTTCGATAAGCATAACTGATTTCTCCTGTTGCATGGGGAGAAAGTCCAGTCCTCCATCTTTGGGCACCTCAAAGAGGTTTTCACCCGCAGATATGTCCTTTATTTTTACTATTTTATCATCAAAAGGTGCCTTTCAGTTTTCACCTAGAGACGTTTCATTTTTTATTTTATTTTTATTTTTACTTTTGTGACTGGAGAATGGAGCAGTCTCGCCGAAGTATGCTGTGCAGTCTAAATCAATGGAAAATCCTGACTTATGGTCCTCACTGGGTATGCCCTCACATAATCCCATAAATTCAGCAATTGCCTCATCATTCTGAAATGTGTCCAAGACTGGCAGGCCTTGTTGGTCCCAATCGACTAGCTCAAGGTAAACTAAGGAAATGCCATCGTCAATGTTGGTGAATTGAGGTGAGGATGTAGAAAGCATGTAGATTGATTCAGTGATGTTGTAGATGAGATTATCATCATCCAACTCTACATCGGACTCTATTCAATATTCCCCTTCACTAGTGTCATATTCATTGTCAAAATAAGGGGTGAAGGCTTTAGAGCCCTGGTTGTCAGTGTCGTCTGATACTTCTGATGGATTGGACTGAAGGGGTTCAAATGATGGGTGTTGTATGTCATAGGAAGTGGTAATGGGACTTTGACTATTTGGTGCCTGTTCAATTTTGAATGTTTTCCAAAATCGTTGTTCAAAGGTCAGTTCCCCTAGTTTGACAAACAAATCATCAAGACAACAGTCACTTAGGGATCGTTCTGAGCCAAATTCCCACTCTTGGGAGTCAGTTTCGGTGAGGGTTTTCTTAGTGGTCTCTACACTTTTTGAAGCATGCACTCATTCACTCGAAAGTCCAATGGTAAGTCGATCATCATTGTTGGGTGATCCAAACCCTTATCCAAGATACTTTGGAATTTGGAAAGGTTCTATGGGTTCCCTTCGGCCAGTTTTATTTCTTCCTAGGCCACTAGTACCATCGTAGCCTTTAGCCTTCATTATGTCATAACCCTTGCCATATTTTTGAACTGATAATGGGGGTAGTGGGAAAATATCCTTATAGATCCATCCTGTGATGTCAGGAAGGTCTTCATTACTCATGTCTCCCCACTTGATAAAAACTATTTTCGGTGGAACTTTGAAAGTTTCCCTGGGTTCCATTCTAAAACATGGCTGACCATATGTCTTTGGAGACTTGGGTATTGTTGTTATGTTGTATGATGTATGTAGTTTGAACTCTCCACAGCTGAGGTCCTGGATTTTGACAGTGGATTCAGCCTTAGGGTTTCCTGGAGGTGGTGGTGTGGTGGAAGACGTGGATGGAGCGGATGTGGAAAATGAAGTGAGTGTGGATGGGTCAATGTATTTGGATGACAAGGAGCCAGGTGCTTCTCGGTTAATAGGCACTCAGTTTTTAGAAATACCCCTTAGGTTGGTACAATATTGGAAGGGGTCGGGGTCTCCGTATATGGTTATTTCTGTGCCGTCAAATGGAAACTTTAGGCATTGGTGATATGTGGATGGAACGGATTTTAAGGCAAGAATCCATGGATGACCGAGCAAGATGTTATATGGTAGTTCCAAATCTAGGACCGATAGGTTGTGTCCATAATGATCGGACCCACTCTGATAGGGATAGAGATAATGCCACGTGAAGAGTGTTCTTTGTCATCGTATGCTTTAATCACTATACTCTTTGTCAGGTCTACGCATGCATCAGAGAACCCTAGAGCCTTAACCAGTTTAAGTGAGCATATGTTCAATCCTGCTCTGCCATCTACTAAAACCTGTCTAACTTTGTGCTTGTGGAGAAAAGTTTCTATGTGCAATGCATCATTGTGGTTGGTTTTGGGTGATGAATAGTCTTGATCCGAGAAGGTGACGTGGTGAGGCATAGTGAGGTATCCCACCATGGTTTCAAATTGATTGACATCAATGTCCTTGGGGACCGACGACTCTAGCAAGGTTTTGTCTAGGATATCTTTGTGCGTGGGAGATATATGAAGCAACTCAAGTATAGAGATTTGCGCAGGAGTCTTTCCTAGCTAGTCGATAAGGTTGAACTGAGTTTTGGATTGCCACTGTTTTGTGGTCGGGACAGGTTTTGACTATTTAGCAGATGGGCCAAGTATGGTGATTTTGGCTTGTCTAGCAGGAGGTGGGCCAGCTATAGTGACCTTGCCATTGCGAGTAGTAGCATTACATTGGGGTGCTCTCTTGACCATAATGGTATTGATGTATTCGTTGTCAATTCGGACATTATTTATAATTGGTCCACTAGAATAGTCGTACTTGGCTCGAGCGAAGTTAGCTTGATTATTGTTCATTTGTGGACCTAAAGTGGAAGCCTTATGAGAACCATGGTCCTGCAGTGGATTCTTATGGATAGTATGATCTGAATTAGAGGCAAATTGTGATCCACCTACTTCAATGACGCGACTTTCGATAAGATCTTGTATTAGGTTTTTCAATTGTCGACAGTTAGAGGTTGTATGTCTTTTTGCTCAATGGTACTCGCAAAATGCATTATCATTCCACCATGTTGGTTTGAATTGTCTTGGGTCATACGGTTTTGGTTCTTGAAGTATGATGACCCCATTCTGGAGACATTTCTTAAGGACTTCTTCAATGGGTTCACCCAAAGAAGTGTATGTGCGACCCCTAGGAAATTGTCTTGTCTGATGGTATTGTCCCTGATTATTTTGACTGTTCTGATTGTTTGAAGGGACATTAGTAGGGGGTGTTGATGTCATTGTTGGTTTATTCTATTGTTGAACCCCTTTTAGGGCCAGTACAGGACCCACGATATTTGCAGTCTTGGCATCAACAACACCGTCATTTGTTACGTGTTTATTTTTTACCCAGTATTTATTCTTGTCGGTGGTTGGATTGACATTTGTATTTTTGGGACCATATCTTTGTTCTCCCTTTGCGATAAGGGCTTTCTCAATCTGGACCCCTTTTTCAACTAAGTCTGTGAAGTTCGTGCAACAATGTATTTGCAATGCATATTTTAGGGGCCCCAGAAGTGTTTGGACAAACATGTCGACTTTCTCCCTTTCGGGGATGTCAATGTGACACCGACTAGCAAGACTTCTCCATTTTTGAAAGAATGGGATAAACGTCTCACCAGCATCCTCTTGCGTGAGAGTGCACAAGCTAGTGATAAAGGTATCCATGTCGATGTTGTACGCATAATTTTTTATGAATTTTTGTTTAAGCTCATCCCATGTCTGGATATCCTTTTGCGTGGAAAACCATTCAAGGGCAGGACCCACTAGACTTTTAGAAAAAATTCTCATCAAATATGTTTGTTCATAGGCGATGTCCATACAATTGGTTGCAAATTCGCAAACATGTTCAATGGGGTTTGTCTTGCCTCTGTATTTTGTGAAATTGGGTGACACATATCCCAGAGGAAATGGAGGCATGCATAAGGTCATGTCGAATGGGTATACATTTAGATCATATGATATTTCCGATTTCTTTCCTGAAATATATATGTTTTGGATAGTTTTTTCTAAACCCATCAATCTTGTTTGGAAGGCATCCATAACAGGGTCATTTGTGTTTCCGTACATTGTATTGCTTGGTACACCATAGATTCCCATTTGTTGTGCATGAATATTGGTGTATTGTGGTGGTATGGATTGTTGTGACATGTATGATGTGTGCGGATTGGTGTGTTGTTGGTACTGGAAGTTAGGGTTTGGTGTATGTTGGTGAGTATGAACGTGAGATGAGTAGGTTGGGATGTGTCCCCCAGCCATGTGTATCATTACCTGGGGAATATGATGACCATGGACATTATGATGGGTTAGTGATGCCATGGGTTGTGTTATTTGGCCACCTTGTGCGAATTGTTGGGTTTGCACAAGGGGAACATTTATATTTGTACCTTGGGAGGCAATGACATGTGACTGTGTTGTCGTGTTAATGTTTTGTTGTTGTCCTTGGATAAAGATATGTCCTTTGCATCCTCCCAAAGGATTTTGTGAGATACCACTGAGCGGATATGTCGAAGGTGTGCTCATGGTAGTAGATGTCGCTGCCAAGGGGGGATTGTTGTGACTTGATGATGCCCCCGTCGCATTTACTATCATGGTATTTAGAGGGTTTGAATGATTTTCCCACATTGCCGAGGAGCCAAAGGTGGTTCTAGCCGATTGTGACTATGTCGTGGATGTGGTGGGCATTGTAGCCAATTGTGATCCTCCAATGGATGTAGTATTTATTGTATTGGAGGTGTTTGGGATGTTGGAGGTAGCATGCACTATCGTTGTGGTGTCAAAGAAAGTATTGCTCGTAGTGTTTGGAGGTTGACCACTATTTGACATGTTATGTGCATTGTGGATATTAGGGTCAGGAGGTGTTGGTTTTAATGTGTCAATGTTGAATCCTTGTGGTAACTTAGCTCCTTGACTCAAGAGTATAGCTAAGTATCTATCTTCGTATAGGACCATTTGTTTGACAAATTGAGAGGCCTCTGGATCTTGTGCTGCTATCTCTAGGTTTTCCTCAAGTATTTGACCGTATTCATCCTTTCGCAATAATGGTTCAAATGGGCTGTTTGATGAGGGTGGTGTCGTCGTGAGAGGTTGATTGTTTGTATTGCCAAATGGATCGTTGAAAGTCCAATTTGGGTCATATGTGGGATTGTTAACAATGGAAGTGAGGTCTTGTCGAAAGTTTTCCATTTGTCGTTGTTGTTTTTGGAGTCTAGTTTCCACCATAAATGAGATTTCTCAAATGAAAATGCCAACTAAATGCAATGATGACACTATGCAAGGTCTAAGTTCAAAATGATGGCTAGGATGACTAATGTTTTTGGATTTTTGGGAATAGAATATGCAATGTCTAGACTTATAATGCGATTTAAGACAAGGGTACCTAAGCACTTCTAAAATCAATCTTTGTTTTCGATTTTGGTTACTAGAGGACTTTGTTGAAAATGACAAGATGACAGGGTCTAAATGACTAGTGAGTTTTCCTAACTAGACTTTTGAGTTGGAAAATCTCACAAAAGGGGACAATGACTGAAAAAGGGATTTGATAATTTAGTCCAAGAGAGCCTAGTTTCGAAATCAATGATGTTGCAAATTGTGCTGAGATTTGCCTAGTCCCAAGTATGCAAGATGTAAACCTAAGGACAACCTAATGCCTAATGTATGCATCTAAAAATAAAATAATGAAGGATGAAACCTATGGTGACAAATGCAAACTAATGGTCAAAACTTTGAGCAATTTCAAATTTGGCTTTTGACAAAGTCTCCTTGGAAATAGTGTTTGGCAAATGATTGACAAGATGAAGGCTTCAGATTTGACTTTGTATGAAGTTTTTAATTATGACAGGAAAATGCGTCATTTGAGGTTTCAATTGCATCATGGTTTTGCAAATGTGGCTCAAGTTGAGCGAATGCGACTCAGTAACTGACAAATGTGACTCTGTGATAGTTAGTTGCATCGTGACGCATGCGTATGCGGTGTTTGAAATTTTGAATGCGGTTTATTGAATGCAACACAGTTTGTGAAAAATGAGTTTATTGTCATTTTGATGTCAAATTTGTTCTGTCTGATATTGAATGTTTGCTCGGAGATGTAAATGTGGTGAATCTAGAAAGCACTTAACAAGCATAGTGTTTTGAATGTAAGCAAGCGCACATCAGATAAGCACAATCCTAGGTTAGGCTAGGACAATATTCACTAGATTCCATGTGGGTTTCCCAAACCGCATAGCTATAGCGTGTGAATTCAGAAGCTTGGCTGCACAGGCTCCCCCTTATAGTGCACTCTCTTCTCAGGCTAACCAAGCTTCCAACCCCCATGAAACTCCCATGGCAAGTTGATCACCTCTACTACAAACTGCGAAAGTGTGGATGCCTTCACACTGACCGGTGTTGCGCTAGCAAATAGAAGGTTTTTGGTTTACTAGACAAAGGTGTTTAGTTCGGGAACCCCATTTGAGTGGCCATAAATGGGGCAAGAGATTAATCACCAATTAGGTGGCACTCCAGCCTAAAGAGGTTAAGCTCAATAGGGTTTAAGGGAGTACTACTCTATCCGTATAACACATCCGCACTCATAATCTTAGGTTTTCCCTTAAGATTCACATTTATATACCGATCGGGGGTAGCTTGGCTTTAGCTCCATTGCTAGTTTGAGTAGCATTGGGGTGATGAAATCCCCAGGTAGGCCCAATTTTTAGAGTTGGTAACCGTTTCTCTTACACCCAAGATCACACGGAAGTGCAAGGGGAGAGGATACTCCAATATACCAAATCATCAGGTAAAAACAGATAAAAATAGGTCTGGTTTTTTTATCACCAAGTTTTCACAAGGTGAGAGCATACTCACCTACCATTTTGAAAACACATTAAGACATAGTAAAACAGAGGTTCGTTTTAATTGCACCAAAATAAAATGTGTGTTATACTAATAAAAACGTAGGCACATTGTTTTGATGTTTGGTCTTTGACGGTCGAACCTGCAAGACCACATGTTAGAAGTTTTAATGTTTTCCTTTGAACCTCAAAAAGTAACTGCCAAAAAGCTACAAATCCTGATTAGTAATAGAAAACCTATGCTAGACAGAATGTAGAAAATAACCAAAATAGAAAGGACACAAAAAACCCAAAAAAACGGAATGTAAATCACCAGAAAACTTTACTAGACGAATGTGTCACGACAAAGCAATTGCGTCACTCTATGTATCAGATGCGGCTTGGTAATTCAACTACAACTTTCTTGATCATGATTGCATCTCGACAGAGCAATTGCGGTGTTGGGGTCTTTGAATGCATTGTGACACATCAGATGCGTCACTATTTAAAAAAAAAATTGCGTTGCTCCGTACCTGTACCTGCAAAAAATAGAAAACACATGAAAACCGTATGGAAATAACAAGAAAAATAGAGTCAGGTTCACCAATGTAACTAAGGATTTCTTTTAGGTTTTGAAATTAGGAGTGTTAGCAAGTCAATGAAGATAAAGAAACCCAAAGACCTATCGAGTACAAAGGAAATTAAACAATAAAACCGTTATACCTGTAAATTGAATTTTCCATGATTACCTCCATAGTACCTTCTACCTTGCTAGTTGACGTGTTGCCCTCAGATTGAATGTGCGAGCAATCGTTGACGAAGTCCTACACCAAGATTTGAAGGATTTGATCAAAGCCTAATGCCTATGCCTAAATGACTAAGAATGTCTATGCCTAAAGATGTCAAAACTCAATGAAATGTGCCAACAATTGCTATGAAAATCTAAGCGTGCAAGTGCGAAAATGCATAAAGTGAATGTGTAATATTAGTGTGTAATCGAGAAATGAGAGAAAAATGGAATTTTATAGAAAATTCCATTTTGAATGGACGGGTGAGATTGAATTCTGACCAAAACCTAAAACCAGAGGTCTAGATTAAATCTAAGAATCCCTAATTAGGGTTAGGGAAAAATCATTAATCAAGAGGTCAAGATGTCATCTCAGAGAATCAAATCAGCGATGGAGAATAAATGAGGAAATTAATTTGAAAATAAAGATTTTTGAAAATGAAGAAGATAAAGACTAGACTGAAGATCAATTTTGGAAGGGTCAAGAACCTACCCGATCACTTGATTCTTGGAGGAAAGTTACCGTTTTGGAATTAAATTAATTCCAAATGTGAATTTTGTGAAATAATAAATAATCAATTTTTTGGATTATTTACCATAATGAGCTGACAGTTAAGAATGAGATGACATTTTAAATAATTTAATTTATTTAAAATGAGAAGAATTTCAAATTTGGCAATTAAATAATTAAATTTAATTATTTAATTTAGGAGATAAGACAAATAATTAAATAAATTAATTAATTCATTTAATTATGGCAATTAGTGACATATTAAATAAATAAATAAAAACTTATTTATTTAATAATCAGGAAGAATAAAGGGAATAGAAGGTAATTAAATAAATTAAGAAATTTATTTAATTAAGGGAAGATTTAGACAATTAATGATGTATTTAATAAATAAATAAGATTTATTTATTTAATAATCATGAAGAATAAAAGGACATGAATTATTTAATCAATAGTCGGATGTGGACCAAATACATAATTAAAGGTCATAATTATGCTAGGACGAAAGTGGTAAAAATGAAGCTTACATGCCAGGGTCATTTTTAGGTGTCTACACATACCATTCACATGAAAACTAGAATCTTCTATGAATTCACAAGATGCAAGTTTTACCTTTTCTTCAACTGCTACCACTTGGATTTCCTCTTCTTCAAGGTCCTCCATTTCTCTCCACTCTTTTGTGGTTGTTACCACCTCTAGACCTTCATCCTTCATGTCTGCCAATAGAAATCCCTCAACTTCAGGCTCAAGTTTCTCAAAATTTTCATACTCATACTCCTCCTTGGTGTCAATTGCATGCCACTCCATTTCATCCTCTTTCTTTCCTACTATCAAAAAATCATTAGAAAG
This sequence comes from Sequoia sempervirens, assembly GCA_007258455.2. Classification (NCBI taxonomy): domain Eukaryota; kingdom Viridiplantae; phylum Streptophyta; class Pinopsida; order Cupressales; family Cupressaceae; genus Sequoia; species Sequoia sempervirens. The sequence continues at coordinate 51,473,618 of VDFB02256132.1, read as the reverse complement.
ATAAAAATTATCTTCACCTCTTGTCTTCTTTTGTTTCCTCATTTTAATCAAATCCTCCAATTCCTTTATTTGTTGTTGTATCTCTATGATTTCAACTCTTATTTCTTCTTGATCTCTCTCTAATTCTCTCTCTAATTTTCTCAAGTATGGGAATTCTTAGAATCCATATAATGATAATCCCCTTTCTTATTTTCATTTTCCAAGCCTCTCAAAGCTATAACAACACAAACCTTCAACCTTCAAGTTTCACAAATGTAAACTACCTCATGTTTGGCGATCTTTTTACAAATCTTCAACACCTTTAGATTTTATTGAAAATCCACACACTCTCAATGGCTTAACAGTCACTTTTAAAGGCTCTCTAGTCCCTCTATAGTTACAAGTACTCCTTGCAACAATATCTTACTCTCATAGCTATCATCTACCCAACAAAGACTCTAGAAGATGCTTCCTCTACCCACCCTCTCTCAGTGGAGGAACTCTACACCTTCTACCCAGCTTTATCTTTGCTAGAGGATAGTAGTTACAAACACTCTTTCATGCCTATAACAAACATACTTTCCCACAACTCTCTCTTGCAACTTCACCATGTCACTCTTCACCACTCTTCACCCATAGGTCTTGGTGCATACTCTGCAATCTCAAGATCTTCTAGCTATGATACCACTGATGAAGGGTACTCCCCTTACAAAAAAAACTCATCACAACATAGACAGATTTGCACAACAAAAATGAAAAAGAAAGAAAATATTTTCTTTTATTAATGAAAATGACATTACAACATTACACTGCCATCATATGGCTTCCTAAATATATCATTTGCAAATTTTTAAATCTGAGCCAAACTCTGCTCTAGGATCTCATGACCTTATAGTCAAGTCTCCCTTCTCACCTACTTGCCATCTTCTCTCTTCTTGATGATTTATATCCTCACTCTTCCTTCACTAGAAAAAAATATATTTTCCTTCATTGTAACCATGTCGACCATCTAGGGTTTCTATAATATTATCTTCATTTAATTCTTTTACTTGTTTTTCCTTAGTACTTCCTCCATCACCCAAATAATAATCAGGAATGGTTTCCTTATTTTCTGCACTATCATTTCCAGCATGCCATCGATCACCATATTTATGCCTTTCTATCAAAAATAGACTATGTTATTAGGTTGAGACAGTTCCATGTCACATTAATATTGATCTCTCTTACTGATCTCCATCATCATCATCATTCACAATTTGCAACAACAAAGTGAATTAACCTATCATCCAATTTCATTTCACCATCTATCCTTCCATGTCATCGAACTCCAATGTCACCTCCCTATTAGGTCCCACTAAAGTATTTCACCATGACTCTGTTCTCTTTTACCATGATACCACAGGATATCACTCAACTGTGGGCCATCTAAATGATCATTGCAGTGTCCACAGGCTATCGTCATACCACATACTTCATCACTGAACCATTGTAGGGTTGTGATTTCCAACCCACCATACTACAACTTCTTTCAAATTTTATTGTGGGGTTGTGGGTTGCTTCCACTTTTCACTTTTGACATCATTCTTCACCTTTATCATCACTTTATCGAGCCCCATGTCGAAGAGACTCTTGAAATTGTCTCATCGAGATTCCATTTTCTCCCTGATGAAATGCTTATCGGGATTTTGAGGGGACTCAATTTATCATCCTATTGAAATCATAGGTCTCTCTCCAATATGAGCATACTTAGCTTTGCAAACACCACCACCTTATTAGATTATCAAAGTGACTCCTCACTTGATCTTATTGAAAATCACCTACCAGCCCAATGAATAATTCTTGCAACTATCCACCATTGTAGCCCTAATCATTGCTATTTTGAAGGGACATGAAACAAGGTCCCTCCAAGATCATCATGTCATGCCAATGATCTTGTTTACCAAACATTGTTAACAGTGAATGCTGATGTCTAAACTCATGCAGACCACCATACTCGGCTAGCTGAAGTCGATTTAGCCCTTATTGAAAAGAAACTACTTAGATTGATGCAAGATTACTCGTATGCCTTGGATGCTCCTATATCAAGAGAGAACCTAGGGGAGCCTACATGCATAACATGTTCAATGTCAATTTCTAACATTTTGCAAAAATCTAAGTCAAATTGTCAAAAAAAGAAAAAGTGAGCCTATTTTTGTAAAAGTGGCTCACTATCAAAACAAAAGTGTTGCCAATATTGCAATGGCATTGTAATATTGCAAAAACATGCCTCTAAAAAATAAGACAAAAGAGTCACTATTTAAGAAAAAGCATCTGACCTAAATTTGTAAAAACATCACTCAAATTGCAATGGCAATGCCCTAATTCCAAACTCATGCACAAATGTAGAGCTGCAATGCCCATTGCAAAGGTGTCACTATATCTTACAAAGGCATGTTGTTGAGTTGCAAAAACAACACACTAAACTATTACACCTTTATTGGTCCTATTTCTAGCCTACCTTTAGCTATCTCAAAATGTGCAAAAGAAAAAAATTAAAGCAGTAAATACATGGGTTCTTATGTTGACTGGCCACTAGAACTCACAAACTATGCCAACTTTGTGTACAACTCTAATAATGTGTGCCATTATCTTCGGTGCTCTACAGTATCTAAACTCTCAAATCTCTCAAGATCACTAGAACTCTCAAAGCTAAGTGTGAAAATGAGCTTCAAATTATCCCAAATGAGTATATATTCCTAGCTAAACCTAGGGTTTTGAACCTATAACTCATCTTTCTAGCCTTGGCTATGCACCCGAGTCAGTATTTAAGCTTCCTAGGACTTACCTTTTTATCCTCTATTCAATAGAACTAGGATTGTTTTCATGTCATTATATCAACTAAAAAATTAGTTTTTTGCTCAATCTCTTGAGGGGTCAACACACCAACATTCCTTCATTCGTTGGGGCATCAGGGAAAAATTAGAAATTTTTAAATTTTCTTTGAGTAGCATCATTTCTTTCAAACAATGCAATAGGTACCTCACTTCAAGGAGGGTTAAAATGTTGACACCTAAAATGTCTTGAGTATATCACACATTGATTTTGCTTATTAACACCATTTGTGTTATAATTCATCTATTTCATCTATTTAATTAAATAATGTCCAATTATTTGGTTAAATTTATTTTATTCTTCTATTAGCTGAATAATTAGTTTTATTTGATTAATTCATCACCTTCATGCTAATTATCTTCCTTTTTGATTAAATAGTGGCAAATTATTTAATTAAATGCCATTTTCCTCCTTGATTAAATAATTCTCAATTATTTAATTAAAACTCCTAATTCTTCCAACTTCCACAATTGCATGATTTTTCTAAATTGTTTAATTAATTAATTATCCTCTAATTCTCCAAATTGCATAAAGAATATTCTCATGGAATATTCATTTTTCAAATTTAAATTATTCCATCCACATGAATAATATCTCCAACATATTTCTATAAATTTAGGGATATTATTGAATCTTCATGGATTATGAACCCTTGATTAAATCATTGATCCACACCTTCATGGATTATTGAGCCTTGATCTATCTATTGATCCACACTCACATATTTAATTCATTTGCATCCCTTCATTATAATTTTGAATCTTCACCATTGATCAATGTTTCAAAAATCTATATATACCAAGCATTTTCCATATCAAATCATTCACAATCCTTCTAAGTGCCCTTACTCTCTAAAATTTCATACTCATTTCTTGAGCATTCTAGAGAATCTTTTGTGAATCAACCCTATCATTCAATATTTTGCAACATGGATAAAATATAAAAATGATCAATCCACATCCACACCACAATTATGCATCAATCCACAATGGGATTGAGAGGTTTACACTTTCAATTAGTTTAATAGCTTTGAATTATGTTCATTTCTTTAGATTAAACTCTCTTGAATGCTTTGCAAATTTAATTTCATTGAGTATGGCTTCTAACTTGATCATTTTCTCATTTAGTTTCTTTAATTCAATTCTTATTTGATCAATTGAGCTAACCATAAGATAGGCTCATCATACTTTATCTTGATATCCTTCAATTTTTTATTTATCCACAACACTTGAGTAGAACAAGATGCTACAAGAATATACTCTTCTTCTATTGTTGATAAAGATAATAAATATTGCTTCTTACTATGCCATGAAACCAACCTTTTTTTTAAAGAAAGCACCACCACTAGTACTCCTTCTATCATCAATACAACCAGTCCAATCAACATCAATGTATGCACATCAGATAACATAATCCATAATTTGGAGTGATCTTCAAATATCTAAATATTCTCTCGACTTCCTTCACATGAGTTTCTTTAGGATTATCTTGAAATATTTCAACCAAAAATTCCACATGGATAATATTAGTTCTTGAATTAGTTAAGTACAATAGGCTTCCAATCATAGATCTATATAGAGTCTGATTAGTTATGGGAGAGTCATCATATTTTCTCAAATGAAAACAAGTTATCATAGGAGTACTCACAATTTTGCAATCTTCCATACAAAACTTCTTCAACATCTCTTTTAGATACTTTTATTTAGAAATAAAGATACCATCATCCAACTAAGTAATTTGAAGACAGAGAAGGATAACTCACCTATCATAGACATTTCATTTTCCTTCATTTCTTTAGCAAAATTATTACATATTTCATCATTTCCACAAAATATTATATCATCAACATATAAAAAAACTATAAAAATCTTGTCATCCTCAATCTTGAAGTAAATATTACTCTCTATGGTAGCTTTCTTGAATCCTATCTAAAGCAAGTACTTGTCCATCCTTGCATACTAATCCTTAGGAGCTTGTTTGAGGCCTTATAATGAATATTTGAGTCTATACACCATGTTTGGGTGTTTTGATGACTTAAATCCATCAGGTTTCTCTATATAAACTTCTTCCAAATATCTATTCAAGAAAGTTGATTTGACATACATCTAATATACTTTGAAGTACTTGTGGGTTAAAAGGAAAGAAACATTTTGATTGCTTCCATTCTTGCTACTAGAGAAAAATGTCTCCTCAAAATCAATTCCTCCTAATTGTGAATAGCCTTTATATACCAATATTTCTTTATTTATTGTAACTTCTCCATCTTCAGTCAACTTACTCCCAAATACCTATTAGAAACACAAGGGTAGACAACTGAGAGGGGGGGTGAATCAGTTGTCATATAAATTCAAAACTTATTAAACTTATTAACCTTATTCTCAAATCTGATTAATAACCATGAAAGCATAAATCATCAACACATCAAAAACACACATAACACCAAGATTTTTTACGTGGAAACCCTGTAAGGGAAAAAACCATGGTGGAGGTCAATCCACAAGATTATACCTTGTTAAAAGTATAAAGAATAAAATGGGAAATGCACATGCATTCAAGCAGATTTCCTAGAGCTCATTGCTCAAATACAATAATGCTTACTACCCAAAGGAAGACACATTGTATTACAAAAACATTTAGATTATATCCCTAGGATTTTCAACTAAGAAAATAGCATCTTCTAATGCTTGATTAAAGTTCTAGTTAAGCACATGAACACTTGTTCACAGTCTTCTCACTCTTTCACACTCTGCTTCTACCTTCAAATGATTATGATATTATTCACACATCTCATATGCTTGCATGCCTTCAAATGGAATAAACAATCACTTATATATATCCACAACAAGAGATTACATCGCTACATGTTGGCTTCAACAAAATAATAAAACATATACGAACTGCTGGCCCAAAACAATAAATAATTTTCAATGTGAATCAACCAAGGTTGTCCACAACATAGTGAAGACCCAAAACAAAAACCTCAAACAAAAAACACCTTCAAAAATTATTCCTCAAAGATCCAGAACATGCTACAATCACCTTGTTGGCCATGAACATGAAAAACATGATCATGCAAGAGAAAATAACCAATCGCAAGCACAATGATCAATGAGGATGTGCAACATAGATATATCATGATCTAGAAACATCCAAAAACATCAATAATCACTAGAGAAGCATCTACAACAACTGAAATTACTAGAATCACATCATCTTCATTCAGGAACACCAACTGAAGCAATAGAAAAATTGTCATAACAAAACTACTCATAACTCGATCAAATCTTCATGCGGATCTTAGAAACTTTACATGGATAAACTAGATATACTTGAAAAAAAACCCTTTAATCTACAACCTCTGATCATCAATGTATTGAGCTAGCCAATAGACTAAACTTCACTTCACCACTAACAACCTAAAACTTATTTATTACAATTTTCTCAATATCCTCGATATATATAGCCTTAAGTACATTAATTCCAATAGTGTTGACATCAATGAAAACCACATATTAGCAACACAACCACAACATCCAACAATCTCCCCCTTTGGCATTGATGGCAACACATGATGTGAAAAACACTATCAACACAACTATCTCTTAACACTTTCTCCCCCTTAGGTTTTGACTCTTTTCTCCTCAACTCTTTCACATGACTCTTCTCACAAAGTTTTCCACATTACTCTTCTCCCCCTTTGACATCAATGAAAAATATACACACAAGCTTTGAACCACACATCTGAACATCTGACTACTCCCCCAGAGTAGCAGCCACCACAACATCAATTTGGATCAAGATATGACTATGAAATGCATGCTGATTAGGAGGGGTAATCACCCCTAACTTCCCTCTAAGATACTCAAAAGTATGCTTAGGAAAATTCTTGGTAAAGATATCTGCAATCTATTCCTTAGTAGGAACATACTCCAATCTGACTTCCTTTTCACTCACCTTCTCTCTCAAAAAGTGAAACTTGATAGATATATGCTTGGTCTTTGAATGCAACACTAGATTCTTAGAAATGTTAATTGCACTTGAATTATCATAGAATATAGTAATAGGCTCATCATACATAATTTTGATATCTTTCAACATCTTCTTCATCCACAATACTTGAGTACAATTATTAGCAACAACAATGTATTCTACCTATCCAATAGATAAGGAAATGACATTCTACTTCTTACTTAACCATGAAATTGACTTCTTTCCTAAAAAAAATTCACTGTCATTGGTACTTTTCCTATCATTCACATCTCCTGCCCAATTAGCATCAATAAAGGCACTCAAATTAAGATCATCATCTTTAGGATACCACAGGCCAAAATCAACTGTCACCTTCAAGTATCTAAAAATCCTCTTCACAGCTATCACATGAGATTCCTTAGGATCAACTTGAAATCTTGCAACAATGCGTACAACATTCATGATGTCAGGTCTAGTTTGTTTCAAATAGAGTAATCCACCAATCATCAATCTATATCTAGTCTGGTTTGCTTTCAAAGAATCATCTTGTATCAAATTACATCCAGTCACCATGGGTGTACCAACTAGCTTTGAATCTTCCATACCAAACTTCTTTAGCAATTCTTTCACATACTTGGATTGAGATATAAAGATGCCTTTATCTAACTACGTAATTTTCAATCCCAAGAAGAATTTCATCTCTCCAATCATAGACATCTCAAATTCATTATGCCTCTCATCAACAAACTTCATGCACAAACCATCATCTCCTCCAAAAATGATATCATCAAGAAAGACTTCCACAATCAAATCTTTATCATGATCAATCTTGAAATATAGATTACTATCAGCAGTACCTTTATTAAATCCAAGCTTCAACAAATACTTGTCCAATCTGGCATACCATGCTCTTGGGGCTTGCTTAATTCTATACAGTGCTTTCTTCAACCGACAAACCATATCTCCCTGATCAGTCAATTGAAATCCATTAGGTTGCTCAACATACACTTCTTCTTCCAATTCACCATTTAGAAATGCTGACTTGACATCCATCTGATGAACCTTGTAGTTTTTGTAAGAAACATAAGCAAGAAATAGTCTCACAGCTTCAATCCTAGCAACAGAGGAAAAATTTTCTTCAAAGTCAATTCCTTCCATTTGAGAATATCCTTTACACACCAATCTTGCTTTGTTTCTAACAACTTCACCTTGCTCATTCAGTTTGTTTCTAAAGACCCATTTAGTTCCAATTACATTTTTGTCCCTAAGTCTAGGAACAAGAATCCATGTGTCATTCTTCTCAATCTATTGTAGTTCTTATTTCATTGCTTCTACCTAATGTTCATCTTTGCATGCTTCATTGACATTAGAAGGCTCAGTCTTTGAGATCAAATAGTATTCTTCTACAATTTTTCTCCTAGTTTGGACATCTTTGTTCTTATCACCTATAATCTGATCTTCTAAATGATTTCGTCTTACATACCTTGGAGTCTCAGGACATTCTTGAACTTTAGTCTCTAGTAATCTTTCTTCTGCACTTTCACTAGTTCCTTTCTCTTAATTTTCTTGATTCACTTGAATTATTTGAACTTGATTTGAAGTCTGAACTTTCTTTCCCGAACTATCATTTTGATCATCTGAATCATAGCCATAGGTTTTGGATGGTCTAACTATGTCTTCATCAACCTTGACATTTTCACTTTCAACCATTTTCCTCAATCTCTTATTGTAGCACTGGTAGGCCTTGCTTTTAGTAGAATAACCAAGAATTATCCCTTCATCACTCCTAGCATCAAACTTCCCTATATATTCATCTCTTCTAATAAAACATTTACTCCCAAATATTTTGAAGTACCTAACAGTAGGCTTGTGACCAAACCATAGCTCAAAATGAGTCTTACTAGTATCACCTTTGACTTGTACCTAGTTGAGAGTGTAAACAACAGTAATCACAACTTCTCTCCAATAGATATGAGGAACATTTCCTTCCATCATCATAGTCCTAGCAGCATCTTGAATTGTCCTATTCTTCCTTTCCACAACTCCATTTTGTTGAGGGGCCCACGGAATAGATAATTGTCTCTTTATCCCATGTTCTTCACAAAAAGAATTAAACTCACTAGAAGTGAATTCACCACCTCTATCTAATCTCAAACATTTAATCTTTATACTTGTCTCTGTCTCAACCATAGCCTTAAAAATCTTGAACTTCTCTAGAGCTTCAGATTTATCCCTCAATAAAGTAACCCACATCATTTTAGAATAATCATCAATAAGTAGCATGAAATACTTGTCTCCTTGTAAAATTATGACTCTAGAAGGACCACACAAGTTAGTATGAACAAGCTCCAATATTTCATTTGGATAGTGTTGTTTGCTCCAAAATTAAATTCTAGTTTGCTTCCCTAACTGACATTCCTTGCATATGGTATTAATAGGTTTCATCAACTTAGGAAGATCTCTCACAGCCTGAGTAGAACTTATCTTGATAATATTTTCAAAATTAACATGACACATTCTCCTATGCCACAACCAACTTTCATAAACTTGAGCAATCAGACAAATTTTACTAGCAGCATTCAAGTGAAATATATTACCTTTTGTTTTTGTACCTCATGCAATCACATTTTGGAACTCCCTAATATTCTACACTTTCCATCCTTGAATTGAAGATTGTATCCCTTGTCAACCATCTATCCAACACTTAAGAGATTATGCTTGAAACCTTCCACATAAAGGACATCATCAGTATTATGCTTACCATCAAGAGAAATGGATCCTCTGCCACAAATTACACTAGCTTTGTCATCACCAAATCTTACAACACCACCATCATACTTTTCCAAGCTCACAAACTTACTTTTATCACATGTCATGTGATGAGATCATCCATTGTCAATCACCCATTCATCTTTCTCTTCAACTCGAGCAGCTAGGGATTTCTCCACATTTGAGCAACTAGAAGATTCAATAGGAGCTGGATCATTTTCCTTGATAGCAATAAATACCCATTCATCCTCACTTACATTCCCTTTATCAGATTCATCATCTGTCACACCTTCATCAACATCATAATAACACTTTCTTTGGAATCTAGGCTTGTTAGGTCTTGCCTTAGGAATTCTTTCTAGGCACCTTGATTCAAAATGACCTATCTTATTGCAAGAAAAAAATTTAATAGGAAATTTCCCTTTATACTTACCTTCTCCTCTGGCTTCCCTTTTGACAATAAGTGCTTCAAGCTTGTCTAGTTCTCTCTCTTCTTCTTCAATTTTTCTCATTTCCTCCTCATACTTTAATACCTTTCTAGAAGAACTTTCACTTAGATCATATCTCTGCTTATCTTTTCTAGAGGTAGTAGCCTTGAATGTAGATTTTGTCTTAGGAAGAGCATCACCAAATTCACTCAACTCAAAAGCAGTAAGCTTACTAATCAACATATCTCTGGTTACATTTGTTATAGTTTGGAGCTCCTCAATAGCAGTAGCTTTGACTTTGTATGTAGCAAGAAAGGATCTAAGTAGTTTAGCAACAATATTTGATTCTCCCAATTGTCCACCAACACATCTGATACCACACACATGTTCATTCACTCTTTGCATGAAAGAAGTAATGTTCTCATCATCACCCATTCTCAACATTTCATATTTACCTTTCAAACTTTGCAACTTAGCAATCTTCACATTAGCATCACCTTCATACAAAGTTTCCAAATTTTTCTAGATCAAATAAGCAGTCATCAGATCCATAACATTTGTCATCTCAATATCAGTTAGAGCACTCAACAATGCTTCCTTAGCCCTGATATTGTACTCAACATCCTTAATCTCAGCAGAAGTAGAAGGACCATTCTATGGGATAAAATACCTATTCCTTGTAATGTTCCAGTAGGGTTCACCAATGCATCTCAGATGACACTCCATCCAAGTCTTCCATAGAGAATAATTTGCTCCATCAAATCTCAGACTACCTGTTAGAACCGTAATTTCAATACAAAATCCAAAGCTTTTATCATTGAAAATAAAAAATTCATGCCATCATTTTCATAAAAAATCACTCTATAGACATCCACAAAGCTAAAATAGCCCTCTACCACCATACCACTACCTCATCAAACACTCTTCATAGCCTTCACCTCATACTGCCTTACCACAGCCTCTTGCATGATAGCTTGTGGTAGCACGGTGAAGGAAGCCAACATTATACCCTTTTACTGCTATACTATGAGGGGATAAAACTTAGCCCATAGTAGAGCGGTATAGTGATCAATTCTAGCAAAAGGAGACCACTATACCATAGAAGGATGAATAATAGCCCATGCTGGAGTAGTGTGAAGAAGAAAAGTGATCAAAGGAAACCGCTATACCATGGTGGGCAAGAACAAAGCCTGTGGTAAAGAGGTATACTAATGAATGATAACTAGAGGAAACGGATATACCACGAAGGGTTAGAGCAAGGCCCACAGTAGAGTGGTACACATGTGAATAGTAGTAAAGGGAGGCACTACCATATCATGGAAGGTCTAAACATAGCTCGTAGTAAAGTGGTATAAAAAGTGAAGCAGTGGGAGGACACTACGGTACCATAGGAAGGAGAAAGGTAGTCCATGCTAGAGCGGTGTAGTATGAACTAAGGGCACACCACAAAAATGCAATGAAGACAAAGAGGCTACACGATAGTGGGGTATACTAAAGCAAGGTAACAATGAGTACCATGGTATCATAGGAAGATGAAAAGTACTAAGAGGTAATGCGGTAAGCAACCGTTGAAACATTTAAAGGGGCCAGTCACATCAATCAACTTTGAAATATGAAATTGAGCTCAGTGTGAAAGATTTGAATGATAATAATTTAAGATTTGAGAATTAATGCAACTTGGTGTGAAATAAACAAAGAATATTGAGATTTCTCATTCATTGTACCAGAAGCTAAGTATAGACGAGCTTACGGTGTAGAAGTAAAAGGGAATTCTCAAGAAGTGAACATTATTTTGGGTAAGCTCAATTCATCACTCTTTTATAGCAATGGCGCTAAAGAAATCATAAGTAGGAACTAAACAGGATGAACCCAAATCAAGTAAACCATCTTTATAGTCTCCATTGCTCAATTTGCTACCCGGGTTAGTAGATAAAGGGCCAAAGAAAGTCTTTAGAGATTTAGCTCAGGGATATAGGGACCCAATTGTTCCTCAATCTGGGTGGAACTTGTACTGGTATTTCAATAGGAACAAAAATGACAAGGTCCCGACATCAAACTCATGGACACTTGACCCAACCAAGTTGATAGTTCCTAATTTTTTCATTGACATTGAGCTGATTAGAGCTTTGGCCAATAGATACCATGCCCCAACAAATATTGTTAGGCTCCCAGATGGTGGGTGTCTGATAGATGTTTCAAGGGAGGCCATAATTACGTGTTTTAACCTAAACAAACAAGCAGCTACAAAAGTAAATTTGGGGAAGCTAGAACAAGAATACAAGAGATTAAGAAGAACTTATAGGAGTGATGAGCTCCCCCTACACATGAAAAGGGATGATAACAATAGGATACTTCCCATCCCCTCTTCAAAAGTAGAGCCTTTCCCAATGTTTGATTTCCAGGTCTACTTCAAAAATACATACCATGCATTATGTCAAGTTCTAGGGATAGATGCAGAAGATAACATGTCCATAGGGTTGATGAGGATGGTTATGATCATTTAGCATCCAGAATCAAATGTTGAATTTGAATTTTCTTCTGTAATTGAAGAACAAATTCATGAGGGATTGTTGCAAGTGAGGGAGGCTAAAGCTCCCATGTCTCTTAGAAAGTATTCTTTGTTATGTCATTTGATTTTGTATCAAAATAAGACAAAATGGACTAAAAGGATGAATTTGTGCACACAGGAGAATGGAGTCAAACTCCCTATACAAAATTGGTGCTACATATGGGATAGTAGATGCGATGAATGTGAGTTTTTTGTTAGAATAGTTTATGCCCTTGGTTTTTCAACACAAATATTTCCACAATCTTTGATGGAGGTCATGAGGCCCATGCAATACAAGCCATACTAGGGGTTCACACATAATTATGCTAATTGGTTTCTAATACCACAACATACTATCATCAGGGTGTACGATTGTGATTAGGCACCCCACATTTTACCAAAATTTGTGCTTGCTAGAATATGTTTTTTGGAGTTCATGTGGCAAATGCCCTGGATGGAGCATGATCTAATGAGGAATTAGAGAAAAGGAACATTCTTGCCTGATTTGACAATTTTTTAAGAGTTGGCTATTGGATCAGATATGCTTGAGGAATTGCAAAGATTCATGAGGGTTAATTATCCCCTCAAGTTTGGGAAAGAAAGAGTGTGTGACCCAGAGGGTTACATAAATATGATCAGAAGGACTTTGCTTACCAAAAGGGCCATATCTCATTCCTTTGACCTTGAAGAGGATGTGATAAGGAATTTGGTGTATTTTATTGATGTGTTTCAAACAAGAAGGAGATGGATAATAATGAAGAGATGGGAAGAGTAGAAGAAGGAGAAGAATAAGAATTTCAAAGGGTTCTTTGTTGATGAACCTAATCTTATAAAAAGGATGTAGTTGGTCCTTGGAAAATTTGATGAATTTTATAAGATGGCCCAAGATGAAGGATTGGTTCCACTTCCTACACTAGAACAACCATCACAATAACCATTACAAGAATCATCCACATCTCATACACCACCCCCATCACTAGTACATCCATCTCCTCCATCTCCCACACATGAACCCCCAGCCAAAAAATAGAAAATTGAGTCATTAGTTGAATACAGCTCAAGTGATGAGGAATAGGAAGCATGACTAACTTTGTCAAAAATGAAAGAGGTAGCAGAGTAGTAGAAAACTCGGGAGCCCCATGATCCTAAAATTAGGATACCAAAATAATTTGCAGATGAAATTCAGGATGATGAGAGAGTGATTTCCTCTCTGAGATTTATAGAGGATGATAATTTCATTCATACTAATGAGTTCAAATATTTTTGGATCAAAATGAAAATGAAGCAGTTTGATGAAAGGTTAAAGATCAATCTCATAGGAGTTGATGATTCAAAACAAGCTGAGATTTAGGCCCAAACATTGGCAGAACTAAACATTGATAATATTAATGTTACTCTTGAGGAAGCAAGGGAATTAGTTATGAAAAGTGATATGTTGATCATACCAGGAATAGAGTTGAACAAGGTGTTTTTGTTGGACCAAATCAGATCACAAGATGACCCAATGTTGGTTGCAGAATTTGACTCAAAAGGAGTATCAAGAATAGGGCATAACCCTACCACTCAAACTCTTTCCCTATGGACAAAGCAAAAGAGTACAAGGAAGCCTAGACTCTTGGATGTGGTACAAGAGATGAGAGGGTCAGCCATGGTGAGGATGATGAAGGATAAAACTCCAAAAAAGGTTGCTACCATAACTATGCACTCAATAATGTTCACCAAAGATGTGGTGGAAAACATGGAGAAGAAAATCACTGAGTATGAGAAAAGATTGAAATTGTCAAATGATGAAGTTAATAAATTGTTTATCAAAAATTTCAAGTTGAAACAATAATTGCAGCAAGCAACAACAATAAGGGGAGATGAGATAGTTTTCTATCATCCACTTGTTCAAGATGAGGACCCATAGATTCAACAGATGAAAAATGAAATCAATCAGTTGAAAAAGCACAATATGGAAGATGTCAAGTGCCACATCTTGGGTACCCTGAGGAAAATATTGGAGCACAAAATTGAGATATTGAAGGAAAAGATAGGTGGGGTACATGAGAGCTTTAGCAACCTAGTTAAAGCGTTGGAGTATATCAATGCTAATTCCCCTATTCTAGAAGAACTCCAGAAAAGGTGGCAGCCCACTTATCATATTTTAACTACTCTATGTAAAGCAACACAAAGGGATCTAGATGCCCCTCCCAGGCTAAAACCAACTCAGGAAATGGTGAAAGGAGTGATTGAGGAACACAAGTATTTGATTGATATGCAGAAGAAAGTGGAAAGTAGGAGAAATGCATTTGACTCTATAGAGCACACTTTCAGCCCTTTAGTCATCAAAGATGATAATCAAATAAAAGGTGTGGATGAATGGAAGAACAAATTTGATCAAATGGTTTCTTAGTGCCTGACACACATACAAAGTGATGGAGATATCAGCCTTGATAGGTTTCATACTTTTCTAGATGGAATTGTGATATTAGACAATGGATACACAAAATTTGTGGTAGATGTTAGGAACTTGCTCGATAACAGATGGAAAATTCATCTCACCAATCTTACTATTGCTCAATAATTCAAGTGGCCAACTGATTTGACAATAAGAAAATGGAAAGAGAAGTATATGGGCTTAGATGAGGATTGATCATCAGCATCGTGAAGGAGAATAATCATAAAGTAAGAGCTTTGCATAGGTTTTAGATGACCACAGGCTTCTTACTCAAAGACTAACGGATTGGAGCATTTGTTGTTTTAGTTATTTTCCATTATGCTTAATTTAATAAGTTATGTTTTGTTACGAAAAGACACAACCTTTGGTTTGAAACTTGTTTCCTCTCATATAAATATGAGAGACCAAGACCAAAACGATAATAATAGATTAGATAGGAGAAAATAATAGGTGAGTAGGGATAAATATAATGTCTACATTTCAAAAGACCATGATGCATGTATAAAATTTGGAGGAATCAATGAAAGAAATCTGATTTTGTGGTGTCATTCTAGTATCATTTGTTTGTTGAATTAATTGAAAGTATTATCAAGTTGTCTCCAAGGCTGATGATTCTTTGTTATTTAAATTGATATATCAAGTGTATAATCAGTTTATCGATGCACATTTGATGTATTCATGTGGCATGATTAGTTGGTTCTTTCAAGTAAAGATTAAATCCTTCCAGTCATTCACAGTAATTTGGAAGTGTCATTTGGATCACTAAGAAAAACTTGGTAATTACATTCTTGCATGTTTATACAAGTTATAAACTAATATTTGTATGCAAAATAATTAGAATTTATACCAAATAGAAGCCACTCATTTCAAACTTTCATCCGACTCTGTTTTACCCAACAAAGCACTGGTCTCACCCATTTTTATTTAGTTTTAGTATACCAAAATTATTTTTTACATTTGTTAACTGAACATATTTACCTTGATATTGATTACATGATTCATACCAAATTAGAATTTCATTTATCTACGTCCAATTTCCATTGTGGTTAGATTGCTTAGGGTAGAAACACACAGTTCAAATCTTCTTCATTCACATAGGTTTACTCGCCTAGGTCTGGTAGAACCTAAAGAGTAGAAGGTTTAAATTCATCATTTGGCCTTGTATGTTAGCCAAAAATGTATCAAGAGCTTGGAAACCTCTTGTGGTTCAAACCTACATTTTTTAGATCTAACAGTTTGGAAACTCTATTAGGGAGTCAAAATTGAGTCCAAGCCTCGATCATAGACTCAAAACCTTAGATAAGACTCTATTGGGAAGAAGGATTATATAATTTTCTCATTTCTGTAAAAGTGAGTGGTGACTCTGAATAAAGCTGCAATACACATTAGAAGGTAATAAGTTCTAAAGGTCAAATAATGCAAGGCAGAAGATCCTTGTATAAAGGAGGTCCTAGTGACAACAAAAAATGGACACATAAGAATGATAAGGGTAAGAAGGCATCTGATGACATGTGCATGAAAAATAAAGATAAAGCATCACAACCACATTTTGAGACATATAACCACTATGATACATTGACAAATGAAAATAACTCAGTAGGAGAACCACATACTCTTGAAGAAAAAAGAAATCCCTTCTATTAGCCAGATCCTAAGAAAGATGAAGAATTCATGGCTAAACATGAAGCTGAAAGAGTCAAGAATCAACAGGAATATGATCATAGAATGGAAGGGAATTAGAATGAGCTCATTAATAATGTAGCCCCTAAAGAAAATTATGAATTCATGGTCCAACATGAATTAGATGCACACTTGGAGTATGAAAGACAAGAAGTGGAAAGAGCAAAAGCAGAATATGAACAGATGAGACTCCAATCAATAAGGGAGCTCTAAGATTTAAAGTTGCAAAAATCCCAAATCAATGCTTAGATGGCTAACCTCCCTAAATATGTGCCACCTCACAGGCAAGGGAATAATAATGCAAGACCTTCAAATCCACCAAAAACACAGAAAAAAAAATTAGGGAATCAATACAGACAACCAAATTTTCCACCTAAAAATCCATCACAACATCCAAATACTCATCCACCACCTGGCCAACAATATATTACACTACCTCATGCACCATACAATAACCCATTATACCAATATCAACAGCCTCAAAATCCACCTCCACCGCACTATACAACCATGATTGGACAATTTTACCTTGCAAGATTCCAAATATATCCTTATACTATGGATAGAAGTTGGAGGGGTCTTGTCTCAAAATTTATAGGAAGTAGTGCAGTCACAACTTAGGAGCACCTAAGGAGCTTTAATTCCTTCATTCAAGATTTGGATATGCAATATGAGGATGTACAAATGAGGTTGTTTATGATGTCATTAACTGAAGAAGCTAGAGATTGGTTTAATAGTTTTCAAACAACTTCTATTGCTTCTATTCAAGAGTTTCATGATCAATTCCTTAAGTAGTATGGGAACCAATGTGCACCAGAGTTTGCATTGCATGAGTTGGTTAGTATCCAAAAATATCAAAATGATTTAGTCTATGATTTTAACCAAAGATTTTCTAAATTGCATAATAAAACACCTCCTAGATCTAAGTTAGCAGACCCTGCTACATTGAGCATTTACTTAAAAGCATTTGATCCAAAAATAGGATATGAGCTTAGGAATAGATGTCCTATAAATCTAGCTGAAGCTCAAAAAATAGCATTGACTATTGAAAATAATAGGAAGGTTTTTGGGATGATTAGTAAGAGATAAAATCCTAGGGTTCCCCAAAATATCAATAACCCTCTGAATAGACAAGAAAATACATACAAAAATGAGAGGCCAAGGTTACATTGCATTCCTTACAATAAAAATTAGGATGGAAAGCTTGTGATGGATAGACCTAAGAATAAAGACACTCCTGATCCTTTAAAGAAGAGAGGAGCATATAAGGTGAACAACAATCCATGGTGCCAAGTTTGTGACTTGCCACATTCCCCTGATCATTGCATTGTTGCTCAATCAATACAAGAGGATGGGATGCCAGCAGAGCATGAAGAAAGAAATGATGAACAATACTCTCTTGGTGCACCACCTCAATGCAATATAAGAAGACTGACTAAAGAAGAGATTAAGAGGTTAACTATTACTACAGTAGAGTAGGAAAAAAGCAAAATATTGGTTGAGGAACAAAACAGTAAATGAAGGTGATGGTGTTCCAAGAGGAATATTTGTGAAGGATAAAACACAGGGAGCATTAAATAAAATAGAAAATAAGTAGCCTAATAAAAATGAACAAAAGCAAGTTCATAAGGAGGAAAACAAGGAGTTGCATAAGGACAAGTAGAAGTTTGATGAAACAAGCAAAAAATAAAATGAGGAAACTAAAGGAGAGTCATTGGAGCAGAAGAAAATGATCAAAAAAGAAGGTGCTTCTTTTGACTTCACATAAGCTCTATCCCAGGTAAAAATTTATATTCCACTACTTGAAATGATAAGAATAAAGGAGTATAGGGATAGTGCCATCCAATTAATATCTAGTGGGAATGATAAGAATACAAAATCTGAAATTAAGGGAACCACTAAGATCAACAACAAGCAGGAAAAGGTAAATGTCCTAGAGGTTTGTCTAGGTGATGCATTAATAAATCCTCCACAAGTTGAGCCATTCTTTACTACATTACTCATAAATAACAAGTTGGTAAGGAATTGTATGATAGACTCAGGTGCTGCCATCAACATAATGCCAGTTGGAGTCTTGAAACAATTGGGCATGTGGGTGGATACTAATGGTGGCAAGTGCTATGCTATGGATAGCAAACCTGTCCCAGTGGTGGGAGTTATGAAATATGTTGAAGTGGAATTGGCTGCTTATCCACAAGCAACATATAATATAGATGTAACTATGATTTATACTCCTCATTTTGGAATGCTTTTGTCAAGGCAGTGGACTGCAGTAGTGGGAGGAAATGTGAAATTTGACCTATCTTATGCTATGATACCAGTGAATGGTCAAGAGTTTAAATTATACAGGGAACTAAGGATGAATCAAATTGTGGACTATGTGCCTCAAGATCAACTGATTTTTTTTTGTGATGTTGATTTAGGGAGTTTTAGGATAGAACCATCCCAACCAGAATTAGTCAATGCAGATCCAATTGAAAAACATGTTTCCAAGAATCATGATGGTGTGTGGAAGATGTATTTCGATGGAGTATGTAGCCAAGAAGGTAATGGAGAAAGGATAGTCTTTATTTCCCTTGAAGGGACTACATTCAAATATTCATTTTTATTAGGATTTGAATGTACAAACAATATAGCAGAATATGAATCTTTGCTAATTGGTTTGAATATGGCTATTAAACATAAGATTAAATTGTTGAATGTTTTGGGAGATTTGAAATTAATTATTTTACAAGTCAGATCAAGATATCTTGCAAAACATAAAAGGTTGAAGCAATATAGGAATGCTATATGGGATACGATTGAATTATTTGATGCTTTCTCCATTGAATGGATAGATAGGTCAAAAAACATAATGGCAGACTTTTTAGCTAATGTATCCTTGAGAAGAGATGATATCACCTTGGTTGGGGTATCTCAAGTTGAATTTAAAACAAGGCCCGCCATGCCTAACAATATATAAATTTGGAAAGTTTTAAATGATGACACTAACCTCATAAAGTTTCTTCATTGCATAGATCAATAAGAAGCTCAGAAGATTGACTTCAATGCTTTTGTGGAGGAAGTAGATGGAAAACAAATTGTATTTGGAAAAGAAGTTGTGCAGTTAAAAACTAACAAACTTCCAAAAGGGCTTGTGGCATTAGAAAGATTATTTGATGGGAATGACTAAGCTCTCATGAAGCAGACACTAGTTAAAAAATAAGATGTAGAAGAAGTCAATTTGGGGACTGAATTAGCACCCAAAAAGGTATATATTGGAAACAAAATTAGTACAACTATCAGGAAAATTCTGATTGCATTGTTGAGAAAGTACAAGCATGTTTTTGCTTGGTCTTACGAGGATCTTAAAGCCTACAAGGAGGACTTATTCCAACATGAGATTCCTTTAAAGCCAGATGCAAAACCATTCAGGTAGAAGTAGAGGCCCATCAACCCCACCTTGGAACCCAAAATGCAAGAAGAATTGGAAAAACTTAGAGATGGAGGAATTATCAAGCCCATTAGACATTCAACATGGGTCTCAAACTTGGTCCTAGTAAGAAAGAAAAATGGGGATATTAGATTGTGTGTAGATTTTAGAAACTTAAATGTTGCTTCCCTGAAAGATAATTACCCTCTCCCAAATATGGAAGCCATACTACATAGAGTGACAGGGTGTGAGTTGTTGTCAATTATGGATGGATTTTCTGGCTATAATCAGGTCAAAGTTAAAGAGTTTGAGCAATATAAGATAACCTTTACTACTCCATGGGGAACATATGTCTATGTAAGAATTCCCTTCAACCTCACAAATGCAGGGGAAACTTTCCAAAGGGCATTGGATGTGGCATTTGTAGATTTAATCAATGCTATAATGGTAGTTTACCCAAATGACCTCACTGCTTATTCCAAAAGGGCAGAAGATCATATGGAACACTTGGAGAAGATATTCATCAGAGCTTTGGAATATGGTATCAACCTTAATCCTAAAAAATGACATTTTGTTGTCACAGAAGGTAAGCTTTTAGGGCATATTGTGTCAAAAGAAGGAATTAGAATAGACCCTAAAAAGAGTAGAGGCCATAGATAAAATCTCCATTCCCAAAACTGTTAAAGCCATTCAATCATTTTGTGGATAGATTAATTTGGTTAGGAGGTTTGTGTCAAACTTTGTTGAGATTGTTAAACTCATATCCAAAATGCTGAAAAAAGGGAGAAAAAATAGACTGGACCACAAAAGCCCCAGAAGCCTTCATATCCATCAAAAAATCCATCAAAGAAGCTCCTATCCTAAAATACCCTAATTTTACCAAACCTTTTCAAATATTTTATTTTTCCTCATTTTACACTATAACTATTGTTATGCTACAAAAAAATGATGAAGGCCATGAACAACCTGTATCTTTCTTTAGCAAGTCACTGCAAGGTGTAGAATTGAAGTATGACATCATGGAGAAACAAGCTTATGCATTGGTCAAAGCAACAAAATATTTCAAGCCATATCTAGTTTGAGCTAGAGTAATTGCATATGTACCACATGCAACTATGAAAGATATCTTGGTACAAATAGAAGTGGCAGGGAAAAGATGCATATGGATCAATATAATCTAGGAATTCAATATGGAGATTCAGATAGCCAAGTTAGTAAGAGGGCAGGGTTTGGCCAAAATAATGGTAGAAACAAACATTGAAGCTAACCAGATTTGTAATGTAGAAAATGAAGATGGTACAACTGCAAGCATTGAACATACTTCCTGGTATATTGGGGTAAATTATTTTTCCCGCCAAGCAATAACAAACCTAAATCATCTTCCAGTCCCATTGGCCATAACCCCGACATAACTGACAATAATGACTATCATTCGGATTCATTTGAATTGCCACATGACACTATCGACCCTAATGATAGTCCTTTTGTCCCTTATTATGACAGTGATTATGAGTCAAGCAAAGGAGAATATTGGATAGAATCTGATTGGGAATTGGACAATGACAACTTCATTTTCAATGTCTCTAAAGCCATCTGCATGCTTTCCACATCCTCCCCACAACTCACCAGTGTTGATGATGGTATCTCCTTAGTCTATCCACAACTAATCGATTGGGACTAGCAAGGCCCGCCAGTCATGGACATATTTTAGAATGATGAGGCCATTGCAGAATTCATGGGCCTCCACGAAGGCATACCAAATGGTGATCACAAGGCTGGATTTTCCATTGACCTAGATTATGTAGCCTACTTCAAGGAGACTACTCCGTCCTCTACTAGCAAAATGAAAAATAAAAATAAAACAAAAAATGGCACGTCTTTAGGTGAAAATCGAAAGGCACCTTCTGACAATAAAATAGTAAAAATAAAGGATGTATATGTGGGTGAAAACCTCTCTGAGGCACCCAAAGATGGAGGACTGGACTTTCTTTCCATGACTCAAGAGAAATTAGAAATGCTCATAGAGGACACCATGGAAGTAAACATATCTATAGTAGAAGATCCTATAATGGTCCTCTTCACGACATCCTTGACAGAAGAAGAGAAACCTGAATTCCACAAATTCTTTGCAGAGCACAAAATTAATTATGTATGGTCATATGCTAATATTCCTGGGTTGGATCCAGAACTAGTCTTAGACCATTTGTCACTATTTCTAGATGTCAAGCCAGTAAAACAAAAGATGTGTAAAATGCATCCTTAGATTACCCTGTTAGTCAAAGTTGAACTCAAGAAACTGCTAGACGTGGGATTTATATAGTCTATTGACTATGCTAAATGGATATCCAATCTTGTACCAGTCACAAAACCAAATGGTTAGATACGCATCTACACAAACTTTAGATACTTGAACAAAGCATGTCCAAAGGATGACTTTCTGTTGCCAAACATAGCTATCATAGTCAACGTCATGGCAGGATATGAGATGTTGTCCCTCATGGACAGTTTCTCGGGCTATAATCAAATTCACATCACCCCTGAAGATCAACATAAAACAACATTCACTTGTCCTTGGGGTATGTATTACTGGAATGTCATGCCTTTTGGTCTAAAGAATGTAGGTTCCACGTATTAGCGAGCAATGAAAACACTATTCAATGACATGATTCACAAGATAATGGAAGATTATGTAGATGACCTTTTGGCTAAATATTTGACATGAACAAACCACTTGAAGGTGTTAGACAAAATATTCAAGAGATTGGAAGAATATAAGGTTCGCTTGAATCCAAAGAAATGTGTCTTTGGCATAACATCTAGCAAAATTTTGGGATACATAGTTTCTCGAAGACTTATTGAGGTTGATCCAACCAAAGTGAAAGAAATATTAGACATGCCTCCTCCAAAAGGGATAAGCAAACTTGAGACACTACAAGGCAGGTTACAATCTATCTGACGCTTCATAGCACAATTGGCTGACAAGTGTCAACCATTTCAGTATCTTTTGTGCAAGGGCATCCCCTTTGTGTGGACAGATAAATGTTAGGAGGCCTTTCAACTAATAAAAGATTATCTCTTGTCACCACCTGTTTTAATGCCACTAATCGAAGGGAAACCTTTGATCTTATACATTTCTGCAACAACTTTAGCATTGGGGTTATTACTAGCATAAAATGACCATGATGAGAAGGAAAGGGCCATATATTATATTAGTCAGACACTATTCGAAAATGAGCTAAATTACACATCAATTGAACGTGCTTGCCTAGCAGTGGTCTTTATTGCTCAGAAGCTACGACACTATATGTTGAATCATATGACATAATTGGTAGCAAAGATTGACCCCCTGAAATATCTCTTGAGTTGTGCAACATTGACAGGACGTCTGGCAAAATGGGTCATGATTTTGAGTGAATATGACATTCAATATGTAGAGAAAAAGGCTATAAAGGGACAAGTGATAGCAGACCAACTGGAAAATGCACCTTTACAAAGTGATCACCCATTAGTAACAAATTTTCAAGATGAGTCCATATTTCATACAGAACCTAAGTCACCTTGGAGGCTATACTTCGATGGGTCTTATACTAGTCATGGCTTGGGGGCAGGAATATTGTTTATCACTCCACAAGGAGACTCAATCCCTAAGTCTTTTCACATAGCTTTTCCATGCACAAATAATGTGGCAAACTATGAGGCACTTGTGATAGGACTCAGAATGGCCATAAAATGGAAAATCATGACACTTCATGTTTATGGAGATTCTCAGTTGGTCATTAACCAAGTTAATGACGAATGTGACACCAAAGATGAGAAATTAATGCCTTACAAATAAATGGTTGACAACTTTCATACATATTTCTACATGGTGACTTTTGAACAAGTTCTGAGAGCACAAAACAAGGTAGCAAATGCAATGGCTACAATTGGCTCTCTCCTAGACATTCCAAGCAATATGCCTCAACTGGTGTTCTTGGTAGAACAACTTTTGGTCCCTGCATATGATATCCTAGAATTAGAGATGGTCTACGATCTTATTGGTCCCGATTCTCCCTAGTATCAAGACATTTATGACTATCTCAAGTCCCAAACCCTTCCCCCCAACCTATCCAACAACCAAAGAAAGTCTTTTATCCGAAAGGCTACCCGATACACCATCGTTAGTGACACCCTCTACCATTGTAGCTTTGACAACACCCTCCTTCAATTTCTCGACACTAACGAAGCACACACAACCTTACACAAAGTACATGAGGGTATATACAAATCTCATTTGAGTGGTCCTACTCTAGCCAAGAATATAATGAGACTTGGGTATTATTGGCCAACCATTGAAAAGGATGCAATTGAGTTTGTTAGGGCTTGTCGGCAATGTCAAATACATAGTGATTTAATTCATGCTCTAGCACAAGAACTCCAGCCAATTACATCTTCGTGGCCCTTTGTACAATGGGGACTTGACCTTGTGGGAAAGATCCATCCTACCTCATCCAATGGCCACAAATTCATCATCACTGCCACTGAGTATTTTACTAAGTGGATCAAAGCCATCCCCCTTACATACATAACCGACAAAAAAAATTCCAAATTCATTCTCAACTACATCATTTATCGGTATGGAATCCACATTCCATCATCACAGACAACAGACATCCATTCAAAAATCAAGATGTCCATGAGTTATGTGAGTGATTCCATATCTAACATCATTTCTCCACACCATATTACCCACAAGGAAATGGTCAAGTTGAGGAGTCCAATAAAACCATCTTTAAAATTCTCAAAAATACTATCAATGACATTGTTCGTGACTATCACATCCAACTTAACCTTGCTATGTGGGCTTACCGCACCAGCATTCACATGCCTATAGTAGCCACTCCATTTTCCCTGGTCTTCGAAGCTGAAGCCATATTGCCCATCGAGATTGAAATTTTGTCCCTAAGAGTCTCCATGAAGGGTCTGATAGATGATGAAGAGTACAAATAGTCACGACTACATGAGTTGGAGATGTTAGATGAAAGAAGACATAATTCCATGAACCATCTACACACGTATCAGAACTATCTTTGTCGTAGTTACAAAAAGAGAGTCACGGTCAGGAAGTTTGACATTGGTGATTTAGTCCCCATGCAAAATCCTAAGAATCGAGCTGATAGAGAAAAACCTGGCAAGTTCAAACTAAATTGGTTGGGTCCTTACATCATCATATCCTCTTTTGGTTCTGGAGAATATTAGTTAGCTACACCAGAGGGTGAACAACTAATAGAGCTGATCAATAGTCTACACCTTCAAAAGTTCTATGCATATCATCAAAAAGTCAAGATGAAAACCATAAAAAATACAAAAAAAAAGAAAAATATAAAAAAAAGTGTCACCTTGATGAAAACCTGGCAAACAGGCATCTTGGTGACACCAAAAAAGTAAAAAATGACAAAAATAGTAAAGAGAAATAATTCGTCCAATAGTGAAAACCTAGAAAACAAGCACTTTGGATAAGTACCATGGTGAAAACCTAGCAAACAAGCGCCATGCGTAGTCAGTCATTGCTTAGCCATCTATTGTTACTCTATCTGCCTTAGTCCATAATAGACACTCACTTTTTTGACATCACCTTGCCACCTTTCACCAAATCCTTGTTATTTTCTCCCATGGCCGATAATGATTGACATCAAGTCCTGTATACCACCCATTCCTCACCTACACATGTCCATTCTGCATCCGTCTAATTGGCCAGTCTTGGACCTGACTAGGGGAAAATCTTTATTACTTGATTGTTGTGGGTATTGTACATGGTCCTGCCACTCAAAAAATTCCTAAAAAAAGACAAAAACATCATAAAATGTCCTTAAAAAAGTCCAAAAACATCATAAAATGTCCTAAAAAAAGACCTAAAAATAAAAAAATGTCCTAAAAAAAGACCAAAAAATAAAAAAAATCCTGAAGAAATCCAAAAAACTTCAAAATATCTCAAAAACACAAAATAGAGTCAATTTTAATTAAGTCAATCAAGTTAGTCATGTCAATCTGTCATTGTCTGTGTCTGAACTACATGGTCTTTGCACATTTGCTACGTAGGCAAGGCTCAACTTTGAGTCCCCAAGACATTAGGTCAGTCCCTTTAGGTTGTCAAAATAAAATCATGACTTAGTATTTGGTCATCAAGACAAAGTCATTGGTTGTGTAGAACTACAAGGTCTCTAAGTGTATGATGTAGGAAAGGCCATCAATTGATGAGCCCCCGAAGCCACACTAGGCCAGTCCATTAGGGTTCATTGCATTACACTGGAACACATGTCAAACAATTTTCAAATCAATCTTAAAATAGGCAACTACTCAAACAAACTCTGGAAAATTCTTAACAATCATTTGAGCACGTCAAAATTATTCAAAACTAGTCAAACTTAGTCAAACTTAGTCAAAATTAGTCAAATCATCAAATCGTAGTCATTCTTCAGATAAATATTTCTAAAAGATGACCCCTATCACTTATTTATGTTCTAGGATGTGTCCTTAGGCATTGTCACCATCATTTGGCATTTTGAGGGATTCTTGTGACATTTGAGAGTTGTTCCCTTTGCCATCAACATTCATTCAGGATGTGTCCTTCCTAAACTTATCATCAATTTGGCATCTAGCCATTGACAACCTTGGCATCTTGACATCACAACACTTGACATTCAGACATACTTGATAAACTTGACATTTCGACATCCAAACACTTGGCAAACACTTGGCATTTAATTTTTCATCATCATGCTACTAGGTCCTCAAGGATGTCCTGACAACAGGATTTAGAGGAGCACTGACGTATCATGATGATTGTTTTGTCTTTTCTTTTTGGAAGTCATGTTGCTAGTTCCTCAAGGATGTCCTAACAAAAGGATTTAGAGGAGCAATGATGTTTCATGACTCATCTTTATTGTCTTTATCTATTTCTGTCATGTGATGGTTCGACCTTGCACACCATTAATCTATGTCATATTATGGTGTTTGTTGGCCATCACAATAATCTTCCCAATGATGATTTAGAGCAATAACTATTATTTATATGGCAATATGTAAACAATCATGGCATCACATCATAAATAATCATCATAAATGCATACATGACATGACATATAAAATGACATCATCATAGGAATCATAAATGCATAAACAAACAATCACGTCATCATGGCATTACATCATAAGTAATCATCAGATAAGCATCCATCTAATGCATCATCACATAACATAAATCATATAGGTTGCATCCAAAACTACATCATATATATATCATCTCAAAAAATATAATGTCACAGGTAAAGTCATGAGATATCCTAAAAATGGATTTCGCAGGCTTGATAGTCAATACATAAAGTGTCATAACATAACTATTTGAAACATGAATGTCAATAAAGTATGCATGCCAAATGCCCCTAGGAGGTGCTCTCCTCATCCCCTCGTGGAGAAGAGTGTAGTGACTGGTGACTTGAACCCGACACTGGCATAACCTATGACAATGTTGCAAATGTGACATTTGTCAAACCTTTTATTACTAGAGGCTCTTTTGACTAACTTTGACCACCTTTTTGGTTGAATTAAACTCTTTGAAATTTGAAACTTTCTGTGCCATTGTCTTTCCAGTCATCAAACTAACTTATCGGGACACTTTCCAAACTTATTTGTTGCTGGCCCTAAATTTGAAATTTTTTTCGAGGGGGCATAGATATTTTGTACCTTCATTGGGGAATGACTTTAACTTATTTTCTTTGTCACAACATGATAGGCTACATTATGACAAAGAGGAGAAAAATGTAGACACCTAAAATTGACCTAGGCCTACGACTCTTAATTTCTCCATATTTCTTCTAAAACATAATATTTGATTATGTCCTATCCAAATTCAACTATTAATTAAATAATTCTTAATCATTTAATTAATTCATACCTTGTATTCTTCTTGACTATTTAAATGAACAAGTTACATTTTTTTTGTTTAAATACGTCACTAATGTCTAATCTCCTCTTTAATTAAATAAATAATTAAATTTATTTCATTAATCAATTATTCTCTCTTGATTATTTAAATAAACAAACTTTATTTATTTATTTAAATACATCTCTAATGCTAAAGGTTTTTTCATAATTAAATAAGTCTTCCATAATTTATTTAATTATTGGTCCACTTCTTCCATGATTAAATAATTAGAATTAATTATTTCATTGTCTCATTTAATTTCCTTCATTTTAAATAAAATTAGTTATTAAAATGGTCTCACATTGCTAACTTCCACTTCTTTTAGTAAATAATTCAAAATCAATTATTTATTGTCACATAACTCCACATTTTTGAGTTAATTTTAATTCAAAAATGGTATTTTTCTTCTATAAATCAAGTAATTTCTAAAATTATTTGATTTTCCAAATCTTTCTCTTTCTGCCCAATCTTTATCTCCCTATCACATTTATTTTCAACCATCAATTTTATTTTCTCAAATTGCATCTTGGCCGCTCATTTCAAATTTTTTCCCTAACCCTAATTATGGGTTGTCACACATAATCTTCACTGTTGACTTTAGGGAATTCATTAACTTTTAATCGTGGTCGTTCATCCAAAATTTCATTTGCTATAAAATGCCAATTTTTCTCTCATTTTGGCACTTCTTAGCACTTCATCTTTTGCATACTTGATCTCATTCTCTTTGAATCTTAGGAAATCTTGCATTCTTGTCACTTTGTCATAGTCATATTTACATTTCACTTGGCATAGTTTTGGTGATTACTATTTGCATGATAGCATAGTATTGCATGTAGTCATTTCAAATCCTTCAACATTTGTTTTGTCATTGTCATAGTCATTAGATTGCTCACATCAAATCTGAGGGAATCATCACATTTTCAGCAAGTTGAGAAGGGCAATGGAGGTGATTCATGGAGGTTTTGAGGACTATTTGGTATAATTGTTCTTGTTTTATGCATTTTCCTCCATTTTTCTTCATAGCTAGCTAGGGTTTTATGTTTTATGCATGATTATAAGCTAACCCCATAAAATTTCCTTAGTTATAGTTTTGACTCTAATGGATAACACGAAATAAGGATGGGTCTAGTTTTTTTATCACTAAGGTTTCCCAAGGTGAGAGCATATGAACCTACCAACCTTATCAAGCACAAAATACAGTAATTAATCCACCCTAATTAAATACAGATCTATTATGTAAAGACTCCAAACATAATTAATTAACCTCTTAATTATAAAAGAAAGCCTTTGTGTAGACTCCAAACATGAATGAAAGCAAGATAAAATAGAAGTTCTAGATTTTTTTTTTCAAAAGTCATCCTGCAAAACCACACATTAGAAGTTTGAAAGTTTGTATTTTTTCTTCTATCAATATTCCCACAAAAACTAGATTAATTCTAGCAGATCACACACTCTAAACTTTGAATTAGTAATAACAAACTTTAACTATTAAAATCAAAACTCAGAATTTTTAGAATTCAGAAATTTATTTTCACCAATCAAATGCATCGCAGGAAGCCATAGATGTGTCATTTCTAGTCAGATGTGACATTTCCCTCTTCAGATATAGTTCGTGATGTTAGATGCATCGTTTCGTGTTGCAGATGCGTTGATCCATACGTGTTCCTACAAAAATGAAATTTTCTACGAATTTTCTCAAAGTTTGTGACTTCATGTCAGGTTCACCAAATGTGATAAGCGAAAATGAACAGGAATAAAGATGCATAAACAATAGCAACAATCACAAAATTTCCTATTATGCTAAGATTTCCCAAATCTGTAATGAATTACAATGCAATCAAAAGTATTCAATACATAGAACAATATCACCTAATTCCCATGCTTGCTTAATTCATCTCCATTATCCTTCTCAAATTTGCTTTGAAATGCTCAAATTCCTTCAGATTGTGAGTATGTAATATTCTCCTATAAGTATTATGATAGCAAAATTTCAAAGATTGTGATTACCAAAAATGGAGTAAAAAGGATTCTTTTATAGAAGATTTATAGATTCGATGGTCAAGCTTGATTTGAATTTGAATGGTCCAGATTGAGTGTGAGGACCTAATTGAGCACTTAAGTGATTTGCATGAAAGATTGATTGAACCATTAAGTGATTTGATTGATTAGTCAGCTGGTTGTATGGGAGGTTAATTGAATAGTTTCTTGTGATTTGATTGATTAGAGTGTGTGAGTCAAAAGAAGTTGACAGACCACTTAGCTGAGTGAACTGAGAGAGAGTGTTAGTCAAGAGTGGAGAGAATTATGTATGAGATTATTTAATTGAAAATGTAGGAGACATATGCTCGAATAGAAGAATCAATTATTAAATTAATTCTTTATTTTGTGGAGGAAATGTGTGTACGTGAATCAAATGAATTAAATGAATTATTCAATTTATGGAGTCACTTTAGACGAGAAGGCAAAATAATTAATTAATGGAGGCACCTTAGATGAGAAGGTAGAATAATTAATTAATTAAATATTATTCATTTAATTAAATGTGGGAGAATATGATGGTGTAATTAAATAAATTTATGAAACTTATTTAAATAAACAAAAGAGGAGATTATAATTAATTAGCGATGTAATTAAGATAAATTAATGTAATTTACTTAATTAATCAATTTTAAAAGAATAATGAAAATGAATTAATTAAATGATTAAAACTATTTAATTAATTAAATGAAATGTGATGTTAACTTATAATTAAATGATCAGATCATTTAATCATTTTTGCATATATCTTGAATTAATAATGAAAAAAATGTAGTTGTAGGCCTAAGCCATTTTTAGTGTCTACAATGTGCTTCCTTAGGTAGTGAACCTTAAAAAAAATTGTAATCTTATTTATATATTATAAGATTTCTCATCTTGGTTTTTCCCTTCTTGGGTTTTCCATGTATATCTAGTGTTATCTTGTGCATGGGTGTTTATTTCTTTATCTTTCATTTTTGTTGATCTATTTAAGGACTAAATTTACATTATGCTGAAGGGTTTTTGAGGATATTGATTCACCCTCCTCTTAGTATTTGAGTGTGTTCAACAATTGGTATCAAAGCCAAGTTCCTCAAAAGGAGCTTAGGCACTTGAGGAAGGTTTGGGATGGCACAAGATGTATCTTACAAGGCACCTAGGTTTGATGGAACAAGTTACACCTTTTGGAGAGTAAGAATGGAAGGCTATCTATATTCTCTAAGATTTTGTGTTTTGCAATTTTTCAAGGATGGTTTCACTGATCTTGTTGCTCCTCCAATAGATCCAACTAAGATTAAGTTCTATGAGAACAATGCCAAGGAAAAGAATGCTATCATGAGTGGGTTAGCTGATTCAAAGCTTCTAAAGGTAATGAATTGTAGATCTGCTAAGGATGTTTGGGAAAGACTTAGCAACATTTATGAAGGAGATAATAAAGTGAAGAAAGTGAAGATGCGAAACTACAAGAGAAAATTTGAGATTTTGAGGATGGGAAAAGATAAAGATATTTCTAGTTATATTCTATGGGTGGATGAAGTAGCTAATGGGATCAAAGGTCTTGGTGGAGAAGTGAAATATGAGATTATGAAGAAGGCTCTGAGATCTCTCCCTAAATCTTATATTCATAAGGTATTTGTTATTGAGTCTAAGGACTTCGATAACTATTTAGTAGATCAATTGTTTGGTGCTCTCACAACCTTTGAAATGAGAGAGTTTGACAAAGTTGTTCCAAAGAAGGAAGCAACATTTAAAGTCAATAAGAAGGTAGAAGATGAAACAACTAATCAGTATGGTGACCTTGATGAGGTAGAAGTGAACTTGTATACACTTAAAATCAATCAGGATAATTAATTAAATACAAGGTATTTAATTAATAAACCTCTTATTTCATCTACTTATAAATAAATTCTAAATTTATTTATATAGTTCACACTTTCTAATTCTTCTTATCTTAAATCACATTCTTCTAATCTTAATTAAATAAACAAATTCCAATAGTTTGCTTTATTTAATTAATGTCTTCTTACTAAATTTGAATAATTCCAAATTTGAATTTAGTCACATGTCTCCAACTTTTCTTCTTGCCACCTCAGCAAGTGTCTCATGAATTTAAATATCCTTAATATTTAAATTGGAATTATCCTTAATAAATTTTGAAACAACATTGGAGACTTGGATCTTCCATTTCATTTATTCTATCTCACACTTGGAAAAGTGCTCTTTTAAGGGGAACCATCTTCATGATTCCCTCTAACTTCTTCATCCTCCACCCTCGATCTTTCCAGCCAAAATCTTGACCGTCAGTTGCTACCACATCATTTTATTCCTTGGAAATCTTATAAATATAGCCTCATTATCTAGCATTTGATACCCCATCTTTGAGCAAACTTAGTTTGCAGAATTTTTATGAGAGCATTTAGTCTTTGAGCATTTAGCAATTAGCATTGTAGAATCATTTAGTTTAGAATTATGGCTTAGTTATTAGTTGCATTTCCATTATCATAGCAGCTTCATACAACATTTGCACCATAGCATTTAGCATCATATCTTCATCACAGCATGACCATTATCATTATCATAACGTCAAATCACATAGTTCATCCATCATGTAGGAATATATTTCTTGTATTTTCCAGCATTTCATTCCTCGGGTTGTCATTCTAATAGTCATAGTGTAGACACAAATCTAAGAGCTATTATGATTTAATGAATCCTTGAAGATAGGAAATAATGGAATGATTTTAGGGAATTTGATGTGTTTCGATTCGATTAGTTTTCTGATTCAATTCTCTAATATAATACGTTTCATTGATTGTGTGGTTTTATTTCTTATTTACTCACTTTACACAATTCACATGATACATTTTGGCACCCACCATGGGGCCTAGCCCCATTTTTATTAACGTTTTCTAGAAAGTTATTTTACAAATCTGGATGTGAACTCTTAGGTAGCACATTCGTGATTTCTTTCAATGCATATGAAAGCTCTTTTAGTGCATCTAGAGCATCTTTCAGCGCATCTAGCTCATATTTCACTACATATAAGGGGTCTTTTAGTGCATTCAATTGATCTTTTAGCACATTTAGTAGATATTTTAGTGCATACAGTAGTTCTTTTAGCGCATCTATGTGATATTTTAGCACATAAGAGTTTTGTTTTAGCACATCTGGTTTACTTTGTAGAAACTTGAAATTCCAAGAATTGATCTATGTTTTTTGTTTTGTAGGTGCTTAATACACTGGTCAAAGACAATTATATCAAACTACTGATGATGTTTGCAGGGGATGGATTTGTTTTAATTTTTTCTTTTGATTAAACTAGGAATCTAGTTTAATTAAGAGGTTAATGAACACCCTGTTTACTATGCTTGTAAAGTGATAGGCCTATGCTCTCCCATTCACTAGGTGACCAGAATGCCAGACTCACTATTTTATGTTTTGATAGCACCTTTAGAAGGCCTTCTGTAGTGGGAAAAAGTACTCACCCTATGGGAACAACCTAAGTGAGAACAACTAAAGCCAAGTTTTCTGACCCACTATAATAAAAAACAAATTCAAGGAAACTCACA
The DNA here is from genome assembly GCA_007258455.2 of Sequoia sempervirens. Lineage (NCBI taxonomy): Eukaryota > Viridiplantae > Streptophyta > Pinopsida > Cupressales > Cupressaceae > Sequoia > Sequoia sempervirens. Next base: position 51,439,974 of record VDFB02256132.1, on the reverse strand, counting down.
ATTCGATGGTATTATGCATTGATAACCATCTCCAAAGCCTTTGTTCTAAAGGTTTGGAGGTCTTCTATGGGAGTTTATCATTTTTCCACACCTAATGGAAACCCAAACCCATAGAAATCAAAACAACAGATACCAACACAAAAGATGTGAGACAGAAAAATGACTCACTTTCAATTATTTTCAGAAAATGAAATTATAGGTTCCAAGCTTACATGCTACAGCCTCATGGGCTTGATTCATTACAACAAAATCAACTCAAAAAATAAAAATATACTATTCAGAGCTACAATCTACACCATCAGGGCCACCTTCTACAACCCCCACTTAACCCTTTTTATTTTCCCCAATAACCACCCTAGAATGTTCTAGAAAGTACAAATTTCCCCTTTTTTGTTTTGGCACCAAAAGTCTTGCCATTTGATTTCTGGCCTAGGAAGGAATTTTTAAGAAATTCACTTTTTAGAGGACTAACTTTGTAGGGCCATAACTTTTTATATGAGTGTCCAATTTTCTATTATTGCATATCGTTGGAAAGCTCTTGATGAGCTCTACAACACATGAACCACTGTAGGTTAGTTCGGTCACCTTTTGAGCTGTTTTGGGACCTCTAAAGTTTTATATATGAATTGAAGCTACATTGGAGAAATTTCTCAGGAAAAAAACTTTAATTTCTCCCAAACTGTGTAGGTTATTGAGGTAATTCTTTCATAACTGTAATTTTTTTCAACTTTGCTCCTTGGGGTAAATTTTCACATCCATACGAGCCCATTTAGGCCGACTTACTAAAAATAGTAAGTGCTCATTTTTCACTATTTTTGATGTCTGACAGTATTATATCCCTTAAGTTCCATCATGGGACTCAAAACAACTAAAGAAAATAAAGAAAACATTTTTTTTGGGTGATGCAAGATTGCCCTATACCATTGGATGCTCCCACATCACCCTTACTACGAACCTTAAGTTTAGAAGCCAACTGAGTCAGTCTCTGAACACTTCTAATATCACCATGCAAGGGGAGGGAAGAATATTCCCCCAAGATTCTCACCATATAACTATCAAGGATTACTGGCCAAAAGTGGAGGACTCAACTTTGGTTAAGACCCGAGAAGGGAAAAAACATGGGCACCCTCTAGGGGGTGACACGACTATGTGAGATGACATAGTTCTAAGATGCGGGCTATGGTATTTTAAGTGACCTTTGACATTAGAAAAGTGTTTGAAATTTTTTCTCTTGTGCTATACCTATGGAAATCAAAAGAATCAGACTAGATTCTTGAATACACACTCAATGTTTAGTTCCTATGCTAGAAACAATTGTTTTACAACTTGTTGTTGTGTTTGAAGTCATTATTCAAGAAATCATCCATTTAAGAACACTTAATTCACATAATTCACAAACAAGGAAACCAAGCAAAATTCATTGTTTAGAAGATTATACCTTGGAAACATTCACATTCACTAATTAAAAAGTAAAATAACCAAGAAAAACTATCAAAACAGTGAAACACTTCCAATTTAGCGCATACATTCCCTGTTTTGGCACATACACTACTTTTTTTGGTGCATCTATGTCATTTTACAATGCATTTGGTCTATCTATTAACACATTTAGGGTATTTTCTAGTGCATCTAGGGTACAGTCTAGCGCATTTGAATCATTTTACAACCCATCTAGTCTATCTTCCATCACATCTAGGTTAATTTCTAGCACATTTGCAAACCCTTTTAGCACACTTACCTTATAATCTAATAGAGAATTAAGTTGAAATCACATTTAGGGGTAGTCTAGTGCATCATTAGGTTGTTTTAGCGAATTTGACCCATTTTCTGCCACATCTAAGTCATTTTCCAGCACATTGAGTCCATCTCCTAGCGCATTCAATGCATTCTCTGGCACATTGAGTCCATTTTTTAGTGCATTAAGTCCATTTTATGGTGTATATAGGGGATAGTCTAGTGCATTTGGTCGCTATTCTAGCGCATCTATGCCATCTTTTAGTGCATCCATACCCTGTTTTAGTGCATCCAATAAATTCAAAGCTAGAAAACTATTTTCACCATCTGTCTGACTATTTGAACCAAAATTAAGGATCTTTTCCAGAACTAGAATATTCCCTAGTCACAACAGTATCTTAAACTTGTTGAAACTGGTCTTTACAAGTGAAATTCTTCAAACTAAACTAGTATCTCACATCTTAAGGTACCTATACATCCATCACACCTCTGATTGTTAAGCTAAGTTTCATCATCAGGATTTTTCATCCTTCATCACGAAACAATGTTGTATAATCAAATTAAACTTAGTCTCATCAATAGAATTTGTCATTCTATTTGACTTAGTTATTATCCTTGGCACTCTCCAAGCAAATATCAAAGTTTAGTCAAATTATAACACTTGTATGCCCGTTCAAACAAGATCACAAAAGAAAAAACTTAGGGAAAAAGAAGTAGAAACTCAAAACACCATGGATGAAGGTGAAGAAAATCCATTCCATAGATTCCACCATCTTGAAAATGATGAAATTACTAAGGAAGACATCCAAACAGCACAACAAGATCCTAAATTCCATAAATTCATGGAAAATATTTTTGAAAAATATGGGGAAAAATATTTCTTATTGTTGGCTAATTAAGGTATCAAACTTCCACATGACTTTGATGTTAATCAATTGAGAGGAGCTCCTAAAAGAACTAAAATTGATCCACCAAACACATATCCAGTGGTTGCATTAACTCATCAAATGAAAAATCTACAACAATTTCTTGACATGCAAAGAGGAACCACAAAAAGATATCTTCTACAAGACATCTACCCACATCCTTTTGATCAAACTGTTAATATGATTCCTTTTCCCAAACATTGTGAATTTCCAAAGTATGATAAATACAATGGTAAAACAAATCTTATAGATCATGTAAGATACTTATTTAATGAGACTTTTCCGATGAAGCCTAGGTGGAAAATGCATGGATGGTTCTCCAAACTTGCACCAGGTATTAAGAATTTTGAAGAGCTGGTCAATAAATTCATCACCCGATACTCCTACAACATCCAACATGAGATAACCATGAAAGACCTTTGCAATACAAAATAGAAAAAGGGTGAATCATTCCTTATATTTTTACAAAGATGGAGAAGATTGTTTGCAAGATATGCTCATCCCATACCTAAAAAAGAAAAGATGGAAATCTTCATTGACAATCTAAATGATGAGATGAGTTATAGACTTGAATTGCAATGTCCACCTACCTTTGAGAAAATGATTAAAAAATGGACTCAAAATTGAAGAAAACTTGGTCAAAAGAGGAGTCTTAAAAATCTACAATGAAGGAAACAACTCAGCAAATCCTTCCAATCATTATAACAACAATGATAAACCAATTTTTTGGAAAAGAAACAAGAATGCAGGTAGCAATGATGGTGCAACTGAAACACAAAATGCAAAACCAGTATTTAACTTGATGGTAGCTGCCACCAACACCAATCAAAACAACAATCCAAACCTCAATCAACACATCAATCAAAACACCAATCAAAGAAACAATCCAAACAATGCTAAATCTAAAACACCACCATATCAAACACCATCAAATCAAAGAAGATTTACACCTTTGGGATAGTCACTCGAATCAACATTAAAGGAAATTCTTGCAGCCAAAGTTATAACATTACCAAAAGAATGAGATTGGGAACCATGAGTTAAACATTCATGGTGGAATGATGCAAATTATTGTGACTTTCACATAAACAAGGGACATAAAACAAATGACTGCATGCAATTGAAACATTTGATACAAGACTTGATTGATAACAAGACAATATTTGTAGAAGGACCCCAAACAAATAATGATCATGGAGCATTCAAGAATCCTTTACCAAACTACGAAAAGGGGGAGTCCTCTTCATCAAACACCAAAGGGAAAAATGTGAACTGTGTTTATGATTCCACCATTCTCCATATTAAGGTAGTTGAGAATCAAATTAAGGACATTGAAATCAAGGTCCAAAAAGACACTATTGTAGTAGAGAATCAAACTAAGGACATCAAAATAAAGGGCCAAAAAGACACTATTGTAGTTGAGAATCAAATTATAGACATCATAATCAAGGGCCAAAAAGACATTATTGTAGCTGATAATCAAATTAATGACATCACAATTGAGCCTAAACAAAACATTGTTACTAAGGTAGCTAAAGATCAAACTACGAACATCTGAATCAAGGGCCAAAGAGACATTGTGACAACTGAAAATAATCTTCATGAAATCAACACCAAATCACATAAAGTCAATGACATCATACCAATGAATCTAATAAAAAATATTGTTGCAAATGATAATTAGATTAATGTCATTAAAATTAGAGAAAAACAAGATTACCAATTAGTCAATGCAACCATAAGAGGTCAAGCCAAAGTAATATTGAAAGGAGTTGCATCTAAAACACTGTTTTTGCCCCTACAACTCAGTATAACATAGTTAACCAATTGCAAAAATTCCCAGCTCAAATATCCATATTGGAACTACTAAAAATCTCACCAACTCACAAAGAAATTCTAGAACAAGCTCTGGTAGCCACCACAGTACCAAATGATCTGGAAGTTTTCCAATTCCAAGCTATGGTGGGACACTTGACCACACCTCATTGCCTATCATTTTCTAAAAATTATGATGTATCACTCACTCATCCACACAATGCTTCCCTCCACATTGAGGTTTTAATTCACAAACACTGGGTTGAATGTGTTCTAATAGATGGTGGAATAGATGGTGGAGTTGGCCTAAATATATATACTTTAAAACTTATCTATGCACTTGGATATTCAGAAAATTCTATTGAGGCTAGAAGAAAAATCACTATAAAAACCTATGATGATGAAGAGAGATCCTCCCAAGGATTGATAGTGTTGCCAATTCAAGTGGGACCAATTGTAAAGGATATAATCTGCCAAGTGTTGGACAAGGAGTTGACATACAATATACTCTTGGGACATCCTTGGATCCATGAGATGCAAGCGATGCCATAAACATATCACCAATGTTTGAAATTTCCTTTCAAGGGGCAAGAAATCACCATTTTAGCTAATTCCAATAATCCCCAATATTGTAACACACTCAAAACAATCCAAGATACTTTAGTGCCACATAACAGGGAAGCTCCCCCTCCTAGTTCATCCAACAATTAAAGTCAATTAAATTATTTGTCAAACTAGTTAGAGGGAAAGGTTTAGTCAAAATACAAAGGTGTTGGTGATTCTACTCCATCAAATCATGAAAGTCAATTCAATTCCTTATCAAAACAATTCAAGAAAAAGATCCAATTAAAAGACAAAGGCTAGGTGAGTATTTAATTGAGCAGTCATTATGTATTTCACAACTGCTATCTTCTCCTAAGTCATATGGGCAGCCATCAACCTCAAGACAACAATCCTCACAACCAACCACACTCTTTGATGGTAATTTTGTAAAAGAAGGCACTTTAGTGGATGAATTTGGAGACAAGGATGTTTTAAATTGGTTGTACAAAGATGAAGAAACATCACAAGCATCAACTTCCAACGTGCTAACTGAGCCATATGGAAAAGGGTTTACAATCCTAGAGAAGATGGGATAGGATGGAACAGGTCCTATCGACAAAAGAAAAGAAGGAATTGTTGAACCAATACAGCCTATCACAATGAATGCCAAGGACAAAACAAGACTAGGATACAAAGAGGATTCAAAAGAAGAAATCAGGTAGAAGATTGTTGAGTGAATCCTCCAATTTCGAGATAGTTCTGAAATAGATTCCAATGAATATGAATGGGACTCGCTCTCCGAAGAATCTTGTCATGACGAAGAAATTGATGTGATACAAAGGTATGCACCAACACATAAGGAGGGACAAATCTTGAGTTCTAGACCACTTGAAATTGGATCACGACATATTGATAACTCAAGTGAAGACGATCAAATTTCAAGTGAGATGGATCACTCGAAAGAGAGTAACATCATAGACCTCAATATTACTATCAAACACTTTGACAATGTTACCATCATGACACTCACTCCTTTTGACCTTAGCCAATATGACGATTCCTTTCCATTGATACACCCAAAACTAATTGACTAGGACCAAACTGAGCTACTTGATATACCTATCTTTCCAAATGATGACGCCATTGTGAACTTATTTTGCTCTGATAATCTTGAAACATGTTCCATCATCGAATCTCATAACGAAGCTTCAAACAAGGGGAGTTCCAAATCTCTCAATTGCAAAACTATGAATATCAAAAATCAATCTAATGGTCAAAACCATTTAATGATAGTATTAGATCAAGAAAAAGTAAAAATAAAGAGCACATCAAATGGTGAAAACCTCTCTGAGGCATCGAAAGATGGGAGATTTGACACTCTTCCTGAGCACTATCACAAGAGATCTTTAGTATTAATTGAGCCTACACAGTCTATCAACATTGGTACAACTGAAATAGTGAAGACCCTACATCTAGCAGCATCCATGATAGAGGAAGAAAAACCAAGCTTTACTATGTTCTTTGAAGAGAGAAAAATCAACTTTGTGTGGTCCTACGCTGACGTATTTTAGAGATCTTAATAGGGCTTGCTCGAAAAATGATTTTCCTTTACCCAACATTGATATCATTATAGATTTGACAACTGGACATGAAATGCTCTCACTCATGGACTGATTTTTAGGTTACAATTAGATAAAAATTGCACTAGAAGACCAAGATAAAACTTCCTTCACATGTCCATGGGGTAAATTTTGTTGGAATGTCATGCCATTTGGATTGAAAAATGTTGGAGGCACATATCAATGGGTGATGACCACTATATTTCATGACATCATGCACACCTTTATGGAGGACTATGTAGATGAATTGTTGGAAAAATCATTCACTAGAGAGGGACATCTGGAAATTCTAGACAAAATCTTCACTCGATTGGAGAAATTCAAAGTGTGGTTAAACCTCAAGAAATGTGTATTTTGTGTGACATCAGATAAAATATTGGGATATATAGTATTAGCTAATGGAATTGAGGTGGATCCTAAAAAATTCAAAGCCATAATGGAGATTCCTCCTCCTAAGAATATCATCCAACTCAGATCTTTATAGGGATGATTCCAATCTATTAGGAGGTTCATCGCACAACTAGCAAATAAAAATCATCCTTTTAATCAATTGCTACACAAGAATGTTTCTTTCAAATAGGATGAAAAATGTGAGGCAAATTTTAATCAACTGAAACAATATCTAATGTCTCCACCCATACTAGTACCACCAATAGAAGGAAAACCATTATTACACTACATAGCAACAATAGAGGTATCTTTGGCGCTCTACTGACATAGGAAGATTCAGTGAGAAAAGAAAGGGCCATTTATTACATCAGTAGAACCTTGAATGGCTATGAAATCAACTACACATTCATTGAAAAAAAAATTCTGGCGGTAGTATTTGCTACTCAACAACTAAGACACTACATGTTAGCCCACACCATCAAACTCATAGCAAACATTCATCCATTAAAGTATCTACTCAGCAAAGCTGCCCTGACAAGAAGAATAGCCAAGTGGGTAATGATATTAAGCAAGTTTGAAATTCAGTATGTGGACAGGAAAGCAATCAAGGGCCAAGCCGTAGCAGATCAACTAGCTAAAGCACCATTACAAGATGATCATCCCATGAACATTGAGTTTCTAGATGCAAATGTCCTTATAGTGCCAACACAATAGTGGATGTTATATTTTGATGGATCTTACACACAGCATGGCTCAAGCACAGGAATATTATTTGTCACGCCACAAGGACATACCATTCCAAAGTCCTACAGGTTAATGTTTCCTTATACTTGTTGGCCTCCTACAATGATTTAACAACTAGGCCTTTACATTCATGATTCAGAGATTGGACATATAACTTGAATAGCTATTTCAATCATCATGAAGGTGCATTTAACTTGTCAACCTAGGGAGGTGAACTTGAAATGGGTTAGCATAGTATGTGCACTATGAACCCAAAGTAGCCATTTTCATTCTACAGCTAAGTAAGACACAATGCTGAAAGTAAATTTCTTGGAAAGGAATAACATAAATGTTGAACATCAACCAACAACCATACTAAACTTGAAATGCATGATAAAAATGAAAATATGAACAATAAACAAGAAACTACTCTATCTGCTTTGGTTGTAGGAACAGTCATATAATGGAATTCTAGTGGCTGTAGGAACAGTTAGTGCTAGATTCTTAACTAATCACTAAACAAAAGGTAATAACTAGGCTAAACTAAGCTAAAGGATGGATTTCTCACCAAGTGGGCCCCCTTGGATGAGTATCCTCTACTACTAATGAAAAATCAGATGCACAAACTTAGAACTTCATTTTATTCATCAATAAACATGAATACAATAGAGTAGTGTAATTGTATCATTGAAAATTAAGAATGCAAGTACAATATCAAATCGTGAAACCTCCTAAGAAGGAGCATCTGATCCTTATTTATACTAACAACTAAGCAAGGTGGTCAACTCCATGAACTAGGAAGACGCCATTTTAGGGAAAGTAGAGAAAGTGGAGCAACGGTTACGCGTGCATGGAATTTGGTCAGACATGTCTACCTCAATGTAAATTTAGCATAGTAGTAATGCCTATATTTTCTCAACAACATTAAATTCCATTACAAGGAGGCTAAATTTGACTTGCATGGGGAATCTCCTATTGTCAACCTCCTTTTACCTTTGAATGATTCCCTCATTAGATGTTATGGTGCATGCCCAACTGGTAGTGTCTTTCTCAATTTAGTATCCTCAAATTATATTTGCATGGAAATGTTAGTATGCACAATAATCGTATATCTATAACTACCTTAAATAAAATTCATTAACTACATGTAGAATTAATAAAAAGAGTCCATATAACATGCCAATGTCATTAAAGATTTGCAAAAATAAGATTAGGCCCAATGTCTATAGTTTTGAGGAAATATCATAAAAATATCAACACTTAACATCAAAGTCTATGACAACTTTAGAAAATAAATCATAAATTCTACCTAAAGTTGGACCATAAACTAGACTAATTACTCCCCCCAAACCTAAGGTTTTATTGGTCCTCCAATAGGGGAAGGGTTGTTCTACTGCTTGGTCAATGCTCTAAAATTTGTAACTAACAACTGCCCTACATTAGTGTTTTTTGTGTGTGAATCAGGGTCCCAGTAGAATCCTCCCAATCTATCAAACCAACTCCATCTTTGTCTCTCTGCAACAATATCATAATGGTAAAACCTAAAGTTGGTATGGGCCACATCAGAATAGGTGGCTGAAAAGTTAGGGGAGGCCAAAATCATCCCTTTGTCCTTCCAATTTGAATATATCTGTCAATTCTTTTGAGTGTTGCAGCATAGTTCTGTATGGAATGAGGATCAACCTATTTTAGCTCATCAGTTAGGTTGTTCCATCTTTGTGAGAGGTATCTCTTGACAATTTCCTCTTTTGCTTTTGCCTTCACCTCATATTCACTGTAGACTGCTTCTATCCAAGGCATAATACTATTACCATAGCTAGGCCTGAAAAGCATTTTGTGCCATTCCCTGCAAATTTCCCTTGGGTTTCTTGATTCAACCCTAATGGCTAGAGGGATGTTGGATTCCATTTGCTTATAAGCCCCATATTGTTGTCCCGAACTGATCTCATTTTGCACCTTGGACATGAATTCCATTAATTAGACATCCCCAACATACAATAGTGGATTCCAATCATGGTCTTGAGTTAGAGAATAATTATGCAAATAAAACTCACAACAAATTCTTTATTTTAGGGGAAGCAATTAGATAAGCATTGAAAAAATCAATAGGAGTCTCAATGGAAGGGTTCAAACCTAATACAATCCTTGTCAACTTAAAAGAAAGATATTTCTCCTTCAAATGTAGAGCATAGACCCTTGGAGGGGTCCTACACTCTAAAATCTGTGGTACCAAGGTTGCCATATCATCCACCTTCTTCTTCAAGGTGGCAATTTCTACATCCTTGTCTTCAATCTCATCATCTTTCTTTTGAATTTCCTTCTTCAACCTATGTTTTTCTTCTTTCCATTCCTCTTCTCTTCTTTGCATCTCTTTCCATAAATGCATATCTACCATGTGCATTGAAAAATTAGGGGGGTTATGTATTCCTACTAGCATTTTTCCTCGCACTGATGCTTGCTCTTCATATATTACTAACTACAAGGATTTAGACTGTCCCATCAATTCCGGTTGTAAGGGTACTAATTGTTCTCCCAGTTCTTTTTCTAGGGCCTCTTGCTCCTATTCTCATTGTTTCTATAGGATCTCTTGTTGGAGGATCTCTTGTTGTAGAAAGTCTTGATTTTCCTCATACCCTTGATTCTCCACTTGTTCTGCAATATCAGCAAGATCTGCCAATGTTATGTTTGTTGTCATCTTAAATATATCCTCTTCCTCGACATTCACCTGCCCTATTGGAGCTTTTGTGTCCCCTTGTGATACTTCTCTAGACTTAGGGCCCTCTTTTGGAGTCATACCAAAGGCTATCCCAACTATTCTTGATTTTCTAAGAGGGCTCTCATGTTTTTCTTTGGCTACAGGATGAATAGTGTCATCCTTTCACTTCTTATAGCTTGGTACTTCTTTTTTTGTCAAGTTATTTTTAGCTTTTCCTTTTCTCATTTCTGCCACTCTCTTCTATGCCCTAGTTTTCATTAGGATACTAAGTGGAACATCATCATCAGAATTTGGGGAGGAATTTTCTTTGTTTGAGTGCTCTGTCCCAAAAGAGCTATTTTTTATGGTTTCTTTTGTTATAGGAGGGTTTGTACTAGGGCCTGTACTAGAGATTGAAGCACCAAGAGTGACTTTAGTCATGCTCAATCTCCTTCCAGACCTATGAGGTTGAGGTAAAACCCTAGGTCACAAGTTCTTATGTCTAATTTGATCAATTTTTATGAATTCTTCCTAGGTCATTCTAGACATATCATGCAGAGACTTCTCAACTAACAATTTAATTAGACAATGGTGAGAAACAAAATTGTCCCTACCTTTCTAAGTCCCAACCACCATGATTGAAAGAAGGTTGCATAGCACATTCGACACATTCATCCTCCTCATGTGCCTCATGTGATTCAAAATTTTGAAGTGCATGACATGTAGATTAGATAGGAAACCTTCACAGGTGATGTATCTTATGACATAAATAGCTATCTACTTCCATGGCTCGGATAGAGAGGTTCTCTTCACACCTTGTTTATCTATGTTCAATGGAGGGTTGCTCGGTTCTGTAAATTCGACCCTAGTTGATCTAGAATCTCTAGAAGTAGGGTAATCTTTACCATCAGCCAAAAACCCTATAACCTCTATAATTCTTTCTTCAGTAGTGAATAATTCCAAGCCTTTTACCATGACCTTCCCTTTAGACAATGTCTAGGTGAATTCTAGTGCAATGTCTTCATCAAAACCATCCAGCTTTAGGAAGTAGTCTAACCACCTGTAGTTTCTAAATTTGACCAAGTAGGGTGCATCCTACAATATACATCATGCAACATGGGTTAATTTCGAATTAACCCACCTCCCATTTTTTGTAATCAAACAATCACTCTTTGGTTTCCTTCCTACAGTTCTCGTCTAAAAACCAAATTCACCTTCTTGCAACACTTGCTAAATTTACAATGCCAATATCAACTGAATTTTCCCTTTCTACTTTACCTTTTGTTTTCAGCTTGAGATTATGATAGGGTCAATAATGGAAAGGAAGGAGTAATAAAGGAAAGTTATGATGAAGAGAAATGGCAGTGGCAGTTGGTGTCGCCTCACACATGCGAGTTGTCCTCTCACTCAAATTTCAAATTGGCTCAGTTTAAATTTTGCTGGCATAGAGCAATATGGACTGACACGTGGGAAAAGTATTCACATCTTTTTCCTCCCCCCCAACCTAAATTTGGGCATGTTTCCTCACATGTGAAATGATGATTTGATAGGGGTAGAGAATAATGGCATGCTATGGTGAACATCCATATTAGCATACAACAATTAAATGAATGCACTAAACAAAATTAAGATATAGCAGTTAATGTGTACATACCTAAATGTGTGGAGGATTCATTGCAAAGATTGTGGAGAAAGTACCATTTGCCTTTTTAGGAAATAAGTTGAGCAATTAATGAAAATGAGGTGGAATGAGGTGGAGTGGAATAAAGTAATGTGATGGAAGAGAGAGAAAGGTGGAGATGGATGGATAGATGGGTGGATGGGTGAAGAAATAGACTTCCACACAAGTGGAAGTCTTTATTATGACAAGTACATACCTTAATTAGCTAGAAGGAGGGACATGAGGTCCACTTCCTTCAGTTGTAGGAAGCTCGGGTGCAGCATGCTGAGTGAATTGTTGTAGGAACTCCTCCTTGGAAGTTGTCTTGTGATATAATATGAGGCGATGACCATTGATAAGCAACTTGAACTTGAATCTGAAAAGGTCAATAGTAATGAGCTGAGCAACGTCATTAGGGAATACTTCAACAACTTCATATGGTCCTAGCCACCTTGTCTGCAATTTTCCTACATTGTCCTAATACCTGGAGTCATAGAGCAGTGCCTAGTCACCTGGATGGAATTTCTTGTCCTTGATGAATTTTCCATGCCACTTGATTCTCTAATTTTGCACTACCTTTGTGTGATGCAAGACTGCTCTCCTAATCTCATCCAAAACATTCAGTTGTATGATTCTTTCTCTTTATGCCTCAAAGATATCCATCTTCAAATCTATTGTAGTCCTAAGAGTCTTATGTTCAAATTCAATGGGCATCATGGTTGTCTTTCCATACAACAACTGAAATGGAGTGAAACTTGTAGTTGTTTTCCAAGTAGTTCTGTAGGCCCGAACAAATTTTGGTAATCTGTTTGCCCAATATTTTTTGTGGATAGCTACTATTTTGGTCAGAATAGCTTCAATTTATTTGTTGGTCACCCCAACTTGGCCATTGGCCTAGTGGTGATAAGGAGTAGACTTCTTGTGTCTTATGTTGTACTCATTAACTAATGTTGCAACAAGGGTTGATGTGAATTGAGCCCCTTGATCAATTGATATCTCTCTTGGAACTCCATACCTTGTGAAAATGTCCTCATAAAGAAATTTTGCAACCTTGTTATCTCTTGCATGCTTCACGGCCTTAAATTCTACCCACTTTGTTATATAATCAATGCATACCAGGATATAAGACTTACCATTTGATGGACTATCAATGGGTCCTACAAAATCCAATCCCCACTTGTTAAAGGGAGTGATTACTACCTGAGGGTAATGTGGAATCTCATCAGATTTGGTTGATTTTCCCATTCTTTTGCATCTATCGCATTTTCTTGTATACCTCCCTGCATCCTTGTGGAGTGTTGGCCAGTAATATCCTTTGCTCAAAATATTCATTGTTGTCCTCTTGGCTGCAAAATTTCCTCCACATGGTTCGTTGTGACATGCATGTAAAATTTCATATGTCTCATCTTCTCTCAAACATCTCCTCATGACATGGCCTAGTCTAGTATAAAACAAATATCCAACAATCCATGAGAAAGGAAAAGATTTTTCAAAGAGTTCCCTTCTCTATTTTGGAGAGAAGTGAGGAGGAACCCTACCTGTGACCAAATAATTAGCTATGTCACCATACTAGGGTGTTTGTACATTGATGGAGAATAGATGCTCATTAGGAAAAGAGTCATCTATGGCTTGATTAACCCCTAATGTAGTCAGCCTTGAAATAAAATATTCAACAACATTGGCCTTCTCTGGTTTATCCACAATGGTTATGTCAAACTCCTGCATCAACAATAACCATCTTGCTAGCCTACTAGAGATCAAAGGTTTATTCATGAGATATCTAATTGTTGCATGATTAGTTTGTAAAAATATTTGGTAACCTATTATGTAATGCCTAAATTTTTTTAGGGCATAGATCATTACCAACATTTCTTTCTTTGTCACTGTATAGTTGAATTCAGCTCCCTGTAAATTTTTGCTGAAAAAATAGATGACATTTTCAATAGCTCCTTCTTTCTATCCTAGGACCACTCCTATGGCATAATTTGATGCATCTGTATGGATGTGGAAAGGAAGCTCCCAATTAGGTCCTTTGAGTACAGGAGCATGAGTCAAGGCTACATTCAAATCAGAAAATGCCTTGTCACAATCTTTAGTCCACTAGAATTCAACATCTTTAGTGAGGAGAGTGTACAATGGTGCTTCTATTTTGCTAAAATATTTGATGAAATTCCTATAATATCTTGCATGTCCCAAGAAACTCCTAACATCCTTTGGTTTTGCAAGTGTGGGCAGATTTGTGATCACCTCAATCTTTGCAGGATCTACTTGAATTCCTTTATGAGAGATGTAGTGGCCAAGGACTACACCTTCCTACATCATCATGAAACACTTTTCACTGTTTAAGGACAAAATTTGGTCTTCACATCTCTGTAGGAATCTCTTGAGATTTTCCAATGCCTGATTGAAATCAGCACCATAGGTGGTAAAGTCACCCATGTAAATTTCCATGCACTCAAGAGAGATATTTGAAAATATGCTAATGACTGCCCTCTAAAAGGTTACATGTGCATTGCATAAGCCAAATGGGAGTACTGAGTAGGCATAGGACCATGGATAGGTAAAGGTGGCCTTCTCCTAGTCCTCTGGTGCAATTTGGATCTAGTTGTAATAGTTGAATCCATCTAGAAAAGAAAAGTATTGCTTTCTTACAAGTGAGTCCAAAACTTGATCTATGAAAGGTAAGGGAAAATGGTCATTTTTGGTGGCAACATTGAATTCCCTATAATCAACACAAACTCACCATTTCCATCCTATTTTAGGAACAATCAATAATGGAGACACCCACTGGCTATCTCAAATGGGGTAGATAAATTCTACATCCAACAATTTATGCAGTTCTCCTTTTACAATTTCTCTTAGTGTAGGGTTAATTCTTCTTTGTGGTTGCCTCATTAGGGTGCAATAATCTCTGATGTAAACTCTATGAGTGCAAAGCTTAGGGTCCAATCCCTTCATATCATGATAGTCCCATGCAAATTCATGTTGGTGGGTCCTCAATAAATTTGACAATAACAATTGTTGTTCTTCACTCAGTTTGTTGTTAACATTCAGATATTTTCCTTCTGACACTTGCACTTGTGTAGTTAACTCTATCATGGTTGCTTCATTATTGCATGGTACCTTGAGTTCATATGGCAGAAATGTATGGGACATACCTATTGGTGTAAGAAGTTTGGCTATATGAAGAGTGGTTGTAGGAAGAGTGTTTGTAGGAAGTGCATCTGTAGGAATAGTGGCTATAGGAAGAGCAAGGAGTGTCTTTACTAGAGTAGTAGAATGAGAAGATGATGCTTCCTCCACTTCACAATGGTTATGGATGATGTTAGCTAATACTTCATCTTTTTCTTGAAGCTGCATGAAAGAGCTTCTTCCTAACATCATAAGTTGAGCCATAGAATTAACTTCCTCAGCCTCTTCACCAACATGTGGCCATACGGTATTATCCTCATCATGGGATGGTTGAGGAGGATAAAGCACAAAATTTTTGGTGCTCTTCCCATCAAAAATGGTCATGTCACCTAACTGACATCTAATATATGCATCTGCAATTGCTAACCATGGCCTTCCAATAATAATGGGATACCCAGCCTAGTGTAGCTTTAGGAGAAATAATGATGAAGTCTGCTAGGTACTCCCAAGAGTGTAGAATTACCACAAGGTCTTCCACTATACCATCAGGCTTAACAGTAGAACTATCAGCAAGCTATAGGTTAATAGGAGTAGATCTCATGCTTGCAGCGTTTAGTTGTTGCAAGATGTCCTTAGTCATTATATTTATTGCTACCCCTAAATCAATCAGAGCATTTTTTATTTGAATCTCATTTATAACAATTGCTACCATAGGACTACCTGGGTCATTATACTTAGAGATAGTCACTTTTCCAAGTATGATGTCAGCTAGTTGTCCCATCACATGAACTGTAGTTGAGTCTTTCTTCTTCCTTCCTAGCTTCTTGAGGCATGCTTCCTTGATTTTCTTGCCATAGATTGGGACATCCTTTATGGCATGAAATAGAGGTATCTGGACACATATATGCTTCAACTGATCCAAGATGTCAAAGGTTTTGTCCTCATTTTTTCCTTTTTTTGGAAACTTCCAATCTCTAAGGAAATGATGGTTCTTGTTTAGTCTGCTTGACATGGATTGGTTCAGGATTTTTAGATGCACTTGGCTGAATGGGATCATTCAGAGGTTCCTCTTCCTCTTCCATAGGAAGCTTAGTGATAATGGGCTTGGAAGGCGCTGGTAAAGTAGTTCCTGAATGCAAGTGAATGTCACTTATACTTACAACATATGCAAGAAATTAATTTGACTTAGTAGAGTATACAGACTGCTGTTGTGGTTTGTTATTTGGATTAGGTGTGGGCTGAGCTGGTAGTTGGGTAGGTTTAGGTGCATTTGAGCTTGAATTAGTAGGGGGAGGCATTATAGAAGGTTGTTGGGGCTGAGAAGGTGGATGCATGTAACTGGTTGTCTAGGTTGGCCATTGATGTCCTCCCCTCCATTGATTTGTTTGTTGGAAATTTCCTAGAGGCGGCTGCTAATGCCCTTGAAATTGCTTCCAATTCCTCTGAGGTTGTTGCCACTAGGGTGGAGAGTTTTGATGATTGGGCCAAGAATTTGGAGGGTTACCCCAAGGCTGTGGTGGATATCCTCCATAGCTGGATGGATATGGGGGCTACCATTGGTTACCAAATGAATAGGAATTGAAATATAGCCTAGCATAAGATAGTGGATCCAGTGGCATACCTTGTCTTGGAGCCTGAGGCCTCCTTTGTGCAACATAGTAGACTTGGTATTCTTCAATCTAGATTGGTTTGAACTTGGGTGGAATCTGCTTACTTTCAATATTATCTACCATCTTGCATTTGTAGTCCTTCTTTTGTCTACAATGGGGGCAATACTTTACCAACATTGCCTCTGCCTCCTCTTGTTTCTTCTTGGTCTGAAGTGTATCCAACTAAGTAGCTAGATTGTTTATAATTTATTTCTTGAAATCTACTAGCAAGTGTGTGATCTCCATCCTTGAAACTCCACTAGTAGATGACTTACCCATAGAGGATTGGTAAGCTCTCCCTTTCTTTGAAGTTTCCCTAGAATAGTTCTGGCATATTTTCTTGATGTTTTCCCAAGGAACTTGGGTGATATCTCCTCCTGCCATCAAGTCCAAGGCATCAATGCAGCTCTCATTAATTCCTCTTAGGAAAAGCATCTTTTTTGATTCTTTGTTGAGGGTATGGTGTGGAGATTTTTGTAAGTAGAATAGAAACCTTGAGATGTAATCCTCTAGGATCTCATCTTTCTTTTGTTACATCCTGAAAATGTAATCTCCTCTCATGTCACTGCCCTTGCAATATTCCTTTTATTTCTCAAGGAACTTTGTCTTCATGTCCTCCCAAGTTTCCATAGTATTTTTTCCTAGGCTCATGAACAATCTTAATGCAACCTCTTTCAAGGTGGTAGGAAATAGCTTAAGCCCATGAGCATCAGTGGTATAGTCATAACTCTTGTAGAGTATATCAAACTCAAACAAGAAGGTATTAGGGTCTTCTATAACAAGTCCATAAAACTTACAAAGGGTTGAAGCAAGGATATTTTTGAGATTTTCAACTTCATTTTTATGGGAAATGGGGAAAGAAAAAGTTGGTTGGTTAGGTCTATTTCTATTTGCATTAGCCATGCTTGCTTGATGGATTTCCCAAGCAAAGGGATTCTCAAACTAATTTTGGTCTTCACAGAAAGCTTCAGAACTAGTTAGATTAGGGAATGCATCAGCAAAGGGGTTTGGCTCTTCTTCTTCTTTGTCCCTTGGCAGATTTGGAAGATCTTCTAGCTAGAATGGATCAGGATTATTAGTAAGGAATCTCCCATAAGCATCTCTTCTCCTTCCTCTATGTATGCGATATCAACTCACTATCAGCCAGCTCACACAAAGAATTGGTAAATAATAAGGGGGGTCATTACTTCCTAATTGAGGATTTTGCTAAGAAAAACTTTCAGAAATACTACAGCAAGAAAACTATCAATGACTCCAAAGAACTTCCTAGTTTGACACCATCCCCGACAATAGTGCCAAAAATGTTGGCATCCTACAATGATTTAACAACTAGGCCTTTACAACTATGATTTAGAGATTGGACATCTAACCTGAATAGCTATTTCAATCATCATGAAGGTGCATTTAACTTGTCAACCTAGGGACATAAAGTTGAAATGGGTTAGCACAGTATGTACACTAGGAACCCAAAGTAGCCATTTTCATTCTACAACTAAGTAAGACACAATGTTGAAAGTAAATTGCTTGGAAAGGAATAACATAAATGTTGAACATAAACCAACAACCATACTAAACTTGAAATGCATGACATAAATGAAAATATGAACAAAAAATAGGAAACTACTCTATCTACTTTGGTGCAGGAACAGTCACAAAATGGAATTCTAGTGGCTATAGGAATAGTCAGCACCAAATTCTTAACTAATCACTGAACATAAAGTAATAACTAGGCTAAATGAAGCTAAAGGATAGATTGCTCACCAAGTGGGCCCCCTTGGATGAGTATCCTCTAGTACTAATGAAAACTCAGATGCAAAAACTTAGAACATCATTCTATTCATCAAGAAGCATGAGTACAATAGAGTAGTGTAATTGTATCACTGAAAACTAAGAATTCAATTACAATATCAGATCATGCAACCTCCTGAGAAGGAGAATAATCCTTATTTATACTACCAACTAAGCAAGGTGGTCAACTCCACGAACTAGGAGGATGCCATTTTAGGGAAATCAGAGAAAGTGGAGCGGCAATTACACGTGCATAGAATTTGGTCAGATGTGCCTTCCTCAACACAGATTTAGCACAGCAGTAATGCCTATATTTTCTCAACAACATTAAAGTCCATTACAAGGTGGTTACATTTGATTTGTATGGGGAATCTCCTGTCGTCGACCTCCTTCAACCTTTGAATGATTCCCTCATTGGAAGTTATGGTGCATGCCTAGCTGGCAATGTCTTTCTCAATTTAATATCCTCAAATTATATCTACATGGCAATGTTAGTATGCAAAATAATCACATATCTATAATTGTCTTAAAGAAAATTCATTAACCACATGCAAAATTAATATAGAGAGTCCATATAACATGCCAATATCATTAAATATTTGCAAAAATAAGATTAGGCCCAATGTCCATAGTTTTGAAATATCATAAAAATATCAACACTTAACATCAAGGTCCATGAAAAATTCAGCAAATAAATCATTAATTCTACCCAAAATTATACCATAAACTAGAATCATCAGTACTAACCATAAAACTAAGTATGAAGCATTGATCATTGGTATCAAAGTGGGAGTTGAGTGGAAAATAACAGAGTTGCAAGTCTACAGTGATTCCCAACTAGTCATAAATTAGGTCAATGACGACTCTGAGACAAAAGATGACAAATTAATGCCATATAAAAGAATGGTCAATGATTTCAAGAAGTACTTTGTGAAGATCAAATTTGAGCAGATTCCTAGAGGGGATAACAAAGCTACTAATGCTATGGTGACAATTGCCTCTCTCTTGTTGATACCTAAAAAATGAGCTCATTATGAGTTCATGGTGGAACAACTGTTTAACCCTACCTATGATAATCTTGAATCCCAAGTCATATACCATCTAGTCAAGGTTGAAGCTTCTATCTATGGGAAGATCTACACCTATCTAAGAGACAACACCCTACCACCAGATTTATCCCGAAACCAAAAATGTAACTTTATTTGACAAGTAGCTCAACACACCTTGATAGTCGATGTACTTTACCGATGAGGTTTGGATGGTACTCTCCTTTGGTTTCCTAAATGTAACAAATTTGAAACTGCTTTACATGAGGTTCATGAAGGTATCTATGGAACTCATTCAAGTGGACTAACTCTCAATAAAAAACTCCTACACTTGGGGTGTTACTGGCCAAATATGGAAAAGGAGTCTTTTCAAATTTTCAAGAAATGCTAGAAATTTTGAATTCATGGCACCCTCATACACACACCAACATAGGAATTACAACCATTTACATCAACATGGCCTTTTTGTCAGTGGGGATTGGATCTTGTAGGTAAAATTCATCCACCTTCATCAAATAGACACAAATTCATCATCATATCCATGGAGTATTTTCTAAAGTGGATTGAAGTTGTTCCCCTAACCACCATGATTGGCAAACAAATTGCCTCTTTTATCCTAAATTACATCATCTATCGATACAACATTCCTTAATCCATTGTCACTAACAATGGCAGACCTTTCAAGAATCAGGATGTCCAAGAACTTTGTGAAAGGTTTCATATCTAGCATCGATTTTCTACACCTTACTATCCTCAGGGAAATGGCCAGGCAGAGGCCTCAAACAAAACCATTTTGAGAATCTTAAAGAAAATTGTCAATGATGTTGGACATGATTGGCATGTTCAACTAAACCCTGCTTTGTGGGCATACCGAACCAACATTAACACCCCAATAGGGGCCACACCATACACTCTTGTATATGGATTAGAGACCATTTTACCTATTGAGGTAGAGCTACCATCAATCTGTGTGTCACTAAATGGGATCATTTCAGATGAAGATTATTAGGTGTCTAGGCTACAAGAGTTGGAACAATTGGATGAGTTTTGTCAACATGTAGTTGATCATTTGAAATCTTATCAACAAAGGATGTCTAGGAGTTATAATCACAGAGTAAAACCAAGAAGATTTCAAGTTGGTGATTTGGTCTTGAAGGAGAATCCACGAAATCAATAGGATCAAGAGAAGAAGGGGAAATTTGAACCAAAATGGCTAGGTCCCTTTGTCATCATATCAATCTATGGATTTGGAGCCTATCATCTGTCCACACCTGAAGGTGATTTGTTTGACAAGCCTACCAATAGCCTACATCTCAAGAAGTTCTACACTTGAATCATCCAGTGCATTGGTAAAAGTCCTAAAAAAATATTAAAAAATTAGAAAATGTCCTAAAAAAATGGTCACCCTAATGAAAACCTAGCAAAAAGGTGCTTTGGTGACAACAAAAATATAAAAAATAAAAAAATAAAAAAAATGCAATGAAAAATACAAAAAAAATCAAAAAAATCATAAAATCTAAAAAAGTGTAATAAAAACTAGTGAAAACCTGACAACAAGCACTATTTGTGATAGATTAGCTTTTCCATCTATTTGAGTATGTGTTGACCATTTTCTTTTTCCATCATTCTTCCTATCATCAAAAAACCTCATGTACATATCTTGGTGTTGCAGTTGTGTCTCACCCTGGACTGGGGGCAAAATCCTAAACTCACTGGGGGCAATTAAACTTTGAGCTTAAACCAACAAACAAACAATAGTAACATAACACACCAAACACAACAATCATAGTGCAACTTAACATTGAACATCAATCAAACTTTACACATCAACCATC
Source organism: Sequoia sempervirens (assembly GCA_007258455.2). NCBI lineage: Eukaryota > Viridiplantae > Streptophyta > Pinopsida > Cupressales > Cupressaceae > Sequoia > Sequoia sempervirens. The sequence continues at coordinate 51,418,419 of VDFB02256132.1, read as the reverse complement.
CAAATCAAACAACTAAAATCAATCGATCAAAACAAATTTAAATGGATGATGTTTCTTTTGAATCATGGATTTATCATGTTAGCATGAATGTTCAACTGTTGTACTTTGATTTTTGTTATCATTTCTCTGGAGTAACTTGATGATGTCTTGAACTAGAGGAGCAAGGAAGGAGAATGATTTTTCTTTGTCTACTATATGTGAGTTAATCATTACTATTGTGTAAATTGTCATGAGACGTGCTCTACAAAGTATCAATGATGACATTCCAAGTTTGCATAAGGAAAACAATTAAATATTGTCTATTTACGTGAGAAATGTTCAGGTCATCTCAGTTTCATTATACCTAGATGCTTGTGTTGACTTACAATATCAAAAATCATGGAAGTAGTACTCAAGTCATCATGGTCTAATTATACCATCAATGTTTGTACTCACTTTCAACAATTTAAAGGATCAATGATGATAAAAGCACAACAAATCAGCTGATATGATGACAAAATTTGCATATTTAGATTTGCATGGTTAATTTAGATTGCATCCATATTAGTTTTGCATCTACAGTATAGATTTTCCAAGGCTAGAAAGATTTTAAAGTGATGTTATCTCTATCACTAATGGATTGAGTATACTTGACATTAAAAAAAACATATCATTCTAATGTAGTTGCATAATCATTTTCATATCATACATACATTAGAAATCATTATTACATCATACATTCATCCATGCATTACATCATAATATTTGCATTAGAAAACATGAAAAGAAGTGCATTGTATCTCACTTGCATAATCAAATATATCCCATAGAGTATATAAGTATCATATATTTTCACCAAGAAAATACAAAAACATAAGGGGCATTACATTTCATTTGCATCCATCTCATAACATAAAACATTATGCATAATAACATATAGAAACATAAATCATGCATCATCATTTAATCATATCATCATTTCATCCATACATAATCATGTCATAATCATATAAGCATCATATAAACATCACATAGCATATATAACATAGAAATTAAATGCATCCATCATAGGTATCCATCACAAAAGCATATAGACATCATGTAGATTGCTAATCATCGTTTTATATCATATAAATCTCAAAAATCATAGTGTCAAGTATACAATGACATCCAAATGTGTCAAAGAGGTACATCATCAAAATGGCAGAAAACATAATGTCTCAACTAAATCAGAGTATACAAATGTCTTAAATACAATAAACATCATCATAGAGCTATGTGGTGCTCCCCCCCAGATGTTGCTGCACCACCTGATGGTCCTGCACCTGGATCCCTATGAGGCAGCCCTGTCACACCTCTACTAGTGGTCCGAGAGTGGCTCCTCCCACTGGAAAATTGTGCATAACTCTCCCGAAACTATGGAGGAATTGCCTCATGGTACCTCAGCCTATAATACTTAGCCTCCTTGGCGAATCATCGTACCTCTCTCAAGTAATCCATTGTCGAGGTACCCTCGACCACCCTCTGTAGTCTCTCTGATATGGCCTCTACCTACTCATGTTGTTGCCTCAATGTATCTCCCTTGGCCATAAGGGTGGAAATTTTTGCTTGTTCCTGAGCCTGAGCCTATGCCTGTGTCTGCATCTAACCTTGTATCTAATCCAGTTGTCCCTATAAGGCTTGTACCTGTGACTATAAAGTAGCTATTTTCATCTACTACTACTGTAAAGGTAACTAAATTTGAATGTCCTGCTAAGCTACAACTACCAGGGATCTCCTCCTCTAGGGAACTCTGAAGTCCCACACATCCAACACTGGCCCACCACCACCCTCTTCTCCATCACCACCATTGCCTCCATCACCATCTCCACCACCTCCACTATCTCCATCCTGGTCTCCATCATCACTACTCTCTCCCTCTTCCTTCTCATCACCTCCTCCACCCCTCCTCTATCTCAGTGTTGGCTCATCATCTAACAATGGTGTTGGCTCATTTGGACTCAAAATCTATAGAAATGGATGTGAAAAGAAGTAATGGGCATACTCCTATGACATTTCAGCCTCTATGATCTTGGGATGACACTCCCATATCACTTCTTGGAGTCCCTAGTACTCCTCAACTGCTGCATCATATGATAAAGTGGGTCCCCACTCCAGAATATCCTATCATTAGCATGCATAAAGAGCCACTCCTTGGGGCATACCCTATAATCTACCATACTATTACAACACTGTCCCCAACAAGAATCTCTCAACCACAAATGGAGTCCTCCCAATTAGGTATCTAGTCATGCACACATAAGGCATCTTTGTATCATCCTTCGACCACTGCTTGCAGTCAAGATATGGCCTCTAGGTAATAGTATCAAGATCATCCAATACCCTCCTCTAGTACTCCAGTTTTCCCAACTTATGTAGGACAATTGGACCTATGTATCTATGCACATATGGTCTCCATGTTGGATGTTGTCTCTCTGCCACTGGACGAGTGATAGTTATGTGCTCCCACACCCATATCTATAGTAGTGTAAGTCTAACTAAAAAATTGACCCCTCTCAAATAGACCACCTAATGAAGGTAAAAATGTGCGAGCATGTAGGAGCCCCAAGCATATCTAGTCCCTTGTGTGATCAAGTTCTCCAAAATCCAATTCCAACTGACTAAAATTTCTTTCAACCTGTGGTCGAGACATAAGAAACCTCTGATAAATCCAGCAAGAACACATGGAAATTTTGTATATGCATCAACCATATCTTGCCATGGAATCTCAAAGCCACAAATATTATCATCCTTGAAGACTCTTCGCAATGCATATGTATCTCCCTACTCATGTGGAATCATATACAACCAGCTCTCTAACAATAGGAATCCTCAAAATCTGGTAAACATCCTTTGGTGTCACTGTCATCTCACTGGTGGGTAAGTGGAAGGTGTTGTGGTTGCTATGCCACCTCTCTGCAAAAGTGGTCAGAAGTCCCCTGTTAATCCTATGTTCAGGCATTTCTATCAATGAAGTCAATCTGCATCATCCAATGACATTTAGATCAGCCTAATCCAAATGTGGAATCAAATACTAGGTCCTCAGAAATTTCTCCCGAGACTGAAGGGTCCTCGCGAGCTCCTATCATCATAACATATCGCAAATCAACAATCTTATCAATCAACATCATTTAGCCTAACAATATAATCAACTTTGATGAGATTTTGATTACATCTCATGAGCGTCTTTCATTGATCCTCATCTATCATGAGGTCAATCACCATTATCCTAGCATTGATCCTCACCTATCATGTGGTCAATTATCATCATTTTAACATTGAATCTCACCTATCATGAGATCAATCATCATCTAGTCTATCAACATCATTAAACAACATCAAATCAATAGCTAACACAATCAACAATCATCAAAAACAAGGAGTCTAATCTACAATTCATCAATCTGGTCTAAATGTACTAGAACAGTGCTTCAATGTGCTGAAAAAATTTATGCACTAAAGAAGTTCATCAATGCACCAAAACAGGGTCTCAAAGCACTAAATCTCTCTATGCACCATCAAATTTCATCAATGCACTATTTCCCTCTATCAATGAGTTAAATGGCATAATGCACTAAAACTCTGATCGTATGCGCTAAATCTTGTCCTCTATGTGCTAAACAACCAATTGCACTATTACATTCATTAGATGTGATAAATATAAGTATGTATGTGCTATTTTATTGTATGTGCTATAACTTTCTATGGATGCGCTAAAAATTTAACACTATGTGCTAAAAGACCCTATGCGCTAGAATATCAACTCGATGCACTACATTGAGTACCCTATGCACTAAAACATGAAAAGACAAAATTTAAATGTGAAAAATGAGGGAAAAATGAGATTCAAAAATCACGAGGAGGTTTTTCAGGGTACATACTAGAGGTCCATACACGACCGAGCAGTTGTGACATCGCACACGCTTGAATTGGTGGGTCTGGATCAAAATCACCATCTTGCTCAAAAGTTGCTCAATCACTCAATCACTCCAAATTTTTAAAATGCAAATGCACAAATGAACTTCAAATCACATCTTTTAACCTTTTAATGAGTGATTAAGTGGAAATTTAATGGGGTTGATTTATTTTATTTTTCAAAGGGCCTTAATTAAATCAATTCATCACCTAGTAGGTTCAACATCATTTTTTGGGAGATAAATTGTCTTTGTGTCATAAAATTTAAAAATCATCATCAAATCATCAAAAAATCATAAAAAATTCAAAAAATTCAAAAAATCGTCAATTTATCTCTTGAGGGGGCATATATCCTTAATCATTCGAAAATTAATGTCTAGGGCATATTGAATTTTTTTCATCACCACTAGCAACAAATTTTTCTTTGAAGCAAATGTTTAAACACATCACTTCAAAGAGGGGAAAAATGAACACACTTAAAATTGGTCAAGATACTTAATTAATTAAATAAAAGGTATTTTATTAATAAATCTCTTATTTCATCTACTTATAAATAAATTCTAAATTTATTTTTATATTTCACACTTTCTAATTCTTCTTATCTTAAATCACATTCTTCTAATCTTAATTAAATAAACAAATTTCAATAGTTTGCTTTATTTAATTAATATCTTCTTACTAAATTTGAATAATTCCAAATTTGAATTTAGTCACATCTCTCCAACGTTTCTTCTTGGCACCTCAACAAGTGTCTCACGAATTTAAATATCCTTAATATTTAAATTGGAATTATCCTCAACAAATTTTGAAACAACCTTGGACACTTGGATTTTCCATTTCATTTATTCACTTTCACACTTGGAAAAGTGCTCTTTTAAGGGGAACCATCTCCATGATTCCCTCTAACTTCTTCATCCTCCACCCTCGATCTTTCTAGCCAAAATCTTGACCATCAGTTGCTACCACATCATTTTATTCATTGGAAATCTTATAAATATAGCCTCATTCTCTAGCATTTGATACCCATCTTTGAGAAAACTTACTTTGCAGAATTTTTATGAGAGCATTTAGTATTTGAGAAATTAGCATTGTAGAATCATTTAGTTTAGAATTATGGCTTAGTTATTAGCTACATTTCCATTATCATAGTAGCTTCATACAACATTTGCACCATAGAATTTAGTATCATATCTTCATCACAACAACACCATTATCATTATCATAGATGTCAAATCACATGGTTCATCCATCATATAGGACTAGATTTCTTGTATTTTCTAGCATTTTGTTCCTCAGGTTGTCATTCTAATAGTCATAATGCAGACACAAATCTTAGAGCCATTTAATGAATCCCTGAAGATAGGAAACAATGGAACAATTTTAGGGAATTTTTTGTGTTTCGATTCAATTAATTTTGTGATTCAATTCTCTAATATAATATGTTTCATTGATTGTGTGGTTTTATTTCTTTACTCACATTACACAATTCACACGATACAAAACTTTGTGAGAAGATTGAAGAAGGGCACCAGTAAATACAAAGGTAAGTTATCTTTCAAATGCTTCAATTGTGGGAGAATTGGTCATTTGCCTCTAAATTTCCTTTTAAAGAATCATAGGATAGCAAAAAAAGAGATAAGTTAAAAATAAGTATTTATTCCAAGGAGAGTAGTTGTTCTTCAAAAGATGAGGATCATGATGATTAAAATGATGAAACACTCTTCAAGGCCTTGAAAGTTGATGAAAAAAAAGAGTGATATTAAAAATGTAAGAAGTTTTGTACCTTGCATGCTAACAAAAAAAATAAAAAACCAATGGTTGTGTGGAATACCTTTCATGCAAAAGAAGAAGAAAAGGCTTGGGTAATTTATAGTGGTTGCTCTAACCATGTGATCAGTGACAAGGGGAAGTTCATCATCCTTAAGAAGTGGAATGGTAGAGCTGTCAAGTTTGGTGGTGATGAGTCAACAGAAATTTGTGGAAAGGGTGTTATAACCATTGATGGAAAGAACAAGACTGAGGATGTCCTCTATGTCAAAGGGTTGAAGCACAATATCCTTAGTGTCAGTCAAATGTGTAGTAAAGTATACAACCTCACATTTCATGCCAAGGTTGTGAGATCAGGAAGGCAAGGTCCAAAAGATTAGTTAGACAATGTAATAGGACAAATGGAAATGTTTGGTTGGGATTAGGGTGTCTCAACCTTTGATTCCTAGCATTTATTTATTATTTTGTGATGTATTTGTTTATATTATAATGTTTAATTTCCTACCCAAATTGATGTCACTTTGTGGGACCTGGCAATAATGTGGCATCCTACATGGCATGTGACATGTCAAATTTGTAATCTAAATTAGTGGAGGTAGGTGTCCACTTTGCAGGACCTAGATTTCTGCCTAAATTGGTGGAATTTATCATAAGTTACTATGTAACAAGATATGACAACTTGCTATATCAATTTATGACTGATTATGATGGTGGAAGAGTAAAGAATGACATATTCCAATTAACTATGCTATTTGGGACCCATGTGATGAGGGAACCTAAACATGCAAGGTATTTACATGCATGTAGGCTCATTGCATGTGTAGTAGTGGCTAGTTTTTTGGGACAGGGCATGATTTGAGGAATATTGTCATAATTATGAGTTTTGATTATGATGACATGTCATAGTAAAATCATGTTCACACCTTGGGTGTGGGAATTGGTTATGAAATTTTTTGGGAACCTTGTTTCATGTCAAGAGGTTATAAATACTTGTATAATTAGTGTATTTTGGAGGTGACAGGTTTGAAGAAGCTTACATGCCATTATGCTGCCAAATTCTCATTATAAGGTGAAGACTCTTGAGCATAGATATGAGACTATATTGTAACTATACTACTTTTTTTGATAATATATTTGAGTTGTGTGATTTGGAGTGTAGGTTTTTTCCCAAAAGGGTTTTCCTACGTAAACATTGTCTTATGGTTTCCTTTGTTGTTCATGTTGTTTAATTTTTGAATGTGCATCTTCTGATACTATAATTGTATAGGTTGTTAAAAATAAATTTGTGTAACTCTCCCCTACTTATATTAGAGGAGAAAGTTTCTTCCACTTACCTAGCTTCCTTTTAGTTGGTATCAGAACCTCGCCAGCTTTGATTCTATTGTTGGGTTTGAAGGGTTTTTTTGAGATGATCTTTGTTCTAGTGGGAGTTTACATAAGGTTATTTCATGACCTTGTTGTAGGAAAAATATGGAAAGCATGTCTAGAAGAATCAAGATGGATAAGTTTAATAGCAAAAATTTTGAACTTTAGAAAATAAAAGTTGAGGATATGCTCATAGATAGAGATCTGTGGGCTACAATATTTGGAACCAAACCAGCTACAACAACCCAGGTAGATTGAGATCTTATGGATAGTAAAGCCAAGGGTTAGATTAGACTATGTTTGGTTGATTTTTTCCTCTTGAATTTTTATAAAGAGAAAGCTATAAAAGACCTTTGGAAGAAACTCAGAGACATGTATTAGGATAAATCCTTGGTAAACAAGTTGTTCCTGAGAAAAAAAATTGTACTCTTTGAAGATGGAAGATGGAGGATCTATGGTAGATCACCTAAATACATTCAAAATTCCAATAGCTCAACTAGTCTCCATTGGAGATAAGATCGATGAACATGATTGTTGCATGCTCTTGTTGTGTTTGTTGCTAGAGCTGTGGGACCCCCTTGTAATGGCTATTGGAAGCACAACCACCAGTTTCAAGATGAATGAGGTGGTGTCTTCGTTGTTGTCTAAAGAGATGTGGAGAAAGTATTTCAAGATGGCTAAGGAGGCCCTTGTTGTTCATGGTAGATCAAATGAGAAAGGAAAAAAGAAGGAAAATAAATCAAAGTGAAAATATCTGGGAAGATCTTGGTCTCTTGGAAATTCCAAGGTGAAGTGTTGGAGATGCGAAAAAACTAGTCATATCAGAAAAAGAGTGCAAGGAAGAGAAGAAGAAGAAAGGAAAGATGAATTTCTCTGATTCTGACTTTGTAAAATCCTCTTAGGATGATGCAAATTCCTTTGTCACATCCTTGGAAACCCATACATTAGAAGATGTGTGGTTGATAGACTAAGGTGCTTCTTTCCACATGACCTCTCACAGAGGTTGGTTTTCAAAGTAAAAAGAATACAAAGGTGGAAAGGTGTACCTGGGTGATGACTCTCACTTGAATATCATTTGATGTGGAAGATTCAAAATAAAATTCATTGATGGAAGAGTGAAGGGGATTTATGGTGTCTCAAGAATATCCTAGGTTTGGCATGAAACCAACTTTCTATGAGTAAACTAAATGATTTGGGAGTACAAGTTATTTTCTTTGGTGGAGGATGTAAGATGATGAGGGAGCCATGGTGTTGGCTAAGGGCTTTTGGATTGGCACCATGTACAAGTTTGATGCATGCACGGTTCAATACAATAGTTCTTTTGATACATTTGAAGAAGAAACCTTTGGATTCTTCATCCTCACTGTGAGATTATACAAAGAAGTATGTTGTAGTTACATCTGATGGTTATGAATTTTGGGTATCTAGGGGTGCTCATTCATTAGAGATGAATATTCCTATGGAGAAGACAATGCTATGGCACCAATGGCTTGGTCACATTGGTGAGAAGAGTCTTACAACCCTAAAAAATAAGAGCCTTGTTGAAGGACTTGATGATTGTAATCTCAAGTTCTACTATTGTGAATATTTTTTTTATAGAAAACAACACCATGTTTCATTTTTCTCTAGTTCTCATAAGTCTTTTGGGGTTTTGGACTATGATCATGGAAATGTGTTTGGTCTTGTGAATGTTCCTTCATTTTAAAAATCTATATATTTTTTTTCTTTCGTAGATGATTATAGTAGGACATTTATTTATTTTCTCATAAGTAAAGTTGATGTCTTTATTTTGTTTAAGGAGTTTAAAGCCTTGGTAGAAAATCATAATAGTAGAAATATTAAGTGTTTGAGGGCTGACAATGATGGTGAGTTTTGTTTAATATAATTGGAAAGTTCTATAAAGAGAAAGAGATTGAGAGACAAAAGACAACTCCATACAACCCACAATAAAAATGGAGTTGTAGAGAGGATGAATATGACATTGATGGAGAGGGCTAGCAGTATGTTGAGTGGTGCTGTCCTTGAGAAAAAAATTTGGGCAGAAGTAGTAGCCATTGCTTGATATATAATCAACAAATCTCCTACATCAACACTTGTTCAAAATACACCGATGGAGGTGCGGTTTACTAAAAATACTTTATTAAGACATCTCAGAGTGTTTGGATGTGAAGCTTATGCTCATGTTTTGATTGAGAAGAGGTCTAAGTTGGATAACAAGGTGGTTAAGTGTATCTCCATCGGATATGGTGTTAGTGTGAAGGGGTTACAAGCTTTGGGATCCAAAGGCTTAGAAGGTTCTCTATAGTAGAAGTATAATTTTTAGAGAGATGAAACCTTCCACTATTGAGGTACAACCAAACAAAGAGGAGAAAGACAAGGAGGTAGTTTATGTTCCATCTACTCCGATGAAAGATGAACTAGGGACTCCTACTAGACCTAATGATGAGGAGAGTTTGAGCAGCTCTGGAAGTTTTGAAGAAGAAGAATAACCTCAACCTCAAGGATTGAGGAGGTCTATGAATGTTAGGAAACAATTGAAAAGGTTTGGTTATTCATTATTAGATTCCAATTGCATTTTTTCTTTGATTACAAACTCTGATGATCCTAGGACTATTAGAGAGGCCATGGGTATGAGTGATGTAGATTCCTAGATGAAAGCCATGTATGAGGAGATGGTTACCTTGAAGAAAATTGAGACTTGGGATCTAGTACCCTTGTTGGTTTTAAATGGGTGTTCAAGAAGATGTGTGGTTCTGATGGTAGTGTTGAGAATCACAAGACATGGTTGGTCGCTAAGGGGTATTCTCAAGTGGAGGGAATTGACTATGGTGAGATATTCTCTCCTATTGTGAAGTTGACATCTATCTGGTTCCTATTATCACTTATAGTAGCAAGTATTATTTGGAAGTGGAACAAATGGATGTGAATACAACAATCCTTCATGGTGATTTGGAGGAAGATATTTAATGTCATAGCTAGAGAATTTTTGTTGTCAGAGGTAAAGAAAATATGTTTCACAAATTGAAGAAGTGTTTGTATGGTTTGAAACAGTCTCCTAAAATGTGGTACTAGAAGTTTGATACCTATGTTTTTTCATTGGGATTTTTGCGATCTAAATCTAATCATTATGTGTACTATAAATATGAAAATGGTCGCATTAGATCATTATTGTTTTATATTGTTGGCTATGTTTTTTCATTGGGATTTTTGAGATCTAAATCTAATCATTATGTGTACTATAAATATGAAAATGGTCACATTAGATCATTATTGTTTTATATTGTTGGCATAGTTTGAGATAAAATATATAGGTGCAATAGGTATATTCTAAGGATGGAGATCATGAGAGATAGAGATAACCAAAATGTTTGGTTAAGCTAGAGCATGTGAACTCAGTGCTGGAGAGATTCAACACAAGAAAATTGTTGATAGTTATTTGTTCCTATGATGTAGGGGATGAAGCTTTCTATGAATGATTGTCTAAAATATCCTATTGAGATGGAGGACATGACCATAGAACCCTATATGACTGTTGTTAGTATTTTAATGTATGTTATGATTTGTACGAGCCCATACATTTCCCAAGCAGTGAGAGTCCTTAGTCATTTTATGGCTAATCTTAGATGGGTACATTAGGATGAAATCAAGAGAGTGTTTAGGTACTTGTGGGGTACTCCTAAGTATGCCCCATGCTTTCATGGTTATCCTACTGGAACTCAACATTCAGTGAGTATTCATGGGTATGTGGATTATGATTGGGTAAGTGAAATTGATAGTAGAAGATCCACCAATGGTTATGTTTTTATAATTTTTGGTGGTGCTATGAGTTGGTTGAGTAAGTGGTAGGTTGTATTCGCTTTGTACATATCAAAATTAGAGTACATGGAAGCTACTCATGCTTGTAAGGAAGTCATTTGACTTAAGATATTTTGTTTTGATATTGTTTTAGATGTATGATATATTATTGTTTGTTACAATAGTCAAAGTGCCATTTTTTTAGCAAAGAATCTTACCTTCCACACCAAAACAAAGCACATTGATGTCAAGTATCATTTTGTTTGTGATATGGTAGAAGATGGAAAGGTGAAATTGTAGAAGGTTGATACTTTGGTGAATGTTTCAGATGCATTGACAAAACCAATAAACATAAAGAAGTTTAGATGGTGTTCCAATTCCATGGGCCTTGGGGCCCTGAGTAGATAATTTCATATGACTCTCAATAGGTCTTCGACAAGTGGGAGAATGTTGGGATTAGGGTATCTCAACCTTTGAGTCCTAGCATTTATTTATTATTTTGTGATGTATTTATTTATATTATAATGTTTAATTGCCTACACAAATTGATGTCACTTTGTGGGACTTGCTAGTTATGTGGCATCCTACATGGCAAGTGACATGTACAATTTGTAAGCTAAATTAGTGGAGGTATGTGTCCAATTTGGAGGAGCAGAATTTGTGCCTAAATTGGTGGCATTTGTCATAAATTACTATGTAATGGGCTATAACAACTTGCTATGTTAGTTTATGACTGATTATGACGGTGGAAGAGTCAAGAATGATAGATTGCCAGTTAACTATGACATGTGGGACCCATGTGATGAGGGTTCCTAGACATGCAAGGTGTTTGCATGTATGCAAGCTCATTGCATGTGCAGTGGTGGCTAATCTCATGGGACGTGGGCTAATTTGCAAAATATTATCATAATTATGAGTTTTGATTATGACATGTCATAATGAACTCATGTTTACACATTGGGCATGGGAATTGGTTATGAAAAGTTTTGGGCACCTTGTTTCATGCTGAGAGGTTATAAATACTTGCAGACTTAGTGCATTTTGGAGGTGACAAGTTTGAAGAAGCTTACACGCCATTATGCTGCCAAAATTCTTTCATATTCTCATTGTAGGGTGAATACTCTTGAGCATAGCTCTAAGACTATATTGTAACTATTCTACTATTGTTAATAATACATTTGAGCAGTGTGATTGGAGTGTGGGTTTTTTTCCAATAGGGTTTTCCCATGTAAACACTATCTTATAGTTTTCCTTTTTATGTTGTTTAATTTTTCAATATGCATCTTCTAATATAGTAACTATAAAAGGTGTTAAAAGTAATTTTTTGTAACTCTCCCCTACTTAGATTACTATAGGAAGCTACTTTCACTTACCTGGCTTCCTTTCATGTCTATCATCTAAAGGGAGAAAATGGAAGAACCTATTGATTAGCTCAATTCGATGAGTGTTGGATGCAGCACAAGTAGATGTGACACATCAAATTTGATAATATGGTGAATATCTTATCTTCTCATGTGATGAAAGATATTCCTAAGATAACCAAGATTGCAAAAACATTATGCAAGGAGTGTCAAATGGGAAAGTAGACAAGGACAATTTTCAAGAGCAAGGAGTGCTCTTCTCTAACATCATTGGAGGTGATTCACACTAACCTATGTAGACCTACAAGAATAAAGAGTCAACAAGGTGAATGGTATTTTATGTTGCTTGTTTATGATTACTCTCGAATGACTTGGGTTAAATTTTTAAGAGAAAAATCAGAAGTATTTGATAAATTTAATATTTTCAAAGAAAATTTTGAGAATGAAATGAATGCTAAGATCAAATTCTTAAGATCTTATAGAGGAGGTAAATTTACTTCAAATGAATTTGAAATTTTTTGTGAAGATCATAGTATTAGGAGACATCAGCCTGCTCTTAGGACCCCTCAGCAGAATGCGATAGTGGAGAGGAAGAATAAGATTGTGTAAGAGATGGCTAGGGAAATGTTGAAAGATGTAGATCTACCCAATATGTATTGGAATGAATTTGTTCACATTGTTTTCTACTTGCTTTACAAATTACAACTAAGGGTAAATGACACTAAGACCCCCTATGAGCTATGATATGGAAGACATCCCACTATCAAATACTTTAGGATCTTTGATAGCAAATGCTACATTAGGAGAGATGAAGAAGACCTTGGAAAGTTTGAATCAAGGTGTGATAAAGGGATCTTCCTTGGTTACTCAACTAGAAGCAAGGCATATAGATTCTACAACAAGAGATTAGGAAAGATTATTGAAAGAACAAATGTTAAGGTAGATGAATATTTGTGTTAGATCTCACAAGAACCAGAGCTTTGTGGATCTAATATACCTCCCTACATTGAAGAAGAAAAAGACAAGAAAGAAGAGAAGGAACAAGAATCAGAAAAGGCCCCTAAGACTCAAGTAAAGTATGTTTAGAAGAATCATTTAGAAAATTAGATCATTGGAGATAAGAATGAAGGTGTGTAGACCAAAAGAATGCTTGCAAAGAAAGTGAGCAAGTGAATTTATGGTTACTATCAAAGTTCCAACCCAAGTCCTTTGTTGATGCTAGCAAATATGAAGGATGGATGAAGGCAATTGAAGAACAATTGAATCTGATAGAAAATAATCAAACTTGGGAATTGGTTCCTAGACTAGCTGATAATAATTTTATACCTGAACAAAGTTGGTGTTCTAGAACAAGCTGAATGAAGATGGTGAAGTTATGAGGGACAAACTAATATTGGTGTCTAAGGTTTATTCACAAGTTAAAGGTATTGATTTTGAGGAGACTTTTTCTTCAGTAGCTAGAATGGAGGCAATCAGGATGTTTCTTGGCTTTTTTGCTCACAAGAATTTTAAGGTCTACCAAATGGATGTCAAGTCATCATTCTTGAATGGTGATTTAGAGGAAGATGTCTACATTGAGCAACCAAATGGTTTCTAGCTATTAGAAGATCAAGAAATGGTGTGAAAACTCAAGAAAGCTCCTAGAGCTTAGTATGCTCGGTTGCATAAGTAATTACTTAAATAATGGTTTAGTAAGAAGCAAGACTCAATGTCCTTATCCACCATAAAAGTTGAGTATATTGGTGTAGCATCTTGTTGCACCCAAGTGATTTGGATTAGCTCGTTTCATCTTTAAGTCATGTCCTTATGCATGCACTCAACACCCATCCACGACTAGACACCATTTGTATTAAAAGCTACAGATTTGATGAAACCTCAACATACATGCCTCCATTGACCCGTGTTTAAATTTGCAACCAGAGGCACATTGAAATTGTTGTAGAGGGGCATCAAGGAACCCATTTGGAAGGTGTTCATAGTGTCGTGCATGTGGATTTTTCTAGGTTACAAAATCAATTTGGGGTGACTCTTAGGAGAAAATAGAACGCTCTATTCGCATCAATTCACCAGAATCATCATAGAGAAAGAAAATCAGCCTCTATCAATGCTTGACGGGTTTTCCCTGCAAGATTGTCTCTTCTTCCTCACAAGTGCATTTACAAGTCAATGTGAAGTTGTGAGATCATAACACATAAGGTATGTTCGAAAGTCTCAAAATTATGTACATGCATGTTGTTTTTTATAAGCTTACATATTTTCATTGAATTTTTCCATTGGAAAATGATATGAAGGGTCGATGGTTTTGGAATTTCCCCTCTAACCATAAAGAATGGGATTTCCTAGAGTAAATGCAAAATAAGATTTCTTAAATAGTATTCCCATTGTGAGCTTGTATTTGTTTTGGTATTTAAGTATTGACAATAAACACATTATTGGTAGCGATTTGGAAAAATTTTGTGTGCTTGACTGTATTCCTCTTCTGCAAAACAATAAAGCTAGACTTAGCTATGTATTCGTCAGAAACATTAAAATCATCTCATTTCAACCAATCTTACCTCCCTTTAATCATTCCATATGTTTGTCTCATAACAAAATCTTCTCTGAAACAAACATATATTTATTTCGAAAGTTAAAAAATAGAATTTAACTTAACCTCTGAATTGAGATCCCATCAATCGGATTAAATCATATCGATCTAGTCAAATTCACAAGAGATGTTTCAACCAAATCGGGTAGGTTAGCTCCATGGTTTTGGTTTCAAATGAATAATGTAGAGACTTCCTATACCACTTGAAAAATCTGTAAGATCACAAAGGAAATGAACGTGAGTAAGATAAATGCATGGATCTAGGATTAGGAAAATGCACATTTTCTTCCTTTGGAATGGCCCAAAGGGAATGTTGGAATCCTTCAAACTAAAGTTAGGATACGTGTTTGAATTACTTTTTTCATGTGAATCTCGATATCTATTCATAGCAAGGCTTAATAGACTATAGTGTTAAGTGGTGGAAGTCATCATTGTTACTTCATTGAATGCTTGATACTATTAGTCAACTCCTTAGTATGATTTATCCAAGACCTTCAATGTCTTTCCTTACAATGTCTTGGGTATGTGATATAAGTTGAGGATATTATTCATTATACTCAATAAAACTGTGTGCCTTGTTAATGTGTTTCGATATGCACTGTTAATGGGCATCGGTTTTGTGTGTGCCGATGAGTATGTTTTTATGTTGGCTTAGTCTTACAATTCATACAGACACACACACATATATATATGTATGTATGTAAAATTGTATGCATATTTAAATGTCATTTATTTAAATAGGAACATACATTCTATACACTAAGATTATTATTGTGATTGAGCATTGATTCATTTATAAACAAATAGATTCATTTTGAATAGAAATCATGAGCTCATACAATAATAATTCTAAGAAATGCAATTCATTAAGGATGTAGTATATATATATATATATAACAAAATATTTAATTAGATAAGATAATTTTTCTTATCGATGCTAATATTAAGTAACACCTTATCTAGGAAAGGACTAATTAAATGCCACTGAATAATGAGGTTCCTTGTAAAGATATTAGAATTTTATTTTAACTGGTGATATTTATATTTCGTTGTCGAACTTTAAAATTAGAATTTGACTAGAGACAATACCTAAATCTTAAGATAATATATAATATTTACTTTGGTTGAAACCGAGTGATTCTTATCTCAATTATTTGTTAGGAAAATTGACTAGATTCATGCCTTCCTCTCAAGAAGTTAATCTAAACATTA
Source organism: Sequoia sempervirens (assembly GCA_007258455.2). NCBI lineage: Eukaryota > Viridiplantae > Streptophyta > Pinopsida > Cupressales > Cupressaceae > Sequoia > Sequoia sempervirens. The sequence goes on along the minus strand of VDFB02256132.1, from coordinate 51,402,399 downwards.
GCTTTGTGAGAATTATCATGTTATGGATCATTTTATTTAGAGTTAGCAATACAAATATTTGGGAGGATTTGGTAGTTGTTTAATAGTTGATTGAAAATAATAAATATAGTTAGTTAAATGGTTAAAAGAGAATTTTATTAGATTTAATGGAGAACATTTATTAGGAGTTGGCTCACTAGTAGAAATATTAAGAAATATGGATATATTCTAAGTGTATAGATTGGTTAGTTGACTTAATTATGCTATAGGAATGTCTTTCAATCAGAAAATAATGCCTCTTTCAAATTTGTTTGTTTGACTGTTTATATCAAGTAATGTGTTTGATTAGTGGAAATTGGGTGGATATTGGTTATTGTTCATAATGGAAGTAATGCTTTATCTATGGAGTATTCATGTTTGTGATGTAATGATTGCTTGAATTTTGTGTTGTTATTGAAAATTGAGGGGGTGAATTTGTTAATTATGTCATTATGGGAGTCTTTTGTGTGTTTATGGAATTGGACATCTTCTAGAGGCTTGGGAAAATATGTTATGGGTCGAATCATTGTGTTTGATCTTTGAAATGGTTGATATTATACTTGATTTATGTTACTATGGGTCTTTATCCATGCACTACTTGATTGTTATTACAATTGTGTTTGAGATCAAGATGGTCCATGCCTTGCTCGAGTTAAGTATTTTTGTGGTTTTCATTTTATGTGCATGATAGCTTTACCCTGTTGGTTTTATTGGGTCTCCTGGCTGCTAGAAGGGGGAGTGGCTCTCAATGGGGGACAACACACAAAGTAGTGCCAGGATAACCCATGTGAGAGTTTCTTAACTCAGTGATAACTTAAAATGAATTAGGGTGTTGGGTAGTTACACATTAATCAAGATAAGTGAATACCTCACCCATTCCTGTAGTGCCCGTTTAGGCTAAGGATGGGTTGAGAAGGCCTGGTTGGCAAGACCAACTTCCCTATCCTCATGAAAGGAAGATTGGTTCCACACGTGTCACCCTATGGGGCTGGGCCCTAGTGAGAGGTTGTCAAGATAACCATAGATGGGGACCGACGTCTAGTGAGAGACTATCAGGATAACCCATGCAAGGGCCATGCGATGACACTCTTCCCTTTGCAGACTAGTATTCCCTTGTTTGTTCACTCCCCTTGGTGTGTGATGTACTTTGGAAGCAATGTACAGTATTATCCGTTATTGAGTTGTTGTAGTGTCAGTTGTCCTTTTTTTAGCCTTGTTATGTCAATTTGTGGTGTTATGTCTATTTGTGGTTGCCTTTTTTGTTGCGGTGGGACCTTATTGCTATCTCCTAGCATGGGGGGTGGACCTTAGGGTTCCACATGGTCAGGTGGATTGTTCCTTTATCTCCATTGGGTTTCCCTTGCTATTGATCATTTGTGTGGTGGCTATTCTTGGTGTTGTGGACTTCTACACTTGTTCTAGATCAAGTGGAATATCTTACATGTACTTGCACTGAATTGAAATCAACTGTATTATGTATTGTAGCTCTAATGTATATTCTTCCCTATTGACCTCGGGAAGCATTGATGTAGTGATGTGAGGTTGTAATTCATTGTTGAACTCTCTTTTGTAGTGGGTAATGTTAATGATGTACCTTGCTTATGTTAGTTAATGAAATTTATTTGAAATGGTATCTATTGATGACATGTTATGGTTAACTCATATTGGTTGATCATTTATATGTGATGGATTAAATGAAATTCATTTTGTTATATGATTCTTGTTTAATGAGATGAATGTGATGATTTATTATTCTTGTTATTTGGTCAATGGGATTCACGTAGCGTAGTCATGGAACCTTAGAGAACTTAGGTTTAGAAAACAAGTTATTGTTTCTTCTGCAATTTTTAATATGTTGCACTTCAAAAAAAAAAATTGTTTCGTTTTTAGTGTTATAGTGTGTTGTCCTCTAGGGTTTCATGGTGGGGCATTACACTATGTTCATGCAAATGTGTTTGGTCTTGTGAATGTTCCTTCATTGTCAAAATATATATATTTTGTTTCTTTCATAGATGATTATAGTAGGACATTTATTTATTGTATCAATATTAAATTTGATGTCTTTAGTTGGTTTAAGGAGTTTAAAGCCTTGGTAGAAAATCATACTAGTAGAAAGATTAAGTGTTTGAGGACTAGCAATGGTGGTGAGTTTTGTTCGATAGAGTTTAGCAAGTTCTATAAAGAGCACGAGATTGAGAGACAAAAGACAACTCCATACACCCAACAATAAAAATGGAGTTGCAGAGAGGATGAATAGGATGTTGATGGAGAGGGATAGTAGTATATTGAGTGGTGTTGGCCTTGAGAAATTTTTTTGGGCAGAAGCGATAGCCATTGCCTAATATCCGATCAACAAATATCCTACGTTGACGCTTGTTGAAAAGACACTGATGGAGGTGTGTTTTATTAAAAATCCTTCATTAAGACATCTTAGAGTGTTTGGTTGTGAATCTTATGCTCATGTTTTGATTGAGAAGAGGTCTAAGTTGGAGAACAAGGTGGTTAAGTGTATCTCCATTGGATATGGTTTTAGTGTGAAGGGGTACAAGCTTTGGGATCTAGAGGCCTAAAAGGTTCTCTATAGAAGTATAATTTTTAGAGAGATGAAACCTTCCACTATTGAGGTAAAACCAAAGAAAGAGGAGAAAGACGAGGAGGTAGTTTAGGTTCCATCTACTCTGATGAAATATGAACTACACACTCCTACTAGACCTAATGATGAGGAAATTTCGAGTAGCTCTAAAATTTTTGAAGAAGAAGAATAACCTCAACCTCAAGGATTGAGGAGGTCTATGCATGTTAGGAAACAACTAAAAAGGTTTGGTTAATCATTATTAGATTCCAATTGTATTTTTTCTTTGATTGTGAACACTAATGATCCCTAGGACTATTAGAGAGGCTATGGGTATGAGTGATGTAGGTTCCTGGATGAAAGCAATAGATGAGGAGATGGTTACCTTGAAGAAAAACAAGACTTGGGATCTAGTACCCTTACTTGACAGACATAAACTTGTTGGTTGTAAATGGTTGTTCAAGAAGATGTGTGGTTCTGATGACAGAGTTGAGAAGCACAAGGCACGGTTGGTTGCAAAGGGGTAATCTCAAGTGGAGGGAATTGATTATGGTGAGATATTCTCTCTTGTTGTGAAGCTAACATCTATCTGGTTTCTATTATCACTTACAGTAGCATGTATAATTTGGAATTGGAACAAATGGATGTGAAGACAATAATCCTTCATGGTGATTTGGAGGAAGATATTTACATGTCATAGCTAGAGCATTTTTGTTGTCAAAGGTAAAGAAAATATAGTTCACAAACTGAGGATGTCTTTGTATGGTTTGAAATAGTCTCCTAAAATGTGGTACTAGAAGTTTGATACCTATGTGTTTTCATTGGGATTTTTGAGATCTAAATCTGACCATTATGTGTACTATAAATCTGAAAATGGTCACATTCTCATTATTGTTTTATATGTAGATGATATGTTTCCTTTTGGGAATGGTAAAAGTATGATTTTATATTTGAAGTCTCAATTATTGGCATAGTTTGAGATGAAAGTTCTAGGTGTAGCTAGGTATATTCTAGGGATGGAGATCATGAGAGATAGAGATAACAAAAATCTTTGGTTAAGCCAAAGAAAGTATGTGAACTCAATGTTAGAGAGATTCAATATGGCAAATTGTAGATAGTTATTTGTTCCTATGATGTAGGGGATGAAGCTTTTTATGAATGATTTTATAAAATATCCTATTAAGATGGAGGACATGACCAGAGAATCGTATGAGTGTTTTTGGTAGTTTAATGTATGCTATGGTTTGTACAAGGCCAAACATTTCCCAAGCAGTGAGAGTCCTTAGTCAGTGAATAATCCACTAGTATAATTTGGCAAATAAATGACTACGTGACTAAAACTTTTAGTCACGTGACTAACACTAGTAGTATTTTGAAAATAAATGACTAATTTGGTCATTTATAAGTGACTAATTTGGTAGTCGGTATTGGCATGGTGTGTTGGTTTATGGGTGGCATTGTTGTTCTTGCCAAGGTTCAAACCCCATTGGGGTGGTATTGTTGAATGGTTGTATCTGGTTCATAGCTCTGGTCAAAAGTGTTTACCCCTTGAATAAAAAAATAAAAAAGGTGATTAATTTGGTAATTGGGTAAAATCATAACTAAATGACTAAATAAATGACTAATATCAAACAAATAAAAATGACTAAATAAATGACTAAATATATGGATAAATTAATGACTAGATAAATGACTATTACTCCTCTATTCTTTTTTCTTTTGAATTTGATCATAATCCATAGAGTTAATTAAGCCCTCCTCATGGGACTCCTACCTAAGCAAGCCATTTGGCCACCTAGGTTGCTTGGTGCACCAAAAATACCTATTGCGTGGAAGGCATTGCCTCTTGGTGTAGTATTAAGGCCTTCACATATTTTATAAAAAAAATTATAAACATTTACATTCTTTAACTTTTATTACTCATTATGTTAATGAATCGTTAATTTTTTTAACTATGATTTTAAGCTAGTTTGATTTTCCTGTTGTGTTAGCATGTCAAATGTATCAAAGATAAATTATGGTCAATTTCACTAATAAATTAAATATGATTTAAACAATCCAATTGCAATAAAAATGAAGAAATTGATTCACTTCTATCTTCACTTGCTGATATACTCAACCATCTTAATAATGCGAAATAGAAATAACAATTATGATCACTTTTGGTATGCAAATTTTTTCTCTTTCAGACTTTATATTGTTAATTATTTTTTTAAAATAGAATTATTTTATAATCTATGAAATCAATTGTGTGTGGATCATTTTTATAGATTTTATTTTTATACAAGTTTGAACTCTAGTAATTTTAGGAGCACATCATGCTTATCTTAATTTTCACAACCTATATTAAAATGACAATGTAGATAGATGAATTTTTTTCCCCTAAAAGTGAAGATTAATTTTTGCATGCTTTCCACACAATAGTTTTTTTGGTGCATTTTAGCAATAGGTATTTTTGGTAGACAAAAAAAAAAGTATTTTTGGTGCCTTGGTCAATCGGGTCATGTATGCATTTGGAGGGAATCTCAGGCAGTTGATTTTTTGCATAAAACAAAAAACCATCATAGCTAACTTTATTTCTTTTCCAAAAGAATTTAATGAAAATATAATGGAAAACACACATCACTCTGTGGGGTAGGGTTTATTTGATTTGAAAACCTACCTTCAACGTCCAAGTCAAAAAGTCAACCTACCAAGTCTGTGCCGAGTCCTCCAAGTCTTAAGTCAAAAATTAGCCTACCAAGACTATTTTACATCCAAGTCTTGTATCTATGATACAAGTATGATAAATGTTTGAAAATATTGTACACAATTGTATGATACAATGCATAAATTTGTATGCTTTCTCATTATATCAAAAACTTCAAACTACAATTCACATAAATTAGAAATGAGTTATAAAAAAACCTTATTTCCAAGTACAATTTGCTCCAAATCAAAATTGCATTATCCAATTTACATAATTTTCTATTTAACTATTTTTTGTGGGAAAAAAAACTTAGTGTACAAAGTAAAGCAAGAGTTTCTTTCTAGGATTTCAAAGGCCTGATGTTCTCAAGGCCAATAAGATAATTATTGACCATAGCAAAAACCACCTACACTAATAGTGTTAAGTCAGAAAATATTCCACAGAAAGAAATATATTTTAGATAAACAGAGCCAATTAGCCTTCTAAAATCCAGATAGCTAAATACAAGGGTAAAAAATAAAACATTAAAAGACTTTAAGACATTGAAAATTCCATGCAATTAGTATATAAGCATAACATTAAGATAGGAACAATTCATTTTTCTTAAATATTCATCACAAGTTTTCTCTCGTACAGAACTCCCCCGACATGAGCAATGAGAACTGCATCTGCCATCTTGTTTACTGACAGGCACTGCATGATCGCTCCCTTATAATCACCAAAAACTAAAGAAATTTGAATGGATTCATCACATTCTTAGTATTCAGTCAAATATTTAGTAGCTTCATGTTGCACCTCTTCTCCATTGCCTAGGGCATCCTTTGCAACAACAAAATCATTTTCAGTGAGAGGAAGTGAGGAATCTTCTTTCAGAATATGCAAATTATCAAAAAACTCCTCCCCATTGTCTCTGGGGAATGCAACATCTTGTCCACCTTTTGACTAAACTGATGGATCTAATTGTGTTGTATCATCAAGAGTGACATTGTTGATTATTTCACTACTAATATCATCAATGTTGGAAGATTGAGCTTCTTGTAAGTCTTGATTCTTGTTGACTACACTTGAAATCCAAGGTGCTCAAGTAGCTTTGTCCTAGCATTGCATTCATCTCCAAACATGACTCTTAGGAAATTCCATGTCTTCCTCTCTTCTTCCAAACTAAATCAATGTAGAAACCAAAAATTTGCAAGTGAAACAATACAAATGAATGTAAATTGTTATTAATCCCATTCAAAAAGTATCCACAAATAAGTACCTAAGAATCCAGAGACTTCTTGTCTCAATGATGATTTCTCACCATCTACTATTGCATCTTTAAACTCTATTGAACGAAGCACCAAATTGTCCTCGGTAATGAGATTATGTATATATACCTATGAAAATAGTAGAAAAATAAGACCATATATCATCTTAATGACATGTACCAAAGAATAAATTGCACTCTACCTCAGAAGATCCAACAACACTCTGTGACACTGTACCAAGCCGAAATGAAGCAATCTTTCCTCCAAATCCAAAACTGACACCAACTGGTCTCTTCAACCACTTAGGAGCTTTCAAGAGTGGACCTAAAAAGGGAAAAATAAAAAGATAGATGTCATGTATTTGCATACAAGATCCTAATTCATTGAGAAAATCTTATAAGTGAGATTCCCATTTCTTAAGTAAGTCATGTATGGTTATCACATAAAGCAACACTTACCACCCACTTTATGTTTGAAAGAAATTAAAGCACTATACTTGGGTTATTCACAGAGAGTCATTAGTCAAATACTATAGGAAAAAAATCATGGGAATATCAAACTAGTAGAGCATAGAGAGCAATAGTGATCATGCATAAATCTCATGAACAGATTTGCATCAATTAAGGTAGATGTATTTCAACAATGAAAAAAATCTAGATGAAATAGACCTACCTTCCTAACACTTTCACTTCTTCCTGTGATTTTCATTAACACCAAAGGTATATGTAGATTGGGAAGGTACCATTGGGATCTAAAGGCCCCTTATTGTGTGATTAAACAATACATACAATTGGGGAAATTCCATTATATGTAATGACATAAGTTGAGGTTGAAGGTATTGTTTGATGCCAATTCAAAAAATGGAGGCTCTTATTGAAATATACCTCTACCTTCTCATCATGGAAAGGAAAATGAGATGTAGTTAAACCATGGAAGTCATGCATATATTTTGATGAAAAATCTTGGGCCATCATCACTAGTGTTAGGTCTCAAAGTGTAGGTTTTAAACCATAAGGGGTGCCAATCCCTTAATACACCTTTGGCCCATGAACAAGGTAAGCATGACTGATTACCTTCTACTCTTTAGGCTCTGCCAGACCTAGGAAGGTATACCTAAACAATAAGGCATATTTGCAAATAGATATGGTTCCTAGATTGAGCAATCTACCTACTATTGCATGTGAGATGAAGCAAATGCAGAGTTTTAATGTCTAAATACTAGTGAGAGTAATTGAGAGTTAAAGTTTGTGAGTTGTATTTTGTATGTAATATCTAATTATTACTAGTGCCTACTTCTATTGGGTGGATAGAGTGGAGGGATGAATAATGATTTTGGAGATAGGGTTTTGTAAGATAGGTAGATTCACTCTTCAGCTTAACTCAAACAATTGGGCACTTTGAATGTTTGCACCTTAAGAAAATGTGCAAGTATGTCAGTTATTTGGACTCCTCTTAGTAATCCTAGTGATATCCCCTTATGCTACTATGAAGTTGTGAAAGGATTTAATTCAAATATGAAAGGAAACCAATTAAGACAATCTATTAAAAAGGACTTTAATCCAAACAAGAACCTATCAAATTTGATTTCTTAAAAGAGATTTTCATTCTTCTGCACACTGAAACTAGTCAACAATGTCACACAACTACAACAAATATGTATTGACAAATTAAATGTATTTCCACACACTCAATTTGAATAACATAAACAGCCACTTCAGAGATAGCCAAATAACATATAAGCATATAAATCCACACAACAGTTGAACACTTGAAAGAAAATTAGCAATTATGCATAACCTTCTCCATTATATTTATCTTTGAATAATATGCATTATAATAGTAGTTTATGATATGAGATAGATGATCTATTTGGGTCTTGGTATCTCTTATATATGTGAGAGGCAACAAGCTATAGACCCATTACAAAAATTCATGTTGTTTGATAACTAAACATAATTAAGAAAATGAAATATTGTAGCAACTAAATGCATTGATCTGTTAATCTCCAAGCAGAAGCCCATGACCACCTAAGATTTGTTCAAAGATTCTACTCCATGATATGGTGCTCATGTTGTTAGCTGACTCCTTTCATCCTGATGGTTGCCCTGCTATGTCTGGTGTATCTATTGTTTGGTTGAGGAATAAATTGAATGCAAAGAGGTGATGGATGTATTCTTTTTCAACACAAGTATCTGCATTACAGATCACCTCTCTCATATCATACTCCATATACATCATCTTCTTGAGCTGGTTGTGAGTATTTTGTAAAATCGTATCCTCGTCGTTGATCTCTTGTAATGCAGTAGTTAGAATCACATTAAAATATTCCTTCCAATCATCATATTCTTGAGGATTTCCCATATCATCATAAAGTGTCAGAGTTGAATTGAAGCACTCGAAATCCTTGACAAGCTTTTTATGATATCCATTGTGTGCTTCTACCAATTTGTTATGTGTCTGCATTTTCTTTCCTTTTAGGATTTGCTTGTCTTGAACCTCTTGTCTCTTTTCGATATTCTCCCCTGTAATCATTCGCTCTCCTCTATTGCTAAGAGTACCTGTCTAAATTTCCTCCAATATTCATCTGCACATTTCATCATCTTATTGAATCTTCCCTTGATCATTTCGGATGCAATATTATACTTGATGGTTTTGACTTAATTCTCTAATTATTTACATTTTTCCTGAGATTTTAGGTGGCACTGCTTCCAATAAGTTGTATTAGCCATTACATCTGAATACTCTCTTATCTTTCTCAAGCCATGGGGAATATAATTCTAGTGTGGAAGAGGAAGATGACCTTTCTCTTTGATGTGCTAATTCCTTCTTCAACTTGTCATTTTATTTAACCAACTTATCAATCTGTGCCTTGGTGAAATTTTCCACATTGACATTCAACTCTACTGTCTCCACGGGGTTGGTAAACCCTACTCTTTGAACCAAGAGATGTCCAAACATTTGGTTTGGATTATCAATCACAGCTAGTCATTTGTCATGGGGGTACAATGACCAAATAAGCAAGATGGCCTCATCTGGATTGCATCCAGATCTTGAATACATCTTGTCACTTGCTTCGTCTGTTAAATTCATTGTTTTATCTCCTCTCTTTCTGAAACTATCAAACACAATTGCAAAGCTTATATCCCATCCAGAAAAAAGAAATACTCTAGTTTCTTGGAGTAACTCTCTCCCTCTCTCAGGAGTGATGGACTCCATCTCTTTGTTTATTTCTTTTTTCAATTCTTTCAAAACAACAGCTTCTCATTCAAGAGTGACATCCTGCATCTTTTGTCTCATTTTCTTGGATTTATATTCATAAACAAATGATTTAAACTCAAGAGACTTAACAAAATATCCATCAGAAATGAACTCATGTCTTGGCTTTACCCTAACATCATCTAATAATTCATTTGATGCTTCAAATCTTACAACATTATGTTCCTAAGGAGGCTCATACCATACAATTATAGGAGCACTTATTTGTTATACTTTCTCTTCCTCCTCATCACTTTGCTCATCACTCTCCTCTTCTTCACTCATATCAGTATCTACAAAAAAACTCACATCAGGAGTTGGTTGTGAAGAGATATAATCTAAGGGCTCTATATCTTCAGCCTGCACTCCTGAATAGGTTGCATGAGGGGCATCAAAGAAAAATGAAGGCACATTATTTACCACTTCATCCATATGAATAATGAGTTGTTCAATCCTTGCTAGAGGATCCTGTATTTGACCAAATGCCTTTGAATGAGATGGGACATTTCTTCTTTTACATTCCTCTACAAGCATAACCCTATTATATGCAGTCATTCTTTTAGTGGTAGAGGCTTCATCATGGTTTCTGATTACATCTTCAACCAAGAATACAAGCTCATATCTTGATAACACTTGTGATAACCTTGCTTTGTGAATAAAGCCTTCTACATCAAAAAAATTCATTTTGTTACCTAGAGGGAGGTTATATTGTGCTAATTTAGCACCAATTTCCTCATATCCCTCATTTGCAACCATCGTAAAGTGTCCAAAACATAAGGTACTGAGCATGATCGATTGTTTGCTATGTCCTTTGAGGTTTTTGGCATCATATTTTTCTAATTGACTCACAATTTCTAAGTAGGAAATTCTATCAGGAACTACTTGTGGCAACAAGTGTGGAGTTCCTTCAAACCCATAAACCCTAATCACTGTGCAGTTATGAAAAGCATACCAGTCTCCCCAATTATGATCCACCTTTTTCCTCAGGTCATTTTACTTTGGTCTTAGAAATGTTTGCACTTCTGGGGATAAGTTATAATCACATAGATATCCCAACCACTCCATTAATGGTTTCACAAAAAAATCCTCAAAATAAAGATAATGAGATCTACCAAATTGACTATCCCACAGTGAAGTCCACATCTATACAGGTTTGAGGTTCCCATTTTCATCTATATCTTTTATTCTTAATTCTTGACTTCAGACCCTTTTAACATGTCCCTCATGCATGAGAAAATGCATGAATAGAGAATAATGTTTGAAATGAATATATTCACTATTGTTTTTAATCTTTTCAAGCTCTCGGTTTAGGTCGCTGGCCAAGTATCTAGCATAATTGAATGACTTGACATCATTGCTTTGTATGTCTATAGCTAAGACCATTGGGGCAATAGACATGAGGTGTGGGACCTCTACCCCCAAGACCTAATTGGCTGAATAATAAGTATCTAAAATATTCTTCAAATAAGTCCTCATGAAAAGGAGGGTTTTCATTACTCGAAAACCTCCTGAGTTGGCCTCCTTCATTCTTAGGCCTATGAAAGGGTAGTTTCCATCATTTGTAGCTGGTATCCATATGGTTATACTCTATCAAGAGATCTCTAATCATGAATGGCAAGTTTATAGGACAGCCCAACTAAGACACATTAGAAATTAAATCCTCAGAAATAACAAGCATGTCAGCCCCATTATGTGCTTGGATAGTTCTCCTCTTGGGGTCATATCTACTAGCTATATCTTTAATTAATTCTACATTTATGAACACATTGGGCACCACAAATATTCCCAAGTTCAACCTCCATGGGTTGCAGACTGGCTGAAACCTAAATTGTTTCCTATAATGATACATGAAAATCTCATACCCGTGTCATGGTGTCCAAATATCCCCCAAGCCTTTATGTTTATCTAATAATCTATCCATTGAAGGATTAATTTTAGCAACCCTCCTAGGTCTTGGCCTTGACCTAGGGAATTGATCTATCAGGTCTTGATTCAAGAGTCTCTGGTCAATTTTATGTTTCTTAGCTTTGGGGGTTTCTACATTTTCCTCCATTGTTCAAATTCTTAATCCTTTGAAAAATACAACTTCTCAACTGGGATTGGTGTACTTACTTGGATCTCACCTCCACTGGTTTCTATTATGTGAGAAATCCTAGTTTTTCCTTTCTACTTTTTTCCTCAGCGAAATCTTCCAAACTATGCAACAATTATGCAATCAACTTGTGATATAATTCACTTAAACTTTGGCTCATAAATACACCACCCATTTCAGTCTTTTCATTGGAGGAAGCATTTATTTTTAAATATCTGGATGATTCCTTGAGATGTCACATCACTTAGCAATCAATCATCATCACTATATTGGTAAGATTGCAATCCTTATTCCATCGATAGCCACCCTCTCCACCGATGAACAATTTTCCTTTGGTCTATCGGCAGGACGCCAAAATATATTACCTTAATACACATTAATTCCCCCGATATATAATAATTTGTGATAATTTATGATTATATTAGGCCATCAGGGGAATGTACACATTCGTTCCACCGATATTCATGTGTTACAATGATGTGCTTACTTTTGTTGACTCTATTGGTCTATCAGGGGGAACGCCTTAGGAGTTAGCCCGATAGGGTGTTGTTACACTGATACTAGGTTATGAACTATTTTCATTGGGCCATCGACAAGGCTATGATGGGGGTTCTGCTGACGATGCATTGTTAGGCCAATAGTGCTAATTTTTACTTAGGAAAAATTATGGAGTCTCAAACTTATTTATGGGTGTGACAATTTGGCAATGTGGGCTACAAAATGGATCTTGTCACACAAATTTCAACAATTTGTGTTGATCATAAAATTAAAATGTGATGAATTTCGGTGGAATGTGGAGGATTGGTGGGTGGAGGCTAGTGAAAAATGTGAAAATTTTGAGTTCTAACAACTAGCACAATGAAAAATAACATGCATAGATCATACAAAAAGATAAGAGAGAATAATAATTAGTAATGGATAACTGAATAAAGCTTGTTGTCTCCAAGAAGAGAAATACTACATATATATGGTTCTCATTACCTAGCTTGACCAAATCAATGTTAATCCTTTAATTTATAATATTATTTACAATATCCCCATGTTTCTACAGTTCTACCAAAGAACTATGACAAGATGAATGCTAGTTCTTCAATAATGAAAATACTGTTTCAAGCTAGTTGCAAATTTGCAATGGTTGAAATTTTTTTTTACTAGAGAGACAAATGAATTTCCTAACATTTCCCATGATTGAGTAGGCTCTGCTACACTTGAAACTGCTAATGCATGCATATCTAGTCAATCGAATTGTCCAAAGTACTTCTACAGGAACCAACTCAGTTGTTTTTTGGATAGCATATACATCACATTCATTGAGCACACCTCCCACACCCTCCTATAACCACAGTTTTCAGGGGATTTGTCATGGTAATTTGGAAGTAAATTTTAGAGACACTCTTATAAAGAAAGCATGACTTCTTCATAGAGTTGTGTAAACATTTAAAATCCTTATCCCCAAAGCCACTCTACCAAATAGAATAAAATTATAGAAAATAAGGATATATTTTCCAATTAAAGAATTACTCCAAAATATTACGTGATGAGCCCCCACCAAACACAACCTCTTTGGAATCCATTTGACTGCAGACCTGAAATGGATGCACATCAAAAGATACAAACCCACACTAATTATAAAGATTTTTCTTATGAACAAAAAGAAACATAGCTAACTCACCAAGGAAAAAACATAGTAGCATCTGGCATGTAATTCTAAGTTAGGTGAACCTAGAGATAAGCTTGTCAAGATATACTTGCAGCATGATGAAATACATGTAGAAGATATATATCATGTGCTTCTAAGAGATGATTTTGAACACAAACACTTGTGATCCAAAATCAATTATGAGTGTATGGCTATGTTAAGTTTGTCCTCTTTGACAATCAGACAAAATACTCTTGGCCTTCAACTCACTTATATATAATAAATCCTTATGTCACATTTACATTAACTGATTAACACCATATGACTATTACTGGTATATTTAAATATTCTGTATCACCTCCACTCATTTATGACCCATAATGAACATTACATTCTAGCACTCGCCATAATGTTATATGTGGATCAATCCACTTTCAAGGCTCAATCATGTTTTGGCTTTAAGTATCTGGAATTTGCAAGATCCACATCAATCTAGATAAACATCTAGACCTATATATTGACTCAAAAGTCAAATATCACAAAAACAAGTAAACAACTAAAGACTTAAATCTTATTAGCAGGGGCATTTTCAAGTTTTACTTTCATAACACAGCCAATGCAAAAGAAAGAAATACAGAAAGCAACTCAAAGGGATATGAAAGTACAAGTTACATGAGTAACAAACATGAAAACAAACTGAAAAAAATAGTTGCATTAGCTGAACTCAAAAACAAATTATAAGTCAAAGACGACAAACCTTTCAATGCTATTTATCTAGTGGTTTACATAACTTTTCTATATTTATAAGTCAAACAACTTGTAAAATTTATAATTGTTGGCATAGGAATGGAATTGGATTGTTGTTGAAATTTTTTATTCTCATGGAGAGGTATTGAAGCACTTGCATGGGTGATAAAGCTTGTTTGGATAGGACCTGGAGACTTTTGAAAAGAGGGCAAGGAATTCAGAGTTTTCTGCAATGAATTTGAAGTCAGTGAGGCACTCTATAGTGAATTTAGAGGTAATATGAAACCCTCATTGCCAAAAGTAAGCTGATAGGAAACATAGGCATATTCCAATCTCAGTAGGTAAACTTCAAATGAATGTAAGATAGATCTCAGAACAATGACTCATTATATCTTTTTCTTTCTATTATGGTCTGTACTAAAAGTGACTACTTTCAACAATGTTTTGGCATCTCTGTTTTTAGATTTATGTTTTTTTCTTTAAATCAGAAACTAGATTAATATGGGAATGCACAATATTATAGATGGATGAGCATCAAAGTTTGACTATGGATCAATATCATGCATATGATGAGAGAGTAGCTAATGAGAGGGACATTGACAAATATCCATGTCCATGTAAAAATTGTCTTGGTGGAAAGGTGAAAAAAATAAATATGATAAGATATGGGAATAGTGGTATAAGCCCTTGGGCTTAAAATTATTATGAAGATATGATAGAATGTTAGACTGTGAGAGATGAAGAGGCAACATAGATGAAGTGGCACAAAACATAGATGAAGAGGCAAATTTTTTTGACAAAGGGTTTGAAGTTGATAGAATTTTGAATGAGGGTCTAAACAATGATTGGGCCAAGTCAATGGACAATGCTTTAAAGCCTGTGTATGCTAATTGCAAGTTAAGTCATTTGACAACAATCCTTCAAATTCTTAACTTGCAAGTGGTGCATGGTTGGAAAAATGAGAGTGTAGATCAATTATTGGCATTATTAAGTTCATTGTTACTAGCTGACTCCACATTACCAACAAAATGAAGTCAATGTAAAAAGAAAATTAGTAAGCTCAGCTTGGGGTATGCAAACATCCACACATGTGTGAATGGTTGTGTATTATTTCACAATAATCTTGCAAATGAGAGTGAATGTCTGAAATGTCATGAACTGAGGTATATACAAGGGTTGAAATTAGTTGTGGTTCCTAGAAAGGTTCTTTGCCACTTTTCAATAATCCCACGATTACTCTGAATGTATAGGTACAGAGACATTGCTGAGCTTATGTAGTGGCATGCCCAAAATAAGAGCACTGATGGAGAACAATGGCATGTGCCTGATTCTAAGACGTGGATGGAATTTGATAACAGATGGCCCAATTTTTCTCAAGATCCTCCTAATATAAGGTTGGGTTTGGCTCTAGATGGGGTGAACCCATTCTCAGATCAAAGTACTAAATGGTCAACTTGGCCAGTGTTTCTAACAAATTATAACTTGCCTCCATGGTTAGCAACTAAACCATTTTTCTTAATGTTATCATTGATTATACTAGGAAAGAAAAGTGTGACTTTACATACAATAGATGCTTATCTAGAGCCATTATATGATGAGCTAATGGAATTGTGGAAAGGAATTAAAGCAATTCAATCTTTAAGGGATGGTCATTCAATCAAGTTCACTTTAAGAGCTTCCTTATTGTTTATGATTCATGATCTTCCTGCATATGGCACATTGTCTAGTCTCTCTATTCATGGATACCATGGATGTCTTGCTTGCAACTTTAAGGATTTGTGAGGCACTCAAGAAGTTTGCATAAGTGTATTTATTGTGGACATCATGCTTACCTTAAAATGGATCATCCATATCGTCGACAAAAAACACTTTTCAATGGTCAAGAAGAGAATCGTGAAGTGCCATTGCTAATAACAGGTGATTACATTGTTGAGAATGGACAAAAAATAATGTCATTTATTGAAAATGATGGGATTGTTGGTAGTAGATATGATCCATGTAATGAAAGTAGTGTAAAATGGTTGTGCATATTGTATAAGTTGCCATACTTTAAGGATATATTCATTAGGAATATTGTTGACTTTATGCATACTGAGAAAAATATAGCTTATGCTATTATATAAACTCTTTTTGGTGCTCTTGATACTATTTCATCACGTGAAGACTTTCGAGAAATAAAGATTCATAGAAATCTTTGGGTTGAAAAATATGATAATGAAAAATATAGAAAACCTAGTGCTCCTTATGTCTGAACAAAGGAACAACATGCACAATTCTTACAGTTGATGTCTCAGACTCACTTTCCCACTGGATATGTAAGTATCAACATTAGAAGCTAAATTGACATTAATAGCTTAAGAGGCCTCCAGAGCCATGACTATCATGTCATAATCGAGAATATTTTACCTATTGTGGTAAATATATTAAGTTTGGCAAAGGGGCCAGGATTGGAAATTATAAGGTTGGGCTTAATATTAAAGAGAATGAGTTTACATGTATTAGATCCTTCAAACTTTGATAGTTTGAGGGAGGAGGTTGTTGAAGTCCTTTGTCTATTGGAAAGAGAATTTCCACCAGCAATCTTCAACATTTCTATGCATCTTTTGATACATCTAGAATATGAACTAGAGCATTGTGGCCTAGTAAGAATGAGATGGATGTATCCTATAGAACAATATATGAAGGTTTTGAAACAAATTGTCCATAATAGGGAAAAACCAGAAGTCAACATGTCTAAGGGATATTCAATGCAAGAGGCCATGGGATTTTGCACAGAATATATGAAGGATTTTAAAAATGTCAATCAACATGTATGGGATGATGACGAAGATGAGAGAGTTGCAGGTGAAGTATTAGAAGGCAATGGATGTCTCTTCAAGCTATCATATCAAGAAAGAAGTGCAATACATGCCTTTATTCTTCAAAACATATCTTCATTCGATAAGTGGCACGGGTAAAAAAAATTACACAATAATTTATTTACTCAATTGCATTTACACATTTATATTATTAATCTTACTATTTGTAGGTCATTATTCTATGTAGAAAATATGAAGAAGAGAATCAAACTTGGATGCAACATCGACCTCAAAGGTGCAAACATCATGATTTGATTGGAGGTGATTCTTTTCCAAAATTTCAAGAATGGATTTCTAATGCAATCAATGATGCAAAAGAAGAAGGTCAAGATATAAAAATTGAGGAAAGTGAGCTTTCACAACCTCCACATTTATGGGCTATGTGTTTTAGTGGAATGTGGGCCTATGGTAGTCATTTAAGAGGAAGAAAAAGACAAAGGAAAGACAAATTGTGATTGTGTTGTTAGTGCTGAATTTCTACATGAAATTGAGAAGAAATTATTCAAGTGGATTTTGGTGAAAATAGTCCTATATTATTAAAATGTAAGTGGATCTAACCATCCACAGTACAATTTGATGAGTATGGATTTGTATGTGCAAATACATGACAATTTTTATCAGAGACAGATGAGTCGTATGTTTCCCCTCTTCAAATTAACCAATCATTTCTAATTGATGATGTAAGAATCCCAGGTTGGCCATATGCCATTCAAATAGAGTCTCGTTTGAGATGAAAAATCATGGAAGTTTTTAATGTAATGCTTGATGGGAAATATGTTAATTTACAAGAAACATTCGAAGAAGTGGATGAAGACAATGAGGGACTGTTTGAAGAAGATATTTTTATTACCAATGAAGAAAATGGGAGAGATAATGTATTGCATGTCACAAATGAGGATGAGGAAGAAAATCAAGTAAATGCAGACATGAGTGATCAGGATTCTGATCTTGCTGGAAATGCAAATGATTATTAATGAGCCCCATTTTATGACCTTTTATATAAGACTTTTATCTTGTTTTAAGACTGTTTTATGTTTTAAGGACATAGACCTTCAGACTAATACATGTTTCAAAGCTTTAATGTTAAAAAAAGTTTCTATATGAATGCAATATGAATATGTTTTCATATATAAATGTTGTATGCAATATGAATATGTATACCATCATTGCTTTACTTTAACAATGATCTTTTCTTGACAGCTCCTTTGGACTATTTACTGCTTTTATATATGTTCTTTATCACTATCATTGTTCTAGCATCCTTTATAAAAGCCATCATTGAAGTATTGTTAAACATTGTTTTTATGTTTTTTTTTACACTTTTTTACTAAAATAACATTGTCTTCCCTACATATGGCATTATCTTTAGCCCTATTTTGTAATATTATTGTATACCATTGCCTTGTGAACTACTTTGGCATTGACTGATCACTGCTATGAAAGTATTTCTCATTGTTGTCTTCATTTCTTAGATCTTTCACCCACTGTGGCACTCGTTTCCTCATTGATATGGTCTTTTGTTCTCTATTCCTTCACTATTTATAGTAGTAGTATACAATCCTTGATGATTGATCACTATTTTTTGTCAATGCTCAAGGCATCAATACACTAATTCCCCATTGCAATAGAAGCATTTCCTCATTATATCTCCACTATTTTGGCATTACATGTTGCTCACATTCTTTTTAACAATGATATCATTGTTATCAACATTTGTGCTTCTGACTTTATGCACTAGAAATCACCATCTCATATGTATCTTTATATACTGTAAGGTCATTGCTTTTTTTTGCTTTGATCAAATGTTCTTCACTATTTACATATATCTTGAAGTTCACTACTGTTTGACTACTTAGTCCTCAAATCATGGCATTCCTTGCTTGTAACTCACTATCCACTCCAACATATCTGTTCTTTTTCATGAAATCTACCCCTTCATGAATGTATCTGGATGTTATGAACAAATTATTATGTAACAAAACAACAAAAGTAAGAATCACCAAATACCATAGACATTTCTTAGTGATGGAGCTATCACCTAAGAAAAGCATTGGTTTAGTTGTACAAAATGGTTTCCATGCTACAAGTTCATGTCCACTTAAATTTTGGTAATACATATTTTTTTATTGAACCATGAATGAAAACATTATTGCTAAAGATTTGATGGATTGATTCAAATATATTGCTAATTTTTCTATGCAACTGGCATTTCTATAGGGCACCATTATTTAATATCCATTGACTGGAATACCCACAACATCTAATGACTGTTGTTGTTTGTAGTGCTTTAGACTTCGACGTGTTTTAATGACTGTTCATTAAAACTGAGACCTCATAAACTTGTATTTATGCAATTTTTGTTACGGTTAATTATCTTTGTATCAAGTTGCTAATTTATACATTATTATTTTTTTGGACATCAAGAAATGAAGAAAAAGAATTTCAAGTGCAATTTAAATGATAGTGATCACAATGTTGAAATTCCAGTGACAGATTATGAGCACTTTCATGAAGAATGTGTGGCAAAGAATAATGAATATTTATCACGTCTTGGTTTGCCAAACAGGCAAGTTGTAAATCCACAAAGTAGTAAATTATTTGTTTAATATTGTTTAATGAAATTTTATAGGTAAGAGCTTTATGTATATAAGACATGATATGACTTTTTTTTTTGTTTTATAGGAAAGAAAAATAGAGTAGAGAAAATGTAGAGAAAAAAAGAAAAGAAATTAAAGATACAATGCTTCCAGCTCGTAGAAGCCAACGCTTTCATGATTCAACAAATGAAGTTGGTGAAAAAAATAATTGTGATGAAGTGAAATCTGTGGAGACCACTACTGATCTACATACTCATGCCACACATGATTTGGCCAAGGAGCATGAATTTTTGGTTAATCAAAGTCATGGGGTAAAAGCACAAAGCTGTGTCACACTTTATAAAGGAAATGGCCAATGCTAATCCAATTTTTAAACTTGAATCACTAAAAAGTGGTATATATGTTTTGAATTTTCAAATGATGTAAACTAGTAAAATATGTATTTTTTAGTATATTTTATGCTTGTATTTTTTTAAAAAAATTTAAAAATTATTTTAAACTAGTTTTTAATAAATTAAAACTATAATTTAGTTATTGATAAAATGTTGAAAATTGAAGTTGCATGGGACGTCAAACTTTTTATAGTAAATTTTATTTTTTTTTTTCAATTTTTTGGTTTGTATTTATAACTTGAAATTTTTAGTGCATGGATATATTTTTTCCAATTTTGATAAATATATATTTTTAAATAAATATTAAAATGTGTGAATAAAAAACAACTGTTTTCATCGGACGTCAACTTTCATATTAAATATTTATCTAAAATGGAAAAAAAATTATACCATCTTAAAATAGATTCTTTTATCTAGTGCATCATATTTTTTTCAATTTTTTTAATAAGTTTTAGTATTTTTCCTTGGCATAGTAATCAACCTAATATTTTGTGTTGATAACCTACTTTTAGTAAAAATAAAAAATAGAATATAAAAATAATTAAACTATTAAAATAAATATATTTTTGAAAACTACACTTATGGATCTACAAAAGGGTATTTTTATATTTTTAAAAATATTATTTAGATTATTAAGAGTTATTGAAACTTCAAGTTTTTCAAATAAATTTATTTTGTTGGTAAATTGGACTCAAAGTGGTGCTCCATATATTTTTAGCTAACAATTTTAGTTGAACAAGTTGTGGAAGTATCTAACTTAGCTAGAATGAATCTTACTAGATCATATGTTTGACCAAAATATTTTTTTAGTTAGAAATACTTAAATTCAGTTGCGCTGATATGTTGGCTGAAAGTGCACCTGTCGCATCTACAAATTTTGAAGGAATTAGTGGATTAGCTAGAAATATTTGTAGTGGTGAAATAGAAGATGTGCCTGCTTATATTAAAAGACAAAGATTGAGTCAAGATTTATACATATCTATAGAGAGGAACACAAAAGAAAGAATATTAGAAGGGAAGAAGCCATTCATGGTTGAGGTATCAAGAGATGGTGAACCCATTAGGAAAAATGCTACAAGGTGGGCCTTCGAGCTGGGTGTAAGATGTAGGGCCCATTTGGATATCTACAAATAAAATTTTGCAAAGCAAGATCCATGAAATGTGGAATATGTTATACAAAAAGTGGAAAATGCCTTTGACACTATTGGTGGAAAAATCTCTAGAAAATATTACAAGCACAAGATGAGACTTATGATGAACAATTTTAGATACAATTGCAGAAAAACAATCATGGAGGGAAAAGAGATGTTAGACTCCACTCTATCTCCCAAACAGTGGGAGGCATTGAAAGAAAGTATGCATTTCAAATAATATTTGACAAAGAGTAACAGAGGCAAGAGAGCAAGAGATAATGTGAGGATTGAATATACATTTGGCCGAGGCAGGTTGCAGGCCAAAATGGACAAATGTGGAGTAAGTGTATGGATTTTTGGTTCAATTTACATTGTGTTATTTATTTCAATTTTTTATTGAACTGACTATATGTTGAAATTGACATTGTATTTTAGGTGGAAAAAAATAATAGAGAAGCAAGTGTAGAAGATGTCAATTATATTGCAACACTAGATCATACTAAATCTAGTACTAGTATCAAGAGGAAATCTAGTTCATCAATAGAGATTTCACAGCCATTTGTTGAATGCCTAGTAAGAGCCTCTCCAAATCATCTCAACTCAAATGAAGAGTACCAACATATAATGAGTTGCTTAAAATCTCACTGAGAAATTTTCACAGTTGGTTGCCTCTATTAAGCCTATAGTTTCTGCATGGAATGACCATAATTCCACAGGTTCAAATCAGGTAAGAGGTTATCCCTCAATATTTTGATTCTCAACTATATCATCTTTATATTGTATTCTAAAGTTGTTTGCAAATTTCATAAATGTTTTCCACAACATGCCTTTACAAAATTACTCTCATGATCTCCAGGAAAAGTATTACAATCATATATAGAATAGTGAATCTATGAAATTTTTCCTTTTGTTTCATTGAAATCCATTGTGACTTTCCTAAATGTTGTGACTGTGAGTTTTATGAAAAAATAACTATGAGATCAATGAATTATTTGTTAGGTATCAGAAGTGTAGGTTTTTAAACCATAAGGGGGTGCCAATCCCTTAATACACCTTTGGACCATGAACAAGGTAAACAAGACTGATTCCCTCGATATATATTAATTTTTGATAATCCATGGTTATATATCAGGCCATCGGGGGAATGCAAACATTCATTCCACCAATGTTCATGTGTTACAACAATGTGCTTGCTTTTGTTGACTCTATCGGTCTATCGGGGAGGACGCCTTAGGAGTTAGCCCGATAGGGTATTGTTACACTGATACTAGGTTATTAACTGCTTTCATCAGGGAAATGCAAACATTTGTTATATTGGGCCATCGAGGGAATGCAAAAATGTGTTCCACCGATGTTCATGTGTTACAACAATGTGCTTGCTTTTGTTGACTCTATCGGTCTATCGGGGAGGACACCTTAGGATTTAGCCCAATAGGGTATTGTTACACCAATACTAGGTTATTAACTACTTTCATCGGGCCATCAATGAGGCTATGATGGGGGTTCCACTAATGAGGCATTTTTAGGCCAATAGTGCTAATTTTTATTTAGGAACAGGGAAAGATTATGGAGTCTCAAACTCATTTATGGGTGTGACAATTTGGCAATGTGGGCCACATAAGCAAAAATCTACAAAAAATCCTGATTAATCCCAATTTTTAAAAAAATTGCATCCTTTTAGCCAAGCATCCATAGCTTGTTTGAAAGCACCTATTTTAGGCTTTTAGCCATAGCAGCAAGGCAATGAATTGTTTGATAAAATGCTTTGATAGACATGTCTGGAAAATGTGTTAGCATAGACAAGGCAATGAACTCTTTGAAAAAATGCCTCAAAGAAATGAGGTCTCATGGTGATGGAATGCCATGACAATCAAAAACATTTTGATTGTCATGGAATTCCATCACCATGAGACCTCATTTCTTTGAGGCATTTTTTCAAAGAGTTCACCACTTTGTCTATGCTATTGCTTACTATTATGCTTTTGATAGATTTTTTCCAAGCATCCATAGCTTGTTTGAAAGTACCTTTTTTAGGTTTTTAGCCATAGCAACAAGGTAGTGAACTATTTGACAAAATGCTTTGGTAGACATGTATGAAAATTGTGGTAGCATAGACAAGGCAATGAAATGTTTGAAAAAATGCCTCAAAGAAATGTGGTCTCATAGAATTCCATGACAAGCAAATGCAATTGGCAGCTACTCCTAGTTATTAGTTATACAATGTGAAGTAATTGCATAACTCCTTAGGTTGACTTTGTAAGAACTATATTGTAATTGAAATTTTCTCATCTATTGGCATCTAGTCATTAGTTATGCAATGTAAAGTAATGTTTTGAGTTTGAAAGATGTGCAATGCAATGTAATCAATGATATGAATATAAACTACAAAAATCTATTTTTTACAATTCATTAGCTAAACTCTTTATTTTATTTGCTCTCTATATCTCTATGCTATGGAAATTCCTTTCAATTTCAAAAAAATAGTTTTTATCTCTTGTTCTACAATTTTTACCTCTTTTTTTAAATCTAATTTTTTCCTGAATTTTCCAAACTTTTTCTTGATTTTTTCAAAAAATCTTATACTTTTTGTTTGCCAATTTTTTCCCCAAAAGATTTTTGCTGCTATGGATCATAAAGCAATAATAAAACTCTTGAAATTTTGTTCTTTTCTCAGAAATTTCTAATTATTTGTAGTTCCAAGCTTCTATACTTGCCCGTACAGTGTTTCCTTGTTCTCTTTTGCATTGAACTAGGTGGTTGGGTGAGTTAACTTCAATTTGTTTCTGATTTAATGGATTCTTGAAGAATTTTCAATTTTGTGCATTTTGTAGTCAAATTGCTGAAACAGGTCTGTAAAGATAGAGTTGAGGGTTTATGAGTCTACAAAAATAGATTTTTACCCATTCCACCTATTGTGACTTTTATGCTCGGAAAGGCTCTGTTGAATATTTTTTACATGAATTACTCATCTAGATATATTTTTTTGCTTGATGGTTAAACTACATGTAGAGCAATTTTATCAAAGTAGCACGAAAACAACAACACCTTGATGTCAATCATAGTTTTGTTGAAGTTGAGGTAATATAATAGTTGTTGTGGACAAAAATTTATAGCTTTTGCATTCTTTACTTGATTTATATTAACTTTGCATGATGATTAAACCACATGCAGGAAAATTATATGAAAGTAGAACAAAAAGGAAAAGACCCAACAAAGCTACCAACAAAGCTACACAACTTCAGGACAATGTTGACAATGATTATGCTGAATTCAAGGAGTATATGCATGATATTGATAGTACTACTAGTGTTGAACTTGAGGTGAGTGCTATAAAATTCTACTTTTCCTCGATTATGAAACCCTTCATGTATTAGACTGTTATGATCCCAAATAGTGAACAAGCTTATGGAATAGTGAATAGACTACTAAAACATTGAATGTAACCCATAGAACAATCATTGTACCTACTTTGTCACTTTTCAGTGGGGATTGTTGGCACTTCAATACTTTATGATGCTTGACTATGTTTTAGGGAATTGTAATTGACCTTGTCAACAAATTGAACTTAGCATGTTGCTTCTTTCATTGGATGATACCTATTGTTCTTTCTTTCAAGGATCTATTGTTAACTCTTCATTATGGTTGTTATTAAAAAAAAGTTTATTTTGATATTCTTGTCGCTTTCTCTTAATGTCTTCTTATTGTTTAGTAATGATATTTGTTGCTCGATCCATTAAACTCATTGTTGCAGCCATAAAACTCACTTCCCTTGCACTAAACTCGTTGCTACAGCCATGAAACTCACTGCTACTACTACTTGTTTATTGGACATCATTCCTTACTTATTTTTGCATACTTTTACACTTTTTTCTAATAGTGAAAGGCTATTTCTCTATTATTTATGTGACCTCTACATCCAACCTTATTTGTTACTCCTTTACTGTTGCTATGAAAGCCATAGAGAAAGACTACATTCTTTCCTCAATGATTGCTCTTAATGGTTGTCACATGTTTCCTTGATACATTTTGTTTTTTCTTCTTCTTTTATATGTCATCATTGACAGGGTTATGTTGACTGCATGGGATTATGTTTCAGAGCTTTAATGCCACTGTTTTTGTACATCCCAATGTATTTCACCTTCACCTTGCAATAGTAGTATTAGTTCTTTCATATTGCATTGTTTGTTTTTGTGCATTAGCTACCTTGTTTATGTGTAATAGTGTTGGCATAACCTTATGTGTATGGTAATGTAGTGTTTATATTTGTGGCCTTTGTATCTAATTAGCATGAAGCTAATAGTAACATTGTAAGCACTATTATGAGTGTTGGTTTTTTAGTAAATTGGATTGATCATTGCAATTATTTTTAAAATTTTCCTTTTGCAATTATTTTAACACACACATGCAAGTACTATTTAAGTAAGTAATGGTTATTTTATTATACAAACAAGGGTAATCATTACCTATCTAATATAATGTGTTATTTTTTTTTTCTTTTTGCAGAAATGTATTCATAAACTCAAAGAAGGGGATAAATTTAGGGTGTTGTATTAGTTTGATGGTAATGCTATGGGAATTCGGTGGATTCACTCCCTATCTATTGTACATGGAGTCAACTTGAAAGGAATAGGAGATGCAAATGTAAAAAATTTAAAGGTCACAAGTAACATACCCCTTGTTTATAAAGACAAAATAGATGGAGTTGTTCATCTAAAAGAGAAAGAGGGAACCTTCACATGGTGGCCAATAAAATATTTGCAAAAAATGACATAGTTGAACATGTTTATCATATCATAGTTAATGTTAGACATCTTGGCTCACTACATTATGTAGTATTTTGAATGTGTTTAGGGATCTTAATTATCATGGTGTATTTGAAAGTGTTGGAAACTCTTAGACAACTTTGACATCTTATAACTTTATATATATATATATATATATATATTTGCATTAAATTTTTTTTATTGCGGATTACCTTTATTTATCATGATGTTGAATCAATCTTTTAATTCTAGCATGTTGTAGCTTGTTCGTATATGTAATATTTTTATTTGCTTTTATGTTTTAGTTCAAATTTAATATTATGTTAGTTTTGCATTATAAATTTATGCTATTTAATAAATTATTCATTTCATGACTATATTTACTACCAATTAATGGAAACTAGTAAATAAAAATGACTAAATTAATGACTAAATATATGACTAAAGTAATGACTAAAGTAATGACTAAATTAATTACTAAATATATGACTAAATATATGACTAAATTAATGACTAAATTAATGACTAAATATATGACTAAATTAATGACTAAATCTATGACTAAATATATGACTACCATGACTAAATAAATCGCTACCATGACTAAATAAATGATTAAATCAATGACTAAATCAATGACTAAATCAATGACCAAATCGATGACCAAATCAATGACTAAAATCAACGACTAAATAAATAACTAAAATCAATGACTAAATAAATGACTAAAACTATTTAGTCATAAATTTAGTGGTGTTATAAATGACTACAAATAAACCACTAATAGTCACATGACTAAAGTTAGTCATTTATATGCAATTTTTAGTAGTTTATTTAATCATATATTGTTTTTTGTGTACTACTGATCCTAGATGGGTACATTGGAATGCAATCAAGAGAGTGTTTAGGCACTTGTGGGGTACTTCTGAGTATGCCCCATGCTTTCATGGTTATCCTACTAGAACTCAACATTCAGCGAGTATTTGTGGGTATGTGGATTATGATTGGATAGGTGAAATTGATAGAAGAAGATCCACTAGTGGTTATGTGTTTATGATTTTTGGTTGTGCTATGAGTTGGTTGAGTAAGTGGTAGGCTATAGTCACTTTGTCCACAACAAAATTAGAGTACATGGAAGCTATTCATGCTTGTAAGGAAGCCATTTGGCTTAAGATATTGTGTTCTGATATTGGTTTAGATGTAGGATAGATTAGTGTTTGTTGTGATAGTCAAAGTGCCATTTGTTTAACAAAAAATCTTACCTTCCATGCCAAAACAAACCACATTGATGTCAAATATCATTTTGTTGTGATATGGTAGAAGATGGAAAGGTGAAATTGGATGAGTTTGACACTTTGGTGAATATTTTAGATGCAGTGATGAAACCAGTAAACACAAAGAAGCTTAGATGGTGTTCCAATTCCATGGGCCTTAGGGCCCTGAGTAGATAATTTCATATGAATCTCGACAGGTCTTCAAAAAGTGGGAGAATTTTGGGATTATGGTGTCTCAACCTTTGAGTCCTAGCATTTATTTATTATTTTGTGATGTATTTATTTATATTATAATTTTTAATTTCCTACCCAAATTGATGTCACTTTGTGGGACTTGCTGGTGATGTGGCATCCTACATGGCAAGTGACATGTACAATTCATAAGCTAAATTAGTGGAGGTAGGTGTCCACTTTGGAGGACCT
The DNA here is from genome assembly GCA_007258455.2 of Sequoia sempervirens. Taxonomy (NCBI): domain Eukaryota; kingdom Viridiplantae; phylum Streptophyta; class Pinopsida; order Cupressales; family Cupressaceae; genus Sequoia; species Sequoia sempervirens. Next base: position 51,374,700 of record VDFB02256132.1, on the reverse strand, counting down.
AGATTATGCCTAAATTGGTGGCATTTGTCATAAGTTACTATGTAATGGGTTATGGCAACTTGCTATGTTAGTTTATGATTGATTATGATGGTGGAAGAGTCAAGAATGATAGATTTCCAGTTAACTATGACATGTGGGACCCATGTGATGAGGGTGCCTACACATGCAAGGTATTTGCATGCATGTAGGCTCATTGCATGTGCAATGGTGCCTGATTTCATGGGACATGGGATAATTTATGGAAGATTATCATAATTATAAGTTCTGATTATGATGACATGTCATAATGAACCCATTTTTACACCTTGGGCATGGGAATTGGTTATCAAAAGTTTTGGGAACTTTGTTTCATGTTGAGAGGTTACAAATACTTGCAGACTTAGTGCATTTTGGAGGTGACAGGTTTGAAGAAGCTTACATGCCATTATGCTGCCAAAATTCTACCATATTCTCATTGTAGGGTGAATACTCTTGAGCATAGCTCTAAGACTATATTGTAACTATTCTATTGTTGCTAATAATATATTTGAGCTATGCGATTTGAAGTGTGGGTTTTTTCCTAAAATGGTATTCCCACGTAAACACTATCTTATGGTTTGATTTTTTTATGTTGTTTAATTTTTGAATGTGCATCTTCTAATATAGTAACTACAAAAGATGTTAAAAATAAATTTGTGTAACTCTCCCCTACTTAGATTACTATAAAAGGCTACTTTCACTTACCTGGCTTCCTTTCATGTCTATCATCTAAAGGGGGCAAATGGAAGAACCTATTTATTAGTTCAATTTGGTGAGTGTTGGATGCGGCACAAGCAGATGGGACACATCAACTTTGATAATATGGTGAATATCACCTCTTCTCATGTGATGAAAGATATTCCTAAGATAACGAAGATTGAAAACAAATTATGCAAGGACTGTCAAATGGTAAATTAGACAAGGAAATTTTTTAAGAGCAAGGAGTGCTCTTCTCTAATGCCATTGGAGTTGATTCACACTAACCTATGTAGACCTACAAGAATAAAGAGTCAACAAGGTGAATGGTATTTTATGTTGCTTGTTTATGATTACTCTCGAATGACCTAGGTTACATTTTTAAGAGAAAAATCAAAAGCATTTGATAGATTTAATATTTTCAAAGCAAAAGTTGAGAATGAAATTAATGCTAAGATCAAATGCTTAAGATATTATAGAGGAGGTGAATTTACTTCAAATGAATTTAAACTTTTTTGTGAATATCATTGTATTAGGAGACATCTGCCTACTCCTAGGAACCCTCAGTAGAATGGGATAGTGGAGAGGAAGAATAGGATTGTGCAAGAGATGGCTAGGGAAATGTTGAAAGATCCAGATCTGCGTGATATGTATTGGAAGGAAGTTGTTCACACTATTCTCCACTTGCTTTACAAAGTATAATTGAGTGTAAATGACACTAAGACCCCCTATGAGCTATGGTATGGAAGACCTCCCACTATCAAATAATTTAGGATCTTTGATAGAAAATGCTACATCATGAGAGATGAAGAAGATCTTGGAAAGTTTGAATCAAGGTGTGATAAACGAATCTTCCTTGGTTACTCAACCAGAAGCAAGGCTTATAGATTCTACAACAAGAGATTAGGAAAGATTATTGAAATCACAAATGTTAAGGTAGATGAATATTTGTGTTAGATCTCACAAGAAACAAAGGTTTTCGGTTCTAATATACCTCCTTGCATTGAAGAAGACGAAGAAGATGAGAAAGAAGAGAAGGAACAAGAATCAGAAAAGGACCCTAAGACTTAAAAAAAATATGTTTAGAAGAACCATTGAGAAGATTAGATCATTGGAGATAAGAATGAAGGTGTGTAGACCAAAAGTAGGCTTGCAAAAGAAAGTGAGCAAGTGAATTTGTGCTTACTATCAAAGGTCCAGCCCAAGTCCTCTGCTAATGCTAGAAAATATGAAGGATGGATGAAGACAATGGAAGAACATTTGAATCAGATCAAAAAGAATCAAACATGGGAATTGGTTCCTAGACCAGCTGATAATAATTTTACACCTGAACAAAGTTGGTGTTCTAGAACAAGCTGAATGAAGATGGTGAAGTTATGAGGAACAAACTGAGATTGGTGTGTAAGGGTTATTCACAAGTTGAAGGTATTGATTTTGAGGAGACTTTTTCTTCGGTAGCCAAAATGGAGGCAATCAAGATGTTTCTTGGCTTTGTTGCTTACAAGAATTTCAAGTTCTATCAAATGGATGTCAAGTCATCCTTCTTGAATGGTGATTTAGAGGAAGAGGTCTACATTGAGAAACTAGATGGTTTCCAACTATTAGAAGATCCAGAAATGGTGTGAAAACTCAAGAAAGCTTTGTATGGACTCAAGAAAGCTCCTAGGGCTTGGTATGCTCAGTTGCATAAGTACTTACTTCAACAATGGTTTAGTAAGAAGCAGGACTCAGTTTCCTTAGCCACCACAAAAGCTGAGTATATTGTTGTAGCATCTTGTTGCACCCAAGTTCTTTGGATGAAGTAGACTTTGAAGGATATAAAGATGGTGTATGATGAACTCATCCCCATATTATGTAATAATAACAATACAATAAATATTTTGAAGAATTCAATGATACATTCAATGACCAAACATATTTCTATCTAGTTATCACTTTCAAAGTGAGAAGGTTGTAGAGAAATAAGTCAAATTGGAGTATGTTCCTACTAAGTATTAGATTGCATACATCTTCACTAAGGTGCTTTCAAAGGATGCTTTTAGGCATCTCCAGTAGAAGTTATGGGTTATTATCCCTCCTTCTAGCTAGATGCATAGATAGTGCATCTATCTAGGGGGGAAACTCATGTCATACCCTTTTCTCCTGGATTGATGTGAGCTACCTCTCAGGGGGGTAGGTGGTTGGCTAGTTGTTGCTAATAGGGAGAGCATGTATAATTTTTTAAAGGGGAAGTGCAGTTGTTGAGAATGTGTTGATGATTTAATGAAGACCTTTACCCTTTGTCATTGATATCAAAGGGGGAGAATGAGTAGGTGTTTGTTTCCATCAATTTCTAAGGGGGAGATTGTTGGCAATGTATGTTGTCATTGATGTTGACTTAATATTTGTTTGTCATTGACGTCAACACTCAATTTGGGTTGTCATTGATGCTTATATTTGTTGTTGATCGTATACTATGATTATGTGCTAACAATAATTTTGTTGATGTTCATGGTTGGATTCCATGCCTTGTTTGATGTTAATTAAAGTAGTATTGAGTATGTTTTTTCAGCAAAGATGATATCATGATGATATATTAAGATGAGGATTAGAAGTAATGTTGATGGTCTTTAGTATGTTGTATTCTCTCTCCTATTGTTCTCGAGGAAGTATGTGTTGCTACAAGGAATTTTTGGCCTTTGGATGTTGGTGAGGATTTATGTTGCAAGTAGTTGCTTTGAAGACTAATTGGGAGAATGCTCCACATTCCTCCACTTTTGAAGATATGGTCTTGTGGTTTGGGATTTGGTGTTTATGTTTTGTGGACATTGTAATCTTATATTTTCAGGTCACCAGTGTTTTCTAGGTCTCTGGTAATTACAGTGGGTTAGCAGTTTGATTGTTTATTTGGACTAGTCTGAAAATGTTCTACATCTCTCTGCATTGTTTTTTCTGGTCTTATGACTTGGTGGACATGTTTTTAGTCTTCGTGCAATGTCTTAGTTCAACTTTCATGTGATGAATTTTATCACAAATTGGTTTGTAAATTCCCTATCTCATGACTGTGTCTTCTGGCCTTTCAGGATGAAGTATTATATTTTTGTTTGGTTTGCACTAGCTATTTTTGGAATGACTATGAGAAAGAACTATATGGAAGTATTGATGAATGTTCATGTAATGTCTCTCTATGGTCCACACATCAATGGTTGATCTCTTTGGTGTTGCATATTGTTTGAGTTGGTTTTTTGGGTAATTTGTGGATGTCTAATTGAAAAGGCTTTGTTATCTTGCTTGTGCTATGTGCTTCAAGGTTTGCACCAAAAATTGAGGTTGTGTTAAGATGAGTTTGGGTCCTTCCCTATCCTGTTGAGAATTGCATTGAGTAAATTCAATTGGAAAATGCGTTTTTGGGCTGATTGGTAATGTGCTACATGTTTCTTCTATACATTTCCTTCTTTCCAACTTGGGATGTAGTGCTAGCGTGTTTGATGTTTGGGATCACATTGGAAGATGTAATAAGTTGTTTTTGGTCCTCTTTATCTCCTAGATAGGACCACTTTCACTACAATTATGTTTTATGGCTAACTTGTTGGGGTCATTTCTTGTCTATTGTTTTTCCCAACCTAATTTGATGTTTGCCTTACTTATGGAGAATATAAATAGAAGAACAAATTAGTTGCAAGGTGAGTGAGATGGAATAATGCAGTAGTGGAAAATATAAACCAGATGTGCTTCAATGCCTTAGTTAGCAGAGTGTATTGTTGATATATATAATTGTAAATATAGTGAGTCTCATTAGTAGGTCCTTGTATCTTTCAATGAGGTTGTGCACCTCAAATTGTAAGTCCTTGTATCTTGCCCTAAGGTTGTACACCTTAGCTTGCAAGTGCTTCAGGAGCAGTGTGCTTCCTTAGGCAATGAGCCTTAAAACAAATTTTAATCTTATTTATATATTGTGAGATTTATCACCGTGGTTTTTCCCTTGGGTTTTCCACGTATATCTAGTGTTATCTTGTGCATGGGTGTTCATTTCTTTATCTTTCATTCTTGTTCATATGTTTAAGGACTAAATTTACATTGTGTTGGAGGGTTTTTGAGGATATTGATTCACCCCCCTCTCAGTATTTGGGCGTGTTCAATAGTATAGTCAAATCTTAAAGTGTAACAACATGAAGTAATAGATTTTATATTATTAATAAGTTTGAATCAACTCTTGATAAGGGAAATTATTTTTCCTTCTATTTATAGAGTTTGGAAATTATAGAATTATTATTATCCAATAATTATTTTTTATAAGATGTTATGATAATAATAACTCTTGTTAATTTTATTCTTGTAATAAAATATGTTTATTTTTGCTACATAATAAACTTCAGAATATTCATCTAAGAATAATTATAAATTAATTCAATAGAAACACAAAATTGTTGAGGTATGATATTCACTATTTCAACCCTCAAATAATATAATTTTAAGTTAATTCTCCCTCCAAAACAATTGCAGCTTGAGCGATTTTTCTAGAAACCCTCCAAATCTCATGTTGAACATCTATGTCACCCTCTTCATTTGAATTTCTTTTACTTTCCATTGCATCTATCACTCCTGGAAATGAAGCAAAACTATATTCATTGTTTTGAGAAGGAGCATATATCTGGCACCCAAATTGAAACACAACCCACAATTTAATTTAGTTAGAAAATTCAAAAATTAAAGATTAATTGAAAGAAATAATTAGATAACATGTGTCGTGCTCATACCAAATGTTTAAACCATGATCTTCCCTTGAGGCCTTGTGAATCCAAAAAAGCTCGCTCTGTTTGCATTAAACGATCATTAAAGGCCCTTTCCATCATAACCAAATGCAAATCTCCTTTATATTTCCTTAATACCTGAATAAAACATGAATTTGAGTTTATATAGTAAAACATTAACTTTCATTTAATAAATTGAAAATAAATTGTTGAATATTTTTAAAAATGTATGATAGAGTATCCCATTATACTTAGTAAATGCTCTATATCTACAAAAACATTCATTTTATACATTTATCACATTTACTTAAAAAAAGCTAGTAGTCCTCACCTTTGCTTCTTGAGTAGTGTTAGAAGCAACATTTAAAAACTTCTTTATAGCTAGATGGATGGGTTGAATAGTTACTCCCTTGGAAGTGTCTAATTTTTCTTTTAGTGAAATTTCATACCTCTGTCCAAAATGTGCCTCATCAAATTAGTGATAGATATTATATTATAAATAAAAATGCTAAAATTTATTTGTCTAATAATTTTTAAAATACTTTTGAAATTAAAGTGTCATCAAGTAAAAGATATAAATTGTGCCTTAATATAATGCTTTATATATTCAAAAGATTAATCATACCTGTAACTCATTTGCATAGGCACAATAGTCAAAGGGAAGAATATGGTCATCAGCAAGGCGAAGGGCAAGAAGTCCCCAGATAGAGGAAACTAAATTCATGAAAATAAAATATGATTTAGTATCTCCAAGTTTTATGAACAATTTTTAAAATGTTTCAATTGAGTTTACAAACCTGCAACATGTCTTTGGAAATAAGGATCTCCAAACTTTTCCATCCATTCAAAGCGGTCATAGATTGTATGGTAAACTGGATAAGCTACATTAAATAAATAAACCATTGTAGTCACTACTAAAAATCCAAACTCATATACATGTAAGATAATAAAAATAATGCTTTAGAGAAAGATCAACACATATAAACTTTAAAATAGAAAGATAGATAATCTAAGGAAATATTGAATATAAAAAATTTAAGGGAAATAATATGCAATTATACACACATGTGTGTATGTATAGTGTATATATAAATGCATTTATATATGTGAATATGTATACAAGCATACATATATTTGTGTATATATACACACATACATATATGTATGTGTATATTAGTTGTTTCAAAAAATAGATCTAAATCATACATACTTTCACCAAAATAAATATCTATTGAAGGTACCCCAGTATGTTGTAAAAATGCTGCAAAGTCAGATCCACTTCCACCTAATCTGTCAATCTTCAAAATACACAACAATTGTCAAAAAATATATTAAAATAATATATTTACATAATATTTACACTTATAAGGGGGGTTGACCACATAGTGCAATGGTTAAGTTGCAAGGGCATCAGTTGGGTTGTCTAAGGTTCGAATCCCATGGTGGATAGTGGGATTTTCGTAGGGAGAAAGTGGTCACGGGGTCAACAAAGGCAACAATGACAATGGATATGGTGGCAATCGCAGTGGCAGTGATTAAGGTGGTGGTGGCAGCGGTGGTTATGGAGATATCGGAGATGAAGTCTCCCATATATGGCCTCACTCATTCATAACTCCAGTCAAAAGTGCAGGGTGTTGCCCCTTAACAACGATTTACCAAAAAAAATAAAAAATAAAATTTATACTTATAAATCTTAATTGTCATGCATCTAAATTAAACCTTGAATTGAAATAAATATCCATTTTACTTACCTTTATTTTTCTAGTATTTGTTGCAGTCCAAGACTCATACACGGTCTTATATTTCAAATCAGGGTCTTTTACCTAGAAAACTAATAATTTAAATAAGTATTCATGGAATGATAGTCACATATTGTTTATAAATTTCAAAAATTAAATTATAATAACTCAACTCTTGGGAGCATCGTAGAAATAGAAAAGTTTGTTAGGGAAATCAATTTAAAAGTAAATAGATCATGATTTTATCTTTTTGACTCAAGACTACATTTTGTTGTAAGCCATATGTTTATAATATTTATAGTTTCATGGTCTACCAATGAGGAATTTAAATGACTAGCATGGTAAATAGATATTTATGAATTACTTTAAGAAGGTTCCTTGAAGTTATTTGTGATGTCATGCTAATTCTTTTATAAACTAAAAATATTTTATATTTAGTGAGTGGAAATAGAAAGTTTATTTTATTTGCATTTTATTAAGAGTTAAAATGTCAAGGTTCAAATCATATTAGAATGGCTTTAAATATAATTATTTTTCAATCAAAGTAATTCAATAGTTCATGATTTATAATAAGATGTTTTTTTAACATGTTTTAGTTTATGAATCTTGTTGAAAAATAATTTTTAAATATTTAGAATACAACTTCTAGTCACTCTTAAATTATTTTTATTGATATAATTTAATTAAATATAATTTTCTTTGAAGATATAAATTTAGAAAAAAGATAATCAATGAGAAAACAAGTCAAATTATGATGGATTTTTATTTTTGGATTTTCATTTGACCTTTGAAATATGAAGTTAACTAACATTTGTGTTAGCATGTAAAAAGAGTGAAGGAGATTATGTAAGAGGTTCCAGGAAAGAAATAAAACATAAAAATAGTTCAATTTAGGATAAGACTTGAATCAAACCACTTAGACTAAGATTGGAATTCTTACATAAATCTAAACCATTACATTTTTGAATCTTAACATAATTTAAATCAAAAATTAAAATTCTCTTATCAATAAAACATAATATTATACTTTAATCTTTCTACTAACATATTAATTAAAACTTTAATTTAAATTAATTATTATTATTTTTTATATTAAGTTATTACAAAAATAAAATTCCCTATCACTAACCAACTTTTAATTATCTTTTATTATTATTATTGGGACAATTGGTTACTGCTAAGGAGAGGATTCAAATCTTGGAAGGCAAGGTGATGGAACAACAAACTGCATGGCCTAGGGAGGTGGAGAACAAAGCACATTGGGACATGA
>VDFB02256132.1:51335145-51366147 GCA_007258455.2 Sequoia sempervirens | reverse complement strand
TGATTGAAAATGCATCAAACAACTCAATTGTGTCCCGTACAACATTCCTATATTGCTTTAATCTTTTGTGCTTTGCTGCATACTTGGATATAATTTGTGAAACAACCAATTCACAATCACCAAAAATAGTCAGCAACTTAATCTTGTGTTTCACAGCTATGTTCAAGCCTCTCAATAAAGCTTCATACTTTGCCACATTGTTTGTACATTCAAATTCCAACAAGAATGAATATTTAAATGTAATACCTTTAGGGGAAACAAACACAATCCCAGCTCCATTTCCTTCCTAGCTGCAAGCTCCATCAAAAAACATCTTCCATACGCCATTGCAATTTTGTGCAACATGTTTTTCAATTGGATCACTATTAGTTAATTTTGGCTAGGCTAATTCGATCTTGAAACTTCCAATATCAACATGACAAAAGCAATTGATTTGATCCTAAGGCACATAGTCAACAAGCCGGTTCATTCTTGGCTCCCTATACAATTTCACTTCTTGACCATTCACTGGATTAGTGGCATAAGATAAATCAAACTAGACGTTTCCCCCAACTGCTACTGTCCACTGTCTTGATAGAAGCATCCCAAACTGAGGAGTATCAATCACTGTTATATCTATATTATAAGCCACCTATGGATAAGTAGCCAGTTTGACTTCAACACCTCTCATAATTCCCACCACAGGCACAGGTTGGTTATCCATTGCATATCACTTCCCTTCACATGTATCAACCCACATGCCAAGCTGCTTTATAACTCCTATTGGCATGATATTTATAGCAACACCAAAGTCTATCATGCAATTCCTCAGCAGTTTATTGTTTATGAGTAATGTAGTGAAAAAAGGATCAACTTGTGGGGGAGTTGTTAATACATCACCCAAACAGACTTCTAAATTATTTATCTTTTCCTGCCTATTGATTGCTTTAACAGCTACATTGTTTTCATTCCCATTTGTTATCAATTGAACAACAATATCTATATATTCTTTAATTTTCATCATCTCAAGAAGTGGGACATACATTTTTACCTGGGATTTAATGCTTGAGTGAAGTCAAAAGAGTTTCCCTCCACTTTAATAGCCTTCTTCAGTTCTAGCATTTCTCCTTTGTTTTCTTCTTTTTCCTTTTTACTAGGCTGGTCAGACATTTGTATCTCTTTATGTAATTCCTTCATTTCTTCCTTTTGGACAGGCTTCTCTTCATTTTTACCAGGCTGCTTATTTTCTGGCTTTTTTATAATTTCTTGTGTTGCCTTCTGATCCTTCATAAAAATTCCCCCAGGAACGCCTTCCATCTCATTTACTTTCTGTTTCTCAACCAGTATTTACTCCTTGCTTCTTCAACTACTGCAATAGTTAGTCTTTCTATTTCTTCTTTGGTGAGTCTTCTAATACTACATTGAGCAGGTGCCTCAACTAAATGTGGCTCTGTATAATCTTCTTCAAAATCATAAAGGATCTGTTGTTTAGCCATATGGACATTATATTTCTGATTTGAAACATCATACTCATAACCTTCATCCTCTGAAGATGCATACCTTTCCACGGCATGGTGAAAAGTATTTGAAGTCAAATAAACCTTATGATCTTCTCCATTATTTTCCATCAACATTCCCTCTTCTTGCATCCTTTGAGCTACAACACAATAATCTAGGGAATGTGGCTTATCACAAGCTTCACAGAAGTAATTATTACTCACCATGTAAGTTCCCTTCTTACTCAATGGATCAAGAGTCTCTTTGTTTCTTGGCCTAGCTGTTATAGGTTTTCCATCCTTCCAGTCTGTATTATATGGCATGTCATACAACCTCAGCCTTTCATTTCTGTATGTGTTCTCCTATATGTACTGATAATTGTTTCTTTCCTGAGGAGCTCTAGGGTAATCTCTTTTATTGATTATACCTGCAGCCTTCCTATCATTTTCAATTGTTAGTGCTATCTTTTGAGCTTCAGCTAGATCTCTTGGAGACCCCCTTCTCAGTTCATACCCTATTTTAGGATCAAATGCATTTAAATAAACAATCAATGCTACAAAATCTGGCAACCTTGATCCAGGAGGTACTTTAGTCTGCAACTTGTTGAATCTCTAATTGAAATCATAAATTGAATCATTATAATTTTTTTGAATTCACATCAATTCATGAAGAGCTACATCTGGTGCATTTTGATTCCCATATTGCCCTAGGAATCTGTCGTGGAATATTTGGAGAGAATTAATTGAGAGTTCTGGCAAGCCGTTGAACCAATCCCTATGTCTTGGATGAACACATTGAAATTCTTTAAATGTTCTTCAGCAGTAATTGCATTACTCCCTGTAAACTTAGGTACTAGACCTCTCTAGCTACCATCCATAGGGTAAGGATATAATTGAAACCTTGCTAAATCAAATTGTTGGATCATTGCGGCATACTGGTGAGGGGGTAGAATAGGTGGGTACTAATATTGGTTCATAGGATTATTGTATTGTGCATTATGTTGTGGCACATGATGTTGACCATGAGGTGGATGTATATTGGCATGTTGTGTGGGAATATGAGGTGGATGATTTGGCTATCTATAGTGACTTTTTGTTTGATGGTGAGAAGACACTAGTGGATCAGAAGGCCCAACACTATGATTACCCTGCTTATGAGGTGGTACATACTTTGGGGGGCAATTAGCTGTCTGAGAAGTAAGCTGGGCTTTCAGCAATGCAGCCCTTAATTCTACTATCTCCTTCCTCTATGATTCAAACTGTGCTTTTACTTCCTCAGGAAGCTCATGATCAATAACGTCATTTTGGTTACCCTCCATTTTATGATCATATTCATGCTGAATTCTGATTCGTTTAGCCTCCAGTTCAGCCCTAAACTCAGCCTGTTTCTGAGGATCAAGAAAAGAGAAAGGATTTCTTTGATCCTTTGGAGTACAAGGTTCTACACTTGAATTATTTCTCCATGTATCAGAATGATCATACATTTCACAATGTGCTCTTGATGCTTTGTCTTTATCTATTAAACACATATCCTCACTTATCCCTTTTCCCTTATCAACCTTGTCATCTTTGTGTGTCCATTTATTGTTGCCAGTAGGAGCTCTAGTATGACCTCCCTTGTATTGAGATCTTCTTCCATTCATGTTTGAACAGCTGCAAAATTTCTGTCAGAGTCACCACTCACTTTTTCCAAAAGTGAGAAAATACTTGATGTTTCTTATTCCCAGCGGAGTCTATATAAAGTTACTAACTCTATGATTAAGGCCTTGATTCTAAATGTATTCCCCAGCAGAGTCGCCAATTTGTTATCTCTCAAAAATGTAGGTGGGAGGCCTCAAGAGGCTGCCAATCTCTTGATACGCATTAGGGTAACATACAAGGTCAAAAGAATTTAACCTTCCACTCTTCACGTGCTGCCAGACCTAGGCGGGTGTACCTATCTGAATGAAGCAGACTTGACTTATGATTATCCTTCTTGCAATGATTTGTCCACAATGGCAGATGGGAGTGAACAAATGAATTCAAACTTGATACAAATAGCAATAGCAATATTTTAATCTAAATCCTAAAATGCTCAATTAACAGATGTAAAGAAACTGAATGAATCCAAATGATGAAATGTAGAGACTAGTGCCTTATTGGGTATGCAAAGTCAAATGAAATCAAGATGAGCAACACTCTCTGGAGAAAACTCAAATTATCTAGCATATATTCTGTTTACAACTTGTATAAACATGCAAAACTGTGACTACTAAGCTCTACTTTAACAATCCAAATGAATCTCTCTGATTACTATGATCAAATCAAAGGATTTTAATCTCTGCTTGAAAGAACCAATCAATTAACCACACAGATAAAACAAATGTGCATTGATGAATTGAATATAAACTTGTTATATCAATTTAAACAATCAGAAAGAATCCATCTTGGAGACAGCTTAGCAATACTTTCATTAAATTCAATAGATAATTGACACCAGAAATATGCAGCAACATCAATTGACTTTCATAAATACCTCCATTTTGAAATCATGCAATAATAGTCTCTGATTTGATAATTTTATTCCACTGTATCTACTTGCTATGTATTGAATATCTAATAACTGGTGGTCATTTTACAATTACAAAATGCCTATTTATACACCAGCATCAAGAAAATAAATCATATTGAAATTCCATGTTAGCCCACCACAGAATTTGGGCTCAAATCAAGTCGGCTTGCAACAATTTTCAAACATATACATGTTGGCCACAATATTTAAATTTATGCTATTCATTAGTGAAACAGTTGGCAAGACACATCGTATAGCTATGCCGAAGGCAATTCAATCATTAATCGCTTCACTTGGTTTTACTCGCCTCTGCCATGAGATATCAGAGTCAGGGAGATGTCATACAGCCAGCATTATGCTTCATCGATATACATCTCTTTACGTGCTTTCGCTGAGACAAAAAGATATCTCTCATTGATGTGCTCTTTTTTTTCGTTCACAGTCGCCGTAGCATTCAGATATCGGAGAGACCTCATGTAGACCACATAGTGTTTCACTGATAGCCCCATATTCATCTTGTGTGTCGCTATAACCCTCAACTATCAGGGAGACATCATATAGAATTCTCCTTGTTATACCGAGATCCTCGAGCTCACACCTATTCACCAAGACAACATTACCTTTATACCGACATAACCCATATGTATACTATTAGGGAGACCAGAGGTCACTCGCCGAGACCTTATATCGATGACCATACCTCCTACTGAAATGCATCCTCCCGTCACTGGTCGGTGTGACAATGTAAATTCGCTATGACTATACACCGATGCACATGGGTCCTCCCAAAAACTTATTGACGAATACCCCATGTTGGCAAGACCTAGTGAGTTCGCCAAGATGCCATGCCGATGAAGGATCTCACGCCAATAAAACTTTGATGAAAACCACGTTGGCAAGACCCAACGAAGTCATTGAGACATCACCCCGCATATCAAAACCCATATCGATAAGCACCTCAATTGCTGGTTGGGGAGACATATTGAATTCGATGAAACATCATCCCGATGGCATAACTCCTGCCGATTTGAAATATCCTTTGTCACCAAAACCGTGTGAAAGACTTGCCGATAAATGCCAACATGAAAAATTCAATCGCTGTGACACAAAAAAATGTCTTGCCAATAGGCAACACAGACATTTACAAGAAAAATAATGAATCAAGAAGACCCTGATATTGTCACGCCAATATGCCTGCAGCAAACATATGTTAGCAAAATGCATTGTGGGTATGGGAGACCTAGATAGACTTATGCCGATATGGACCGCAACGTGAAAAATGCATAACTCGATGGATTCTATGGGGTCACATGGCCAAAATATGGATAAAACATCATGAAATGAGGAAAATGTGCTTATGGCAGGACCCATATGGAGGCTCAGGGGAATGAAAGAAATGCAAAAGTCATCATACTTTTATAGTTCCAACAGGCCTTGCCTACATTATACACGTAGAGACCTCGTAGTTCGACATGACCAATTACCTTGTCATATAGACAAATGGATTGAATCATGATTTTATACAGACAAACCTAAAAGGACTGACCTAATGTCTTGGGGGAACATCGGCAAATGGAATTGCCTACTTCTAGTCATAGAGGAAACGTAGTTTGAAAAATGACAAAGACTGACAAGTGTGACAAACCCTAACTCTATTTTTGGATTTTTTTTGACATGTTTTGATTTTTTTTTCTTTTTGAAGTTTTTGGATTTTCTTAGGAAATTTTGTAATGTTTTTGGATTTTTTGATAGTTTTACATCTTCAAGTAGCCCATGTAAGAAAAATATGATGCAAGTCAAGTGCTTTCCCACAGTCAAGTATAAGACCAATTGATTATGAATAGGATGGGATGGGGGATACTAAGTGCACTGGATTTCAATCATTCCAAGTTATGGAAAGGACAACCATTTATTATGAATGGTACATACAAGTGATGGGGAAGAGATCTAGGTGATATTTACAGGGATAAGTGATATGTATAGGGATAATCGATATGTACATGGATAAGTGATATGTACAGGGAAGTTAGATTATAATGATAGTAGACAAAGAAGTAGAGTCAACTACACATGGTTCCTGTTTGCCAGGTTTTCACCATGGCACTTATCCAAAGTGCCACCGAAGTGGTTTTCACTATTGGATGACTTATTTCTCTTTACTATTTTTTTGATTTTTTTATTATTTTGAGGTTAACAAGACACCTGTTTGCCAAGTTTTCATCTAGGTAACAATTTTTTTGATTTTTTTTTTTGTATTTTTGATAATTAAGACAAGGCTCTCAAAAGCTATGCATAGAACTTCTTCAGATGAAAACTATTGATAGATGTTAATAATGGTTCTCCTTCAGGAGTAGAGAGTTGATATGCTCCTCATCCAAAGGCTTCTATGAAAATGTAGGGTCCTAACTAGTTAGGTTCAAATTTTCCTGGTTTCTCTCTTTTAGCTTGATTCTTAGGATTCTCCATTAAGACCAAGTCACCAATGTCAAAGTTTCTATTCAAAACCTTCTTGTTGTAGCTGTGATGAAGATGATTCTGATATGCTTGGAGATGATCTAATGCATTTTTTCTTCATTCATCTAGTAATTCTAACTCATGTAGTCTTTAAACTCGGCACTCTTCATCATTAATGTGCCCTTTCAAAGATACCATTAGGGAAGGAATATCAACCTCAATAGGTAAGATGGCCTCAGAGCCAAATACTAGGGAATATGGTGTGGCACCAATGGGAGTTACAAATGCTTGTGTGGTAAGCCCATAAGGCTATATTAAGTTGTAAACCCCAATCATGACCAACATCATTGATAGTATTTTTGAGGATTCTAATGATTGTGTTTATTAGATTCCTCTGCTTGGTCATTACCTTGTGGGTAATATGGGGTGGAAAAATGGTGTTGGATATTGAACTCTTCACAGAGACGACAAAATTCTTGGTTCTTGAATGAATGACCATTATCTGTGATAATGGATTGAGGAACACCATATCGACAGATGATATAGTTTAGGATAAACTTAGAGATCTATGTGTCAGTGATGTAGGCCATGGGAATAGCCTCAATCCACTTCATAAAATATTCAATGTTGGTAATGATAAACTTATGGCCATTGGATGATGTGGAATGTATCTTACCCATGAGATCAAGTCCCCATTGGGTAAAGGGCCATGGTGACGTTATGGGATAGAGATCATGCATAGGTGCATGTATCAAGTCTCTGTGTACTTGACATTGATGACATTTCTTAACAAAGGAATATGTTTCCTTTTCCATGGTAGGCCAATAGTAGCCCAGCCTCATAATCTTCTTAGGTAAGGTAGGACCACTAGAATGCGATCAACATATGCCCTCATGTACCCCATGCAAGGTTGCTTGTGCTTCATTTGTATCGAGGCATCTCAGTAGGGTATTGTCTAAGGCACATCTATAAAAGGTGTCTCTGATGATGGTGTACTTGGCTGGCTTGTGAAGAAATGTCCTACATTGGTTATAAGAAAGGCCAAGGGGTATGATTTTGACATGGAGGTACTCATAGATGTCCTTATACCATGGGGAATCGGTATTAACAATATCACACACCATCTCTGAATCTAGGATGTCATAAGTAGGGACCAAAATTTTTTCCACCAAAAACTCAAACTTAGGCATGTTGCTTGGTATGTCAAGGAGTGAAGCAATAGTAGCCATGTCGTCTGCTGCCCTGTTTAGAGTACGAGGTATTTGATGAAAGTCAACCTTGCCAAAGTACTCTTTAAAACTATCTGCCATGCATTTGTAGGGAGCAATATTTTCATCCTCAGTCTCATAGTCATCATTTATATGTCGAATTACCAGTTGAGAATCACCATAAACCTATAGGTTCTTGATCTTCCATTTGATGGCCATGCGTAATCCTATCACAAGAGCTTCATATTTTTCTATGTGGTTAGTACATGGAAAGGCTATCCTAAATGACTTAGGGATAGAATCACCTTTTGGTGTAATAAACAATATATCAGGCCCTAAGCCATGATTTGTATGAGACCCATCAAAGTATAGTTTCCATGTTGTGCTTGTGTCAATAGTGAATATAAAATCATCAGGAAAATCTACAACTAAAGGGTGATTTACTTGTATCGGTGCATCATCTAACTAATCAACAATGACTTGTCCCTTAATAACCTTTCTCTCTATGTAATGGATATCGTACTCACTAAGTATCATAACCTATTTGTCCAGTCACCCTGTTAATGCTACTTTACTTAGGAGATATTTTAAAAGATCTATCTTCACAGCCAACATTATTTGATGGTTTAGAATATAGTGCCTTACTTTTTGAGTAGCAAATATTACTGCAAGGAAAGCACATTCAATGGTACTGTAGTTAAGCTCATAACCTACCAAAGTTTGACTAATATAGTATATTGTCCTTTCATGACCTTCATCATCATTCTATGCAAGCAATGCTCCTAGTCATGAATGGGTCATTGAAATATAGAGAATTAGTGGTCACCCCTCAACATGTGGCATTAAGACTGGTGGTGTGAGTAGATAGTCTTTAATTAGTTGAAAAGCTTCCTGGAATTTACCTGTCCATACAAAGGGTATTCCTTTTCTAAGTAAATGTTGAAAGGGATGTGTCTTATCTACTAACTACACTATGAATCTTATGATGGATTACAGTCTCCCTTGTAATGTCCTTAGTTGACTAAGATTAGTTGATGGAGGCATTTCTATGATTGCTTTTACTTTGGCTAGATCCACTTCAATGCCCCTTCTAGAAATGATATATCCCAAAAGCTTTCCTGATTCACACCAAACACACATTTCTTTGAATTTAGTCTCACTTTATACTCTTCTAGCCTTTGAAATATCATGTCTAAGACCTATAAATGATCAGCCCTTGTCAGCGATTTAGCAATAAGATCATCGAAATAATCCTTCATAAGAGTGTGTATAAGGTCATGAAAAATAATGGTCATGGAACACTGATAAGTTGCTCCAACATTTTTGAGTCCAAAGGGAATAACATTCCAACAATACGTTCCCCATGGACATGTGAAAGATGTCTTAGGTTGGTCTTCAGTTGCAATTTTGAACTGATTATACCCAGAAAATCCATCCATAAGGGATAACATCTCATATCCTATGGTCATGTCTACTATCATGTCAATGATAGGTAGAGGGAAGTCATCTTTAGGAAAAGCCTTGTTGATATCTCTAAAATCTGTGTAGATGTGGATGCCCCCTATTGGTTTGGTGACTCGTATAAGATTGGAAATCTAATCTGCATAGTCAATTGATCTAATGAAGCCAACATCTAACAGTTTCTTTAGCTCAACCTTAACTAGTAAATCAATCTATGGGTGCATTTTCCTCAATTTTTGTTTTACTGGTTTTACACCTAGTTGTAAGGGAAAGTGATGTAGTACAAGTTCAGAATCTAGCCCAGTGATGTCTGCATATGACCAGGAAAAATTAATCTATCTTTGTGTAAAGAAGTTGCAAACTTTTGGTTGCTCTTCTTTTCTCAATGATCCTACAAAATATACCAGTCGGGGATTCTCTTTTGTGCCTATGTTGACTTTTGTTGATTCTTGAGCTAGCATGGGTGAATTTTCCTATGCAATAGGGAGAATGTTCAAACCTCCATCCTTAGGTTCCTCATAGAGGTTTTCACCTTTGGATGTGTCATTTTTTTCTTTTTCATTGTCTAAAGTTCCCTTCAGTTTTCACCTAGAGACTCATAATTTTTATTTTTGTTGTTATTTTTCTTATTTTTGTGACTAGAGAGTTGAACAAATTCCCAAAAATATGCCTTTTTGTCCAAGTCAATGGTAAATCCATCCTTGTGATCACCACTAGGTTTTCCTTTGTGTAGTCCCAGGAACTCAGCAATTTCTTTGTCGTTCTAAAAAATGTCTAAGACGGGTGTGTCTTGTTGGTCCCAATTAATGAGTTGGAGATAGACTAAAGGCATGTCATCATCAGAGTTTTCAAAGTTCAAAGGGGTCAAGGTAAAAGCTGAGTTGTTCATATAGTCACAAAAGTTTCATACCAAGTCCTCTTTACTCTTTTGCTTGGATCTAGGCAGATTCTGAGGTGGGCATAATGCCAAGGTTTTTTTATCTGAAATGGATTTATCAAGTTCCCAAGATGTAGGATCAAGAGATTCCTAGCAATAATGTTTAAACCATTCCTCTTTTGTCAAATTCTTAGGTGGATAGGAATTCAAAGGATTTGGTGAGGATTTCAACATTAAGTTAGGTTCTCCAAAAAAATTATCAAGGTCCATGGCAAAGGTGCAGGATAGGGAATTCCACTCATATTCATTTGAGTCAAGGGAATCATAGCAAGGTTGGTCAGATGGTTCATCGGATGTCTCAATGTCTTCAGAAGCACTTACTTCGTCAAGTAAAGGTGATGTGGTACTAGGAACACCAATCTGAATCAGTTGAAACCCATGTTGGTATGTGGTGACTGATCATGCTATAATGTATAGCCCATGGCATACTGTACACCCTAGCCCCTATCATGCTATATTGTATAGCCCATAGGATTTTGATCACCGAAAAAGGGAAAAATCAATGAAAAAGAAGAAAAATCTGATTTTGTAGAACCCTAAAATCTGGAAGCTTCTAAGCTTGTTAAAAATGGGTTCGGATGGGTATTTCATTATGATGAAAAACATGATTATTCACAAGATTGTAATAGGTTTTACACTGGATAATAAAAGTATTGGATGGCTGCGGTTTGGTGGATGTAGCCTAGATTGGGTGAACCACTTTAAATTTCTGTGTTATGATTTATTTTGTGTGTGTGTTAGTTTCTTTGTTTATTAATCAAATCTGTATTTAATTGTTAGATATCTGCCATCTCTAACCCTATCAAGTGGTATCAGATTGGGTTGTGTTTCGATTATCGTCTATAGGAAGGTCTCATAGTTGAGTGGGAGTAATGGCAGACGAGGGTAAGAAGGTTGAGAAGTTTAAAGGGCAAAACTATCAGTTATGGAAGATGCAAATGGAGGACAATCTCTATCAGAAGGATTTATGGCGGCCATTGGAAGGGAAAACCAAGAAACCTGCAGCAATGTCAGATGAGGACTGGGAAATCTTGGATAGAAAGGCTCTTGGTAGTATTCATCTATGCCTAGCACAATCAATGGCATTCAATATTACAACAGCAAAGACAACTCAAAAGTTGATGGAAACCCTAGCAAAGTTATATGAAAAGCCTTCTGCTTCGAATAAGGTATTTCTTATGAAGCGTTTATTTAATATAAAAATCGTAGAAGGTGGGTCAGTTACTGATCATCTGAATGAGTTTAATACAGTCACCAGTCAATTAACTTCTGTAAAAGTAAACTTTGATGAAGAAGTTAGGGCTCTTTTGATTCTATCTTCTTTTCCTGAAAGCTAGAATGGCTTGGTAATGGTTGTTAGCAACTCTATTTCTGGTTTGAATACATTGAAGTTTGATGTTGTTGGTGTTATTTTGAGCGAGGAAATTCGTAGGAAAAGCTCAGGTGGAACATACACATCAGGCAGTGTTTTGAATGTAGAAAGCAGGGGCAAAAAAAAGGAGAGAGGAAACGATTCTGGAAATTGTGGGAAGTCACGAGGAAAATCAAAGGACAGAAGGTCCCAATCTAGAAATAAGAAGGATTGTTGGTACTATGGTAAGCCAGGTCATTTGAAGAAAGATTGCTGGTCTTGAAAAAATAAAGGAGACAGAAAGGAAGGAAGTAAAGAGGCAAATGTGGTAAGTAATAAATTTGATGAGGATGCTATGATTCTTTCCCTTGATAATGCTGATGATTCTTGGGTGTTAGATTCAGGGGCTTCATTTCATGCTACCCCCCATAGAAGTTATTTTCTTGATTATGTCCAAGGGGATTTTGGGCTGGTTTATTTAGGAGATAATGAACCCCGTCAAATTGTTGGAAAGGGAAGAATCAAGATTAAGTTGAAAAATGGGAATCATTGGCTACTACATGAGGTAAGGAACATTCCAAAGTTAAGCAAAAATTTAATTTCAGTAGGGCAACTAGATGATGAAGGTTGTGTTGTTACTTTTAGTGATAAAAATTGGAGGGTCACAAAGTGTACCTTAGTGGTAGCAAAAGGTGTGAAAGTAGGCACCTTATATCTTTGTACAGGTCATACTATTTCGTCTACTTTAATTGTTACGGAAAAAGATCAATGTTCAGGAACAGTTGCTGCAGTTTAGTAGGTAGAAGATCATATAGTTGCTGTGGACTCTAAATCAGCACTCTGGCATAATAGACTTGGGCATATGAGTGTAAAAGGTATGAAATTACTTCATTCAAATAATGTTTTACCAGGTCTAAAATGTCTTAATATGGATTTCTGTGAAAGTTGTGTGTATGGAAAACAAAAGAGAGTAAGTTTTCTCAAGGATGGGAAGCAAAAGAAATATGAGAAATTGGAGCTTGTGCATACAGATGTATGGGGACTAGCTTAGGTATCTTCTCTCGGTGGCTCTCTATATTATGTTACATGCATTGATGATGCAACTAGGAAGGTATGGATTTATTTCCTTAGGAAGAAATCTGAAGTATTTGAAACTTTTAAAAAATGGAGAAGCTTGGTTGAGAATGAGATGGGTAAAAGGTTAAAATGTCTCAGATCTTATAATGGTGGTGAGTATTGCAGTAAAGAGTTTGAAGATTATTGTTCCTCTAATGGTATTCGTAGGTAGAAAATGGTTCCAAGGACTCCACAGGAAAATGGAGTGGCTGAGCGCATGAATAGAACAATAATGGAGCATGTACGGACTATGAGATTGCATGTTGGGCTTCCTTTAAAAATGTGGGCAGAGACTGTAAACACTGATGTTTATTTAATTAACAAAGGTCCCTCTAATCCTTTGGGTTGTGGTATCCCAGAGGAAGCATGGAAAGGTAAGAATGTGAGTTATTCTTTTCTCAAAACCTTCGGTTGTGAAGCATTTGCACATGTAGATTCTGAAAATAGAACCAAGCTTGATGCAAAATCAAAGAAATGTGTATTTGTTGGATATGGCATTGATGAATTTGGTTATAGGCTTTGGGATTTTGAAAATCAAAAAATTGTGAGAAGCAGGGATGTCATATTCAATGAGAAAGTATTGCACAAAGATTTGTTGTTGCAGCATGAGAAAAAAGAAGATGACTATGTAGTGTTGGATGATAGTCCAAACAATGTTGTTTCAGTGGTTCTTCATGTTGGGCAACAACAGCAACAACAAATAAAATAAACTCCTGTTAGATGCTCTTCAAGGATAAGTAGACCTCCAGAAAGATTCTCTCCCTCTTTGTATACTATTTTGTTAACTGATGTTGGTGAACCAGAATATTATGATGAAGCTATGCAGGTGGATACCAAGGTTCAGTGGGAGCATGGAATGGAAGAAGAAATGGACTCCTTGCTGAAAAACCAAACTTAGAATTATGCAAGTTGCCTGCAGGTAAAAAGGCTTTACCAAACAAATGGGTTTATAGGCTGAAAGAGGAGGATGGAGGTAAAAAAGATTTAAAGCCAGATTAGTTGTAAAAGGATTTGCCTGAAAAAAGGGTATTGATTTTGATGAGATTTTTTCTCCTGTTGTTAAAATGACTTCTATTCATATTGTTTTAAGTATTGTGGCTACTGAAGATTTGCATTTAGAACAGCTTGATGTTAAAACAACCTTTCTCCATGGTGATTTGGGAGAGGAAATATATATGGACCAGTCACAAGGATTTGAGGTCAAAGGTAAGGAGAAACTAGTGTGTAGATTGAAGAAAAGTTTATATGGCTTGAAGCAAGCACCTCGCAATGGTACTTAAAATTTAATAGTTTTATGGATGAGGAAGGCTATAGTCAGTGTAATTCTGACCATTGTGTTTATTTTAAGAGGCTGGATAATGACAGCTACATTATTTTATGTTTATATGTTGATGACATGCTTGTAGCTGGGTCTAACATGGATCGCATAAGTGAGATAAAACAACAGTTAGCAAAATATTTTGCTATGAAGGATTTGGGGGCAGCAAAACAAATCCTTGGTATGAAAATTGTAGAGATAGGAAAAACAGAAAATTGTTTTTATCTCAGGCTAATTATGTTGAAAAGGTGTTGCAGAGATTTCATATGGAGAATGCAAAAGCTGTCAGCACACCTTTGCCTAGTCATGTCAAATTGACTAAGGATATGTGTCCAAAGACACAAGAGGAGGAAGAAAAAAGTCCAAGGTACCATATGCTTCAACTGTAGGCATTTTAATGTATGCCATGGTATGCACAAGACTAGATATTGCACATGCTATAGGAGTTGTAAGTAGGTATTTGAGTCATCCCGGAGTTGAACATTGGAATGCAGTAAAATGGATTCTCAGGTATTTGAGAGGTACATCCAATAATTGTTTATGTTTTGGGGGCTCTAATACTAATTGAAAAGGATATGTTGACTCAGATTTGGTAGGGGATATAGATAACAGGCAGAGTACCATAGGTTATGTATTTACAGTTGGTGGGATAACAGTGAGTTGGATTTCTTGATTACAGAAGGTGGTTGCTTTATCCACCATAGAGGCAGAGTATGTTGTTGCAACAGAGGCGGCAAAGGAGATGATATGGCTGCAAATTTTCATGGATGAGGTGGGCAAACAACAGGCTAGAAATTACTTGTTTACGGATAGCCAGAGTGCTATACATCTTGGAAAGAATTCTGCTATGTATTCTAAAACAAAACACATCTAGTTGAGATATCATTTCATTCGGTCAGTGTTGGAGGATGGACAGGTTAAGCTGGACAAGATACATACAGATGTCAATCCAACATATATGTTTATGAAGGTGGTGACAAGGGAGAAGCTGAGCTCCTCTTCAGCTTTGGTTGGTCTTCAACATTGAATTCAAGTATAACAGAGCAGCAGGGTCCAAGGTCCTTATTTCTAGTGGGAGCTGTAATTACAGAAATGTCTAGAATCAGTCTCCAAGTGGGAGATTGTGTTGGTGTGGAGCCTGATCAGTCTCCAAGTGGGAGATTGTTGGTATGTGGTGACTGATCATGCTATACTATATAGCCCATGGTATACTATACACCCTAGCCCCTATCCTTGCGGGGGTTCAGGGACGGCAGCCCCCGAGAAAAATTTTCTTCCTACTTTTTCGCGTGATCACCGAAAAAGGGAAAAATCAATGAAAAAAAAGAAAAATCCGATTTTGTAGAACCCTAAAATCTGGAAGCTTCTAAGCTTGTTAAAAAGGGGTTTGGATGGGTATTTTATTTTGATGAAAAACATGATTATTTGCAAGATTGTAATAGGTTTTACACTAGATAATAAAAGTATTGGATGGTTGTGGTTTGGTGGATGTAGCCCAAATTGGGTGAACCACGTTAAATTTCTGAGTTATGATCTATTTTGTGTGTGTGTTAGTTTCCTTGTTTATTAATTAAATCTGCATTTAATTGTTAGATATCTACCATCTCTAACCCTAACAACCCAATCCCTAAGCCTTTCAGCCACTTAGAAATAATGATTGTTTTAGTCTTCCCATCTTGATGTAAGCCTAAACCACTATGCCCATTATATCCCTTGCTCTACATGATTGTGAAACCTTTTCCATATTGATCTATAGGAATGTAAGAAAGTGAAGGAGGTTCTTCATGGTCTTCTTGTATATCCAAGTGGTCACATATTCTTTTCTTATGGCTTCCTTACTTAATTATCCCCATTTTGTAAAGGTTGTTGAGGGAGGGATGTGTATAGTGACCACTGACTATCTCCTATTTGTTGTAGGTAAACCATAAGATTTAGGAAAAATCAGATGGGTAACACAATAAGATGTCTTCATTTGATATTCTCCACAACCTTTATCTTGGATCTCGACCCTAGGAGTGGAAGGTAATGATGGAAGAGTGGATGTTCTAGTGAGAGTGGATGGATCAATATAATGAGATGAATTGGATGATGAGGCTTCTTGGTTTATAGGAACTTGGTGCTGGGGTGTCTCTCATAGATTTGTGCAATATTGAAATGGATTTGGTTCATCATCTATTGTTATTTTAGTGCAATTGTAGGGAAATTTGAAACATTGATGGTTGGTACAAGGAACTGCCTTTATAGCATGAATACATGGTATGCCTAGTAGAAGGTTGTATTGAAGGGTGAGATCCAAGAATTAGAATTTTTTCTCCATGACTGCATGACCAATTCTGATAGGAAGTGTTACCACCCCCTTTGATTTGTGTTCTTCATCATCATAAGCCTTAATGACAATGATTTTGGTTGTGTCCACACATGCTTCCAAGAAACCTAATGCCTTAATCAATTTTTGTTGGAAATATGTGTCTAAATCATCACAGGCTGTAACCTCTCTTGGAGCAAAGTCGGTGTGACATCCATCATGTTTGGCCTACTAGTAGCTTTGACACTTTGTGTTTTGTTCGAGTCGCGGTGACCTTACAGAAGTCTTACCGAACGTCGTTTACTTTGGAGCTTATCACTATGACAGTTTGTTTGCTCTGACCTTTCACCGCTCGTAGAGATCTCTGGCCAACAGGCCATTCTATCGGTTATCAGGGAGAGTCTTGGGAGATTGCTATAAGATTTGAATGATGTGTTAATCTCTCGTCAACAATGTTTGGTTTAAAGGCTTCGGTGTAACTCATGAGGTCTCAGGAAGACATCTCAGTGAACGATGAAGGTCTTGCCGATGGGGACATACTTGGAAGCATTGAGGTAACACCAAAGGTTTTGGGAAGAACTCTTAGCGATTGATATATGTCTCGCCGATGTTGTAGCTGATTCTTGGTATGACTCCTAGCGACTAGTGTGCTCAGTATGACTTGTGAGTGTTTAGAGTAATGTCTCTGTAATAGTGTTGTGTCTTGCCAACCATTTGGACACTTCGAAATAAAATGAAGTATTTGATGTGAAGTCTTAGCGATAGCGGTAGAGTCTTTCTGACTGCTAATCTCTTCAGAGTAACTTTGAACCTTCGGTGGGATGTCTCAGCGATAGCGATATGTCTTGGTGATAGATGAGCTCTTTGGTATAACTTATGGACCTCCGTATGATCTCCTAGTGATAGCAATGAGTCACTGACTGGTGGATGCTTCGATGTAACATAACGAGACTCGGTGGAAGGTCTTGGCAAGAGTGGTATGTCTCGCCGATAGAAAACTGAAGCCGATATCAACAATGAAGCCTTAGGGCATTGGGGAGACACTTCTTGTGTCTCACCAACATGCCGATACAGATTGAAGTCATTTGATCGAGCGAGACTTTCCTATGTGGCATCTCATCGACAAATAGGAAGAGCCGAATGGGAACCATTGGAAGTCAGTCCGTTGTGATAGTTTTGTGAGGAAGTTTGACAAACAGTGAACACCATGAATATAGTTTGTAGTTGTAGATGCTCAAGGGTTCAGTTGGTTTGATCAATAGTTTGATGAATAGTTCGAATTGTATCAGTGGATGAATTCTATTCTATGTAGACTATAAGTTGAAGGTTCCTGTACAAAGTTGTTCATGGTGAATGCTGTTGTATTATGACATTAGAAAGATAAGTTTGATACTTGTATGTAATCTTTATTACTGTAATACAAAGTGATTTCTCTTGGTGTGGTGGGTTTTTCTCCTGTAAGGGTTTTCCCACGTATATCTGGTGTCCATATGTGTGTGTCAAATACTCTATTTCTATTATTGCTTTCATGTGCATCTCAATTTGACTATAATTGTAAAAATTTAAAAGTGTATTTGCACTCTTCCCTGAAGTTTTGACGTTAGGAGAATTATTTTTGCATCTGATTTTCCTTACAAGTGGTATCAGAGCCTAGCCAGTTTTGTTATCCTTGCGGGTATGTTGGGTTTATTGTGTCAATTCTGTTAAGTGGGAGTCCTGTAGAAGTTTGTCAATTTCTAATTACAGATTGAGATGGCTAGCACGTCAGGAAAGTTTGAAATAGAGAAGTTCAGTGGCAGCAACTTTGAGTTGTGAAAACTCAAAATGGAGGATCTCTTAGTGGATTGTGATCTTTGGATTGTTGTGTCTGGAGCTAAACCTATAGGCATGAAGCAAGAAGATTGGGACCTTGCAGATAGAAAGTCTAAGGGGTTGATAAGGCTCTGCTTGGTAGACTCCGTTCTTCTCAATGTACATGAAGGGAAGACTACATCTTGCTTGTGGAAGAGACTGACATCTATTTATTAGGGGAAGTCCTTGGTGAATAAATTGTTCCTAAGGAAGAAGCTGTATAGTTTGAGAATGCAAGAAGGAGGGTCTATGGCTGATCATTTGAACACATTCAACATGTTGACTGCACAATTAACGTCTTTTGGCATAAAGATTGAAGAAGAAGATTGTTGTATGCTTCTATTGTGTTCTTTTCCAGACTCTTGGGATCATCTGATGATGGCTATTGGGAGTACAACATCCAGTTTCAAGATGGAAGATGTTGTTGCATCTTTGTTGTCAGAAGAGATGAGAAGGAAATCTTCTGAGATGGTGAAGGAGGCCCTTGTATTAGAGGAAGGTCATAAGAGAAAGGCAAGAAGAAGGACAAGAATTCCAAATTTGAAATAAGAGGGGAGATCAAAATCTCCTAGCAAGAAGTCCAAGGTGAAGTGCTGGAACTGTGGGCAACCTGGTCATGTCCAAAAGGATTGTATAGAGGAGAAGAAGAAGAAGAAGAAGTATTCTTCTGACAATGAGTCTTCTCATAGTGATGCAAATGCCTTCATTGCAGCCTTGGCTACACAAGCATCATATGATGTCTAGCTGATTGATTCTGGAGCATCTTTCCACATGACATCTCATAGAGAATGGTTCACAAAGTATGAAGAATACAATGGTGGAAAGGTGTACTTGGCGAGTGATTCAACTTTGAAAATTGTTGGCCGTGGAAGAGTAAGAATCCAATTCCCTAATGGCAGAGTGAAGGGAATTAATGATGTTATGCACATACCAGGTCTGGCTCGAAATCTACTATCTATCAGTAAGCTAAATGATATTGGAGTACAAGTCATGTTCTCTGGAAATGGCTGCAAGATGACTAGAGGTTCATTGGTGCTGGCTAGAGATGCTCGAATTGGTACCCTATACAAGCTGGATGCACAGGCTATTCAATGTAATAGTGTCTCTGTAAAGTCACAGAAGGCTACTTCTGGAGGTAAAGAGGGAAATATCCCTAATTTTGTAAACTCTATGGAAGTTAAACTTCCAGCAGAGAAGACTATGCTCTAGCATCATAGGCTAGGCCACATAGGAGAAAAAGGTTTAAAAACTTTGAAGAATAAAAACCTGGTTGAGGGGCTTGAAGATTGTAATCTCGAATTTGATTTCTATGAGCATTGTATATATGGAAAACAACACCATGTTTCATTTTATTCCATCCCTCATACATCTTCTGGTTTGCTAGATTATATCCACTCTAATGTATTTGGTCTAGTGAATGTTCCTTCTTTGTCTAAGTCAAGACACTATGTGTCATTCATTGATGATTATTCAAGAAGAGCATTTCTTTATTTTTTGAAAAGTAAATCAGAAGTGTTCAGTCAATTTAAAGAATTTAAGAACCTTGTAGAAAATCAAACTAGAAGAAAAATTAAATGCTTAAGGACTGATAATGGTGGTGAATTTTGTTCTCATGATTTTGAAAGGTATTGCAAAGACCATGGGATTAAAAGACATAAGACTACACCTTATACTCCACAACAGAATGGAGTTGCAGAAAGGTTCAATAGGACAGTGATGGAGAGAGCACGAAGTATGCTCAGTAGTGCTGGCTTGGAGGAGAAGTTTTGGGCTAAGGTTGTATCTACTACATGTTACCTAATAAATCGTTCTCCAAATTTTGCTCTTTTTGAGAAAAAATCTTTAGAAGTGTGGTCTGGTAAGAAGCCCTCTTTAAGACATATTCAAGTTTTTGGCTATAGGGCATATGCTCATGTGCCATAGGAGAAAAGCTCTATGTTGGAGAACAAAGCTGTCAAATGTATTTTTATTGGCTATATCGCTAGCATAAAAGGATACAAGCTTTGGAATCCTGATACAGAGAAGGTTGTATACAGTAGAAGTGTAATCTTTCATGAGCTAAAACCTTCCACCTTGGATCTGCAGTCAGAGACAAAGTCAGAAAAAAATAAGGATGTAGTTGGAATTCCTCCTACTCCAGAGAAAGAGGAATTCAATATTCAAAATGTGCTTGAAACTGAGGAGAGCTCATGCAGTTCTGAAAGTTTTGAAGAAGAAGAACCTCAGCCTCAACAAGTGAGGAGGTCAACCCATGAAAGAAAACAACCTGATAGGTATGGGTTCTCTTTGATAGATTTTACTTGTGCCTATGCTTTAATTTCAAGCACTGATGAGCCTAGGACTGTAAGGAGGCATTTAAAATGTCTGATTTAGACTCTTGGTTGTAAGCCATGAATGAAGAAATGGCATCATTAGAAAAGAATGAAACCTAGAGTTTGGTGCCATTGCCTAAAGGTAGAAAAGTTGTGTGCTGCAAATGGGTATTCAAAAAGAAGTTCAGTTTGGATGGTAGTGTTGAAAAATATAAGGCAAGATTGGTTGCAAAGGGTTATTCCTAGGTAGAGGGAATTGATTATGGGGAAATTTTCTCTCCTATAGTGAAGATAACATCTATCAGATTTATTTTGTCACTTGTAGTAGCGTATGACTTAGAGGTCAAATAGATGGATGTGAAAACAACATTTCTTCATGGTGATCTTGAAGAAGAAATCTATATGTCCCAGCCTGAGCACTTTGTTGAAAGAGACAATAGTAAGCTAATGATTTCTTATCTTAAGTCTTAGTTGTCTGCTAAGTTCAAAATGAAAGATCTTGATGTAGCAAGGTATATTTTGGGGATGGAGATAACCAGGGATAGGAATAATAGAAAACTTTGGCTCGGTTAGAGTAAGTATATCAAGACTATTCTAGAGAGATTTTGCATGAATTATTGCAAGTAGCTAGTTGTTCCAGTCTTGTAGGGAACGAAGTTATCTATTGAAGACTGTCCAAAATCTCCTACTGAGATGGAGGACATGACCAGTGTGCCCTATGCTAGTGTGGTTGGCAGTCTCATGTATGCAATGTTATGTACAAGGCCAGACATTGCCCAAGCAGTGGGAGTTCTTAGTCGGTTTATGTCTAATCCAATAAGAACACATTGGGATGCAGTGAAGAGAGTGTTTAGATATTTGAAGGGGACTTTAGATTTTGCTTTGTGTTACCATGGGAACTTGGTTGAATCACAGAGGACTCTCAGCATTCGTGGATATGTAGATTCTGATTGGGCAGGGGACATTGATAGCAGGAGATCCACTAGTGGATATACTTTCATGTTGAATGGTGGTGTAGTGAGTTGGATGAGTAAGAGGCAGGATGTAGTCACTTTGTCCACTACAGAGGCTAAATACATGGTAGCTACTCATGCTTGTAAAGAAGCAGTTTGGTTAAAATGTTTTTGTTCTAACATTGGTTTTGATGTAGGGGAAATAACTATTTTTTGTGACAGTCAGAGTGCAATTTGTCTGGCAACAAATCCTACTTTCCATGCCAGGATGAAACATATAGATGTGTAGTACAACTTGTACGAGATATGGTGGAGGATGGAAAGGTCAGTTTGGAAAAAGTTGATAATCTAGAGAATGTTGCAGATGCATTAACGAAGCCAGTGAGCACAGACAAGTTCAGGTGGTGTGCCAGTTCAGTGGGCCTTAGTGCCCATGATTTTCAATAAGTTTTGTTGTGCTCTGGAGGTGCCTATGTGATCTTCGTCAAGTGGGAGATTGTTGGAAATATGTGTCTAAATCATCACAGGCTGTAACCTCTCTTGGAGAAAATTCGGTGTGACATCCATCATGTCTAGCCGACTAGCAGCTTTGACACTGTGTTTTGTTCGGGTCGCTGTGACCTTGCAGAAGTCTTACTGAATGTCGTTTACTTTGGAGCCTATCGCTGTGACAATTTTTTTTCTTTAACCTCTCACTACTTGTAGAGATCTCTGGCCGATAGGCCATTCTATCAGTTATCGGGGAGTCTTGGGAGATCGCTATAAGCTCTCAGCGATGTGTTAATCTCTCGCTGAAAAAATTTGGTTTAAAGGCTTCAGTGTAACTCATGAGGTATCGGGAAGACATCTTAGTGAATGATGAAGTTCTTACTGATGGGGACATACTTGGAGGCATCGGGGTAACACCAAAGGTTTTAGGAAGAACTCTTAGTGATTGATATATGTCTCGTTGATGTTGTGGCTGATTCTTGGTATGACTCCTGGCGAGTAGTGTGCTCGGTATGACTTGTGAGTGTTCAAAGTAATGTCTCCATGATAGTGTTGTGTCTTGCTAACCGTTTGGAAACTTCAGAATAACATGAAGTATTCGCTATGAAGTCTTAACAATAGTGGTAGAGTCTTGCCAACTACTGATCTCTTCGGAGTAACTTTGAACCTTCGGTGGGATGTCTCAGCAATAGCGATATGTCTTGGTGATAGATGAGCTCTTCGGTATAACTTATGGACTTTAGTATGATCTCCTAGAGATAGCGAGAGTCTAGCCAATTGGTGGATGCTTCGTTGTAATGTAACGAGACTCGGTGGAAGGTCTTGGTGAGAGCGGTATGTCTTGTCGATAGAAAACTGAAGCTGATATCAATGATGAATCCTTAGAGCATTAGGGAGACACTTCTTGTGTCTCACCGACATGCCGATACAACTTGAAGCCATTTGACCGAGTGAGACTTTCCTATGTGGCATCTGGTCGATGAATAGGAAGAGCTGAATGGGAACCATTGGAAGTTAGTCCATTGTGATAGTTCTGTGAGGAAGTTCGATAGACGGGGAACACCATGAATATAGTTTACAGTTGCAGATGCTCGAGGGTTTGGTTGGTTCGATCAACAGTTTGATGAAAAGTTCAAATTGTATCAGTGGATGAATTCTATTCTATGTAGACTGTAAGTTGAAGGTTCTTGTACAAATTTGTTCATGGTGAATTTTGTTGTATTATGACATCAGAAAGATAAGTTTGATACTTGTATGTAATCTTTATTACTGTAATACAAAGTGATTTCTCTTGGTGTGGTGAGTTTTTCTCCCGTAAGGGTTTTCCCACGTATATCTGGTGTCCATATGTGTGTGTCAAATACTCTATTTCTGTTATTTCTTTCATGTGCATCTCAATTTGACTGTAATTGTAAAAATTTAAAAGTGTATCTACACTCTTCCCTGAGGTTTTAATGTTAGGATAATTTTTTCTGCATCTGATTTTCCTTACAATTTTTAGGTGCAAAGATTTAACCCTGCTCCTTTGTCTACCAGAACCCATCTAACTTTTGTTTTGTCAACAAGGACTTCAAGATGTAATGGGTCATTATGATTTGTCTTCTCAGTTGCATAGTCTTGTTCAAAGAATGTGGCATGATGATTATTGGTCAAGTATCCCACCATTTCCTCAAAACGAATGACATCAAGATCATTAGGAATAGTCGTGCTTTATAAAGCCTTATCTAAAATGGATCGATGTTCAAGAGAGATACGCAACAGTTCCAAGATGGAAATTTGGGTTGGGGTCTTCCCAATTGATCAAGTAAGTTATATTGTGGCTTGGAAGTATGTGGTTTCTAATGTGATGGGGGGCCTTAAATGGTGATCTTGGTCCGGCAAGTGTTAATAGCACACTCAGGAGTTTTATTTATGGAGATGGTATTGACCTGCTCATTAGTGGCCCGAAGGTGATTTATGATTTTGCCACTATAATCATTCTTAACATTAGAATAGTTGGCCAAATTATTGGTCTTGTTACTCAAATTGGGGGTGTTTCCTTTCCCATGGTCATGTAATGGATACAAAAAGACCTTGTAATTAGTGTTCAAAGATGTAAGTTTTTGTCCATTGACTTCAATAGTTCTATTGTCGACAAAGTCCTGTATGATGTTTTTCAGTTGATGACAATTTTGTAGGTTGTCCTTTGGTTTGATGGAAGTCACAAAAGGCATTATCATCCCACCAAGATGGTTTGAATTAACCTAGATCGTATTGTCTTGGCTCTTGAAGCTATATAAGATTGTGTTGCAATAGTTGTTTGAAGTCTGACTTGATGGGTTCCCCAAGGGGAGTGAACTCACATTTTGGAAATCGTCTTTGTTGTTGTGGCCATTAGGTGTTTTGGGTAGTGTTTGTTTGGTTGATAGTGTTAAGTGTGTTGGTAGAGGGGGAATTTCCTCTAAGTGTGATGATTAGTCCTGCTTGTAAAGTCTTCGCATCAACTACCCCATCGTTGGTAACGTTTTTATTCTGAGACCAAAACTTGTTTTTGTTATTGGGTGTGTTCTGCACATTTGGATTTCTATTCCGTGTCTGTGTCTTAAGTTCTCCTTTTTCAATGAGATATTTTTCTAGTATGAGCCCCCTTTCCACTAGTTCTATAAAGCATGTGCAATAATGTACCCTCAAGTCACTTCTCAATTTTGGGTTGAGGTTTTCTTGGAAGATAGTGACTTTCTATTTCTTAGGTATCTCAATAGGACATCAAATGGCTATAGTTCTCCACCTCTGGAAGAAGGAAATAAAATTTTTTCCTTCGTCTTGTGTAGTATGAGACAAGGTTGCTATGTTAAAGGAGAATTGTTCAATGAATTTCTTAGCTAGTTCACCCCATGATTTTATGTTGTAGTCAAGACCTAAAAACCATTCTAGTGTAATTCCAACAAGACTTCTCAGAATGAGTCTCATAAGATAGGTGGGGTCGTAGGCGACATCTATGCACATTGTAGAAAATTCCCTTATGTGTTTGACTAGATTTCACTTTCCATTGTACTTGGACAAGTTTGGTATGAAATACCCATGAGGGAAAGGTGTCAGGTACAATGATTTATCGAAGGGAAATGGGAATAAATCCTTTGCTGAAAAGGTTTTCTTTGTTGACATTGCCATGTTATCCATCTATGTTTGAAGTGCATGCATTTGTGTCTGCAGGACGTCAACTTGAGTTAATGATGTGTTGGTTGGATTATTTGGGTGTATGTACGTGTTTTGAAATCCAACATTTTGTGATGGGTTTTGGTTAAATTTCAATATGTAAAGTGGATTTTGATTTGGAATGTCAATGGGTTTTGATTCAGAATCTGTGAAAATGGATTTTGATTTGGGATTTATGTAAATGGATTTTGATTTAGAGTTTGTAAAAATGGATTTTGACCCAAAATCTATGAAAATAGATTTTGATTTAGAATATGTGAAGTGATGGGTCAGTTTCCATATTGGAAAGAGGGTATGCCTCATGTCTGTGAAACCCCAATCTATGGTATAGTACTAGTGACATTAACACTGGGTATAGCTGTTGTATGTGGAATAGTGCTAGTGACATTGACACTTGGAATAGGAGTTGATGTTCTATATTTTTTGTTCCCAACAAGAGGACCAAAGAGATTGGATGATGATACCCCTATGGCGAAATTTAGCCCTTGTATCGAGATAGGCGTACCAAATGGAGATGTGTGTATTTTTGAGGTACTCTATGTATGTCCTCTAGATGGTATAGCAGTAGTCACTTGAGGTATAGTAGCACTAGTGGTAGTGGTGTTTTTTCCCTGAGTAGATGCAGTTTGTAGGGTACGAATATCAAAACTAGGAGATAATTTGGCACCTTCTGCTAGCAATTTGGCTAAGTATCATTGAGGATCATTTTCTAGATAATCATCTACAAAGAAAGAAAACTCAAGATCCTATGCAACAACATCTATGTATTCCACTATAACACATCCTTGTGTCCCTCTAGTAAAAATATTTTCTAACAAATTCTTTTGAGGTCTAGATGAAGATCTCCCTAAAAAGGGGTTTGAGAACAGATTGATGAAATCATTTGTATCAACCATATTTTCTCTTTCTTTCCTTTTCAATCTTGTTTTAACCATGTAATGTAAGCTAAAAGTGCAAGTGATGCAAAAGCTAAGTCTATGGAAGATTATGAGTCTAGTCTATGTTTTTGGGATTTTCTGAATATAAAGGATGGATGTATGCAACTCTTTTTTTGGTATTTTCTTTGCAAATAAGGTATGTCTAAAATGATGATTCTAAGATGAAAGTGTCTAAATATGTAAAGGTCTAAGTGATCAATTTGGAAGATTCTAAAAGAGGTTATCTATTAGCTAAAGCTTAACCCAAGTTTCAATTTAGTTTTGACAAGGAAGCTTCATAGGACTATGACTAAAAGATAAGGTGAGCTCCCAAACTAGACTGATGAGTTGGAAGGAATCACATGTAGGACAAAAGATATGATGACTAGGTTTAATGGCAACATTTCTTGAATCAAGGGTTTATTTGAAGTGTGAAAGGTTCCTATCTAAAAGTCTACAAATGATGATCTCTCTAAAGGAAATAAAGATCCCTAAGATGAAAGTAAGATCTACACCTAGGGTATCTATCACTATGACTGAATGATTTCTAAAGGATGTAAACCTGCAAATTTTGAGTGAACTTTCTAGTTTTTGTCCAAGAATCAATGTAAAAGGATAAGTGCGATACTAGTTTGACTATTTTTTCTCACTCTATGATAGTAAATTATGGCTTTCTGATACTTAGGTAGATGCTTTGCAAAATTTAACAGTTGTGGTTTGCTTTCTTAATTGTAGTTTTCTAGTAAATTCAATTTTAGATATCAGACATATGTGGTTTTTTTTGTAGCAGATACGACTTAGAGTATCAATTGTGGCTCTGTACTGATCAGATGAAGTTTTCAAGACTCTAACTGTGTACTAGTAAAAATAGGTTGGTTTTGTGACAGGGGCATATGCGTTGTTCCAGACTATAGATGTGACTCACCTATTCAGATGCATCATAGAATGTAACAATTGTAGTTTTTTAGTAACAGAGGTAATGACAGATGTGACTAGGATATCATATGTGGTTTTATACTAAACAAATGCGAGCTATTTTGACAGATGCAACTCAAATTCAGGGACATGCAAATTGGACTAGGTTTCTAACAAATGCGACTCTAAGTACAAATGTGAGTTAATGGCAGGAAAATGTGACTCAGTTTTGATAGATGTGATAGACTGGTAAAAAGATGTGACTATACATAATAGAAGTGTTTTTCTGGTGAACAATTGCGACTTTGTTGATAGTTGCGGTTTTCTAATGAACAGTTGCAGTTTTCTAGTGAATTGCAGTGTAAACTAACTTTGTTTCATGATAAAGTTTTGACAAATAGAGACAATTAGAAGACAATATATTTTCAGTTTGATGATCATGAACATGAGTATTTCTAGAGAACAAGTATAATCCTAAGGCTGTGAAAGACAATACTTGCGTAGTTCTCACTTGGGTTTCCCCGACTATGCTTATTCAAAGTTGATGACTAGTAGCTTGACCCCACTGGCTCCCCTCCATGACACAACACTTCATTCGGGGCAGCCAAGCTACAGTACCCATGAAACTCTCATGGCATACTTCTCATCTCTACTATGAATCATAAGAACATGAGATGACTTCACAGGTCCAACCTATTGCACAAGCAAATAGATAAAGGTTTTTGGCGTAACTAGAAACAAGGGACTTTTAGTAAGGGAATTTCGTTCATGGGGTATCGTCCATGTGGCAAGAGACCATTGTTTCCCTTCTTGTCAGAAAAATACTCATGATACTTGATTGTTCCTCAAGTACTCACTTTTATATATTGGTTGGAAGTCACTCAGGTTCAACGTGTTACCGGTCTGAGTCATCTTGGGGTGAGTAATTTTTCTCACCAAGATAGGCCCAATTTCTAGAGTTGGTAATAGGTTCTCTTACACCTAGGATCACATGAATGTGCAAGGGGAGAGGATACTTATATATATTGAATCGTGGGGTAATAATAGAGTGTGCTTTCATACCAAATAGAGTAGACAGTAGTAAATATTAAACCCAAATGACAATTTTCTAATCTACCAAACAATCTATTTCAAAATAGTCTTCAACATACATCCTGCAAAACAATTCATTAGTAGTTTTGAATTGGTCTTTGTCGATCGTCCTACAAGAGGGGTTTCGAAAACTTGTCTTCTATGCTACATCCTGCAAACACTATGTTAACTCCTTAAAACACACACTGCAAACCAAAAATTAGCTAAAATAAACACACAATGAAAAACTATAAATCGGAACTTGAACCTAGAAATTTCACTAGTTAGATGTGTCACTCAAAGTAGTAGATGCGTCGTAGAATTTTACTAGTCGATTGTGTCACGAAAAGCCATGAATGTGTCAAATTTTTTTAGATGTTTCGTTGTATTCGACAGATGTAATTTGTAATATCAATTGCTTTGTTTTTTCTATTAGATGCATCGGGCCATACAATACCTGCAAAAATTGAATAAAACATCTACGAATTTTTGAAGAACGTGTCTTCACGTCAGGGTCACCAATGTAACATCCTGCAAATAGGAGATTAAAGCAATAACAATAGCAATAAATCTCTAATGTAATCTAAATATAAACAAAAAAGTACAAAGAAAACATAAACATAAACATAGAATGATCTCATCCAATATCTACATCCTTCCATGAATGACCTCGATTGTCCTTCTCCATTTCGCCGTGACCATATTCTTTCCCTCAAATTTTTAGTATGTGTGCAAATATAGCTTTAATGTATGTGATTATAGGAAAATATCAAAGATTAAACAAGTGCTCCAAAAGTCATACAATTTCGGGAGGAGTAACAATGATGAAGGTCATGTCAATTTATAAAAAAATGATTGTTTGAATGAAAGGTTGAGATTGAAAGATAGATGGATGATTCAGATTAAAAGATTCGACATGCATTGAGATAAGTGTTAGTAGTGGCATGAGTGATAAAACCTAAGAATAGAGATCAATATTAAATAATGATTTAATCTCTAGTTGGAAGTATTCAAAAATTAGAAGAATAATGTTTGAATGAAAAGGATAAAGATAGAATAATAGAAATGATCTATTCGAACACACACATAAATTAATTAATTAAAAAAAGATATTTAATTAATAAATGTGTACATGCATAAGCATCTTAACTAGATAACTGACTAGTTATGATAGATTTTATTCGTGAAAGACACTTAGACATTAAATCAGGAGATAAGTAACTGATTTAAATAGATCTTGAGTCAAGTGGGAATGAATACTTAGATAACTTAAACAATTATCTAAATATAGAAGAATATGTCAAGAGTGATTCTTTTATGAATTAAATGATTATTTAATTTGGCATTGGAAATTAGAGGATTAAATTAAATAAATTGAGATTTTTTAATTGACTGAAGAAAATATTAATGAATAATTAAAGTATTAAAGTATTTATTTAATTATAGTCAAAGGTGTGATAGGAATAAATTAAATAAGGATTTATTTGATTTCAGAAAGAGGATAAAGTTAATTAGTGACGTAATTAAATAAAGAACATTTATTTAATTAATTAGGATTGAATAAAAGATAAAAATGAATTAATTAAATAATTAAAGTTATTTAATTAATAGAAGAATAAAGGTTAAAATGACTTAATTAAATAGTTAAAGTTATTTAATTAATAGATGAGAAAGGATTTTAGAAATTAATTAAATAATTAACATTATTTAATCACGACCATGAAAATATGAATTATGAAGAAATTGAAGTCGCAGGGTTAGACCAAATTTTAGTGTCTACAGTCACCATATGTCACCATCCACTATCGCTTTTTACCACATGTCATCCTGACATTCAACCTCTGATTGTGCCATCAATGCATGACAACCTTACTGGGTCCCGTAGTTAGCATCATACTCTCATTTCCCTATTGTTGGGACTAGCTCCATAGTCCTAGTGATACACTAATGTCTCACTGATGAAATGGTCATCGAGTTGTCAGGGAGAAATCTAAACAAGTCCTATCGACAACCTTTAGTTACATTGATGAATACCATTGATTACATAACCTATCCACTTGATCGCCATGTGTCTTTGTTGTATTCGTCTTCCATATACACATCACCCTTACCTTACCACGCCTGCCATTGACATTACATTCTTCCATCACCATATTAGAGGGACAAGCTTCATAGTCCTTGTGATATTAGTTTGTCCACCTGATGAAGGTTATCATTGTTGCATCGGAGGGACTGCCTTGAGAGTCCTACTGATGAAGGAATGTCACTTCGATGAAAATAATAGTACTAAGAACACCATTCCAATGTGGGGTCCACCTAATTTTGTCTCATGTCCATGTATCACCATGTCATTACTCTATAATCCACAATAAGGATGTGGTTTAACATTCGCCCAATCTCATTACACCATGTGTTATCTCCATTATCACTACCACCCATGTTATTATGACTGGGTCCCACACTGAACACTACCTTCTAATCAATCTAATGGAGAGACACAACCAAAGGTCTCACCAATGTCATCCAGTCTTGCCAATGATGCTACCACACCCCTTATCGCTCCATTACAAAGAGATCCTTCAGAATCCTATCGATACACAGGTGTCTCACCGATGAAATGATCATTGGGCCATTGATGAGACACCAACTTGGCTCATGCTGATAAACTAGTGTCCCATTGATATGAAGGAGATGTATACCCTTAAAGTGCTAGGTAGAGGGGCTAGTCAACCTTATGGAATCAACGACATAAGTTGTCACTTAAGGTAACCTATGACAGGTATAGCATGTCAATGAAGAAATATAACACTATGAATGCCATGACTTGAAAATCGATTAGGGTTTAATAGTAAAACCCTAGAACACCTAAGAGGAAAATAAATTTTTTTAGCACATACTGTGACCTTCAGACTTGGAAAATACCATTCTGGAATCCTCTCGAAAAACCCATATTAGTTCTCCCATTATATTTTCACTCACACATTTGGAGATGCAAGTTGTCAAAATATGACAAACTTTTGGACAACATTTTGCAACCTATTCAAAATGTAACAACTTACTCCATCTCTTCTAGAGCATCAACATATATTAGTATCCTAACATGTCATTCCTTTGATACTACAT
>VDFB02256132.1:50755743-51335045 GCA_007258455.2 Sequoia sempervirens | reverse complement strand
AAGGAGGATGGGATAAGATTAATTATATACTAAAGCCTCTTGAGATGAAGAGGGTGAGAGAAAGAAACCATGATCCTGAGGGATTTATGGCATGGTTGAAAGTAAGGATTAGAAGTTCAAAATTCATTCATAACTTCTATTTCCCAGAAGATGTGACAAGAAATATTTTTGATTTTCAGTTACAAGATGATAGAAAGATGAAGTGGATTTCCTTCAATAAATTGGAGAAGGAAATAAGATCAAATGATCCATAGTTTACTTCTCTTGAAGAGATTCCAAATGAAATGAAAAGAATTGATTTTTTTTTCAAAATTTTGAGATAGTGGTTGGGCATTTGAAAGGTGAAATATTAATCCAGGACAAAGGGAAGGCTATTGAAATAGAGGAAAAAAGTGAAGGGGAAATACCTGTGATGGAAGATAGACCAACCCCTCAGCCCCCTAATAAAGTGATTGTCTTCAAGAGGAGGAAAGACAAGGTGAAGGAGAAGAAAAAAGCATTGCCAACCTCTTCTCAATGGAAGAGGAACAAAGAATCCCCTCACCAGTGCATCAGATGTCACCACCATCTCATCCTAGGTCAACTATTCCTATGATTGTGGATGTTGATTCACCTCCAAGGCAATCATCACCACCAAGGCAGCCACCTCCCAAAAGACAAAAGGTTGAATCAAGTGGCCTAATGGATTATGATGAACATTCTAATGATGAAATATGGATCATAGAAGAGGAGATACAACAAGGTATGCCTTCTCCCCCTAGGGAGATGGTACTACCTCAACAATTGGGACTTAGATTGAGAAAAGTGGACCTCATAGGAATGAATAACAAAGATGATCTTAAAGAAGAGGCTTGTACAAAGTTCATGGATGATGAATCATTTTTCAAGTCCCCTACCTTCATGGAGTTTTCTTGGAGAGCCAGAAAGGATGAGTATGTTAATAAAATTTCCAAGAAGAGGAGCCTCCACCTAGAGTTTCTTGATGTAGTTGTATAGGCCCAAGTCATAAAGGAGATGAAAGAGATTTTGCAAGAAATAACTACACAAGAAGGTAGAGAGCTAGTGAGAAAAATTGGTATTCTTTTATTGCCAAAATGGGACCTAGCCTCTGCAATAGCCTTTGATATAGTAAAGAGGTATGATAGGCCTCTATACAATTCTAAGGAGGAAGAAACCATTGCACTAAAAGGATATGAATTTAGTGAACACTAAAAAGCCAGAAGTTGTAGAACCATCTATAGACTATAAAGTGGTCTTGATTATAAAGAGCGTATCAGATACCTTAGATATTGAAGCTACTACTTATTTTGTGAATGTTGCATAGTTTACAAAGGTAGCAATTTAATTAGTGACAACTAAAAAGGAAAAAATTAGGAAATTGTGTAATGATTTGTTGATTCAATATGGTAAAGGCTAGCAAAAATAATGTAGTTGTAGACTAAAATGACATTATTGAAAGAGAAGATGCAAAATTTGTAACTTGGTGTGCCTATGCAAACAAATACTACTTCTCCTTCTACATATCAAGATCCAACACCATCTACCCGCATCCATCCCACAAGTTATTCATGGGAAATTGTGCCTTACAACATGGGGAATATGCCTATTTCAGTTGTGGATCCAAGAACATTTGGTGTACAACATGCAAAAGAACTCAGTAAAGAAGAATTACTTGAAAAGCTGAAGGAATATGAGGAAAAGTGTGACCAACATGATATGATGTTTTTTGTTAGAAATTTGAAAATTGTGGATGTAGTATTAGAGCATTTAAATAGAGGATTTTCCAAGAGATTAATTAACATCCATGCTAGTTATTCTTCCATGGTTGATGCTATAAAGAATTTTGACAAAGATAAGGAGGTAGCCATCCCACTTATGGAAAAATGAATTCCTAAACTTCAAGACTTGAGGCTAATGGATGTACGATGCAAACATGATGTGAATAAGCCTGAAAAAATTTGAAACCAACCCTTAGACTAGTCAATGGAATCTAAGAATTCTAGGGAAAGATTGAGCCTTTGGAGGCTAAGATAAGGGAGTTGGTCAAAGGTTTTGATAAATTGAATTTTGGTCTCCTTCCTGACATTTTGAAGGAAGATAGTGAGATTAAATCCCTACAAGATTGGAAGGAGGAGGCTAAGGATGTGATTTCAAAGTAAACAACCAAAATTTGTGAAGAAGAAGATATGAGCATGCTAAAGAAAAACATGGACATGCTTGCTCAACCAGGAATTTCTCTAGAAGAATTTGATAAGGAAGCTAACTAGGTTGTTACCAAGCATGCTTCATACAGGTTAAAAGCTAATAGTATTATTACTTTCAATTGGCCCACATAAGAATAATTTCAGTCATGGAATGATAAGTACCTAGATGTATTGGAGAATTGAGTTACTACCATAGGATAATCACTACAACTTTGGTCTTTTGGTCTACAACAATGGTGAATAATGGATGGGAGAAGAAAAATACATGACTTGGAACCGATATAGAATAGACCTTTGATAACGTATGGATAAAATATTATTTTCTCCCCAATTTGAAATTGTTGACAAGGATGCAAATGTGGAGGTAACTTTTTCCTCCTCTTTCTTCACTTTATTCTTTTCTTACATTCAAGATTGGTGTGTGTGGAGCAAATTTTGAAAGCACATGGATATAATGCTTAACAACAAAAGGTGCCTTATAGAAGGTGGGACATAATCTTAATCAATAAATGTAAATGAATTTTGTCCCATGTGATATTTACCTCCATTTGAATTGCAAATATAAATATAAAAGGGAATATATGTTGTAACAATCCAATAGGAATAGGACATGTGTACATTTTGGCCCAAAGCTTGTTTTCTCCTTCATTTCTATAAGAAGGAATTCAAGTCCATATGTATGGGTTGGTTATTGATTCACTACAAATATTTTTGTAATGAGAATACAAATAATTTTCTAGAGTTTTGTCTTAGGTTTTGAGTTTGGTCAATATGCATATGTAATTTTTAATGATAGTACTACAAAATTGAATAGAAAATGGTGCAAATTTGAGACCATTTCTCTCCTAGTGTATTCATTATTTGAGCTATGAATAAAATGATCAAGGGTTTTTTTATTGGTATCATTGTGTTTCAATGATGTATGACTTTCATCTTTGTTTTAATTCAAGGAATTAATTAAATTGCTCAAGTGAAGCTATAGGTTCATGTAATTCAAGTACAAGGATCTTTATAAGAAGTTATGGTTTGGGATACAATTTTGTTATGTTGTAATTCAATTTTGTCAAATATTTATGATTCTATGTGTTATTATATTATCCAACTATGTTTGTGTTGAGATTGAATCCATTCCTAGGGTAAGGCACCAATCTCAGTTGTGTGCAAGATAAATATTCTTGGTTGTTCAATAAAAAAATCAAATTTATAAACAAAATTTTAAATGAACTACAATTGTTACTTTTTTATGTTAAGTTCTTCCAGTCTCATGCTCTAAATATTGAGTGTTGTCAAGGAGTAGCCAACTTCTTAGAATGTTCCATTTATTGAGCTGTTATATGAAAATTTATTTGTTGTTTGCAATGTATCTGGTTATTGAGTGTATAAGTTTTTAGGTACATTGTGGGATCACCCTCCCAGTTCTTGCAAAGCCTAAAGTGTATGAGGAAAGAACTCCTACTTTCACTTGTTTTTTGGCCAATCCTTTCAGGCTACTAAGGACTAGAACTGGCAATTTCATAGGCTTCCTTGAAGATAATCTTGGTTCTTAGAAAACAACCAACACACCATCCAATCAACCTTGATCAACACCATTTAATCTCTACTGTTACCTACTATATCGCTAGGTGAAAGCATGGACCCAAAAAATATTCATAGGTTGGCAAGCTAATTCCACCTATCAATATATTGTGTCATCTTAAACTAGCTCCTTATGCCACCATTGTTGTATTGAAGAGACTTAAAATTACTCACTCTGATGTGGTGTTGTCTCTTCAATACACCTTGTAGCTTTGATCATCATTCGATCAAAAAGGTTTGATCTCCATCATTGATCAAGCTTCATTTCTATGTCAAAGGGACTTCAAAGTAGCTCCAACTGATATGATGTACTCACCTTGATATATCTTTCTACCTTGATGACCATAGTCGATCTTTGTCATGAGAATACACACATCGACAACTAGAAGGCTAGGTAATTGGATGTGAGTTGCCCAATGAGTTCAAAGGAATAAGTTACAACTTATGAAACCTATAACTATTGATACATAGTCAATGATGAAATACAAATTATACTTGAGCACCAAGACTATTGGACCTAGAGTTTAACCAGTAAACCCTAATTTTGTCTGAGAGCACAAGTAATTGATTGTAAAACACATTTGACACCTTCTGATCTTGCAAAGAATATATTTGGAATGCTCTCAAAAACCCACATCAAATATGGACTCTGATTTCACTCTTGTCATCTAGAAGACCCTCTTGCAACTATGTGTCAACTTTTCATGACATTGTTGCAACATTTTAGCAACATTGCAACATCTACAAAATGTGCTCCTTTGCATTTACAACTGCTCACACACTTCCAGAACTAGATCCACATCTCTCATAGTCATCCTCTATCATCATGCAAATATTATTCCTTGCATGATATCCCATTTTTACATTAATGAAAACAATATTTCAACAATCTACCCCTTTTTCATTAATGGAAAAACTAGATGCTCAACCTATCAATGGTATGATAATATCTAAGCTCAACTTCTTGAGACTTTGCACAAATTTCACCCCCTTTGACATCAATGGAAAAGGGAACATTCCCCATAAAAACATACCCCCCCTTTGACAAGAAATTCAAAGAGAAAGTGGGGATCCTTGAATCAGAAACC
The DNA here is from genome assembly GCA_007258455.2 of Sequoia sempervirens. Taxonomy (NCBI): domain Eukaryota; kingdom Viridiplantae; phylum Streptophyta; class Pinopsida; order Cupressales; family Cupressaceae; genus Sequoia; species Sequoia sempervirens. The sequence continues at coordinate 51,330,178 of VDFB02256132.1, read as the reverse complement.
ATCTAGTTGTTAGAAATTTGTAAAATAATTTTTTCCCAACTTGATCTATCATTAATTTTCTAGGGAAAAATTAAGAACCAATGAAGCTCCCCTTGGATTCATTCCCTATCACTAATATTTGGTGATATGATGTTGGAGAAATTACTCCAAAATTCTAGCTTAGATATTCAAATTGATCCTTTGGAAGAGGCTTGGTGAAAATGTCAACCACTTATTCTTTGGTGGGAACATATTCCATGTTGAACTCTTTATTTGAAAAATTCTCACTAATGAAGTGATACTTTATGGATATGTGCTTTGTTCTAGAGTGTATAATTGGATTATTTGAGATATTTATTGCACTTGAATTATCACAAAGAATAGAGATAGGTTCATTGTACTCTACCTTAATCTCCTTAAGTGTCTGCTTCATCCATAGGAATTGAGTACATGTTACTACTACATGCTTTGCTTCTACTTTGGAAAGAGTGACTAATTATTACTTCTTGCTCATCTAGGAAACCAACTTGTCTCCCAAAAAGAATGCTCCACCACTTGTGCTTTTCTATCATCGACACATCCAACCAAATCAGCATCTGTATATGCTATGAAAGAAAAATTCTTGCTCTTGGGATACCACAACCCATAATCAACAATAATTTTGATGTATCTAAATATTATTTTCACTATGTTGACATGAGAATCCTTTGGTGCAACCTGAAATATTTCTACCATACACATTGCTTGTATAATATCTGGTCTTGATGCAGTCAAGCATAGTAAACTTCCATCATTGGTTTGTACATAGTTTGATTTGCATTTAGTGATTCATCTGATTTTCTTAATTTACAACTAGTTATCATGGGGGTACTAACGGGTCTCTGCTATCCTCCATACCAAAATTATTGAGCATTTCCTTAGCATACTTTGTTTGAGATATAAATATCCCATTTTTTGTTTGTGCTATTTGTAAACCAAGGAAAAATAAAAACTCTCCAAACATTAAAATTTTAAATTCATCTTGCATGTTTGTAGAAAATATTGTACACATTTTATCATTGCTACCTTTGAATATGATGTCATCTACATATACAAAAACAATGATCATGTGCTCATCTTTTGAGTTAAAGTACATATTTCTATCTACAAATCCTTTCTTGAATCCTTGTTGCTAAAGATATTGGTCTAATCTATAATACCATTCTCTTTGTTCTTGCTTAAAACCATACAACACCTTCCTCAATCTGAAAACATAATCCTCTTCCTCTAATAGCTAAAAATCTTCTGGTTGTTCAATGTAGACTTCCTCGTCAAGATTTCCATTTAGAAATGAAAATTTCACATCCATCTGATACACTTTAAATCCTTTATACACTAAAAATGCAAGAAACATTCTAATTGATTCTAATCTTGCCATAAGTGCAATTTTTTCTTCATACTCAATTCCTTCAGCTTGCACATACCCTTTACACACCAATATTGCTTTATTCCTTATCATAACTCTATTTTCATTCAGCTTGTTTCTAAACACCCATTTAGTGACAGTGAGATTTTTTCTTAGGGATCTAGGAACCAATTCCCATGTTTTTCTTTTCAATCTAATTTAGCTCTTCCTCCATGGATTTTATCTAGCTCTCATACTTGATAGCTTTAGTAAATCTCTCTGGTTCAATTAGAGATGGGAGATAAAAAATTACTTGTTCCTTATTCTTTGTAAGTCTTATCTTGGTATAAACTCCATTTTTGTAACCAATTATTTGATATGTTGGATGATTTTTCTACACATACTTTGCAGGTGCTCGTTCAACCTCTTTTTCACATTCTTCATCCTTGTTTCCTTCATTTACATCACCTTCTTCTTCATCTTCTGATTCAATTTCAAAGTTGTTTTTGCTAGGCTTAACTAGATTAATATCTTAGTCAACCTTGACATTGACACTTTCTACAATCTTGTGCAGCCTCTTGTTATAAAAGTTATAAGCTTTGCTTTGTGTTGACTATCCTAAGAATATCCCTTCATCACATCTAGAGTCAAAGCTTCATAATTTTTCATCTTCTCTCTTTATGTAGCATATGCTACCAAACACCTTGAAATTCTTGAGAGATGCAGATTTACCATACCAAAGTTCATATGGAGCCTTGCCACTGTTTGGTCTTAGAAGATCTTTGTTTTGAATGTACAATGCAGTGTGAAATGCTTCTTTCCAAAAAAAAATTTCAACTTGGCCTCACTCAACATTTCTCTATCAATATCTTTAACTATTTGGTTCCTTCTTTCAACCACTCCATTCTGTTGTGGATTTTTTGGTGCAAATTATTGCCTATTGATTACATGGTCTTCATAATACTTACTAAATTCACTTGATGTGAATTCTCCTCCTCTGTCTGATCTTAAACACTTGATTCTCCTATTAGTTTCCTTCTCAACAAGCTTCTTGAATATCTTAAACTTCTCAAATGCTTCAACCTTCTCCTTTAGAAAGGTTACCCATGCCATTCTAGTATAATAACCAATTAGTAGCATAAAATATCTCTCACCTTGTAATCCTCTTGTCCTTGTGGGACCACACTAATCAGTATGAACTATTTTCAAGGGTTTTTTGGTTGAATAATCCTTTGTTGGAAACTTAAACCTTGTTTTCTTTCCTTGTTGGCATCCTTTGCAAGTAGTGCTTGTAGGATTCATTAACTTAGGAATGCTTCTAACCAGTCCTTCTAATCTTATCTTTTCCAAATTATCAAATTTTACATGCTCTAATCTTCTATGCCACAAGCAACTCTCATCTGCTTGGCTTATTAGACAATTTTTTCCTTTTACCTCACATAGGTTATATAGATTGTTGTTAGTCTATACTCCTTGTGCAATTGTCTTACCATTCTTTCTTATCTTGTATCCTTCTAAATTAAACATAATCTTGTAGCCATGGTCACACATCTGATTGACACTAAGAAGGTTATGTTTCAAACCTTCAACATAAAGGACATTTTTTGTCTTATTCTTTCCATCTATGCCCAAGATTCATTTACCTCAAATCTTCATTGTAGTATTATCACCTAGGCTGATTGATCCTCTTTACGCTTCTTGAGTTCTATAAATTTTTTCTTGTCTCCAGTCATGTGCTTGGAGCATCCATAATCAATTACCCAAAAAAATTGTTTCTTTTCATGCAATGCTATTTGGGAAACCATAGATTGAGTGGAAATTTTTTACTTTTCCTTCCACTCCTTCTTAGGTTTCTTTTATATCTTCTCTCCCTCTTCCTTAGGAACCTTAGATTCCTTTTCCATTTTGGGTGTGTTTTTCTTCTTCCTAGACTAAACATTTGGTCTTATAAACTTTTTTCTATAGTTTCTAGCTACATGACCAAAATTGTTGGAGTTGTAACAGATTACATTCATATCAACGAAGGGATTAAATGGATTTTTTCTTAAAAAATTTATACTCCTTTTAGGAATGATTCTACATTCTATAGCCATATGACCAAACTAATTACATGTATAACAATATCCATTAAAGTATGATGAATACCTATTCATAGAATTTCCTTGAGTTGGATGAGGTGGTCTTCTTTATCTTGGCCTTCTTGGATCATGCACTCTTGTAAATCATTCAACATCCATTCTTGTCATGTTATGCTTCTTCCTTTGTTGATCAGGGACTGATTGGTTATTCTTCTTGTCTTCCATTGACTTATTTTCTTCATCTTAGCATACTTCTCTTCTCCAACACCTTCCTTATAAGGTTTCTCACCACTTGAACTTCACTTTTCTTCTGCTCTAAATCTTTCATAAAGTCTTACAAACTCATTGATGAAGGAACTCTTTCCTTTCTCCAACCCTAAACCTGAGTTATCCTTGTTGAAATGTTTTTGTGTGCTCAATAATTCATCAAGGATCTCTAATCCTCCCTTCAGCTTTAACCCTCTTTCAAACTACTCCTTGGCTATCTCCAAATATTTTCTTAAGGTAACTACTTTTTCCTCTAGCTTCATGTATATGTCTATTTCAGATCCTAATTTGGATTTCATCACTTCTTCCATTCTTTTGGCTTCCTCCATTTGAAGTTTCAGACTTACTACCATCTAATTAAATTCCTCAAGCTCTTTAGTTAGATTATTATTCTCTTTTTTCAATCTTTCAACTTCATCTCTTAGAATGTCAAGATCTTCTAAGGTAGAAATGAGTTCTCCTTCTAGATCTATTTCAACTTCTTTTTCACCAAGATTCTTACCCATACTATGCTTATACTTCATCAAGTCTTTGACCATGAAGATAAATTCTTTCTTTTCTTCTTCCATTACAAGAGCATGGTCAAGTTCATCATCTAAACTATCATTAGCATTAGATGGGTTAATTTATTCTTGAATATACAAGATCTTCTTTTTCTTTCCAAAACTCTTCTTTTTAGGGTAACAGGTTTTCTTCATCTTATGATCTTCTTCTTGTTCAGGGTTATCCTTTTTGTAGGGGTACTTAGAAGCAAAATTTCCTATTTTACCAGAATCAAAGAATTTGAAGGGTAACTTACCTTTGTACTTGCCAGATCTTCTCCTTAATCTTCTAATGAAGTTTGCTTCTTCATCATCAATATTTCCTTGTTTAGATGCAATGTCTATAGCCTTATCTTTCTTATGTGCTTCATCCTTTTCCTTTTTTACAATCTTGAATGCATTTTCTCTCCTAGAAGGCTCAACATCTCCCATCCTCATTTTATATGCAGTGAATATACCATGCAAATCATCAAGAGTGAGTTTTTCTATTTCTCTTTTCTCCTCTATTACTGAGATCTGGGGGTCATATTTTTTTGTCATTGAACTTATAACTTTTTGTATAGTGACATTTTAGTTAACCTCTTCTTTGTATCCTTTAATAGAGTTTAGTACATCTTCAAATTTCAGAAGATAGTATGCAATATTCTCATCTTCAGTCATCTTCAGGCCTTCAAATATAGCTCTCAACACTTATAGTTTTTCCAACTTTACCTTGTCATCTCCTTCAAAGATATTTTTTTCACTTATCCGAGACAACATGTGCAGTCCTACAATGCATAATATTGGCACACACATATCTAGGAAAACTATGGATAATGGCATGCCTTGCTCTTTCATTATTCTCATAGTCCTTCTTCCTTGTAGCACCAGTGGGAGGAGTGGGAGGAGGAACATAGTTGTTCTTGATAGACATCCAAACATCAAATCCTAGAGATCCCAAATATGTCTCCATTTCATGGCACCAAAAAGCATAATCCCTTCCATCAAACATAGGAATTTTATTTGTGGAAGAACCTTCCTAATAGTCCATAGTGTTCACACTACTAGAATCTACCTGAGTTGATTAAGCTTCACCTAGGGAACCTAGGGCTCTAATACCAATTGTTGGAACACAACAATCTACTGAGAGGGGGGTGAATTAGTAGCTTTAAAATTTTAACCCTTAAACACTTTGTGCAGATAAATTCTTTAAACCCTTAATATGCAGATTGGGACTTAACATGTAAATACATGAACATACACACACACAAGCATCACATAACACAAGATGTACATGGAAAACCTAATATGGGAAAAACCATAGTGAGAAATGTTGCTAGGAGCTACTATCCTAATATAGCCTCATAATCTAATATTCAGTTATAATGCTTTAAGGGCACCAACCCTAAGGAAACAACAATCCCCTAGTTTTAGGAGCACCCACTCCAAGGGAGAAGCCACTCCCTAATTTGAGAACCTACCCCGATATCTAATGACACTCACTAATTAGACTTTAAATTTAGATTATTACAATTTGATTACAATTCTATGTTGCAACCTATTTGCAACTGCACATGTTTTGCACCCCTCTTCTTCTTATTTTCTTTTCCTCTTCTCAGTTAGTGCATATTGGGTCCACCTACAAAAGCTCACTTTACTCTACAACATATGCACTATTTCTGCTGCAACACCAATCTCTCATCACACTTCCACCCTTAGTCAAAAATTGATATCATACTTTGTATCTCTTTTATCGACCAACAGTGATTGCCTTGAGATTCTCATCCACTTACAAGATATTAGTTAGGGTTTACTAGTATATTATTCATCACACAACCCCTGTATCAAGCCACATCCACATTAAATTTGGATATAGAGAATTTTCTAAGAATATCAGTCTACAAAACCCTAGGATCAGATATACATTTAATTTATTACTTTGTTTATTCGATTATCTCAATCTTTGTTGTCTCAATAATTTGTGCCACCATCCTATAAATCAGATCTTCAATTATGTTGGTAATTGGTGTAGTTATACCAATTAATTCCATTCACTATGTTGTTAACCTTGGAAAATTTAAGGCACAACTATTGGATAAACCTTCTTCAAATTTGTATCATTGATCTTTACTTATCTGGTGTCCACATCATCACCACACAATTGACAATAATGATGTGAATTGGTCTATCATTCAACCACTAGGCACCACCTATCTGCACGTCACCATCCACCTTTATCACCTTCCTATTGGGTCCCACCTTCAAATTTTTGAAGGGACTAACATTTTGGTATTATCGATATTCATCCTTCTCCTCGGTGAGGTGCCTTCGCATCTACACCATCTGATCAAACTCAATTAATGTTATTCAATCTCTACTATTTCCCACTATATTTCTAGCTAAAATCATGGGCCCACAAAATCTTCATGGGCTAGTGGGCTAATGCCACCTATCAATCTCTTGCATCATCTTCCACTAGCTTCTTATGTCACCATCATTGTGTCGAAGAGACTTATAATTACTCACTCTAATGTTGTGTTGTCTCTTTGATATACCTTGCAACTTTGATCATAGTCTGGTGAACAAGGTTTGATCTCCACCATTGATCAAGCTTCATTACTATGTCGAAGGGAATTCAAAGTAGCTCCCACTGATATGATGTAGTCACCTCAATATGTCTTTCTGCCTTGATCACCACCATCGATCTTCGTTATGAGCATACACAAATTGATGACCAGAAGGCTAGGTAATTTGGGGTCGATTTCCCAATGAGTTCAAAGGCTTAAGTTACAACTCATGCAACCTACAATCATCAATACACAGTCAACAATGAAATGTAAATTCTGCTTGATCCTAAGACTATTGAACCTAGGGTTTAACCAGTAAAGCCTAGTTCTATCTAAGAGCACAAGTAATTGATTCTAGAACATGTTGATGGTTTTTTTGGCACAACAACAACTCAGATAGAATACAAGTATCCTATCTCTCTTGAAAGTTAAATCTATATTAGCAAGCCTCAAGAGATAACCCTAAGGTCTCTAATGTCAGATCTTGACAATGCATAAACAACTCAAATAATATTTTAAAATGTTGGTAATCACAAGGGGCCTTACAAATGGACAATGTTGGAAGTGTACTTTCATCAGATGTAACAATATGGTGGTGCTTTCAATCCTAAAACTAACATAGGTTTCAAAGAAATATCAAAAGAGAGAAATGGTTCATAGAGATTTTAAGACTAGCACCTAAGATCAATCACAACAATGATGAATGTTGCAGATGGACATATCCCCAATAAAACCACTCTCTTCTTGATCAAGGAAAAACCCACAACTTTACAGAAATGGTGCAATCTTCTAAGGAAACTGGATATTTTTATACTATGAACATTCATCCACACACTCAATAACTGGTGCAATGTAAACAAGCATTCACAGTTGAACTAAGCAAAAAATGAGGCCTAGACACTTTACACAACTTACAATTAGCAAATTGCTAAAAGTATGGACTAGAGATCAATCAACGTCATTAGAATTTCACCATCATTGCAAAAGAGTTGAAGTCTAACATCTAACATTTGAGAATCAAGAACAAGAAACCATAAACTGTCAAAGTGTAGCACAAAGCTTGCAAAATCAACAATCCAATTGCATTAACTTCTCTAATATTACATAACAATTTCTAGTTTCTCTCCTCTCCTACAACTATTGACTTGCATAATCTAACTCCTAACTTATCCAATTTTGGCTTCCTACAACTTCTAACTTCTAAAATCTAACCCCTTACAAATGAGAAGGCACTAGCCTTTTATAGAAAATTACATTTTGAACCAATGGCCAGGATTTAATTCATCAAATGGCTGCAATTTCTCTTCTAGAATCATCAAGCTATTAAATTAGGGTTTTGGAAAATGTGGTACATTATTATTATCCAATGAAATCCATCCAGTTACAATCTTGAGCAATAAGAAAATAATATTCTACCAACTTGACATTAATGAGAATTCTTATTGGATGATGAAATCAACTTCACATGTCTTGTAGAAAATTTCCCCAGCTGTAGATAGGCTTGGCATAGATTCTTATGTACGAATATTTCAATCAGGACTAAACTAAGGACCTCTTTGGGATGATTCCATAAGCACCTCTTGATGGATGAATAAACCTACACACCACAAATTTTCAAGGACTAATTAATTTCAAGAATTGCAAAGGTTTAAATAAATATTCATATATATGATAACAAGTCTTAGGTTTTAAATAATTAAGGGACTAATCCTATGTATGCGAAGCATTAATGCATTATCCCTTATAATATCATAAATATCGTAGAGGTTCCATGACTCATAAACTGTTGACTATCTCAGATCATGCCATATCAACCATCTACATCAAGCTTAGACACTCAACCAAATTTTGAAATTTGAAATCCTTGGATACAACACTCCTTTCCTCATTAAACAACTTCACCAAACTTATTTCCTACTTCACTAGGTGTTGCCACCTTCAAAGCCAAATAATTTTGTGTCCACTTTTATATATCGGCTGGAAGTCCCTCGGTGTTAGGGTGCTACCGGTCTGAGTCGTCCTAGGGTGAGTACTTTTTTCCACCAGAACAGGCCCAAGTTCTAGAGTTAGTAACCATTTCTCTTACACCTGGGATCACCCAAAAGGGCAAGGGGAGAGGATACTTCGATTACTCAGTCATGAGGGTGACAAAAAAATGTGGGTCTGGTTTTCTGATCACCTAGTTTTCACAAGGTGAGAGCATAATCACCTACCACCTTTAAGAACAGTCAGACAAAATCAAGCACACATTCATTTTAATGCACCAAAGGAAGTTTTTTCTACACTAGAAATGACAAACACGTTGTTTGAGAAATGATTCTTCAACTAATGGAGCTGCAAAACCACAAGTTAGTAGTTTCATCCACCAATCTTGGACCCACGACAAGTAACCGCCACATGATGTGAACTATGATTAGTAACACAAACCTATACTAGGAAGAGTGCAGAAAATAAAACCAGAATGCTAAAGAAAACAAAAAGAACAGAGAAAAAAAAAAACACATCAAAAACTCAAATGCAAATGAGAAGAAAACATTACCAATAAATTGCATCACAACAGAGCGAATGCGTCACTCTATGTTGTAAATGCAGCTCGGGAGTTCAAATGTAACTCTTCAGACTTTGACAGCGGCACGCCAGAGTGATTGTGGTGTTTGATTATGCGAGTGCATCGTGATGCATCAGATGCGCCATGATTTTAAAAAAAATGAATGTGTCGCTTCGTACCTGTACCTACAAAAATGATAGAGAACACACGAAAACCATACATAAATAATAACAAAAAATAGAGTCGTCTTCATGTCGGGTTCACCAAATGTATCAATGGGTTAAATTTTAGGATTTAGGTTTGTAATGATTAGATCAATAATATAAACCCAAAGAAGTTATGAAGCACAATGAAAACAAATAATAAGAACGATTATACCAGATATTCGTTGAAGCTTCCATGGTTCACCTCGATAACACCTCCTAGCTTGTAGCGTGTGATTGATGCCCTCAGATCGAGTGTGTGAGCAATTTGACTATGACATTGTCCTATGCAAGTTTTGAAGGATTTGAGTAAAACTATGCCTATGCCTATGCCAATGATAAATGACTATAACAAATGATAAATGACTATAATGCCTATAATAATGAAGTGGTCCCTAAATTATGAGCAAAATTGACATTTTATAGAAAACGTAATTTTGAATGGACGAATGAGATCGACTCTTGATAGAAACCTAAAATCAGAGGACGAGATTTAATTTGATAATCCCTAATAAGGGTTAGGGAAAAATCCTTAGACGAGTGGTCAAGATGTCATATGAGAGAATCGAATCGATGGTGGAGAAAAGATGAGATAATTAATTAGGAAAATAAAGATTTTCAAAAATCAAGAAGATAAAGACTACCTGACTTATGAGATTTTGAAAAATCAAGAAGATAAGAGGTAGACTGAAAAGCAAATTTGAAAAATCAGGAATCTCCTCACTTTATTTGATTTTTGGAAGAAAGCTACCAATTTGAATTAAACCAACTCAAAATATGGATTTTGTCCGATAATAAATAATATTTTTCAGATTATTTACTAAAATGAAGTGACAGTTAATAAAATGAAATCATTTTAAATAATAAATTGATTTAAAATGATGGAAATGTTAAATTGAGTAATTAAATAATTAAAGATAATTATTTAATTTTAGAGAATTATGACTGATAATTAAATAAATTCATAAATTCATTTAATTATGGAAATTAGTGACATATTGAATAAATAAATAAAATTTATTTATTTAATAATCAGGAAGAATAAATGGATAAGGGTAATTAAACAAATTAACAAATTTATTTAATTAAAGGAAGACTTTAGACAATTAAAGACATATTGAATAAATAAATAACATTTATTTATTTAATAATCATGAAGAATAAAAGGACATGAATTAATTAAACAATTATAAATTATTTAATTAATAGTTGAATGTGGACCAAGGACATAATTAAATGTCATAATTATGCTAGGGCGAAAGTGGTAAAAATGAAGCTTGCTGGCCTAGGTCATTTTTAAGTGTCTACATTTTGCCCCTCTTTGTCATAATGCCGCTTGTCGTGTTGTGGCAAAGAAAATAAGTCAAAAATATGCCCCAGTGAAGGTACAGAGTATCAATGCCCCCTCGGGAAAATTTTCAAATTTTGGATCAGCGGAAATTTTTTTTGGAAAGGGTCCTGATAAGTCAATTTGATGACTAGAAAAACAATGGTGTAGACGGTTTCAGGTTCTGACACATTTAAGGTAGCCAATGGAGTGGTCAAAATTGATCGAATGAGCCTCTAGTAATAACCTAGTTGACAAATGCCATTTTGACTTTATAAATAGGTTGACAAAGGGGTAAAAGTCAATTCATTCTTACTATTCACTTTGCAAATTTTGAGAGCTAAGAGCGAAAAGAAGTGCAGTGAGATCGTGTGGACTTTCAAGCGGCTAGAGGGCTCAGAGCCAGCAGTATGTACCCCTAACTCCCTTTGTAATTTTTTTGATTTACGTGCCAAAATTTAGGTTTTAGGGGAACAACGAATGCGTCCCAACGCACATGCGTGCACGTAAGCTACATTTGACTTCGCGTTCGACGCATTTGCTAAGTCATGATGCAAGTGCAATGGTGGTTTATGGTAGACCGAGGGTTTGCAATGCATTTGATAAAAACTGTGACACATTCGCCTTTTTGAGCCACATTTGAAAGTTAGAATGCCGCAATTGCTAGTTTGCGATGCATTCATGTGTTTAAGTGATAGATTTGAATGGAACGATGCAATTGTCATATATCATGATGCAAGTGCTCTGATGAGACACATTTGAGCAGTCGAGTGACGTAATTTCCATGTTGTGAAGCATTTGAAGTATTAAACGACACATTCAATGTTTTGCAACGCAATTGCAGTCAATGCGACACATTTGACTTTTACTTTGACTAGGGTTGATTTTAATACTTTTCCAATTTGAAATGCTTTTGATGATATTGACAATTGTCTAGAGGGTACTAATGCATTGTTTGGCTTTGTGCAGAGACAACTTGCCCCTATTTATACATGAGAGAGCAGACCGATGACATTCTGGTTTGTTGATCAGTTGACTCTGCGGGAGCGGTGATGACTGATGCGGCTAGGTTTGTTCTATGTCACCTATATGCCCACCATTCAGGAAAATAGGGGACTACTGACCGTGTTGTGCGAGTGTTGGCATTCCAAGACATGTTCCTTTCATCTGCCGACGGGTGAGGTGACTATTACACTAGAGGATGTGTACCACATTCTACGCGTGCCGATCCGAGGAGAGTGGATTGTCTATGACCCTCGTCATGGCGAGTAGACCTTGAGGGCATAGAACTCGGCATCTAGGGATACGACATCCAATGGGAATTCATGGCGGAGCACTATGCTCATTTTGATGCATTCCTAGTGACACTTATTGGCAGTATTTTGATTCCTGACTGTTGGGGACATGTGTTCCCTATTGGCTAGGGATGAGATGAGAAAGGATAGTGTATGCCTGGGGCCCTTGTCTATTGGGCACACTCTACCACCAACTACACGAGGTCGTCTACCGGAGAGCCGAGAGTATCTCATGTGGACTACACTAATGATGATTTGGGCTTGGGAGCGCATAGCTATATTTTGACCACCCATTCAGAGGCCACAGCTAGCTGAGGGGATGCCCTACACTATTATTATGTCGGTGCCTTACAACAGATGCGGATGGGAGAGATGGGTTGGTGGCGTCACAAGATTGATACTATGGTGTCATTTATTTGGAGGCCGTACAGAGACTGCCAATAGTGGGATGACGAGGTGGACCATCTCAGCCTATGCAAACAGTATCGATACTTGATTGGCAAGACAGTGTAGAGCCAACTGATCATAGAGATGTATCTATTGCAGTGTGTCCTCAAACAGTTCGGAGAGCAGCAAGGTGTACCTGTAGGAACACCCAAGTATGCTCGATCTTCCCGAGAGTATGCTTGGGGGCCAGCCATTCCAGTAGCATTTGCAGAGTAGCAAATTGATGGGCTAAGAGCTTAGCTGTGGGGATGGAGAGGTGGGATTGCAGATCCTGGGACCACAGTAGATTATGACCTATGGTGGCAGGCACATATACCAGTGCCACTGACAGATCCTAATGGGCCAACACCTGTGGATAGATGGTCAGTGATACCTCTTGTGCCAGAGCCAGGCAAGGAGGCAAAGGTGGTGATAGGGGTAGAGGTTGAGGGAGGGATGGAGGCAGGGACAAAGGTAGAGGGAGAGATGGAGGCCGAGATGAAGGCAGGGATGGGGGTAGAGACGGAGGTCGGGGTGGAGATGACGGAGATGATGGGGATGATGGAGGAGATGGCCATAGACAGAGGAGAGATGGTCAGAGACAGGGCTGAAGGGTGCATCCATGTGTGGAAAGGGTAGCACTAGATGCTATCCTAGAGGTGGCCGAGGAGGGAGAGAGAGAGGAGGAGGAGAAGTCACGATAGGTGGGAGAGGAGGAGAGATAGGAGGATGTGGTAGAGGTGGAGAGACAGGAGGAGGAGAGACATGAGGAGGAGTAGCCAAGGTAGGAGGAGGAATCTAGATAAGAGGAGGATTCCAGATAGGAGGAGGATGTAGACGTGGATGTGGGAGTCAGTGGAGAGGATGCAATAGAGGATGATGATGATGATGATGATGCCATAGACGAGGATGAGAGACTGCTGTGATTTAGGATGGTGGAGGGAGATGAGATACCATCCACCTCGGCACTGCCCCATGATGCCACGATAGACCAGAGGGTGGAAGACCTTCAGAGGAGATTGGATGAGAGTGCTGCATATGTCTGAGCACTGTAGTTAGAGCTAGAGGTGGCTCTGGTAGAGTGGGATTAGGTAGTGATTCGTCAATAGGACTCAGCTCAGTGGTGCTTCGAGTTTTTCACATTATGTACAGGGCCTTCTAGAGATATGGCTCGTGAGCTGGCTAGGGTGAGCACGAGGTTGGGATAGTATAAGACATTATATGAGCAGGAAGTGCCTCCTGAGCGACGAGATCCTACATTGTCGCATCACAGATGAGGACAGGTAGTGGCTACTGATCAGGGAGTGGGAGTAGCAATAGGAGTCACACGAGTGCAGGAGGGTCTACCTCGTCAGGGCACACATTAGGGCATAGGTCCTACCACTCTCACAGGCATGCCTCGAGTCATCACTCAAGCCACAGTCATGGGTCCACTAGTTCAGGGTAGAGATCAGTACAAAGGCAACCAGTAGTAGCAGATCCTTCTATTTCTCAGAGCCAAGTAGCAATGACATCACAGGTGTCTATTACCGTGGAGATGATGGCATCAGTGTTAGTTCCATTGGTTGCATAGACAGAGGCTACCATAGGTCCACCCATCATTTCAGTGCCAGTCATAGAGCTCCAGCCACCACACTCTTCGCCACGAGGGAATGATGAGTGTCTACCCTAGGGGCATTTTTGTTATTATGACGTATTATGTATAGACCATTGAGCCTACGAGCTCCATTTTTGGGATATCTGTTGACTCTATCCTGTGACATTGTATATTTTTGAGATGATATTATATGATGATGTAGTTTTGATGTGGCCTACATGTGTGTTATGCGATGTTATTTGATTTATGCATTATGATATATGTGATGTGATGCCTTATGCATGATGTTGATTGATGATAGATGATGGTGTATTTGTATGTTCTATGATGCTTTCTTATGATATGATGCCATGATGATGCCATGCTTATTTATATGTTATGTTGATTTTGTGATGATGGCAATAATGATATGCATAATGTATTTATTTGAGTGGATTCCATGTTTATGATAACATGAATGCAATATGCAATGACATGTATATGATTTAATGCTATGGATGATGTATGTATGGACCTAATGCAATGTTTATATGACCATGTATGCACCTATGTTTTTGTATGTCATAGGATATCATCATGAGATGGATGAGAGAAGATGACCAGACCGAAGGAGATGCATGTTAATTCCTATACCAAATGCTTCAAAACTTTACCATAGGACTTTTAATATTTATTGCTCTTAATCATCATTGGGAAAACTATTGTAATGGCCAACAAACACCATGATATGTCATAGATCAAGGTGTGCAAGGTCATACCATCACATAAGACAAGCAGTCATAGAAAAGGATGATCATGACTCAAACTAAGAGCGTGATTGCCCTAGTCTTTTGTCATAATCAACCAAAAGCCGAAAAAAAAGACAAGAAGGGCAATTCATGAAATGTCGTTGCTTCTCTAAATCTTGTTTCTAGGACATCCTTGAGAAACTAGTGGCATGATTGCCAAAATATAAAAATAAAGCCCTTATCATGATACGTCGTCGCTTTTCTAAATCCCAGAATCAAGACTTCACTGTGAATCTAGTAATCATGCGTGTCAATCGTGTGGATACGTCACTGCTTCTCTAAATCTTATTATTGGGATCTCGCTGAAAAACTAATAACATGATAGAAATCCAAAAGACAAGTGCCAAGTGTTTTCCAAGTGCATATGGATATCCATTGTTTTGATATCAAGATGTCAGGTTTGATGATGATGAGATGCCAGAGTGTCAAATTTTTAATGATGCCAAGATGACAAATGTTGAAAATTGTCGAATTCAGGAATGACACATCCTGAATAATGTTGACGTCGAGAGGATTGATCCCTAAATGTCAAAAGGGGTCCCTCAAAAATGATGATGATGCCTAGGAAGTACACATCCTAAGGCATAAATGATAGAGTTTGTTCTTTAGAAGGACACATCTGAAGAATACTGATGTTAAGAGGAGTGATCCTTAGATGTTAAGAGGATCCCTCAAAATGTCGAATGACAGTGACGATGCCAAGGAAGGACACATCCTAAGGCATGAATGACAGAGGTTATCTTTCAAAAGGACACATCTGAAGGCTAACCAAGAGTTTGACAATTTGACAGGTTATGATGATTTGACTTGTTTTGAATGAGTTTGACTTGTGTTGACTATATGTCGATATTGTCATGACGATATGATTGATGTGCTGATGAGATTGTCATATTGAAATAAATGATTGCCATAATTTTTTCTTAGGAGTTTATCCATTTGGGAATGATTCACTTTGTCTTGAAGACCTTTTGACGTGTGTGTCAGTGTGATGCCATGAATCCTAATGGACTGACCTAGTGTGGCCTCGGGGGCTCATCAACAGATGGCGTTGCCTACGTCATGCACTCAGAGACCTCATAGCTTAACATGACCAATGAATTTGTATTGATGACCAAAGATTGCATCATGATTTTATTTTGACAAACCTAAAAGGATTGACTTAATGTCTCGGGGACTCGAAAATGAGTATTGCCTATGTATCAAATGCGCAGAGACAACGTAGTTTAGACAAATGACAAAGAGTAATTGATTGACTTAACAGACTTGGACAAGAGATGACTCTATGTTTGTGCTCTTTGAGCAGTCTGGCATTTTGTTATGGTTTTCTTCAGGACATTTTTCAAATTTTTAGGTCTTTCTTCAGGACGTTTTGTAATGTTTGTCTTTTTTCAGGACTTTTTACAATGTTTTAAGTCTTTTTTCAAGACTTTTTGTGATGTTTTTGGTCTTTTTTCAGTTTTTTTTAGCAATTGCCGAAACCATGAATTACATCCACTACAGTTACATGATAAAAAAATTTCCCCTAGTCAATTCCAAGACTTAGCCAAATTGAAAAGATGTGAAAGGGGTGTGGTTGAGGTACCAGATGGACATTAAAGAGGACTTGATGTCAACCGTTTATCAACCATGAGAGGAAGGGTATGATGTCATGGTGATTGGTGTGATAATGGCGGGAAATGTATTTCATCCTAGGCCAAGGAAGACAAAGTAACAGTAGATGGTAGAGCGATGATTGATTACGCATGGCACCTGTTTGCCAGGTTTTCACCATGGTATCTATCCAAAGCGCCTGTTTGCTAGGTTTTCACTGTTGGACGAATCATTTTTCTTTACTATTTTTGTCAATTTTCCTATATTTTTGGTGCTTCCAGGACACCTGTTTGCTAGGTTTTCATCAAGGCAATGATTTTTTTACCATTTTTCAATTTTTTTTTGTATTTTACGGTTCTCAGCTTGATCTCTTGATGCTATGCATAGAATTTTTGAAGATGTAAAATATTGATAGGCTCTGTCAGTTGTTCTCCATCTAGAGTTGCCACCTGATAGGCTCTAGAACCAAAAGAAGATACGATGACATAAGGACCCAACCAGTTTGATTCAAACTTTCCCAACTTTTCTTTGTTAGCCTATTCTTATGGTTCTGCATGAGGACTAAGTCGACAATGTCAAATTTCTTGACCATGACTCTCTTGTTGTAATTGCGACATAGACATTCTGATATGCTTGTAGATGGTTTAGGGAATTTTTCCTTCTTTCTTCTAGCATCTCCAGCTCGTGTAGGCGCGATTGTCTATACTCCTCTTCATCAGTTAAACCCTTCAGGGAGACTCGTAACGAAGAAATTTCAACCTCAATGGGAAAGATGGCCTCAGCTCCAAAGACCAGGGCGAAAAGGAGTGGCTTCTGTAGGCGTGCGAATGCTAGTGCAGTAAGCCCACAAAGTAGGGTTGAGTTGTATATGCCAGTCACGACCAGCGTCATTGACAGTATTTTTGAGGATTTTAACAATGGTTTTATTTGACACCTCAGCTTGACAGTTTCCTTGCGGGTAATACAAAGATGAAAAATGATGTTGGATGTGAAATCACTCACATATCTCATGAACGTATTAGTTTTTAAATGGATGTCTGTTGTCAGTGATGATGGATTGCGGAAGGCCATACTGGAAAATGTAGTTAAGAATGAACTTGGATATTTGTTTGCCAGTTATATATGTTAGTGGGATGGATTCAATCCACTTCGTAAAATACTCAGTGGTGGTGAGGATGAATTTGTGGCCATTGGATGAGGTAGGATGGATCTTACCCATGAGTTTGAGTCCCCATTGAGCGAAGGGCCAAGGAGAAGTGATCGGCTGAAGTTCCTGCACTGGAGCGTGGATCAAATCACTGTGAATTTGGAATTTGTGACAAGTCTTGACATATTCTAGTGCATCATTTTCAATGGTCGGCCAATAGTACCCAAGTCTTGTTACTTTCTTGGCTAGATTAGGACCAATCGAATGAGACCCGCATATATCATCATGTACTTTGCATAAGGTTGTACATGCTTCGTTGGTGTCAAGACATCTAAGGAGGGTGTTGTCAAAGCTACGGCAGTAAAGGGTGTCACTGACGATGGCATACCTTGTGGCTTTTCAGATAAAGGACTTCTTCTAGTTATTAGACAGGTTAGGTGGAAGGGTTTGAGACTTAAGGTAGTCATAAATATCTTGGTACCAGGGAGAGTCGGGACCAACAAGTTCACAGACCATTTCTGACTCTAGAATGTCATAGGTGGGGACCAACAATTGTTCTATTAGGAATTCTAGCTGAGGCATGCTGCTTCGTATGTTGAGAAGAGAGCCTATTCTAGCCATGACATCTATCGCTTTGTTCTGTGCTCTTGGAACTTGTTCAAAAGTTACCAAATGAAAGTATGTTTGGAAACTGTCAACCATCCATTTGTAGGGCATTAGCTTCTCATATTTTGTGTCATAGTCATCATTAACCTGGTTGATGATGACCTGAGAATCCCCATAGACATGTAGTGCTCTAATTTTCCATTTTATTGTCATTCTAAGTCCTATAACTAGTGCCTCGTATTCCTCCCCAATGTTTGTACATGGGAAGGAAATGAAGAAAGACTTAGGAATGGAGTCTCCTTGAGGGGTGATGAATATGATTCCTGCCCCCGAGCCATGATTTGTGTGGGATCCATCAAAGTAAAGTTGCCATGGTGACTTAGGTTCCGTATGGAATATCAACTCATCTGGAAAATCTGCCACTAACAGGTGATCACTTTGTAAAAGTGCATCCGCCAGCTGGTCCGCTATGACTTGTCCTTTTATTTCCTTTCGTTCTACATATTGAATGTCATATTCCCTCAGAATCATGACCCATTTTTCCAAACGTCCTGTTAACGCTGCTCTACTTAACAAATATTTGAGGGCGTCAATCTTTGCTACTAATTGTGTCTGATGGCTCAACATATAATATCTTAGCTTCTGTACTACAAAGACTACAGCTAGACAAGCCCATTCAATTGATGTGTAGTTCAGTTCATACCCAACCAATGTCTGACTGAAATAATAAATAGCTCTTTCTTTTTCTTCTTGGTCATTCTGCGCTAGTAATTCCCCCAGTGCTAAATTGGTGGCGAGATGTATAGGATCAATGGTTTTCCCTGAATGGGAGGCATGAGGATTGGCGGCCACAATAGGTACTCTTTTATTTTTTGAGAGATTTCTTGGCATTTATCTATCCACACAAAGGGGATACCTTTGCGCAATAGATATTGGAATGGGTGACACTTGTCAGCCAATTGGGCTATGAAGTGTTGAATAGATTGTACTCTGCCTTGTAGAGTTCTGAGTTCACTAATTCCTCTGGGTGGAGGCATGTCTATGATGGATTTGACTTTTGCTAGATCAACCTCAATGCCTCTTTGAGAAACTATGTATCCCAAGAGTTTACCTGATGTTACCCCGAAGACACATTTCTTAGGATTTAGCTATACTTTGTATTCTTCCAATCTCTTGAAAATTGTGGCTAACACCTTGAGATGGTCTTTCCTTATTAATGATTTAGCCAATAGGTAATCTACATAATCTTCCATTATTTTATACATCATGTCATGAAAGATTGTGGTCATAGCCCTCTAATATGTGGCACCTGCATTTTTGAGACCGAATGGCATTACATTCTAATAGTATGTACCCCATGGGCAAGTAAATGTTGTTTTGTGCTAGACTTCTGGGGCAATGCAAATTTGATTATAGCTGAAGAAACCATCCATGAGGGACAACATCTCATATCCTGCTATGAGATCAGCTATGATATCAATATTTGGTAAAGGAAAGTCATCTTTTGGGCATGCCTTATTTAGATCTCTAAAATCTGTATAGACGCAGATCATCCCATTTGGCTTTGTCACTAGCACCAGGTTAGATATCCATTCAGCAATATATATAGACCATATGAATCCAATGTCTAGAAGTTTCTTCAACTTAACCTTCACCAATAGAGCAATTTGAGGATGCATTTTGCATAACTTCTATTTAACTAGTTTGGCATTAGGTAACAAAGGAAAATGGTGCAGAACCAGTTCTGGGTCCAATCCTGGCATGTCCACATAGGACCATGGGAAGTTCATTTTATGTTCTACAAAGAATTTTTAGAATTCTGGTCTCTCTTCTTTAGTCAATGATGCAGCAAAGCGGACCATTTTGGGATATTCTGCCATTGATATGTTGTCTTCTATGGTGTCTTCTATAAGCATAGTTGATTTCTCTTGTTGCATGGGAAGAAAGTTCAACCCTCCTTCTTTGGGTGCCTCAGAGAGGTTTTCACCCACAGATACGTCCTTTGTTTTTACTTTTTTTTGTCAGAAGGTGCCTTTCGGTTTTCACCTAAAGACATTTCATTTTTGATTTTTTTTTAATTTTTAATTTTGTGACTGGAGGACAGAGTAGTCTCGCCGAAGTAGGCCACACAAACTAGATCAATGGTGAATCCTAACTTGTGATCACCACTGGGTATGCCCTCACGTAATCCCATAAAATATGCAATTGCCTCATCATTTTGAAAGGTGTCCAGAACTGGTGGGACTTGTTGGTCCCAATTGACTAGTTGAGGATAAACTAGGGAAATTCCATCATTAGTGTTGGTGAATTGAGGGGAGGACGCATAAAGCATGTAGACAGATTCAAAGATATTGTAGATGAAATTATCATCATCTAATTCCACATCAGACTCTATCCAATATTCCCCTTCACTTGTTTCATATTCATTGTCAAAATAAGGGGTGAAGGACTCAGAGTTGTGATTGTCAATGTCATTTGGTAATTCAGATGGGTTGGAATGTTTGGATTCAGATGATGGGTCTTGTATGTCATAGGGAAATATAATGGGATTTTGACTATTGGGTGTCTAATCAACTTTAAATGTTTTCCAAAAATTTTGTTTAGAGGTGAGTTCCCCTGTTTCGACAAACAAATCATCGAGGCAATAGTCACTTAAGGATCTTTCGGAGCCAAATTCCCACTCTTGGGATTTAGTTTCGGTGAGGGTTTCCTTAGTAGTCTCAACACTTTTCGAAGCATGCACTCGCTCACTCAAAAGCCCATTGGCACATTGGTCGTAATTTTTGGGCAATCCATATCCTAGTCCAAGATATTTTGTTTTTTTAAAAGATTCTATGGGCTCCCTTCATCCAGTTTTATTTTTGCGTAGGCCACTAGTTCCATCGTAGCCCTTAGCTTTCATCATGTCATATCCCTTACCATATTTATTAACTGGTAATGGGGGTAGGTTGGCTATTTCCTTATAAAGCCATCCTGTAATATTGGAAAGGTCCTCGTTACTCATGTCTCCCCATTTTATGAAAACTGTTTTTGGTGGAACTTTGAAGATTTCCTTAGGTTCCATTTTAAAACATGGTCGACCATAGACTTTTGGAGACTTGGGTATTGTTGTGATGCTATATGTCATATGTAGTTTAAATTCTCCATAGTCTAGGTCCTGGATCTTGACATTGGATTCATCCTTAGGAAGTGTGGAAGATGGTGGCGTGGTGGAAGATGTGGACGGAGTGGACGTGGAAGATGGTGTGAGTGTGGATGGGTCAATGTACATAGAAGAAGAGGGGCCAGGAGCTTCTTGGTTGATGGGCACTTGATTTTTGGAAATACCTCTTAGGTTGGTGCAATATTGAAAAGGGTTGGGGTCTCCATATATAGTGATTTTTGTGTCGTCAAAAGGGAAATTTAAGTATTGGTGATACGTGGAGGGCACAACTTTTAGGGCATGAATCCATGGGTGACTGAGCAAGATGTTGTAAGGTAATTCCAGATCTAGGACCTGGCAAGTTGTTTCCATAGTGACTGGCCCCACTCTTATAAGAAGAGAAATAACACCACATGAAGAGCATTCTTCGTCATCATATGATTTTATCACTATGCTCTTTGTAGGGTCTATGCATGCATCAAAAAATCCTAGAGCCTTAACCAATTTCAAGGAGCATATGTTCAATCTTGATCCACCATCTACTAAAACTCTTCTGACCTTGTGCTTGTGGACAAAAGTTTCAATGTGTAATGCATCATTGTGGTTAGGTTTAGGTGACGAGCAATCTTGATCAGAGAAGGTGACGTGGTGAGGCATAGTGAGGTATCCCACCATGGTCTCAAACTGATTGACATCAATATCCTTAGGGACTAATGAATCTTGCAAGGTTTTATGTAGTATAGCCTTATGTGTGGGAGATATGCAAAGCAGTTCAAGTATAGAAATTTGCACAGGAGTTTTGCCAAGCTGGTCGATAAGGTTAAACTGGCTCTTGGGTTGCCATTTCTTTGTGGTCGAGGCGGGTTTTGGCTGCTCAAGAGATGGGCCAGCTATGGTGATTTTAAGTTGTCTAGTGGGAGTCGGCCTAGCTATGGTGACCTTGCCACTTTGAGTAGTAGCATTGCATTAAGGTGCTCTCTTGACCATGATGGTTTTGATATATTCATCGTCAGTTCAGACATTGTGTATAGTGGCTCCACCAGAATAGTTGTACTTGGTGTGAGAAAAGTTAGGTTGATTATTGTTTATCTATGGACCTAATGTGGAAGCATTATTAGAACCATGGTCTTGCAGTCGGTTCTTATGAATAGTATGATCTGAATTGGAGGAAAATTGTGATCCACCTACCTCAATGATATGACTCTTGATAAGATCTTGTACTAGGTTTTTCAGTTGTCGACAGTTAGAGGTTTTATGTCCTTTTGCCTAATGATACTCACAAAATGCATTATCATCCCACCATGCTAGTTTGAATTGTCCTGGGTCATATGGTTTTGGTTCTTGAAGTGTGATGACCCCATTTTGGAGGCATTTCTTGAGGACTTCTTCAATGGGTTCACCCAAAGAAGTGTATGTGCGACCCCTAGGGAATTGTCTCATCTAGCGATATTGTCCTTGATTATTTTGGCCGCTTTGGTTGTTTGAAGGGACATTGGTAGGGGTTGTCAATATTGTTGCTGGTTTGTTTTGTAGTTGAACCCCTTTTAGGGCCAATACAGGACCTACAGTGTTTGCATCCTTGGCGTCAACAACATCGTCATTTGTAACATGTTTATTTTTGACCCAGTATTTATTTTTGTTGGCAGGGGGATTTGCATTTGTGTTTTTGGGACCGTATCTTAGCTCTCCCTTTGCGATAAGGGCTTTCTCAATTTGGACACCTTTTTCAACTAAGTCCATGAAGGTTGTGCAACAATGCACTTGCAATGCATATTTTAGGTGACCCAGAAGTGTTTGAACAAACATGTCCACTTTTTCCCTTTTGGGTATGTCAATGTGACATCGACTAGCTAGACTTCTCCATTTTTGAAAGAATGGGATGAATGTCTCACTGACATCCTCTTGTGTGAGATTACACAAGCTAGTAATAGAGGCATCCATGTCAATGTTGTATGCGTAATTGTTTATGAATTTTTTTTTAAGCTCATCCCATGTTTGGATATCCTTTTGAGTGGAAAACCATTCAAGGGTAGGACTTGCCAGACTTTTGGAGAAAAGTCTCATGAAGTATGTTTGTTCATAGGCGACATCCATACAATTGGTTGCAAATTCGCGAACATGTTCTATGGGGTTTTTCTTGCCTCTGTATTTTGTAAAATTGGGTGACACATATCCTGGAGGAAATGGTGGCATGTATAAGCTCATGGTAAGGCTCTTGATAATATCTTGTACTAGGGTTTTTAGTTGTTGATAGTTAGAGGTTTTATGTCATTTTGCCTGATGATACTCGCAAAATGCATTGTCATTCCACCATGCTAGTTTGAATTGTCCTGGGTCATATGGTTTTGGTTCTTGAAGTGTGATGACCCCATTCTAGAGGCATTTCTTGAGAACTTCTTCAATGGGTTCACCCAAAGAAGTGTATGTGCGACCCCTAGGGAATTGTCTCATCTAGCGATATTGTCCTTGATTATTTTGGCCACTTTGGTTGTTTGAAGGGACATTGGTAGGGGGTGTCAATATTGTTGTTGGTTTGTTTTGTAGTTGAACCCCTTTTAGGGCCAATACAGGACCCATAGTGTTTGCAGCCTTGGCGTCAACAACACCATCATTTGTAACATGTTTATTTTTTGACCCAGTATTTATTTTTGTTGGTGGGGGGATTTGCATTTGTGTTTTTGGGACTGTATCTTAGCTCTCCCTTTGTGATAAGGGCTTTCTCAATTTGGACACCTTTTTCAACTAGATCAGTGAAGGTTGTGCAACAATGCACTTGCAATGCATATTTTAGGGGACACATAAGTGTTTGAAAAAACATCTCCACTTTTTCCCTTTCGGGTATGTCAATGTGACATCGACTAGCTAGACTTCTCCATTTTTGAAAGAATGGGATGAATGTCTCACCGACATCCTCTTGTGTGAGATTGCACAAGCTAGTAATAGAGGCATCCATGTCAATGTTGTATGCATAATTCTTTATGAATTTTTGTTTAATCTCATCCCGTGTTTGGATATCCTTTTGAGTGGAAAACCATTCAAGGGCAAGACCCGCTAGACTTTTGGAGAAAAGTCTCATCAAGTATGTTTGTTCATAGGCGACATCCATACAATTGGTTGAAAATTCGTGAACATGTTCGATGGGGTTTGTCTTGCCTCTATATTTTGTAAAATTGGGTGACACATATCCCAGAGGAAATGGTGGCATCTATAAGCTCATGTCGAACGGGTAGACATTTAGATCATATGACACTTCTAATTTCTTGCCTGATATTTGTATGTTTTGGATAGTTTTCTCTAGACCCATCATTTTTTCTTGTAAGGCATCTATTACAGGATTATTTGTGGTCCCATGCATAGGATTTATTGGTACGCCATAGGTCCTCATTTGTTGTGCATGGATATTGGTGTATTGTGGCGGTATGGATTGTTGTGACATGTATAATGTGTTTGGATTGGGGGTATGTTGGTGAGTATGAATATGGGATGAGTAGGTTGGGATGTGTCCCCTAGCCATTTGTGTCTATATTTGGCGAATATGGTGACCATGAACATTGTGATGTGCTAATGATGTCATGGGCTATGTGTTTTGACTCCCTTGTCCAAATTGTTGGGTTTGGACAAGAGGAATGGTCATATTTGGTCCTTGGGATTGGATGGCATTAGGCAGTGTTGACATGTTCACATTTTGTTGTTGTCCTTGAATAAATATATGTCGTTTACCCCCACCCGAAGGATTTTGGGAGATACCAATGAGAGGATATGTTGAAGGTGTACTCATGGTACTCGATGTAGCTATTATAGGGGAATTGGTATGACTTGATTATGCCTCTGTGGCATTTACCATAGTGGTAAAAAGAGGATTAGAGTAACTTTCCCACATTGCTGAGGAGCCGAAGGTGGTTCCCGCTGATTGTGACGATGTTGTGGATATTGTGGGCATTGTGATAGATTCTGATCCTCTAATGGATGTAGCGTTTATTGAGTTGGAGGTGTTTGGAATGTTGGAGGTAGCAAGCACTGTCGTTGTAGTGTCAAAGAAGGTATTGCTCATAGTATTTGGAGGTTGACCACTATTTGACATGTTATGCACATTGTTGACATTAGGGTCTGGAGATGTTGGTCTCAACATGTTAATGTCGAATCCTTGAGGTAATTTGGCTTCTTGACTTAAGAGTATGGCCAAATATTTTTCTCTGTCATATAGGACCATTTGTGCCATGAATTGGGAGGCCTCTGGGTCTTGTGTTGCTACCTCTAAGTTTTTCTCAAGTATTTTTCTGTATACATCCTTACATAAGAATGGTTCAAAGGGAGTGTTTGATGAGGATGGTATTGTCGTGAGAGGTTGATTGTTTGTGTTGGAAAATGGATTGTCAAAATTCCAATTTGGGTCATACGTGGGATTGTTGACAGTGGAAGTGGGGTCTTGTCAAAAATTTTCCATTTGTCATTTCTATTTTTGGAGTCTAGTTTCCACCATAAAATGAGATTTCTCAAAATGCAGATGACAACTAAATGAAAGTATGACACTATGCAAGGTCTAAGTTCAAAATAACGTTTAGAATGAATAATATTTTTGGATTTTTGGGAATAAAGTATGCAATGTCTAACCTAGAATGCAAGTTGGAGAAAAGGATACCTAAACACTTCTAAGCTCAATTTTTGTTTTCAATTTCGGTTACTAAAGGACTTGTTGAAAATGACAAGATGACAAGGTTGAAATGACTAGTGAGTTTTCCAAACTAGACTGTTGAGTTGGAAGATCTCACCAAAGTGACAATGAGCGACAAAGGGGAATGATGATTAAGTCCAAGATAACCTAGTTTCAAAAGAAATGACGTTGAAATTGTGTTGAGGTTTACCTAATCCAAAGTATGCAAGGATGAAAACTTAGGGTCAAGTGAATGTCTAATGTATGCAACTAAAATTTGAAAGATGGAGCCTATGGTCAAGAATGCAAACTAATGGTTGAAAGTTTTGAGCAATTTCAAAGTTGGTTTATGACAAAATTCCTTTCAAAATAGTGTTTGACAAAACATTGACAAAGTTTAGACTCAGATTTGACTTTTTATGAAGATTTTTTTTTGTCAGGTGAATGCGTCATTTGAGACCTCAAATGTGTCTTGATATTTTCAATGCGGTTTGGTTTTAGAGAATGCGGCTCTAGGACTGACAAATGTGACTAAGTATTGTAGATGCGGCTCTGTAAGGTTCAGGTGCATCGCGATGCATACAGATGTAGTGTTTGAAGTATCAAATGCGGTTTAACAGAGCGATTGCATCTTAGAAACTCGAATGCAATTTAACAAATGTGACATAGTTTGTTTTCTTGATGTATTGTGAGCAAATTTGATCTGTCTAAAGGGAAATATTTTGTCCAGAATTGTAAATGTGGTGAAAAACATGTTTTATAAATCCAGAAAGCACTTGACAAGCACAATGTTTTGAGTGTAAGAAAGCTCACATAAGACATGTACAATCCTAAAAGGCTAATAGACCAAGGGTTTGTATACTTGATATAGCCCAGTGATATACCCCAGATTGGTGATAAACACCATTCCTTCTCAAGAGAGGATAGCTTAGAATTTTTGTGGCATTGGCTCCCCTCCATGGCTCATTAACGTCATTCGAGCACACCAAATTTGAATTCTTCGGTAATGACTTCCCAAGAACTGCTATCTCTACTCAAGGGAATTAGTAGTGAGTGTCTTTGGGCATGATACTATACCCTGCACTATATCAAGCAATGACCAAAAAATGGTTGGATTCTAAAACAAGAGGTGTTTAATATGAGCATTTACTTTGTAGGGCATGACCCATGCAGCGAGATTCCCCTTTCGGATCCATCTCATCAAAACCACACACATGATTCTTGGGCTTTCCCCAAGAATCCACTTTTATATACCGGCTAGAAGTCCCTCGGTGTCAGGGTGCTACTGGTCTGAGTCATCCTAGGGTGAGTACTGTTGATGGCGATTTTGGCACAACAACATGCAAACATAATATTGCTATTCTATTTCTTCTGAAAGAGAAAGGCAACACATGGATGCCCTAACTCCCAATGACTTTGTAGTTGGTTCTCAACTGTGCTGATGTTACTTAGTGGTCAATGCAATAGTAATATTCAAGTGGCTTGCTGGTGTTGAGCTTCTGGATTGTTATCAGATCAAGCATGAAAATCAAAAACCTACTTTAACAAGGGTTTTAAAGAAATAGAAAAGATATATCAGGGCTTTGAAATAGAAAAGAACAATAGTTCATCCAATCTTAACCAGACTTGTTAACTTCAAGAAATTTGTAAACCAAAACTGCAGAACAAAGTAAACTTGTGATTGACACACAACCTCTTTCATTCACAGTGCTAATTCACATAACAGATTTTAATTACCATTTAAATAAAACACAAAATAATATTTCATTCCTTGAAGACTTCACAAATCAAATGATCAATTAAGACAAATATCATTCAGGAACACAACATGAAGTAGATTAAACTTTGCTTGCTTCTACTGTCAATAAAATAGATAAGCAATATTTACAAAGCTAGCACAATCACTAGTGTATAGAGAATCTAAGGTTCTAGATTGTTTCCAACTACACTAAGAGAACTTAGAAAATACATTACAGTCTGTACCAAAATATAACTACTAACCAAGAAGACAAGAGAAGCTCTCATTACTGAGAATCAAGATGCCACTCTATCTCCTTCTGTTAACTGACTAACTCCTAACAGTTCTAACTCTAAACAGTTCTCAATCTAAAAGTTTTCTAAATCTCAAAGTTCTAATCCCTTATTGTCTAACCCTTTTCAAAAAGGCAAGAATGCCTTTTATACAGATTGTGTACCAAAAGAATGTGTTGTCCCCTGCGCTAGGGTTTACAAAATATCTACATCCAGGAAAGTTAGCTCTTAGACCTTTCCGAGGAAAGTCAAAACTGTATTTAATGTGAAGCCCTGTTGTCCATGCTAATGAAAGGTTTCTGGGAAAGATCTGTGGATCTTTAGCAGCTACAACATTAACTCTCTTGTCTCCGTGTCCACCTTTGAACTCCGTTGGGGTCACCTTGAATACTCAGAATATCTCCATTAATGTTGATCTACCTCTTTGACAGTAGTCACTACAACTATCCTTGTGAGTCATAGTTTTCTCTTTCCTTCAGCTTCCTTCATGTTCTGGACTTCTCTATTCATCCACTGTCTTCTAAAAGAACCATCGGGCCTCCTTGCAGATCTGAACACTGTCGCCCAGGCCAATCCATCATCGTCTATTCTCAGAAGGAAACCATCTTGCTTGCATTCTATTAGTCCTCTCCACAAGGGTGGTCAATTGGTCAATGGCTCATCTTAGCTCTCTCTGATTGGATGATCACATGCCACACAGGATTCTTTGGTGGTCAAAAGTGGTCCGAACGGTATCGCATGTTGGTGAGACACCATTAGTGTCTCCCCGATATGACTTCACCATTCTGTAGTTATCGGTATGACACAAGACAGTCGGTATGACATTTCAGTGAGCTATGGAAGTCACATCAGGCTCACAAAACTTATCAGAAAGACTTAATGCTCTCAGTAGGACATCATAGCAAACCCTAGGATCCATTGGCAAGCTCATCTTTCGTGTCAGGGAGAGTATCGCTTGTCATTGTGACCTCATGGCGAAGTCTTCTTATTCTCCCTGAGCTCACTCTTCTTCTTCAGGTTCGAGCTCCTTTTCTCTTTCGGTAAGACTCTTCGTGGTCACCCAGACATTATGATGAGCTTTTGTTTTCTCCCTAAACTTACTCTTTCGGCAAGAGTCACGGTGATGCCAGATTCGTCAGGTGAGCTCTTCTTTGATGTCGGGGAGACCCCAATGCTTCAGGGAGACCTTTCCCCAAACTCCTTTCTTCTTATTGAGCCCATTTCCTTTCGGTGTGACCTTGTTTTGGCCAAACATTATGCCAAAGCCACAACCTTCTGCTGACCTCCATTTCTTTCGCTGAAACAATCTCACTTCGGGGAGACCTTATATCGAGCACCTCGTGTCATACTGAAGACTGATCCTTCGGCAAGACCTTTTGATTTTGGGCAGACATCCGGCCAAAGGAAAAATTATTTCCGAGCACAGAGCTTTAGTGGGACCCTCCTCAGTTATCAACAAGAGATCAAATGTTGGCCAAACATCCCGCCGAAACATTATGTTTGGAGGTTTTCTATTTTGGGGAGACATTGATATAGTCATACCGAAATGAAATCTTTCGTTGTAGCATCCACTTGTCGGGAAGACATCTTATAGATACCTCATGTCCCAGCAAAAGCTTTACTAGTTCATCCTATTGTTGCTGCGACATACTAGTTTTCTCGCCAAAGACAACTGACAGAATCCCCTCGCACTGTGTCAGTGTGACTTTCTTTCTTCGCCGAGACCTCTCTCTGAAGCAAAGTCTCTCACCGAGATGTAGTACTTTATCGGAGGTCGGCGAGACATTAGTACTCGAGGGGACTTTCCACGAAAGACAGAACTCTCACCGAAAGGACTTGTTTGCTCTTTCTAGTCGGTGAGAGATTCAGATTTTTCCAAGACTCTACCCCGAACTCAATATCTCCCGCCGAAGTGTTTGACCCTTTTGCTAGTCGGTGAGACTTCGTGAACTCTCCATGAACTTTTCTGAAAGAAACTTGTCATGCTGATAGGAAATTCCATGTCACTAGGACAAATACCTTGGTCCTGCTGATAGATGCTTGTATGCAACTTCCACTCACCACAACATCCCTGAAGTCTTCCCAATAGGCAACATAAATAGAGATTTGAACAAAATGAACCATGGGTCAGGGATATCATGACAACCTTATGCCGATAAGATCCACAGTGGGGAGTAATCTAATTCTTTGGATTTCAAACAGTTCAAGCCGAGCCACTAGTCGGTAAGAGTCTAGAAAAGTCTTGCCGACTTTTGCCTTAGCTAATTTTCATAACCAGCTGGATTGAGGACAGCCTTCCAACCGAGCCTCAACAAATATCATCAAGTGTAGGATCTAATCCTACAAAAGAAAGGTCTACATTAATCCTCATAAGTAAACAAGAGATATTATAATAAATCCACCATTGCTTATAATTATTTCACTAAATTCCTAGCAAGGAGAAAACCAACGTAGGTTGAGACAGAACCAAGATTAAACAAAAAAAGAAGACAAACTTAGGAAAAAAGCAGAAGAACTCCCAAGAGGAAAGAAAATAACAAAAAGTGAAGAAAACAAAAGAGAAAGGGGAACCCATTTTGATCCAGATCAAAGTGGGGTGGTTATGCAAGGCATAACAAATGGCGACTCGGTTGGGAAAATGGTTTAACCATTTTCATGAATCTGAAGGATTCAACTACCCAGAACTCTTGTTTCTTGAACATCACAACTCCAGTTGGGTCAGTTATTTCAAGCAAGGTAGAGCTAGAATCTCAAATGCAAGTCAATCAATGGCTACCCCTGAATCTATGTGTGTGCTTAATAGTGCACCATTTTTTCATAAAGTTTCTTCATTATCTTTCAAGCAACAATGTGCAAGATTTGAGCTACATGAGTTGATTCATTTTAGCTATCATGCAATGATATCCTAGGAATTGCTCCACTGCCAGTCAGGCATCTATAGCCCCGATGAAGATACCTCTAGTTTCCTCACAACATTGCTCTACTGCCACCAAGCATCCATAGCCCCGGTAGAGATACTGAATCACCCATTCATATTGAATCTTCTTTTTCTTTTGATAATTATTTTCTTTCTTTTTTTTTAATAGAGTTTTAGATATTTCACTTAGTTCAATATGTCAGATGTTGAACTATCTAGGTAAAACTACCATGGACCTTTAGAAATCAGATTTTTCACTCAAATATTGCAACACCATAATCCTAAGACAGATATACCCTTACAAGAGGAGATGTTCTTAATGATTTGTGACGGATTCAGGGGAGCTGATGAAGGTTACTTACTTGGCACCTTGTTTTCAAAACTTTCCACAACTTTTATTGACAACAAGCATGAAACAACGAATTGAGGACAAAATCAGCCAATCAGAAAACTTGAAAATACCTAAACCACTTCTCTCCTAGTGACCAAAGTATGCATCAAATAACAACCCACAACTTCAGATGGAAAGAACAGATTAACCCCCAAAGAACATAACCAACAGAACACAAAAGGCAAATAAAACAAAAAGAAAGGAAAACAAATATACAGCAAACTATTTACAAACAAAGAGCAGTAGATTATTCACATAAAGGAAAGAGTTATTTACAAACTAAAACACCAAAAGGTATATACATAAATGTAAATTATTTACAAACAAAGAGCGAATAAATTATTCACATAAAGAATAACGAACAAATTATACATAGAACAGAAGTTAACAAGCCTCAAGATTCAAAATAGTGCTTGAGGAACTTCCCGTTGACAGGCAAAGGAACAGGTTCTCTAGTTAGGCTACTCTGTCTAAAAGTATTTTCCCCTAGGATCTCAGCAATTTGATAAGGACCTAGCCAGAGTTTTTCAAATTTATGGTGGCTTCCCTTCTTTTCACTAGCTTTATCCCACAACAACACTAGGTCTGATATCCTAAAAGCTTTGATCTTGGCTTTTTTATCAAACCAACGTTTGACAACAGCTTGATGGTTGAAAAATTGTTGCAAAGCAACATCTCTTTGTTCTTCTAATTTTAACAGAGCAACTAGTCTGACTTCTATCCTATCATCACTAGAGTAGAATTTCTACATGAATTCAATGATAGGTATTTGCAGATGGACGGGGAATACAGGCTCTTGGCCATATACCAACTTAAATGGTGAGGTGTTTAAAGCAGCCTTAATCCTAGTCCTATCTTCCCACAATGCAAATCTCAGTAGGGTATGCCAGTCTCTAGGGTTATCCTCCAACAGTTTCTTAATTACCCCTAAGAGATTTTTGTTTGTTGACTCTGCAACTCCATTGCCTTGGGGGTAATAATTTGAAGAATACTTCAAGACAATCTTGTGATCATACACCTAGGAAATAAACTTAGCAGAAGAAAAGGTGGAACCATTGTCACATACCAGAGTGAAGGGTACCCCAAACCTTGTAGTGATGCATTCGGTAAGGAACCTAATCACTACCTTAGTGGTGCTATTCTTGCAGGGTATGGCCTCTGTCCACCTCATGCAGTAGTTAGTTGCAGTCAAGATAAACTTATGTCTTATAGAAGAATTTGGGTTAATCACTTGAATAAAATCCAGTGCCCACTGGGAAAATGGCCTTACCTCGTAGATGGGTTGTAGTGGCATGGCTACATGGCGTTCCCTTGGTGCAAAAACCTGGTAGGTGTGACATCTCCTCACATGCTAGTGTGCATCCTTGAATACACAGGGGTAGTAATAACCAGACCTAAGGATCTGGTGTGCCAGAGAATCTGCAGAACCATGACATGTGCCATGTTTCCCATGAAATTCAGAGATCACTTGCTTGGCCTCTTGATGATTAAGGCATCTTAAGTATAGTCCTTCAAAATTCCTCCTGTATAGCAGCCCTCCTTTAAACATATAATGAGAACTCTTCAGTCTCAAGGCTCTCCTTTGAGTTGAATTCATCCCCTCTGGACACTGATTGTTGAGCATTAGATGGATGACATCAGCATACCAGGGATCGTTGGAGAAGGACTGGGTCGTATATTGCTGGCAAACAGCGTTGTTACCAACATCCACCATGGACTTGGATAAACCCGTGCCCCTGACTAGTCTCATAGGGCATATCTCTAGATTGAACTCCTATAAGATAGCCATCCACTTTCCCCTTCGTTCTCCCAGCTCATTCTGCATGAGTAAGGACTTCACGACTACATCTGAAACTACAGCAATGATTTGGCTATGAAGGATGTAATGCCAAAATTTCCTAATAGCTCTGACTAGCATGAAAGCTTGCTTCTCCAAGAATGGGTATCTGATTTCTATGTTCTTGAAGGGATAACTCATGAAAGCGATTGGCCTCTCCCCTGGCTCTTCTCCTCGTTGAGTGAATATGGTCGTACACAAGTGTTCAGAGGTGAAAGAATAGATATAAAATGGTCATAGGTAGTCAGGGCTAGTGAGAACCGGTGCCGCTGAAATGGATCGCTTGATTTGCAAAAACGTGTCCTTTGCCTCCTTAGTCCACTCTATTTTGGCATCCTTCTTCATCATTTCGTTTAGAGGCTTTACAATTTTTGCAAAGCCTGTAATGAATCTCCTTACGAAATTGATCTTCTTGAAGAAAGATCTCATTTCTTTCTTGCTTCCTAGCCGAGTGATCTTTAGAATGGACTCGACTCTATCTAGATCGATTGATATTCCCCTTTCTGAAATTATATGTCCCAAGAGCTTTCCTTTAGAGACTCCAAACATGCACTTGTTAGGATTCAAGGAGACACCAAATTGAATACACCTCTGGAAAACCTTGGCCAAGTCGACAGCATGATTGAGTCGATCCTTGGAGAACATTGTTAGGTCATCCATGTAAACAATAATACATTTACCAATAGATCCTTGAAAGCTATGTCCATGGCACACTGGAAAGTTGCTTCCGCATTTATCAGACTGAATGGCATCCTTCTGTATGCAAACATCCCCCACTTAGTAGTGAAAGTCGTCTTCATTCTGTCCTCAAAATTGACCATCACCTGATTGTACCCAGAGTAACCGTCCAAGAATGACATCATTTGTGCTCCATTGACAGTCTGTAATACCTCATCCAAGGAAGGGAGCGGGTAATTATCCTTTTCTGAAGCCCTATTCAAGTTTCTAAAGTGGACGCATAGCCTAATCTCCCCGTTCTTGCGGACTGGGACTAAGTTAGCCACCCACGTTGAATGGCGCACAGGGAAGATTATCCTTGTAGACAACAATTTCTGAACTTCTTTATAAATCAATGGCTCAATCAGGATGTTGACAGGATGCTACTTTTGTCGGAAGGGTTTAGCCTCGGGCTTCAAGGGGATAGTATGGGTCATAACAGAAGAATCAAAGGTCTAGAGGTCTTCATACCCCCAGGCTATCATAGCAATATCCCTTTTAAGTGCCCTTAATATGTCTTCTCTAATTGCTTCAGGGAAGGCCTTCCCTATGTAGACCTTCCTTTCAGGACCCGAGTCAGCTAGGTTAACCATGTCATATTCACCTCCTTTTCCTTCAGCTGATGCCTTCTCTCGAGCCCTTGGGTCTGAGTCAAAGATTCTTTCTAGAGTAACCATTCCCTTGGGAATGTTATTAGTTTTTATATTAAGGACTCCTTTTGTATCAGAATCCTCTGGATTCCAATCCTCTTGATCTCTATTAGACTCATCAATAATTTTCCCCTCAAAGACATTTGAGCTTGCTAAGAAAGCAAAAATATGTTGATCATCATCAAAGACTTGAAAGTTCGTGATGTTTTCAAGAACTACAGGGGTGGAAATTAATTCCACTGAAAACTTCTTGAGGTTAGAGCCTTGCATAGGTTCCAAGGTGCTTGCAGCAACAACCAATGAATCAGCTACCTGATTATCTTCTCTAGGGATTAAGCTGATCCCAAAGGTATCAAAGTCTTCGATTAGATTCCATACCCTATTTCTATATGCTGCCAACCTTTTATTGTGATAGGTGTACTAGTTGTGCACTTGCTTGAAAATAATTTATAAATCTCCCTTGACCATCAGGGCTGTAACATTCTTCTTGTGTGCAAACATCAGTCCCCGTGCCAGAGCTTCATACTCTGCTACGTTGTTAGTACACCCAAATTGTAACCTGTAGGAAGCAAAGAATGTTTTCCCTTTCGGGCTGGTTAGTTCAATCCCAACACCATAGCCTGATCTAGATTTAGATCCATCAAAGGTAACGGTCCACAATTGATCACAAGCAGGGGTTGATCCTTTTGAAGTTATTGTGGGTGCTTGAGTTAGATGAGTGACGATTGGGGTTGCTTGATATTTTGCATCAAGTATAGGGAAAGGAGGCTCTATAGGTTGTTTAGGTATACTTTGCAATTCTAGCTTAGTTGTATCATCTAACCTATGTTCATCTTCCTGGCAGTCACTTGTCCCTTTGGTTGGTTCCTTGGATTTTGTTTCATTTGTGAGTGCAGGGGTGTCTAACAAACCTTGGGGCTGCTCCTCATCAGTATACTGATTGAGACATGTGTCTAGAGTAAGTTTGATCTAAGAAGGGATTTCTTTTGAAAGTATTGTATCCCTGGTTAACATGGTTACTTCCTTGGCCTCAAATGAGAAGTAGTCTGCAATGGTCTCAGGGTGACTTGTGCTAGCTTCCTCAGCTTGGGAAGCATGATTTAAAATGTCCCTGCAAGGTTGACAAGTCAGTTCAGAATGACTTTGGTAATGTACCCTACACCAATTAGGGAGCAACAGACTTTGCAGATCTATATCTTCCCCTAAGACCAGTTGGTCTTGTTGCAACTTTCTAATCAGGGCATGTTGATTTTCATTAATTGTGGAGTAGGAAGTTTCTACATCGACATGTCTTTAGAATGGAGAACTGAGAAGGTTAGAATTTTTTCTCTTTTATAAACCCCCATCTCAGTCTCAAAGTAAGCTACCTCATTGGGACAGTCATATTCCATGATGATATGCTTGAGGTGAGGCTCACTTTCAATCCTAATCTGATTAGGAATCCCTTTCCATGATAGCCACATATGTGAAAAATCAAGGGAAAGATATCCCCCTAAATTTTTCATCAAATCCCTACTCAGCAGCATACCATAGGTCTCAGGAATATCTGCTACTTGAATGTCTATGTTGGTTAGGATCCTAGGATCTAATCCTACTTGAACGTGTATGTTTCTTAATTCCCCTACCACATTAACCTCTGTTTTTTCAAGTTGAATGACCTTCTTATTGGTTTGAATGGGGTTTAATCCCAACTTCTTACATATGGAAAATGGCATAACATTTCTTGAAGCCCCCGAATATAATAAATAGTTATGTAGGTTCTTGCTAGAAATTCTAAAACTTAAAAGGAAAGGCAGAGTACCTACCGTGTTTTTGTACAAGGCTACATTTACGTCCCCAACAAGTGCCACCTTGCTCTTTCCTTTTGACTTATCAGCTTGTTCTAGAGCTTTCAACACTATATCCCTTTGAGCAGGGCACCACTTTAAAATGTCAAAATATGACAAAGAAGTTTTTTGTTTCTGCATCTCGGAAACAATGTTAAATTTTGTATTATAACTTGAATTACTTTTGAGAACAATAGAGGAATTACCCTTGTTATGGAGGTCATGGGATCCTTTTGGTGGACGAGGATTATTATCAGCATTTTGATTTGGAGGCACCATGTGATTAGGAGGTGTTGAGGTAGTGAATGGACCGTTATTCTAATTTCTCAGAAAGTGTCCTCCTTTGGCCTGAAAGGCTTGGACATCATATGAATCCTCCTCTGGTCCATTCTCTTCTTGCCTTGGGAATGAAGGTTCCTCTTCAAAGAGGTCATATGTCATTGTTGTATCTATTGAGTCACCTCCTTTTTTTTAATTCCCCTAGAATGTGTGAGCATCTTCGTGTGCCATCTTGACAAATTTATCCATCTAAGGGGAGTTTATCTCAGAATGGGTTGCAGTATCATGCAGCCTACACCAATTAGTCATGAAATTCAAATCAGCCACGTTTGCAGTATGTGCTCTCTCCTCATTTGCTTCATAGTTGTGAGAGACCCCCCCATTATTGGGCCCTGTATTCCATTGTCTATTGTTATTTGGCCTTTGATTATACCCTCTATTTTGGTTTGGATACCCTTGATTAGAGGATTTCTAGCCTCGATAACCCCTTTGGTTGTAATTGTTATGATTCTGATAGCTACCCTGATTGTTTTGGGAGGGGTTCAATCGAAGCTGAGCCATGTCATTGGTGACTTGGGACAATGTTTTCTTCAAGGTTTCTACCTCATTTGTAAGCTGGAATATCTTCTCACTCTCCACATTCCTAGCAGCAAGTAGCTGACCACCATGACTTGGTGTTCCCACTTGGTTATGATGACTGTGAGAATTATGAGGAATTTGTGATTGTTGGAAGGGATCAGAAGTTCCAGTAGCAAAGAATGGGATAGGTGGTTGAGTTTGCAATTCATATATAGGCCCATAGTGGGAGGGAGACATCCCTAGGATAGTATTGAACAAGGGAGTTAGGCTAGGCATCTGATATCCTATTGGGGGAAACCTCCTCCCAAACTTCCTTGTTGAGAGCTGATTTGCTACTGCAGCTTGATAGCTAGGTGATAGACTTTGGATAAAGAATCAATATCAGTTGGTTGATAAGTCCTTTGCAAGAACAAGCCAAGCAAGGGGTCTATAACCCTAAAGTAAGCTTGAATGGCACTATTCTCAGTGACCAGATAGGGGTCTTGCAATCTCCTATACATTCGTTGGAACCTAGTGTTGAATAAAGGCAAGGACTCAGCTGGTTCCTTCCTGAAGGTAGCAAATTGATGATATAAAAGAGTTGGGTCCACATAAACCCTAAACTGGTTGATGAAAGCATTTTCCAGGTCTGTCCAACTCATAATAGAATGCTGGGGAATATTAAGGTACCAATTGTATGTCATGTCCCCTAAGGAGTAAGGGAACAACCTACAAACTACATCATGGTGAGCTATTTGAGCTCTGGTACAAGCATCCTTAAAAGCTTGTATGTGCTCTTCAACACTTCTTGATTCACCATGAATATACTTGGGGCATAATTTCTAAGGGTTCTTGGGCATATCGTGAAAACCTCCAGGGATAGTCGCCAGTGGAGAGGGATTATTCTGAAAGAATGCCATTGGTGGTGGTGGTGGTGGTGGTTGAGCCAGCTATTGTATGGGTTGAATTAGCTATGATGACAATTGAGATGGATGTGGTAGATTAATGGGTACCCATTGGGTATTGGTGAAAATCCTGGAGGAGTGAGCGGAGCTGACAAGGGTGGTATGAAAGTTGGGCCAACATTATGACTTCTATGTCTTGTTGGGGTCTTGAGTTCTATCAGGGGTGGTGGATTTTTAGCTGATCGGAGAACTTTACGGGACCTTTCTGAAGAAGAAAACCCATCTTTATCCAGTTTTCCCTTTTCGGACCTCCCTCTAGTGCCAGTTCCTGTTGATGGCGATTTTGGCGCAACAACATGCAAATAGAATATTGCTATTTTGTTTCTCTTGAAAGAGAAAGGCAACACATGGATGCCCTAACTCCCAAGGTCTTTGTAGTTGGTTCTCAACTGTGCTGATGTTATTCAGTGGTCAATGCAATAGTAATATTCAAGGGGCCTGCTGGTGTTGAGCTTCTGGATTGTTATCAGATCAAGCATGAAAATCAAAATCCTACTTTAACAAGGGTTTTAAAGAAATATAAAAGATAGATCAGGGCTTTGAAATAGAAAAGAACAATAGCTCATCCAATCTTAACCAAACTTGTTAACTTCAAGGAATTCGTAAACCAAAACTACAGAACAAAGTAAACTTGTGATTGACACAGCCTCTTTCATTCACAATGCTAATTCGCATAACAGATTTTAATTACCATTTAAATAAAACACAAAATAATATTTCATTCCTTGAAAACTTCACAAATCAAATGATCAATTAAGACAAATATCATTCAGGAACACAACATGAAGTAGATTAAACTCTGATTGCTTCTACTGTCAATAAAACAGATAAGCAATATTTACAAAGCTGGCACAATCACCAGTGTATAGAGAATTTGAAGCTCTAGATTGTTTCCAACTACACTAAGAGAACTTAGAAAATACATTACAGTCTGTACTGAAATCTAACTGCTAACCAAGAAGACAAGAGAAGCTCTCATTACTAAGAATCAAGATGCCACTCTATCTCCTTCTATTAACTGACTAACTCCTAAGAGTTCTAACTCTAAATAGTTCTCAATCTAAATTTTTCTAAATCTTGAAGTTCTAATCCCCTATTGTCTAACCCTTTTCAAAAAGGAAAGAATGCCATTTATATAGATTGTGTACCAAAAGAATGTGTTGTCCCCTGCACTAGGGTTTACAAAATATCTACATCCAGGAGAGTCGACTCTCAGACCTTTCTAAGGAAAGTCAAAACTATATTTAATGTGAAGCCCTGTTGTCCATGCTGATGAAAGGTTTCTGGGAAAGATCTATGGATCTTTAGTAGCTACAGCATTAACTCTCTTGTCTCCGTGTCCACCTTTGAACTCTGTTGGGGTCACCTTGAATACTCAGATTATCTCCATTAATTCTAATCTACCTCTTTGACAGTAGTCACTACAGTTGTCCCTATGAGTCATGGTTTTCTCTTTCCTTCGGCTTCCTTCATGTTCTAGACTTCTCTATTCATCCACTGTCTTTTGGAAGCACCATCAGGCCTCCTTGCAAATCTGAACAGCGTCACCCAGGCCAATCCATCATCGTCTATTCTTAGAAGGAAACCACCTTGCTTTCATTTTGTTAGTCCTCTCCACAGGGGCGGTCAATTGGTCAATGGCTCATCTTAGCTCTCTCTGATAGAATGATCACATGCCACATAGGATTCTTTGGCGGTCAAAAGTGGTCCGAACGGTATCGCATGTTGGTGAGACACCATCAATGTTTCCTTGATGTGACTTCACCATTCTGCAGTTATCGGCATGACACAAGACAGTCGGTATGACATTTCAGCGAGCTGTGGAAGTCACATCGAGCTCACAAAACTTATCGGCAAGACTTAATGCTCTCGGTAGGACATCATAGCGAACCCTAGGATCTGTTGGCGAGCTCATCTTTCGTGTCGGGGAGAGTATCACTTGTCACCATGACCTCATGGCGAAGTCTTCCTATTCTCCCTGAGCTCACTCTTCTTCTTCGGGTTTGAGCTCCTTTTCTCTTTCGGTAAGACTCTCCATGGTCGCCCAGACCTTATGATGAGCTTTTGTTTTCTCCTTGAACTTACTCTATCGGCAAGAGTCACGGCGATGCTAGATTCCTCAGGTGAGCTCTTCTCTAATGTCTGGGAGACCTTTCCCCGAACTTCTTTGTTCTTACCGAGCCCATTTCCTTTCGGTGTGACCTTCTTGTTTCGGCCAAACATTATGCCAAAATCACAACCTTCTGCCGACCTCCATTTCTTTCACTGAGACAATCTCACTTTGGGGAGACCTTATATCGAGCCCCTCATGTCATACCAAAGACTGACCCCTCGGTAAGACCTTTTCATTTTGGGCAGATCTCTGACCAAAGGAAAAATTATCACCGACCATAGAGCTTTAGTGGGACCCTCGTCAGTTATCAGCAAGAGATCAAATGTCGGCCAAACATCCTGCCGAAACATTATGTTTGGAGGTTTTCCATTTCGGGGAGACATTGATATAGTCATACCGAAATGAAATATTTCATTGTAGGCGGTTTGTTGTAGCATCCACTTGTTGGGAAGACATCTTATAGATACCTCATGTCCTGGCGAAAGCTTTACTATTTCATCCTATTGTCGCTATGACATACTGGTTTTCTCGCTGAAGACCACCGATGGAATCCCCTCGCGCTGTGTCAGTGTGACTTTCTTTCTTTGTAGAGACCTCTCTCTGAAGCAAAGTCTCTCACCGAGATGTAGTACTTTATTGGAGGTCGATGAGACATTAGCACTTGGGGAGACTTTTCACCGAAGACATAACTCTTGCCAAAAGGATTTGTTTTCTCTTGCTAGTCGGTGAGAGATTAGGCTTTCACCAAGACTCTACCCCGAACTCAATATCTCCCGCTGAAGTGTTTGACCCTTTTGCTAGTCAGTGAGACTTCGTGAACTCACCATGACCTTTTTGAAAAGAAATTCCTCATGCCGATAGGAAATTCCATGTCGCCAAGACGTAGACCTTGGTCCTGCCGATAGATACTTGTATGCAACTTCCACTTGCCATGACATCCCTGAAGTCTTGCTGATAGGCAACATAAATGCAGATTTGAAAAAAACGAACCATGCGTCGGGGAGATCGTGACAACCTTACGCTGATAAGATCCATAGTGGGGAGTAATCTAATTCTTTGGATTTCAAATAGTCCAAGCCAAGCCACCAGTCGGTAAGAGTCTAGAAAAGTCTTGCCAACTTTTTCCTTAGCTGATTTTCATAACCAGCTGGATTGAGGACAACCTTCCAACCGAGCCTCAGCAAATATCATCAAGTGTAGGATCTAATCTTGCAAAAGAAAGGTCTACATTAATCCTCATAAGTAAACAAGAGATATTATAATAAATCCACCATTGCTTATAATTATTTCACTAAATTCCTAGCAAGGAGAAAACCAACTTAGGTTGAGACAGAACCAAGATTAAACAAAACAAGAAGACAAACTTAGGAAGAAAGCAGAAGAACTCCCAAGAGGAAATAAAATAACAAAAAGCAGAGAAAACAAAAAGAGAAAGGGGGACCCATTTTGATCCAGATCAAAGTGGGGTGGTTATGCAAGGCATAACAAGTACTTTTTCCCACTAGAACAGGCCCAAGTTCTAGAGTTAGTAACCATTTTTCTTACACTCAGGATCACCCAAAAGCACAAGGGGAGAGGATACTTCGATTACTAAGTTGTGAGGGTGACAAAAAAA
Organism: Sequoia sempervirens; assembly: GCA_007258455.2. NCBI lineage: Eukaryota > Viridiplantae > Streptophyta > Pinopsida > Cupressales > Cupressaceae > Sequoia > Sequoia sempervirens. Next base: position 51,288,163 of record VDFB02256132.1, on the reverse strand, counting down.
ATGGTGGGTCTAGTTTTCACAAGGTGAGAGCATAATCACCTACCACCTTCAAGCATAGTTAGATAGAATCAAGCACACATTCATTTTAATGCACCAAAGGAAGTGTTTTCTACACTAGAAATTGCAAACACATTTAAGAAATGAGTCTTCGACTAACAGAGTTACAAAACCATAAGTTATTAGTTTCATCCACTAATCTTGGACCCACAACAAGTAACTGCCACATGTTGCGAACTACGATTAGTAACACGAACCTATACTAGGAAGAGTGCAAAAAAAAAACCAGAATGCTAAAGAAAACAAAAAGAATAGAAAAAAAAAGAAAAAAGAAAAGAAAAACATCAGAAATCTGAATTCAAATGAGAAGAAAACATTACCAGGCAATTGCGTCACAATAGAGTGAATGTGTCACTCTATGTTGCAAATGCGGCTCGGGAGGTCAGATGCAACTCTTCAGACTTTGACTGTGGTACATCAGATCGATTGCGGTGTTTGATTCTGCAAGTGCATCGTGACGCATCAGATGCATCATGATTTAAAAAAAAATGAATGTGTCGCTCCATACCTATACCTGCAAAAATGACAGAGAACACACGAAAACCGTACATAAATAATAACAAAAAATAGAGTCGTATTCATGTTGGGTTCACCAAATGTATCAATGGGTTAAATTTTAGGATTTAGGTTTGTAATGATTAGATCAATAATATAAACCCAAAGAAGTTATGAAGCACAATGAAAACAAATAATAAGAATGATTATACCAGATATTCATTGAAACTTCCATGGTTCACCTCCATAACACCTCCTAGCTTGCAGCGTGTGATTGATGCCCTCAGATCGAGTGTGTGAGCAATTTGACTATGACATTGTCCTATGCAAGTTTTGAAGGATTTGAGTAAAACTATGCCTATGCCTATGCCAATGATAAATGACTATACTGCTTATAATAACAAAGTGGTCCCTAAATTATGAGCAAAATTGACATTTTATAGAAAACATAATTTTGAATGGACAGATGGGATCGACTCTTGACAAAAACCTAAAATTAGAGGATGAGATTTAATTTGATAATCCCTAATCAGGGTTAGGGAAAAATCCTTAGACGGGTGGTCAAGATGTCATATGAGAGAATCGAATCAGCGGTGAAGAAAATATGAGATAATTAATTAGGAAAATAAAGATTTTAAAAAATCAAGAAGATAAAGGCTGTCTGACTTATGTGATTTTGAAAAATCAAGAAGATAAGAGGTGGACTGAAAAGCAAATTTGAAAAAGTAGGAATCTGCTCGCTTTATTTTATTTTTGGAAGAAAGCTACTAATTTGAATTAAATCAATTCAAAATATGGATTTTGTGAGATAATAAATAATCTTTTTCAGATTATTTACTAAAATGAAGTGACAGTTAATAAAATGAAATCATTTTAAATAATAAATTGATTTAAAATGATGGAAATGTTAAATTGAGTAATTAAATAATTAAATATAATTATTTAATTTTAGTGAATTATGATTGATAATTAAATAAATTCATAAATTCATTTAATTATGGAAATTAATGACATATTGAATAAATAAATAAAATTTATTTATTTAATAATCATGAAGAATAAAAGGACATGAATTAATTAAATAATTATTAATTATTTAATTAATAGTCGAATGTGGACCAATAACATAATTAAATGTCATAATTATGCTAGGACGAAAGTGGTAAAAATGAAGCTTGTAGGCCTAGGTCATTTTTAAGTGTCTACACCCACAAATTCCTATAGCCTCGGTGATGGTTCAATACAATAGTTTCCTTTGAATTGCACATAAGATTATAATCTAATCATCACCAAATCAGGTTGTTCCAGACTCACCCATACAACTACTTTGATTCTATCTCAATCTCAAAGTTAGAAACTCACAATGTAATAGAGCAAGTTGCAAAACCCCTTCTCCTTGCAAATAAATGACATATTGGAGCCTCTCAACATTGAACTCAAGAACCATGGTCTAAGGCCAAAACCATACACAAGGTGTACAATACTGTCACCGTCTTTGCAAACAAACATCTTATCTTTGTTATTCATCCATGTCCAAGTAGTAGTTGATAACCATTAAATAATCGGTACATTCAAAATGTAAGCTTTAAACCTTCATAAAATTAGACAATGTAAACTATATGACATGTTCTCAGATACACAAAATAACTAAGTGCCGCCATCCCTAATCATACTATGATGACTCCCAACCATATTGAGACCATGATATGCAAATCTCATGAAACTCCCCTGAACTCGAAAAGAAGCTACCACCAATCCAAAACTCCCTCGAAAACACCTCCATCAAGCCTGCGTATGATGTATCAAGCCAACATATTCTCATGATAACCGAGTTAAAAAAAACCATGTAGAGGCTAAAGAGATTCAAACCCTCGAACTCCACATTGGTCCCATAAACTCAAAGCTCAACAATTTACCCCTTGTGCAGAATCCTTTCACACCTTTGTATTAAGAGTATCAAAAATTTGAAGACTTGGAAAACTCAGGAACCTCATGGATTTTATTTCTCAGAGGATCCAGCTTGACCTGGATTTCCCAAGCCTTATTTCCTTTGGGAATTCTAGCTTGGTCTAGATTTTCTAAAAATAATTTCTTTGCTAATTCCTTCTATGCTCGGATTCTCTGAGGTGTTCTATTTTCATTCATCGTCCTTTGACATATTGCCAAGTGCAGCACGCTATGTGATCATTTCAACTTGCTACTTGTTCTCTTTCAACTTTCACTCGATTTAGATAGATGTTGATGCACCAACTGCCACTAGCTGTGAATGCTCAAGTACGAGAATTCTTTGTTGGGTGGTATCCTCAACTTATGATCACACCAGCATTTTATCCAAAATACTTCTCTGCATAGTACCCAAACCACATCAATTCTCTTACAAATTGGATTCTCCAATATATTTCATGCCTTCGATCTTTTCATGGATTTTACACTTTTAAGTCATCGAGGACTTTGCCTTGGTCTAGACGTGACCTTCTCTTCATACAACCGGTAATTAATTTTATAAATCGCCCCAAGAGAACAATAACTCCATATCCCTAGATCAACAATAACTGCATCCTTTAATATGTGTCATGCTTGGAACATCACCTTTAGCAATGACTGAGAGAGAACAATCTTGTGAGCTTTGACTATGGAAAGGTTGCCTTTGAAAGCTCTACTATATCATACATTTCAAGTTTCTTTGTCCATTAATTCTCTAATTCAGTGTACATCACATACTCCATCTCGTGCATATAATTTGTGTCTTTAAATGACCATTTACCTTGCCACCGAAAGTGTTCTCTCCTGCAACTTTACTATGGTGCCCACCTAAAGTGTAATGTTGTGCTTTTAAAACATACACTGTATACTTAGTGCCATCAATTTGATTCTTCTGCGAAGACATATGCAAACTACCGCAACTATAATTCTATTTCCATGAATTCTACCAAGATTCAATCCTTTTATATACCTACTTCTTGATTCACTAATCAGGTGCTCCTATAAACTTTGTCTAATTTTTTCATCATGGAATTATCCTCCAAATGAATCCCCTGAGTTTCTTTCCTCATGTTCCTTATGCATCGTTCATGTATTATGCTAGTGGAAATCAACTTTTGGTGGACTTAAATTGTTTGGGGATTTTTATATTCATCGGATTTTAATTCTTTGGGGAATCTGAGTGATGATGGATTACTCAAGACTCAGTTCTTCTAGAAAATCCAAGGTATGGTAGATTCTTTGAGCATTTACTCCTGCTATTATTTTCCCATAACTTGACATCAATGGACTCTCCAGAATTTTTTTCTTTCATGGATTCTGCTTACTTGAACCATTTACTTCATGCCAACCAGTGTATTCACAATATTCCTAGAGTAAACACCTCACGGCCTTCTTTCACTACTATTTCCAACTCACCATGTTCCAATCAATTTCCATGCCATCAAGCTCCCTTTGTCACAAACCTTCACAAATTACTGTGCCATACGACACCAAGATGTTTCCCACCATTTATATCTTTTGTGTTTGTAGCATAGCCAGTGTGCATCAAATCTCATATTTTGCTAAGTAATGAAATCCCAAATCTTTCTTCCTTCATTTGGTAAGGATATTGTATTGAAACTTTCACCTTCAAAAGGCACCTAATGATACCTTGACCTCCTTCTTTGATTCCCAAGTTTAATTTATCATGAGAAAATTATGCACACAAAACCACCACCACACAAACTTAATACCACAGTGGGTTCTCGTCTCTTTGGAAATCTGACCAATCTCAAATTTTTTGAGCTTTCATGCTTCTAGTATTCATTTCGGGAATTGTGAGACCATCCAAATTTTCTAAAGTCTCCCTTTCTCATGAAATTCAGAGGTTGGGAAATTATCCAAAGGTGCCCCTTTTCCCATTTCATTCTATGGTGATGATATTCATGCTTCCACCACATACTCCCATACATCACTGCCTGCAAAATCCTTTTTTGGAGCTTCATGCTCTAAATTTCAAGTAAATTCTTCCAAGGACATTGAATGGATTAGACTCTGATTCATTTTCTCAAAAAAAAATCACCAAGTTTCACAATGTAGGCCCATATGCCTAGCCTATAGCCACTTCTCCTTCTACAGATTGAATATTGGATTCCTTTTGAATGCCTCTAGATCATTATCTTATGTAAAAGGAGTCTGCAAGGCAAACCATTTTTTGAGCAATGATTCATGCCTTTCAAAGTATTTTGAATCCTTTCAATCCTCATTCTTCATAGTATGTGATCCATTAATCATCCAAATTGTAAATTTTATGATGAGATCCCTATTTAACCATTCCAATGCTACAAACACCAAATTGTCACCTACATCAAGACAATGTTGCATTTCATAACTAATGAAGATAAAGTTTTTTAGTGCAACAAGAAACATTAATGCCAATCAATATGGAAAAGGTACTATGAAATGCACATTGATATATATATATATATATATAAACCATCTTTCTCACACAATTGTGGAGTAGTGACAAAAAATTCCATTTTCCAAGATAGCATCAACACATTTGGGGAAATAAATTAATCTCGAGAACCTTAGTTTTCAAATGTATAAATCACATCAAGCACCTAGGTTCCCTTAGGTAGATCAAGACTGGAGGCTAAAAAAAGATCAGAGATAAGATGGATGCTTGAACTCATGTAATCCAAGGTAGCTCAGATTACTCAGCTAGATTAAGGTTTGGGTAATCTGAGGTACCTTAGAATTACCGAACCCGCCCTGAACTTAGCCAATTTTTCCTCAAATTCAAAATTTTGAGCAAGGGTCAACCTCAAGGAGTCAGGAAATCATCATGAAGTTGCAAAGCAATGTCTCAAATGTAGATATATCATTAAGTACATGGGGGAAACAAGACCAAGACCAAGAGACTCATCCCTTAAGGGGATAAATTCAAGGCCCTATGAAAACAAAGAAGAAAGCACAAGCAAGAAAAGAGGGTCCCTGCTTTGAGTGGGGTGTGTGTGTGAAAAATGCACAACATAACACATTTGACACCTTTTGATCCTACAAAGCACATCTCTCGAATTCTCTCAAAAAACCCACATCGAATATGGACTTTCATTTGACCCCTATCATCTAGAAGACCCTCCTACAGCTATGTGTCAAATTTTCATGACATTGTTGCAACATTTTAGCAACATTGCAACATTTGCAAAATATGCTCCTTTGCATTTATAACTACTCACACACTTCCAGAACTAGATGCACATCTCTCATAGTCGTCCTTTTCTATCATTCCTATAATATTCCTTGCATGATATACCCTTTTGACATCAATAACAACAATATGCCAACATGTAGTTCACAACCAAACTTTCATTTCTTAGAACCCCTGAATAGAACTCAATCACCAAGGGGTGACCGTCTCATGCTTGTATTGGCTAAAAAAACTTGTTCTAAGACCTCTGTTACTATGTTTGTTGTTTACTTCAATTTTTTTCTTCTTGTTTTTGGGTGTTTGTTGTCTTTATTAAGTCTATTGGTGTTCATCTTGGGTGCACTTTTGGTATTTTGAAACTTTTATGAGTTTCATAACCTTGTGTCCTACTGCCAATACTTCATTAAGATGTCGTTTGAGACTTGTGGCATCCCATGCTATTGATACATCCTCTGTGGATCTTGGATTTTTCAACTCTTTCACATAATGTGTTGAAAATAGCCAACCCATGATTGAATCCATCCCTAATTCCATATTTATTATGAATACCTTGTCATCAACCACCATTAATAATGTTGAAACCATGGTTGTCTATGTTCCTTAAGAGAAACTCAAACAATTGGAAAAATCTTTAGAAAAAATTCAAGACTATATAAGTATGGAGTATATTGCTCGTATTACAATTCATGTCATAGATAACATGAGGAAAATGCTTGATGATGACCAAGGATTAGAGGTTGTGCATGGTTATCCCATATTATTGATGATGATGTTCCAACTATAGACACCTGTAAATTACCACTAAGCCTGCCAATTTATTAAAATCCCCTTTTCACCTTTGATAATTAAATAATCTTAATTGTTTAATTATTACCTAATGTCATAAATTCTTTTATTAATTAAATAACATAAATTATTTAATTCATTCATTTTAGCCTTTTCAAATGCAAATAAATTAAATTCTATTTGATTAAATAACTTATTTTCCTCTAACTTTTTGAATTAAATTTCTATTTAATCAAAAAGTGAACTTGCTTTTTTCTCTTACAATGAGATAATGTTTCCATTATTTCAAAATGCAATTTCCCTCTTCAAACTACTTGATTTTGTCAAAAAATCATTTAGTTTCCTCTTTCTCCTTCACTTCTGATATTATCTCATCCCATCTCGATTAATTGCAGCCATTGATCAAAATAAAAATCTTCTAATCTTGACCATCCATTTTCCATTTGTCTCTCTATAAATAGCATCATCATTTATCATTTCGATGATCTTAGAAAATCTCATAAAATCTTGAATATGCTATTGTGCTATTGAGATAATATTTTTCCTTCGATATTTTATTTTGTCTATTCATAGGCTTATAATTGCAAGCTACAAATCTGAGGGCATCAATCATTTGGTAGCAAAATGGAGAAGAGGTATGGAGATAATTCAATGGATGCATGAAGGATTGTGATTAGGAAAATTAGAATTAAGATTATTAAGCACAATAAATAAACTTGAAATTCCTAATCAAATGATAGAGAACAAAGAAGTGCATGAAAGGAAATAATAAAGAAAAATTTCACCATAATATTCATGCCTCCATTGAATGACCTCCATCATCCTTCTCCATTTTTCTTGAGTATAATAATTTCCCTCAGATTTTTCTTGAGTATCAAAATAGGCCTATGACAATGACAAAGCAAAATATTGAAGATTCTAATATCACTAGCATGAAAACATATACATTCTATATTTTCCAAGATATTCTAAGATGATCAAAATGATAAATGACAATGGTATTTATAGAGAGACAGATGTAAAATGGATGATCAAGATTGAAAATACATTAATTCGATCAATGGATGAAATTAGACGAGACGAGGTCAAATAAGATCAAAAGTGAAGAAACAAGAGGAAACTAATTAATTTTTTGACAAAATCAACTAGTTTGAAGAGGAAAGTGAATTTTGAAATAATGGAAACATTATCTCATTGCAAGAGGAAAAAAGTGAGTTCACTTTTTGATTAAATAAAAATTCAATTCAAAAAGTTAGAGGAAAATAAGTTATTTAATTAAATAGAATTTAATTTATTTGTGTTGAAAAAGGCTAAAATGAATTAATAAAATAATTTAGATTATTTAATTAATAGAAAAATTTGTGAAATTAGGTAATAATTAAATAACTAAGATTGTTTAATTATCAAGGATGAAAAAGGGATTTTAATAAAGTGACAGGCCTAGTGATAATTTTCAATGTCTACATTTGTCCCTCATTGATACAATGTAGTCTATTGTGTTGTGTCAAAGAAAAAGATATGCCCCAGTGAAAGTAGGATGAGGAAGGCTGACAAGGAGGTATTGGTATGCCCCCTCAAGAGGACATGCGGGTTTAAAGAACATGAGTATGATCTCAAAATCGATGAGAGGACTGGAAGATGAAGGACAAGAGGATAGGGAAAAATAGATAAGGATGATGAAGATGTAGAATAGAAGAAATGTTAGATTAGAAAAGATGAAAGTTAACATAGAAGACATGGATGTTGAGATAGTGCTAGTTGAGATAATTTGTAGATATATATTTTTCTAGGGAAGGCTTTTGCATTTAATCATCATTAGGTAGTAAAATATGAAAAATGGACAACAAACACTATGGTATGACATAGACCAAGGTGTGCAAGGTCATCCATCTGTAAAATAGACATTCATAGACAAGGAATGTCCTGACTCATACTAAGGGCCAAGTTGCCCCAGTCTTTTTGTCAAGACAAACTACAGAAAAAAATCAAGTAAAAGACAAGTCATGAGACATCATCGCTCCTCTAAATCCTTCATGGGACATCCTCGAGGTGGCTAATAACATGACTGAAGTAAATCCAAAAGATAAGACAAAATAGACCAACAATGATCTATAATTAGAGGTTTACAAAATAACTTGCATTTAACTCCTAATTATAGATTTTTCCTGATCCAATAGAATTGTGTGGTTAAGAATCTTAACCATTGAAATTATGGAAACTAGCATTCACTTGTTCTTTATCCAAATCAATGAAACATAAAATAATCACTTAAATTTCGTAATTAGAAAAACTCGATGAATCAAAATACCGACGAGAATGATAAATAGAAGAGAAGAATGAAGAGACCACACTTGATAATGGAGTTCGCTCAATTTGAGCTATGTCTCCGGGTCCACTTCTCAATGTTGGACCACTTTCATTAATATCGCCAAGCACCTAAAAATGCCTTCTTACAAATATTCAGGCCTCAAAACTTGCACAAAATTCCTCACAATCTCTCCCACTCTTACAATTTTGGTGTCTAATAACACCTTGTAATTCTTCTCAAAAATTCTCACACTGGAATTGTTTCTCCAAGTAAACTTGCTTAATTGCCAAGCCAAAACATCCCCTTATATACCAATTTATTTGCTAATATGGGCTAAAACCATATTATTTTGCAAATATACCCATATCTCCAATATCTCCCATTTACATCCAAAATATTTCAAAATCCATTCAAGTAATCCTAACCCTTTTTTTAAAATAATGGCTCTTATAATTTGAGCCTTAGAAGATAATCCTTGAAATATTCTAAACCCCCTTTTAAATCATAAAAATATTTAACCAATTATTTTAAGCTCCTTAAAATATCATAATTCATTGAAATATGAGAAAGGTGGTTAAAGGGGTTAATTTATTGAAATATAAGTGTACGAGCTTTATTTTTCTCCTTGTTTTATGGGGAAGGCAAGAGGATTTTAAGGGACAAAACCCCACCAAATCCTCTCTTTTTAATTTTTAAACCATATGTTTTTCTTTAACAAATATGGTTTAATCCATTTTTTTTTTCCACTTACTTTGTCCATGTTAGTACCAACTCACTAGTCCTGCCACATCATCTATCACGTGTCCTGCCAAGTGTCAATTTTTGGTGATGCCACGTCACCACTTTGACCAAGTTTGACTGACTGCCATAACTTCCACATATGGACTCAGATTTGGTCCATTCAAAATGCGTTGGAAAGCTCTCATCGAGCTTTACATGATGGAACTAGTAGAGAAATGTTCCATGATCATCAATTTTTCTGGTTGACCAGATTTGACCTATGTTAACCAAACTTTGACCAAGCATATCTCTGGCGTACAATCTCCTTTTGACGCGATTCAAGTTGCATTGGGACCATGTAGGAAAGCCCTATGCAATGGAGTTGGTTCCATATGATTCTAATACTATGAATTTTTTAGGTTTTCTAGATCCACTTGGATAAAACAAGATCAACAACTATTTAGATTATTTTCCAATAAGTGTGTGCCAGTGTGTTAAGGGATGAAGTGAGTGATGGGTTGATTCTTTTGACAAATCCTAGTTTCAGGAGAAGAAATATGTCGTATAAGATATCAAGTCTAGTTTCAATCATGCAACTACTTGTATAAGGAAAATGAAAAAATGTGATAGTGACAAGGTCTGGTTTTAGGAAGGACACATCCTGTATAAGACCATTGGTTTTGATCGATTTGACTAGTTTGATTGATGTGACAAATGACTGTTTTGACTTGAAGACTTGTTGGCTTGCTTGTCTTGTTGATTTAGGATTTGTGTTTGAAGTTTAAATGATTATGTTGCGTTTGAGTTGACAATGTTTGATTTATTTTGACTGACCTAATAAACCCTAAAATACTAACCTAGGAGGTCTCGGGGGCTCATCGACAGATGGCCTTGCCTACGTAGCAATGCACAAAGACCTCATAGTTTGACATGACCCTTGACCTTTTTTCAATGACAAAGGACCAAATCATGATTTTATTTGACCAACACCTTGTTGGATACTGTGGATGTGTTGCTAATATGTGGTTTTCATTGATGTGAACACTATTAGCATTTGGTGTATCAATTGTTGTATATTTTGAGGATATTGAGAAAATTGTAAAAGAAAGTGTTCTATGTTCCCAGTGGAATTGTACAGGTCATGATGGTGTCCTATTTTGTACATTGAATATTAGCTAATGTGGATTATAGGGCTTATTTCTGAGTTTATCTAGATCATCTATTGGAAGTTTCAGAGGTCCACGATAAGTTTTGAGTATGTTGTGGTCTGACAGTGTTTTGTTGGTCTCTATCAGTGTTCCTAAATGAAGATTGTGTGATTCTGGTTATCTCGGTTGTGGATGTTTCTCTATTGCTTCTTGGTGCTCTTAGATGTCTCTAGATCCTTCTCTATCTTTGTGGTACATCCACATTAATCGTGTGGTTGTGGTTGAAGATATTTTCTTGTGCATGTTCGATTTTTCATGTTTCTGGACGACATGTTGGTGGTAGCATGTTGTGGATTTTTGAGGTGAAATTAATTAAAGTATTGTCATATTGGAGATGTTAATTTGGGTCTCCACTATGTTGTGGCTGACCTTGGTGGATTTGCATTAAAATTTTATTTATAAATCTAGGCTGACATTGCAAATATATTTTATTTCTTGGCCGACAAAGTTGTGATGAAATCTCATGTAGTGGATATATAAGGGAATTTAGCTCATTGATGAAGATGATGCTTCATGAGCTCCCATGTGTGTATGTGTGAACATCATTTAATTGCAGAGTAGAGAGTGAAGAAGTTTATGCGAAGTGTGAAGAAGTGTTGAGCTTAATTGGAACTATAATCAGGCTTGGGCAGAAGCTATTTTCTCAGTTCATGCTCTCTGGATTTTTAATCCAACTCTGTTGGGTAGTGACCCCCTTTTGTAATTGAGCAGTGAGCTCTAGGCAGTGTGCCTAAATTCATGCACATTCTCCTTATTAATTCTCATTATACTTTTAGCAGAGTATAATCTTGTGGACTAACATCCACCTTGGTTTTTCCCCTAACAGGGTTTCCACGTAAAAAATCTTGGTGTTCTTTGTCTCTCTAATGTGTTAATTGCTTGTGGTTAATCGTTTATTCATCAGAACTGAGATTAAGGTTAAGTTAGGTTAGAAAAGTTTAATTTTTTATGACAATTGATTTAGCCCCCCTCTTAGTTGTATGTCCTTTTTTTTCCAACAATTGGAATCAAAGCCTATTCCTTTGAAGAAATCTAATAGCTTGAGGCGATCCAGGATCGAAACATTCAAGAAGGGCAGTCCTAGATTTGATGGAACTAACTATTCACTATGGAAGATTAGGATGCAATGTCACTTAAGGTGTATTGGTGAATCCTTCTGGAAGATCACAAGAGATCCATATACTATTCCTCAGAATGGCCCCTCTACTGCTGATGAGATCAAAGATGCTAAAAGTAATATTAGGGCTATTGAAGCTTTGGTGAGTGCCTTGACAGATTTAGATATGGCTAATGTGGTAGGTCTACAGACATCTCATGAGATTTGGATGAAACTGGAAACTTTGTATGAAGGAGATGCACAGGTGAAGATGGCTAAGCTACAAAGCTTGAAAGGCAAGTATGAGAATATGAAAATGGGTGAACATGAAAATATCACTTATTTTATGTAGAGAGTAAATGAGATAATGATGGGTATTAAATGTGCTAGTGGTTTAGTGGATGAGGATGAAATTATGGCTAAAGTACTCAGATCCTTGCCTCCCTCCTACAAAATGAAGGTTCATTATATTGAAGAGTTTAGATCAGTAAAAAAGATGACAAGAGATACGCTGATTGGGAAGCTTGTTGGCTTTGAGATAAGTGAATCTGGTGAATCTACACCGAAGACTAAATCTACATTCAAGGCTAATGTATCTGGAAGTAATAGGTAAATATATAGTCTGGGAGAGAGTTCCAAAAGGATATCCAAGTATGTTGAAGAATTGAAACAACTTGAAGATAAAAAAAAGAGAGGTAGAAGAACTGGAAGCATTGATTACAAAGCAAGAAGGAAGAGGAAAAGGTAAGTATGAAGATGTATTACCTATCAAATGTTTTTTATGCAGTAAAATAGGTCATTTTGCATCAAGATGTCCTAAAAGAGTTCCTAGATCTAAGCCTAAGAAGTCTATATTCCCAAAGAGATGCTACTTTTCTGAAGTAGTGACTGATGATGAGTCTGATAAAGATAATAGTAAAGAAGATGATTGGGATTTCATTGCTACCATTAAAAATAATCCTATGGCTATTGAATCTACTAAAGATGAAAAGGCTCTTGCAGCTCAAGTTGAAGAAAAATATGAATGGGTCATTGATATTGGATGCTCACATCATATGACTGGTGATAAAAGAAAATTTGTGAGTCTAGAAAAGTATGACGGTGGGGTTCTAAGATTTGGAGATAACAATGTTGGTGTGATTCGTGGAGAGGATCTCTTTTCCTTAGTGGTAAGGATAACACTGATGATGTCCTCTATGTTGAAGGCCTGAAGCATAACTTGTTGATTGTTGGACAGATGGTTCACAAGGGATATGATCTTCAGTTCAAAGATGGAAGATGCAAGATACGTGGAAGTTCTAGGAACATGATTGCAACAGGAAAGCAAAAAAAGGTAATATTTTGCACTTGAGTACTGCTAGTGGAAGTTGTTTAATTGCTCAAGTAGATGAAAGATAGTTGTGGCATAGGATATTGTGTCATGTAAACTTTGACAACATTATCAAGATAAATTCTACTCAAGCAGTAAGAGATCTTCCTAGATTAGTGAAGCTTGCTAATGTAATCTGCAAGGAATGTTAGATGGGAAAACAAACTAGAGTCTCATTCCGAAGCAAATAGTTTCATTCAAATAATTTGGAGCTGCTACATACTGACCTTTGTGGTCCCTCTGGAGTCAAAAGTATTCATGGAGAAAGGTATTTTATGCTGATTATTGATGATTACTCTAGAATGATTTAGGTTTCCTTTTTGAGAGAAAAATGTGAAGCACTAGAGTAATTCAAAAGTTTCAAGGCTATGGTAGAAAATGAGAAGGTTTGAAAAAAATCAAGTACCTGAAATTTGACAGAGGTGGTGAGTTCATTTCTAAGGATTTCAACTCTTATTGTGAAGAGCATGGAATTAAACGACAGTTATCTGCTCCCCGAACCCCTCAATAGAATAGAGTTGTAGAGAAAAAGAATAGAACAATTCTTGATGCTGCCAGAACCATGATGATGGATGGAAATGTGTCTTAGATGTAGTAGAGTGAAGCTGTAAGCACTATTGTGTATACCTTGAATCGGGTAAGTGTGAATGACAATTCTGGTAAGACCCATTATGAGTTATGGTTTGGTCACAAACCTACTGTCAAGTATTTTAAGATCTTTGGAAGCAAGTGTTATATCAAGAGAGATGATGATATAGGAAAATTTGATGCTAGAAGTGATGAAGGGGTCTTCCTAGGTTACTCCACTAAGAGTAAGGCCTACCAGTGCTATAATAAAAGACTAAGAAAGATGGTTGAGAATGAAAATGTCAAAGTTGATGAGGACTCTGTCAAATCAGCTAGATGATGTAGCTATGATTCAGATGAAGATAACACAAGCCAAGGGAAGAAAACTCAGACACCAAATCTACTTTAGATTATTCCATATGTTCTGGTGAAGCAACCTCAATTTGTTTCAGTAAATCAAGCAAGTGCAAAAGCATAGACAAGTGCAAGTGTAGAAGAAAGATTAGAAGATTCAGAAGTCCAAGTAAGTCCCAAAACTCTGAGATATGTAAAGTTGAATCATTCTGAAATTCAAATCATAGGAGATAAGAGTAAAGGAGTGCAAACCAAAAGAAAAATAGCAGAAGAATATTGTCTGATTTCTAAGATTGAACCTAAGAATGTCACTGAAGCCTGTCAAGATGAACACTAGTTGGAAGCTATGAAGGAAGAGCTAACATAGATTGAGAAGAATGACACATGGCTACTAGTTCCTAGGCCTAAAGACAAAAATGTGATTGGTACTAAGTGGGTATTTAGAAACAAGCTGAATGAAGAAGGTGAAGTGGTCCAGAATAAAGAAAGACTAGTATGTAAAAGTTATTCTCAAATGGAAGTTATTGATTTTGAAGAAACCTTTGCCCCTGTAGCTAGAATTGAAGTTGTGAGATTATTTATTTCTTATGTTGTACACAAGAATTATAGAGTCTATCAAATGGACATGAAGTTTGCATTTCTGAATGGAGAACTAGAAGAAGTATACATTGAGCAACCAGATGGATTTTAGCTAATAGACAAGGGAGATATGGTTTGTAGATTGAAGAAAGCTCTATATGGACTTAAGTAAGCCCCTAGAGCCTAGTACGCTAGATTGGATAAATATCTACTAAATCTTGGATTCACTAAAGGTACTATTGATAGCAACTTATACTTCAAGTTAGATTAGGATAAGAAGTTGATTCTAGAAGTTTTTGTTGATGACATTATTTTTGGAGGTGATGACAATCTATGTATGAAGTTTGTTGATGAGATGAAGAGTGAATTTGAGATGAGCATGATTGGTGAGACGAAGTTCTTTCTGGGATTGCAAATTACACAATTGGACTAGGGGATTTTCATATCTCAGTCCAAATATTTGAAAGAACTACTGAAGACATTTGGAATGGATGACTCCAAACCTATTGGTACTCCCATGGTGACCGGATGTAAGTTGACATAGAATGATGATTCTCCAAAGGAAAATAAAACTACGTATAGATCAATGATTGGTGGATTGCTCTACTTGACATAGACTAGACTAGATATTATGAATGTTGTATGTATGGTTGGTAGATTTCAGCCTAATCCAAAAGAATCACATGTGACTGTTGTCAAAAGAATTTTCAGATATCTAAAAGGAACAATTGACTTTGGACTTTGGTATCCAAAGGATGATGATCTCACTTTGTGTGCATACACTGATGCGGATTAGGCTGGTGATGTCGATGACAAGAAAAGTACTAGTGGTGGTGCCTTCTTCCTAGGGAAGAAGCTAATATCTTGGTTGAGTAAAAAGAAAAACTCATTTTCTCTATCTACTATTGAAGCAAAATACATTGTTGCTACCAATAATTGTACTCAAGTGATATGGATGAAATAGATGCTGAGAGATATCAGGGTGATATATGAAGAGCCTATTTCTATATAGTGTGACAACTCGGGTGCAATAAATATCTCAAGGAATCCGGTACTACAATCTAAGAATAAACATATATCAATCAAGTTTCATTTCTTGAGGGAAAAAGTAAATGAGAAAGAAGTCAAATTGGAGTATGTGCCTACCAAAGAACAAATTGTAGATATTTTTACTAAGCCTTTGCCGAAGGATACTTTTGAGTATCTCAAGGGAATGCTAGGGGTAATTACCCCTCCTAATATGAACTAAATGATGCATTTACTTGCATCAATCTATGAGCTTCATTTCTATATTTTGATCTAGATTGATGTTTTCATGAATGCTACTTAGGGGGAGTAGTCAAATGTACAGATATGTGGTTCAGAGCGTGTGCATGGAAGGGTCATTGTTACCTTTTCCATTAATGTCAAAGAGGGAGAAGTGTAATGTGAAAAATCCTTGTCGAGAGAAGTTCAATTGAGAGAAGAAGTCAGTTTGTTGGGCTGATGGTATTTTTCACATCATGTGTTGCCATCAATGCCAAAGGGGTAGATTGTTGGATACTTTAGATGTGTTGTTGATATGTGGTTTTCATTGATGTCAACACTATTAGCATTTGGTGTATCAATTGTTGTATATGTCAAGGATATTGAGAAAATTGTAAAAGAAAGTGTTTTGTGTTCCCAGTGGAACTGTGCAGGTCATGATGGTGTCATGTTCTATACATTGAAGATTAGCTGATGTGGATTAAAAGGTTTATTTATGATTTTATCTAGATCATCTACCAGAAGTTTTAGAGGTCCATGTGAAGTTTTGAGTATGTTGCATCTGACAATGTTTTTTTGGTCTCTGTTAGTGTTCCTAAATGAAGATTATGTGATTCTGGTTATCTCGGTTGATGTGGATGTTTCTTTGTTGTTTCTTGGTGCTCTCAGATGTCTCTAGATCATTCTTTATCTTTGTGGTATGTCCACATTAATCATGTGCTCGTGGTTGAATATATTTTCTTGCACATGTTCAGTTTTTCATATTTCTGGATGACATGTTGGTGGTAGCATGTTGTGGATCTTTGAGGTGAAATTAATTAAAGTATTTTCATATTGGAGATGCTAATTTGGGTCTCCAATATGTTGTGGCCAACCTTGGTGGATTCACATTAAAATTTTATTTGTAAATCTAGGTCGACATTGCAAATATATTTTATTTTTCTTGGCCGAAGAATTTGTGATGAAATCGCATGTAGTGGATATATAAGGGTGATTAGCTCATTGATGAAGATGATGCTTCATGAGCTCCCATGTGTGTATGTGAAAATATCATTCGATTGCAAAGAAAAGTGTGAAGAATTTTGTGTGAAGTGTGAAGAAGTGTTGAGCTTAATTGGAACTGTAATCATGCTTGTGCAAAAGCTATTTTCTCAGTTCATACCCTTCGGATTTTTAATCCAACTCTGTTGGGCAGTGATCACCTTTTGTAATTGAGCAGTGAGCTCTAGGTAGTGTGTTTGAATGCATGTGCATTCCCCTTATTATTTCTCATTATACTTCTAGCAAAGTATAATATTGTGGACTAACATCCACCATGGTTTTTCCCCTAACAGGGTTTCCACATAAAAAATATTGGTGTTCTTTGTCTCTCTGATGTGTTAATTGCTTGTGGTTAATTGTTTATTCATTAGATCTGAGATTAAGATTAAGATAAGTTAGAAATTTTCAAATTTCTATGACACTAATTCACCCCCCCTCTCAGTTGTTTGTCCTTGTTTTTCCAACACACCTACAGGACTAACCTAATGCATCGGGGGCACATCGACAGATGGCCTTTCCTATGTCCAGTCGCAGAGGCAATGTAGTTTGACAATGAAAATGACCGGCATGAATGACTTTGACTCTGTTTTTAGGATTTATTTAAAGTTATTTGAATGTTTTTTGTATTTTTTGCATGTTCTAATTTTTTTTTGTCTTTTTAAGGTTTTATGATTTTTTTTTTGGATTTTTGGGAATATTTGACTTTTTCTCTTTTTTTTTTTATTGTTTGATGAATGGAGGGTGACTATAAGGATCGTGACAATTCATGTGAATGATGCCTATGCACAAGAATCTTGCTAGGTTGTATAGCAAGATTTTATGGGTTAGTCTTATTGTATTTAGAATGACTTGTTTAGGACTAGATGGGATGGAGGATCCTTAGACCATTGACAAGGGAAAACCAAGACAAGTGATAGGTATGAAAGGATGATGGGTGGCTTAGGGAAAAGATAGGAGAAATGAAGATCATTGGCTAGAAGAATTATCATTTGGTCTCCAAGGACAATGTCACATAGGGATGATGAGGCTACGAAGGTAGTGACATGATATTTCATGAATAGTGTGTGACCAAAGGATAGACATATTAATATTTTTCCCAAAGAATGATTTATGTATATACCCCAATTGTTATCAAGATCAAGGTAGGTGGGAAAATGGGGGGGAATGATATGGATTAGATGGATAGAGGAAAATTCCATGAGAAAGGCACAAGAGATGAGACAACTTTCCCCCAAGTGTAATTGTCCACATAGATAATTTATTTTACACATGACACTTGTTTGCCAGGTTTTCATCATGGTACTTATCCAAAGCACCATAAAAATGGTTTTCACTATTGGAAAAAAAAACCTCTTTACTATTTTTCTTGATTTTTTCTTCTTTTTTTTTATGTCACCAAGACACCCATTTGCCAGGTTTTCATCAAAGTAATATTTTTTTTTTTTTTTTTCAATTTTTTGTATTTTTTCAAGACTTGATATTTTATATGATCACTGGTTGTGCTAAATCAATTGATGGTTGTGATGCAGATACTAGGGCCATGATATGCCAATAATGACCTTTATGAAGTAGTTGCCTTGTTAGGATCATAGTGCTTGCATACAACTGGTTGATGTCATTATGATCCTTGTTGATAGTTGGGTTGGCCTTATTAGTATACACACATCATGATAGAGTACCATGATAGTCCTTACAATAAAGAGTTGCTGCCAAGATGTGACATATTTTTGAGGTATGATTTTTGGAATGATGGATGATGGTAGATATGGAAAGATTGTTTGGATGTTTGGATGAATCAATTTTTATTTTCCAAACCTGGGATGTTCGATGACAGAGTTTGGATTTTTTATGGGGATAGCATTTGGAACCAACACTTTTATATGCCTTGCTTGATGATCATTTTGAAGGAAGTGGATACTTATTATATGTAGGAGTCCTCTTTTCTTGTGGCTCCACATTTTGATTGAATTTTGGATTTGGAACATTTTCTTTGCTTGATCCATTTTTCTTTGGGATCCATTTTAACTTCATTTGTCCACTTGGATTGTTGTTTGTTTCAATGACCTTTGACATTTGATTTTGAACTTTGGATTTGTAATACTTTTCTTTTTGTTGGTTCCAAATGGAAGGTTTATTCATGTTAAAATGACAGTTTATGGTGTGGATGGAAGGAGTGTTGGCAACAAACTTATGGTAAGAGCTACTTATGGCCTCCATTTTGATGTTTGTATCAGATAAAGTTTCCCCCAATATCGAGGAGGTACCACTAACATAATTTGATTCTATGACTAAAGAATAGAAAAGACCTTGATGTCGAGGATTTTCATGAAAGTGTATTGGTTCTAGAATGCCTTGCCCATGTCGGCCTAGTCCTCTTCCTTGATACTGCATGCTTTGACATATTCTCTTTGTTATGGGGTATTTTTCATTTTGGAAGGAATATGCAAATCCCTGTCATTGTGTATGTGGACGTCATTGCTCAATATTTTCTCATCTACAAGAAATTCTACTCTAACATAAGTGAGTGATCCTAGTTAATAGGATGTCTTAGCTTCATTGATGTGTGGGATAAAAAATTTATTAACATATTTTGTTTGATTTTATGACATATCATATTCAAATGATTCTACTAGTGCTTCCAAGTCAATGTTGAAATTGTCTTTATGGTCATTGTCATAGAGTCCTATGAATTCAACTATAGCTTAATCATTTATGAATATATGTATAATAGGAGACTCTTGCTCTAGATGAAGATCATTTATGTGTCTCATGGGAGCAATTCTCTCATCTATAATGGTGGAGGTGGTTGAAATGTGGATGTCATGAAAAGGATTAAGGTTTTGATCTATGATTGGACTATCATGGATAACTTGATCTTGATTTGTTTTGAGGCTTATTTCATCATCCTTTGGATCATGCTCTTGACATATGTCTAATGATTTAGGCAATGAAATGATATGATTTTCTTCAATAAACTCAATATTTGGACATGGAAATGATGGATTTTCAATGGAAAGATCCTTTTTGGGATTGGTAGACAATGGCAGACATGATTGTGATAGATGGCTAGATGGTGTATGAGTAGCAATTTGATTGGATTTTCTAACTTCCTTTTCATTTCAAAGTGGAACAAGTTTCCTTACTAGTAGTCCTTGGAGAGAATTAATTTTCATGGTCTTATTGGATGGTATAGAAGATTGGGATGTAGTGGATTGGAATGGACTAGTGGATGATGAGTTAAGATTGGGTGTAGGGGATTGGAATGGATTAGTGGAAAGTTGGTTTCCATTGTAAAGGTTAGGATAAGGGTGATTAATGCATGTTTTACATGGATTGATGGCATGGATTGTGTTAAGCGACTCTTGATGGTGAGGGTAGATGGATGGAGGAATATAGTTCATTGGTTGTTGTTAAGAAGGGTATGTGGGTAGTTGACCATGAGTTGAGGTTGATTGGTATTTAGATTGGATGAATTGTCTTTTGAAGTCTATGGATTGTTGGGCTTGACCATTGCAGATTAATTGGTATTCAATTTGACTAGCAAGCATATCAAGGAAAAGGAAAGACATGGTGGTGGATGGTATGAAGCCTAAGAGATGCCAATGCAAGGGTATGACTTAAACCTAAGGTATGGAACCTAAATAATATTTTTGATTTTTTTTGAAATAAGGTGTGCCTAAAGATAATGCAACTATTTGTTTTTTTGGTATCTTAAGGATGGAATATGTCTAATGTATGCAATAAGACTAAAAGTGATGATGATAATGTTGGATGTTATGAAGTCTAAAGTGTATGATAATGCTCTTTTAGGTCTAAAATGTTGTGGTAGGAGAGATGAAAATGGCTACTAGGTGATGGATACCTATAGTGAGCTTGAGGGCTTAAAACACTTTTGAAAGATGTAAGAATAAGATCACTAACTAACCAAGGGTAAACCAATGTTTCAACTAGGATTGTTAGATGGCCTTTTTATAGGACAAGTCAAAAGAGTGACAAGGTGAGTTTCCTAACTAGACTTGTGAGCAGGAAATTATCACCAAAATGACAAAGGACTAAATTAAAAAAGTGACTTGGTCAAATGACAATATTTTGTCGAGGCAATGATTTGTGCCAAGGTATAGAGAGTTATACTATCCTAAAATCCACATGGTGTCAAGCCTAAAAGTTTCAAAAGGTAGCCTTATGTGATGTTGGGATATACAAGTAATCAGGATGCTAAGGTACCTAAAATGGTGACCTAATAATGTAATGATGATATGCAAGGTGAATTGAGCAAGTTTTTGGTTTTAAACAGGAATCACAGTGAGAAGCTGGTCTAAAAATGGATCTCAAAAGTTTGAATCTAATTTTGGAAAGAGTTTAACCTGATTTTGATAGTTTTGTTTGAAAATGTTGCTTGGTCTGAAGCTATGAAGTGTTGAAATTTTCAGGTGTAAGGTTTTTTTTCTTGTTTGTTTTAATAAACACACGTAAAACACTTGGAAGATAAAGTGGTTGTTGACTCTTAACTGAAAAAAAAAGGTATGGGTTAAGGGTGGAGAGCCCAATGGATTCACTAGTATATCACAAATAAAGACACTCTTAAGACAAGCACAAACTAGTTATTCAAAAAGGTTTGTATACTTAGTATAGCCCATTGAAATACCCCAAGATTAGTGTGAAACACTTCTCTTTCAAAAGCGGATAGCTTAGAATTTTGGTGGCATTGGATGCCCTCCACAACACTCACTTCTTAGGTGCACCAAACTTTGAATTCCCAAAGACCCAAAGATCGCAAGGAATTTTCTATCTCTACTCAAGGGAGCTAGTAGTCAGTATCTTCGAGCATTATATTGTACCCTTCACTATACCAAGAAATGGTCGAAAGGATCCTAGGCTTCTAAAAAAAGAGGTGTCTAGTGGGGGACTATCATGACTAGAGAGCTCATCTGTAATAGCCTGCGAACTTGGAGGCCCACTCCCACTCTCATCACTAGCAAGTCTTGGCGGATCGAGGGTCTCATGGCTTGGCTTCGAACAACACTAGCCACCCCTTGGGGTACAACTTTCATTCTCGCCCCTTTGATATAGCCTGCAGGAAAATGTGCTTGAGGTCAAAGCCTAAGATGTGAAATCCCTAGGGAAGCCTCTCCTAAAAAAATGGAGACCAATGTGTATTTCTTGTCACCCAATATCACACAAGTGCGCAAAGGGAGAGGATACTACACACTAGCTTAGGTAACACAAAATGCACAAGCGCACCAAACATGACAAACAAAGTTATTTTTAAGCACCAAATGAAATGTTTGTTATACTAAAAGATCATCGGTTTTAAAAATTAAATCTTCAAGGAACGTCTTGCACCAAATGTCACTAGTAGTTTTGATTTTCAAGTCTTTGACAAATGAGAGTTTATGTTTTTCTTGTTTTTTTATCCTTAGACAAACGAACTTGAAAAAGGCCAAATTAACAAAGATTAGTCACAAAACTAAAAACTAAACTAGAAAGAAAATTAACATCTATTCTAACTAAAAGGAATTAATAAAATTGACCAAATCTAATTAAATTAAATTAAAAATCTAAATTAAATAAAAAATCTAAGTTAAACTAAAAATCTAAGTTAAAAATCTATATTAAGAATCTAAAATCTAATTAAATAAAAAAATCTAAATTAGATTAGAAAAAATATATATCTAAAAAAAAAGAAAAATCTAAATCTAAATTAAATTAGAAACTTAAAATCTAAAATATAAATTAGAAACTTTAAATCTAAATTAAATTAGAAACTTAAAAACTAAATTAAAATAGGAACTTTAAATCTAAATTAAATTAGGAATATTCTAAATCTAAACTAAACTACATTAATCTAAATTAAATTTGAATTTAAATTAAATCAAATCTAAATTAATTATAAACTAAATTAAAAATCTAAATTAGAAAAATCTACTCTAAATTTTATGAAAAGCTTTTCTGTAGCCAAAACGAAATCCAAAAAAAAATCACAACATTCAATGCAAGATACCACATGCAAAATATGGGCACATTTCATGTTAGGTTCACCATTTGTATCGGGGTTAAGATTATTAAGCACAATAAATAAACTTGAAATTCCTAATCTAATGATAGATTACAAAGAAGTGCATGAAAAGAAATAATAAAGAACAATTTCACCATAATATTCACGCCTCCATTGAATGACCTTCATCATCGTCCTCCATTTTGCTTGAGTATGATAATTTCCCTTAGTTCTTTTTTGAGTATGCAAATAGGCCTATGACAATGACAAAGAAAAATATTGAAGATTCTAATCTCACTAGCACGATAGCATATAAATTCTATATTTTCTAAGATATTCTGAGATGATCAAAATGATAAATGATGATGGTATTTATAGAGAGACGGATGGAAAATGGACGATCGAGATTGAAAATACATTAATTTGATCAATGGAAAAAATTAGATGAGATGAGATCAAATAAGATTGAAAGTGAAGAAGCAAGAGGAAACTAATTGATTTTTTGACAAAATCAATTAGTTCGAAGAGGAAAGTGAATTTTGAAATAATGGAAACATTATCTCATTGCAATGTTTGTTAACCTTGTTGGTCTATTTTTTCTTATCTTTTGGATTTACTTCAGTCATGTTACTAACCACCTTGAGGATGTCCCATAAAGGATTTAGAGGACCGATGATGTCTCATGACTCATCTTTTACTTAATTGTTGTTTGTGGTTTGTATTGATAAAAATATTAGGGAAACTTTTCCCTTAGTATGAGTTAGGACATTCCTTGTCCATGATTGTCTATTTTATAAATGGATGACCTTAGACACCTTGGTGTATGTCATACCATGGTGTTTGTTATCCATTTGTCATATTTTACTTCCCCATGATGATTAAATGCAAAATCTTTGTATAACAGAGTATATATCTACAAATTATCTCAACTAGCACCATCTCAACATCCATGTCTTCCATGCTAACATCCATGTCTTCTATGTTAACATTTAAATTTTCCTCTCTAAAATTTCTTCTAGTCTGCATCTTCATCATCCTTATCTATTTTTGTTTGTCCTCTTGTCCTTCATCTTCTAGTCCTCTCATAAATTTTGAGAGCACGCGTGTGTTTTTTGAACCTACCTTCCCTCTCGAGGGGGCATACCACTACCTCCTTGTCATCCTTCCTCATCTTAATTTCACTAGGGAATATTTTATTTTCTTTGACACAACATGATAAACTGCATTGTATCAAAGAGGGGAAAATGTAGACACCTAGAAATTAACACTAAGCCTGTCAATTTATTAAAACCCTCTTTTCAACTTTGATAATTAAATAATATTAATTATATAATTATTATCTAATGTCATAAATTCTTCTATTAATTAGATAATATAAATTATTTAATTAATTCATTTTATCCTTTTCTGATGCAAATAAATTAAAGTCTATTTAATTAAATAACTTATTTTTCTCTAACTTTTTGAATTAAATATCTATTTAATCAAAAAGTGAACTCTCTTTTTTCTCTTTCAATGAGATAATGTTTCCATTATTTCAAAACACAATTTCCCTCTTCGAACTACTTGATTTTGTCAAAAAATCATTCAGTTTCCTCTTTCTCCTTCACTTTCGATCTTATCCCATCCCATCTCGATTAATTGTAGCTATTGATCAAAATAAAAATATTCTAATCTCTACCGTCAGTTTTTTTATCCCTCTCTATAAATACCATCATCATTTATCCTTTCAAAAATATTAGAAAATACTGAATTCATAAGCTATTGTGCTATTGAGATAATATTTTTCTTTTTCTAGTCATAGGCTTATTATTGCAGGTTACAAATATGAGGGCATCAATAATTTGGTAGAAAATTGGAGAAGAGCTATGGAGATAATTCAATGGATGCATGAAGGATTAAGTTAGATTGTTTCATCTTTTTTTGTGCTTTTGTGTTTTCTTTTTTCTCAATAGTTGATTGGGGTTTCAGTGTTTATCGATCTAATAATGCTTTAAACTTGAAAATATAACCCTGATACACCAAAAATGGCTAGTTGTGCTCAAGCTTTGTGATACACTAAAATCCAAGGAGGAAATCAAATTCCTCCCCATACAACTATATGTTGGAACACAATGATCTATTGAGAGGGGGGTGAATCAATAGATACTAGAAACATTGGCCTACAAAACCTTTGTGTAGATTACTTCCTTAACCACTTAATGTGTAGATACTAACATATAGAGACATAAATATGCACACACACAAAATCATCACATAACACCACATATATGTGGAAAACCCAAGATGGAAAAAATCATAGTGACAAAAGTTGCTTGAGGCTACTACTCAAATCTAGTGTCACAAATGAAATCTTTGTTACAATGTTTGGGGATACAACCCAATGATGCTTCAACACCTTGATTTAGGAGCTAGAACTCCAAGGAAGCAACAATTCCCTACTTTAGAAGCTACAACTTCAAGGATGCTAAAACACCCTAATCTGAGCTACAACTCAGTACAATGAGCCAACCACCTCTGTGATAACAAACACAAGTATACATAAAACTTGGTTCTACAAAAACCTGATCATGCATCATTACATTCAATGTAGTGTTTCACTTTTTGCAACTCACTCTCTGTTGTTGAAGTTGCACTCTTAGCAACACTCATACCTCTCCACCTTTCTTCTCTTTCTGCACTGCACACTCTCTTCACCTTGAATGCAAACACCTAGAGGATGTTCTATGTTCCAATATAGGTTACACACCTATGTGCATTCACTATCTACTTTTATGCTATATTTTCTTACTTACAACTGCATACACATGACTCTATTTGGAACTCTCTGCAATTGCAAATTTCTCTCTTGTACCAATAGCTACAACTCTCTCACCCTATTCATCCAACCTTTTGACAATATGTAATTGGCTTCTTTCTCCATCGACCTCCTATCTGTACCTTGAGATTCTCACCTATATAGATCTTCTCCAACTTATGGTTAGGGTTTCCTTTGCTTGAATAATTCACTAGCAAGCTACTTGTACATCGAGCTACATGCCATCATCTAGCTCATCATGAAGACATATGATAAGGTTTATCAAATATTGCCTTGCCTTAGATCAAGCCACCCAAATTTTTAATTCTACTACAAGGAATTTGTGAGAATTAACCCTCTATCAACCCCTAGAGTCTGATATGCACTCAATATAAACTTCTATCCACTCAATTAGATTTGATCTTGATCAACATGACTCTCTATACTACTGTATTAAAGATAAAATCTTCATTCAATTGGTTTCTTGGTGCAATTGGACCAATTAAATCCTTTCTCTGTGTTAGTTACTAGATGAAACCCCTATTCACATAGACTAGACAATTGTAGATCTTCAAGTTTGAATATTGGCCATTGATCTCTCTTACACGAAGATCCTCTATTCATCTCAACACATTTAAATCACCACCATTTATCCTCATCTCATTCTAGTCGCTTATCCCCATTTGATCTTCACCGCTTGATCTCCACCATCAATCATAGGGTTCAGTTTCAAGGCACATCACATGTTGCTCTATCAGGGAGACATATACCACAATCCTACCGACATCCATCATTCTCTCTTATATGAACTGCCTTCGAGTACATGGACCACATGTCATCTATCTTCCATGTCATTTCCACCTAATTCACAACAACGATGCAAATTAGGATATTGAGCAATCGCTCTTCACCACCTGTAGGCCTTCATCACGATCCACCATCATCATCATCCTATCGGGTCCCACTTAGCTTTTTTCCTTATCTCTCCATTGAAGGAACATGCTTCAAGGTCTTGCCAATACACCAATGTCACTCTAATGAGATAGCCATCGAGCTATCAAAGAGACACTAACTCCACTCTCACCGATATGACATTGTCATGTTGATGCCATTCATTGTTGTAAACAAGTGGTCCCTATGCCATTGTGTAACCATGTCACCATCCACTATCACTTTCTGCCACATTTCATTGTAACATTCACCCTTTGACTATACTATCAATGCACATCAACCTTACTGGGTCCCATAGTTAGCATCATACTCTCATCACCCTATTGTTGGGACTAGCTTCATAGTCCTGGCGATACGCTAATGTCTCACCAATGAAATGGTCATCGAGTTGTTGGGGAGACATCTAAACAAGTCCTACTGATGACCTTCAATCACACCAATGAAGACCATGATGACATCACCTATCCACTTCATTGCCATGTGTCTTTGTTCTATTCATCTTCCATATACACATCACCCTTACCCTAGTAGGCCTACCATCAACATTACATTCATCCATCACCATATCATAGAAACAAGCTGCATTTTCTTGGCTATATCACTATATCAAAGGGACTGCCTTAAGAGTCCTACTGATGAAGGAATGCCACTTTGATGAAAAGAACAACACCAAGCACGTCATTCCAATGTGGGGTGCACATATTGTCATCTTGTGTCCACATCATCATTATGTTATTGCTCTATAATCCACAAAAAGGATGTGGATTACCATTAGCCCAATCTCGTTATGCCACATGCTATCTTTTTCATCACTGTCACCGACTTCATTATGATTGGGTTCCACACTGAACGCTACCTTTTCATCAGTCTATCAAAGAGACACAGCCAAATTTCACACTAATGTTGTCCAATATCTTTGATGATGCTACCACACCCCTTATCACTCCATTAGAGAGAGATCCTTCAGACTCCTATCGATACACGGGTGTCTCACTGATGAAATGGTCATCAGGCCAATGATGAGACACCAACTTGACTCATGTCTATAAACTAGTGTCCCATTGATCTAAAGGAGATGTATACCCTTAAATCACTAGGAAGAGGAGCTAGTCAACCTTATAACATCAACAACATAAGTTTTCAGTTAAGGTAACCTACAACTGGTATAGCAAGTCAACAAAGAAATATAACATTGTGAATGCCATGACCTACAAACCAATTGGGGTTTAATAGTAAAACCATAGAACACCTGTGAGGAAAATAAATATTTTTGAGCACATACTGTGACCTTTAGACCTAGAAAATACCATTATATAATCCTCTCATAAAACTCATATCAGATCTCCCATTATATTTTCACTCACACATTTGGAGATGCAAGTTGTAAAAGTATGACCAACTTTTGCACAACATTTTGCAACATTGTGACAACATTTTTCAACCTGTGTAAAATGTAACAACTTACTCCATCTCTTCCAGAGCATCAACATATATTAGCATCCTGACATGTCATTCTTTTGAGACTACATCTTACTGTATCAATACGACAACACTGCAAAACAACATTGCAACAACCTAAACAACACATGCACATAACCTACTCACCTTTCCAACATACTTTTTCTTTCTCTAGTAGTAAATTCTCTTTCCCCCTCAAAGATCATCATATGCATATAGGTACATCACTTGAGCACACAACCAATCGATCTATCAAGAATTCTAAAAGCTTTTGCATGATCAAAACCTAAAAGCTTTGATACCATCATGCTAAGTTTTGCATCAATGACACAACATTAATGCCAACACCCTACTTTAGGATTAGATCCATCTACCTCCTAATCATCATTAGGATCAACACCAACATCTAATCCCCTTTTGAAATCAATGAAAACATATTTCCAATAATCTCCCCCATTTTCATTGATGGAAAAACCTCAATGCTCAACAAAACAATCTGAATACGAATTCACATACCTTT
Organism: Sequoia sempervirens; assembly: GCA_007258455.2. Taxonomy (NCBI): domain Eukaryota; kingdom Viridiplantae; phylum Streptophyta; class Pinopsida; order Cupressales; family Cupressaceae; genus Sequoia; species Sequoia sempervirens. The sequence continues at coordinate 51,259,441 of VDFB02256132.1, read as the reverse complement.
CTACAATATGAGCATCTGCATGTATTCTCCTTCTTTCTCAGGTACTTTTTCTCCCCCTTTCAGAGATACTTGAGAATTTTCTTAACTTCCCCCCTTTGACATCAATGGAAAAGGGTCACTCCTAAATACCTTGCTGAAACAATACCTTGTATAACTTTCTCCCCTGGAGCATATCTACATCCTTGTCTTCATCTCTGCAATAAAGAACCATTTCTCTCCCTTTGATTGATACCAATTTATTGACAAACTATGCTTTTATAATAGACAATTTTGATGCCAATTGTTGATATTCAAATTCATGTTTTGTACCAGTTGAAATTTCTCACACCAAATTATAATATCACACCCTGATACCAAGAGTGAGAGAAAACTGAACTCTAGTCATCACATGTGACATACTTCTCCTCTTCAAATGCCCTTTTTTTGCACTACATCAAGTATAACATTGATTTGAATATTGATTGTAGTTTCTCCATAGATACCAATTGTATCCTCTCCATAAACCTTGCTTCATCCTGTTCATGTTCCAAATCGACCGGTAAAATGAGTCCTAAAGAATGGAAAATTTCTTATGCTTAAACTCAAAGAGGGATTTGACCAACTGACAAGATTCAGTCAAATACTAAAATCTCCTACACTTATGACTCTATAGGACCAAGGTGGGTCTCCCTTTACAATTTCTAAAGACTCAATTCAATTATGCACAGACATTGTTTTTTATAGTAGATAATTCCCAATGAAATATACCAAGGAATGTATTGACAACTTCAAATCTGGCTTTACTTTTGGTATCTCAACACTCACTCAGCAATTGGGAAGCATAATTCAACACTAAACCTAAACCCAACAACAAAAATTAAAATTATTTTGAATTAAAATTTTTTCTGAGACTGCATTAAGCTAAATGACAAATCAGTGCCTAATTCTGGGCCATGGAGTCAAATGCATTAACATAAAGAGAATTTCATCAGCAAATGAACTTCAACCAATGGATTCAAAGTGCTAATGCATTACACCAACAGATCCACTCTTGCTGTCAATCAAATTCTTCTTATAGATCCACCCTACACACTTGAAATCACAATTATCTACTCAAAGTAATTTAACTAATTCCTTGAAATAGAACCATGAACACATAACACAATCTCAAGGAAATTGAGATGAAAAATTCAAAAATAATTTGTATTGTTGAATTCATATAATCACACATGTACAAATTTGGAGACATTTTGATGACATTCATGCTTTTCTTGCACAAACTGATTGATATTTATGCATGAAATCAACAATTACAACTTACAAACTCAATTCATGACTTAGACTCAACATTTCTTTATCTACCCAACCCATATAGAAATTCATAACCCTTATGAATGAGAAGAAAATGATTATAATAAGAAATAGAAGAAGTCCTCAACTTAATCTATAAAAGACACTTGGTAGCTTCCTTCTCTGTTCATCAACAACAAGAAATTAGAGAAAAGGTTCTCTCTTCTCTCTTCCTTTGCAACAAAATTTTCCTCTATTTTTGCAAACCAATTTGCAATAGAAAAATATCTCGTTGTTTTCCCTATAGTTGAGAAAATAATTTCTTCCCCCGTGAAAATCGTTTAGTTTGCTTTTGCTTTGTTGCATATTTCACCTTTAGCAAAATGAAATATTCTTTCCATAGTGAATAGTTCAATCACTTCACTCCACTAGGAAAAATAAAAATGTTGCCCATGCCCCCATATATTTACTGCACTTCACATTATATGCCCAACAATATCTAAAGTTTCCACTTCCAACCAATAAACTTTTTTACATTAGCATGTGAAAAAATTGAATATTATTTCATTTGGGTTGAAAAATACTTACCCTATGCCCCATTTCACTTCTTCTAAAATATTTTTCCTTCAAATGTTGACCCATTTAACTTTTCATTAGGCAATATTTTAAAGTTTAAGATAAACTCACCTTTAAAAAGTAAAGGCATTTACTTGTTTTACTTTGGGCTTGTAAAAATATTTCGTCGTGAAAAACTTTTCTTTACTCCTTAAAGTATTTCACTTAAAATAAAAGGCCCTTTAAATATAATACCATTGGGCTCCTTTAATCAAAGAAACATTTTCCCTTTCCTTTTTGAGAAAACTCATGGGCCCGCCATTCAATTACCTCGCACACCTTTATCAAATATTTAATTGGGCAACATTACTTTTATGTTCTGCCATCAAAATTTCCTCAGAACCAACATGCTACGTGGCTCAATTTCACATGCCTCACAACTCATTTCATGATGACATCCTTCCTTCTGTGGGGTCTGCGATTGAAAACTGAGATTCACTCCCATCTATCTCTTCATCTTCGTCATTCAGTTTGTTTGGATTTTTCCTAATCTTTGTCATTTTCATTTCTGCTTGACAATGGTGGCTCTCAATATTTCCTTCAACAACATCTTGCACCTATCTGGGACCATAATAGAACTCACTCAAACAAAATTTCTTCATTTTGATGCATGCACAAGCTCCCATGTGTAAAAGAAATCAATTGCAACATCACACTGACACCTCTCTCAGTAGTCTCGATGGAGGCTCATCTAGTAGTGTAGCCATTCCTTGGTCTGTGCACCACATTTTATAAATTGTTTTTTAGCCATGACCCCCTTCCATCATGTGCAATGGCTACCCATTCGTATCTTAAGCATTACCTAGTTATTGTTCCAACAGTCACCTTAAAAGGTTTGAGATTCCTCACACAATACTACCTAATTTCACATCTTTGTGCCAACTCATAAGGTATAATTATTGAGCCTTCCCAACAATGGTTGCCATCGTTCATTGGAATCACTCCAGCCATTGTTGCACAAAGGAATCAAAATGATTCAAATGTACTAGTGTTTGTTGAATGGCACCCTCCTAGAATAACATTATCTTGAATGCCAACAATCAACTTGCATCACTCCTTGGATCCCTCCCTCCATCACTTGAAAAACCTATTTATAGTATCCAATCGACCTTGCAACTAGAACATTGGTTGCTCCTTTCATTGAATCAATCCCTTTGTTTCTTTTGCAAGATCAAATTGATCTCATAGCTCACTGGTCATGCCTTCATGCTATCTCCTTTTCATTGGAGCCATGAGAATGTAAACCTATCACTATTCAAATTCGTGCCAAGATGTGCTCCATGGTTATGTTCATCGAATCCTTCCTCTCATCATGCCAATCTACAAAGGAATTCCAATTTACAATTGAAAACCTTAGAAAATAATTCTTCACATAGAACTAAACCCTCCTTCCTCTAGCACGATGGCTTCTTCATCAATAGCAAAATGCCTCTTCATCCCCTATGTGGTGAATCTCCCATCTCCTACACCGTGATGCATTTGGGTTCTGGTGCCAAATAAGATCTCCATTTACCAATTTGATACATTTTCAAAGGCACATAATAAGTGTTGTGTGTAGCTCATTTTGGTTCCCTTTCAGTTGACACAAATAGATTACATTTGCTTGAAAATTGTTGAAGTCTTCTCAAAAAATAAGTTTTGTGTATATATTGCAATGGCACTTCATGAAATTACATTTATTTGCAATTTTTAGCATGTTCACATGCCTTGTTTATGTTGGTTGATTTGGGGCCCGATCCTCATTAGTCATATTGAGGAACAAAATTTGATTGAAGTTACATGTATGGAAATGTAAATCTGCCTTAAAATTTTCAAATACTTTAACTAAATGCAATGGGATGAAAGCTTTTAGTCACTTTTGAATCCTAGAGGCATATTTTGTATTGCTTCATTTAAGTATGCTATGGGGGGAAGCCATTCTAAAAATTCATATGCCAAATATATTCTTATTATGTTGGTTGTGTTATTATGTTGTCAAATATACTCAGAATTACCATCAAGAGCTTTGGCCATAATAGAATCAGCCAGAAATGCATCTACCTTATGCAGTGTTAATGCATTGTTAGGTTGTGCTTCATCGGCCCCAATAGTTATCTCATCTACAAATCTCAAATGCCCTGGTTTCTTATTGGTGAAAAGTTCTTTTACATGGTTTCACATTTCATAAAGAGAAATTGCCAACAATTGTTCTCCATTTACAAATATGAGGTCAAAGATGAGAATGCAAACAATGACATTAATATTGTGGGACTAAATAGAAGACCCATTTTGGAAGGGAATACAAATCTCGCTCATTGTCAATATACAATTGGATCTTCCCATCATTGCTTTATCAATTATATCAACCAATAGAAGCACTTCTTTGAAAATGAACTTAGTAGATGAAAATCCAAGTGGTGATTATATTTCTCTATTGACAGTAGGTGGTCAATACCCAATGCCATATAAATGAGAAGTCCTCCAACAGGTTGCAATGCAACACCTATAATTGGTCAAAGCATGTAGGGTCCCCATGTGGTCTCGACTTAAAAATAAAATCGTTTTGAAACAAATTTCATGTTGAATTGATCAAAAGATATCTATAAATGCATCTAAAGTGAATACTTGAAGTGGGTTATAATTAAAATACATTTTTGGCATATTTGAACAGTGAGCAAAACTAGTCAAGTGGGCTCTAGAATTTCTCTAGAAAACTGGTCAAACGACCTCCAAGAGCCATGAAAATTTATAGGCATGTAGAAATTTGAACCAAGAATGGAGTGAAACAAATGACTCAGCAAAAGAGATCTTGAGGTGCAAGATATTCAATGTCAAAGTTGCATAGTCAAACTTTTATGCAACTACACCTGTTCAAAACCAATTAAAACTCACCCAGTCACCATTTCGAAAAAATACCAAATCAACTCCTGGGAAGCCACCACTTAAAACATTAGATAATTTAGGTTCATTGAGCATGTGTACAAGAGGTATTTTCTTGAATCAAAACTCTCTACGAGATATTAGGGGTCAAAGTTGATGACCTTGAAAAATATCAAAAATATAGATGTAAAATCAAAACAAACTGCATTTGATTTTGATCTCAAAAAAATAGAAAATCAGATCACGAGGCTCTGAAAATAGACTATATAGTATATTAATGTGGGGAGAATGGATAGAAATAGTTTATTTGTCTTGGAAATCATACAGTTGTGAAATATCAACTCGAACAGGAGGCCACTTTGCATAACAAGGTGTTTGCAAACAAGAAAAAAGTGCCAAAACCCTCTAGCTTCGCATTTCAAAACCATGTCAAAAATCATCATGGGAAGCTTAAAAATGAAATGAAAATTCACATATGTCAACTGAATGTGCTTACAAATGGTTTTGGCTTGAAAATCAATTGGCTCCGAATTGTGACCCTCCAAAGTAGGTCACTTGGGCAGATTTTTCAGGTGCACTTCTGAGTGTGCAAAGGAAAAAATTTCAATATGGGAACTTCAAATTTGTGAAATTTGAAAGTCCCAATAGTGGCTTTGACTAGGAATGTATTCCCCCTAAGGGAATAAAAAGAATTCAGATCTGTGGGGAGTAGACCAAATGTTGAGTCCATTGGGTGCTATCAAACTGCTCCTTTATTCATTCTCTTTTTCAACTTCACTTGGTGACCCTAGGCCACCAAAAGAGAAATGGGAATCAATATTTACCTCTGTCAAACACCAATCTGTTAAAAAAGTTGATCTCCCTCAACTCATGCTTGTCTCTGTCACACCACAATAATAAGAGTGACTGCATTTCTACAAACACAAGTATGAAGCTGCCTTTGTGCAAGTGGAAACTTGGTCTTTGTTTGGATTTGTTATCAAATGGAAACCAAATCACATAGACCATATCATTTCCATCTACATGAATAAACATGTTGGCATCTCCCAAAAACCAATTATATACAACATTATCATCATATTCATAATCACTATGCATCTGAAAGTCAGGAAAACTCTCAAAATGTTGATTATCATGTGGCAACAACTTATCATATCCATCATATAAATCACTCTTAAGCTGAAAACAACATTCTTCAATGTTTTTCACATTGCCACACTTTATGAAAACTTCTTCCAGCTGACAAAAATAGCACTCACATTCTACCACATGGCTGGTACTATTAAGTTCAATCTAATTACTAGCTTGCATGTCAAAGGTGAAACTATCACAAGAACTTACCAGAAGATCTTGTAGATCATGCAAACTATCTCCAAGTGTATGCAAAGATGTACATTCATACATTGGCACACTTTGTAACTATCTTCCATCACGCTAGTATGGAGAATCATCAAGGATTTCTATCTTATCATCATCCTTAGTCAATTTTTTATCCTTTGAACATAACATATCAATATCTTCAGCATCCCAAGCTTGCTCCAAAATGAGCAATTCTAGTTTAGAAAAATAATCTGATTCTTCTTTGAAATCACCATCCACATTCACATGAAAAGACTCATGACTAGGCTTGTCTAAATCCGCAAACAGGCACTTGTCCAAATTTGCATTAAAATATTTAAGAAGGCTAATTGGGTACACATACCTCATGGTCATCTATTGCTTCAAATTCATCAATTTTTTTTTCTAAATTTGCATCAACATACACACTTTCATACTCATCATACAATGCATTATTACAATTAAATGGCTGCTTTTCTTCATCCTCATTATCATCATCCTAATCAACTAGTTCATAACTAGAAGGAAGATGAAAAACACATGCATCATACCTTCCATAGTGAAGATTATCATCACTGTTAAAATCAATATGGGAAACACACAATAACTGAGGGTTATTCACATGTGCACATCTTTGATATTCAATGGTCAATAGATTTGAAACTTTTTCACCACTTAATAGATCATTGCTCTGATCCATTCTTTCAAACACTTCCTCTTCTTGACCTCCACTAGAATTGCATGCATTATCAAATTGTAGATCAGGATATATCATGATGTCATGATCATGAAAATCTGAAAACTCAATGGATTGATCATAAATTGGATTTCCCCAATCATAGGAGGTTGAATTGCTAACAACATTGTCAAATACATGGTCATTACTCATCATAGAGAACAAGTTGTCCATTTGTTCATTCTTTCTTACTTTTGGGTTGTCATAGAAACAATCTACATCCTTTTGCATTTAAGTATTGAACTAGGTGTCTTCATTGATTTTGTCATTTACATCCTCTTGAGGATAGACACACACATTTTCACTGTCAAACTAAAAACCATCAATGGTTTCTTCAATGCAACTACTTGTGGTTGATTTTGCTAACTGAAATTCATTGCATACTTTATCACTTGCAGCTGATACACTAATGTTCTCAAAAGTATTTCTCAAATCAGCAAACTCCTTTGTCTTATCATCATGAAAATTTTCATGAATACTGCACATACTTATAAGATTGGTATGACAAAGTGTATCATAATACTACTAATTGCACATATCCTCTTCAAAAAGTAAATCCAATTCATATCCCTCAACATGTTCTTGGTTCAAAAAACTTGGAATCCCATTGTTCTTCACAACATCACACTAATTGCTTAAAGGGAAAATATCATTAGAACAGTTTGAACTGAGATGATCATTCAAGAAATTATCTGCAACATTGCAACATTCAATTACTACAAAGAATTTTCTCTCTATTTTTGCATTTTCAGAGTAGATAGAAGAAACTTCAAATGTTTCATTTATCTCATCATATCTTTCATCATTATGGCTACAATTTTTATCTTGGTATATTTCTTTTGTAGGTTGTTCAAAGACAACTTCCTCATCACCTAATGATGCATCATTCTTTTTTTCTACCTTCTCAAGTATGTATTTATCTGTATTTAAAACTGAAGACATTTGATCATTTGTATTCACATAGCTATATGTTTCATCAACATGTTTATCCATAATTGAAGACAAAAGAATTTGCACATATTCATTCCTTCTTTTATTTAAATTTTCTAAAAATGTGTAAGACATTTGCATACTTAATATTTTAATATGCTTTAACAATGCACTAGATCCCTCCTCAAAGGCTTCAAAATACATATGAATGCAATCCGGAGTAGTAGGTTTGAAATTTTCAAGGATTAGTGAAAGAGAAACAAAAAATCTATGACTAAAATCAATGTTTAACTCTTCATCTCATTTTTTAATCTCCTTTAACCTTGTGACAAGGTAAGAAGGTTGTATTGCAAATTCTTCGATGTAGGCATTCACTAGTTTATCCCAATAGGAAAAGGATTTCTCAGGAAAACTTAAGTACCAGTCCCTAGCTCTAGCATCAAGAGATCTAAGAAAAAATCTCATCCACATATCTTGATCTCCAAATGAGTGTTTCTACATGAAACTAGAAAAAATTTGGACATGTGCATCTCCTTTACACACATTGTATCCATTAAATCTAGGAATCCTCTTATAGACTTGAGTTGGCATACTTTCAACCTTGTAATCAACCCATGCCAAATCTAATTGGTTATACAATGGATCAAAGGAATTGAAAAAATGTGTAGTAATTTGGCTAGTAAATGCATTATGATTATCTCTTAACTGGGCTTGTAGAGACATCTGATTCCTTTTGGTCATCTCTTTTTAATTTCCCTTTCAAACACAACTTTCCATTCCCAACTAAACCTAGGCTTGTTAGCATTTGGGTTATTGTACTTTGGGGTGTCAAATTTCTTGAGGATTATTAGAATTCTAAAGCTTCTTGACAATATGTATTATGGTTTCTAATGGTTTGGCTATTTTAGTTTGGTGATCCATATATACTTGCAAATTAGGGCTTAACTAATTTTGCATAATCATAACCATGACCAAATGAAGAATCACTAGGATAATTGCTAACATAGTGATAACCTAGGCTTGAAACATATTATAATGCAAATAGATGGAAATCCCTAGGATTTACAAATTCATTTTAACCTTGCACACTAGGAAATATGTGAATACTTAGACAAATTCTTTAAATGGAACATCAATTACATTCGATATGACAGGGCCAACAAATGGAAGTATGAAAACTCAATTTTATTGTCCTTTCCCTTTGTTAGTGCTAATTCACTCAATAGGGAACCAAAGTTTTTTTTATTGGGACATTCAAATATGGTTTTCACACATAATTTTCTTGAAAACCAAGAGTGAAGAATACCTAGAAATGTTGTAAATGCTGCAAATTCTTCTTCCTGATTGAAAATTTGTGCAGATCTAGAAATTTTATTCACATCTTTAGTAGGTCCTTTTAACAGAGTTGCCACCTCTCTTCACAGAGGACTAAATTTCAAGCAATATGAAGCCCCTTCATAGATAAATTTCTTTATGAGTTCCTTTCACCATCAGAGCACCATAGATCATGAAATCTTCAAGTTCACTGCAACAAATTCTTTCTCTAGGTTTGAGCTCCTTCAATATTTGAACTAAATGTTTAGATTAACAAATAATTGACTCTATACAAATGATATGACTCTATAATAGAACAGTCAACAACTAGAGATTCAAAGTTCTCCACAGTAGAGTTGCTAATCTATTGGTGTTCCAAATCGACTTGTCAAATGAGTCATAAAGAATAGCCAATTTCTTATGCTCAGAATCAAAGAGGGATTTGGCCAACTAACAAGATTTAGTCAAAGACTGAAATCTCCTACACTTTTGGCTTTGTAGGACCAAGGTGGGTCTCCCTTTACAATTCCTAAAGACTCAATTCAATTATGCACAAACATTACTTTTTATAATAGATGTTTTCCAATGAAATATACCAAGGAAAGTATTAACAACTTCAAATATAGCTTTATTTTTGGTATCTCAACACTCACTCAACAATTCAAAAGCACTATTCAACACTAAAACTAAACCCAACAACATAAATTAAAATGATTTTGAATTTAAATTGTTTTTGAGAATGCATTAAGTTGAATGACAAATCAGTGCCTAATTCTAGGCCATGGAGTCAAATGTATAATCATAAAGAGAATTTCATCAGCAAATGAACTTCAACCAGTGGATTAAAATTACTAATGCATTATAGCAATAGATCCACTCTAATTGTCAATCAAATTCTTCTTATAGATCCACCTTGCACAATTTAAATCACAATTATCTACTCAAAGTAATTTAACTACTTCCTTCAAATAGAACCATGAACACATAACACAATCTCAGGGAAATTGAGATAAAATATTCAAACATACTTTGTATTATTCAATTCATACGATCAAATGTGTACATATCTGGAGACAATTTGATGGCATTCATGCTTTTCTTGCACAAATTTATTGATATTTACTCATGAAATCAACAATTACAACTTACAAACTCAATTCATGACTTAGACTCAACATTTATCTATCTATCGAACCCATATAGAAATTCAGAACCCTTATCAATGAGAAGATAATGAGTATATGAAGAAATAGAAGAATCCATAAAGTTAATCTATAAAAGACACTTGAAAACTTCCTTCTATGTTAATAAACAACAAGAAATTGGAGAAAAAATTCTTTTCTCTTCCTTTGCAACAAATTTTTCCTTTGTTTTTGCAAGCTAATTTGCAACAAAAAAAATTTCACATCATTTGCCCTGCAATTGAGAAAATAATCCCCCCCCATGAAAATCATTCAGTTTGCTTTAGCTTTGCTGCATATTTCACCTTTAGCAACATAAAATATTCTTTCCATAGTGAATAGTTCATTCACTTCACTTCACAAGGAAAAATTCAAATATTTCCCATGCCCCCATATATTTACTACACTTCACATTATATTCCCAACAATATCTAAAGTTTCCACTCCCAGCCAATAAAGATTTTTACTTTAGCATGTGAAAACATTGAATATCATTTCATTTGGGTTGAAAAACACTTACCTTGTGCCCCATTTCACTTCTTCTAAAATATTTTTCATTGAAATGTTGACCCATTTAACTTTTCACCAAACAATATTTTAAAGTTTAAAATAAACTCACATTTAAAAGGTAAATGCATTTACTTGTTTTACTTTGGGCTTGTAAAAATATTTTCCTGTGAAAAAAATTTCTTCACTCCTTAAAGTATTTCACTTAAAATAAAAGGCCTTTTAAATATAATGCCATTGAGCTCTTTTAATCAAAGAAACATTTTCCCCTGCCTTTTTGACAAAAATCACAAGCCCACCATTCAGTTACCTCACACACCTTTATTAAAAAAAATTGGAAAAGGTTTTAAAATATAATATTTAATCAGGAAACATTACTTTTATGTTCTAGCATCAAAATTTCCTTGGAACCCACATGCCACACGGCTCAATTTCGCATGCCTCGCAGTCCATTTTATGATGAAATCTTTCCTTCTGTGGGGTCTATGATTGACGGTTAAGATTCACTCCCATCTACCTCTTCATCTTGGTCGTTCAATTTTTTTGGCTTTGCCCTAATCTTTGTCAATGACGTTTCTGCTTGATAATGGCAACTCTCATGATTTCCTTCAATAATGTCTTTCACCTTCTTGGCATAGAATAAAACTCACTCAAACACATTTGTTGCATTTTGATGCACACACAAGCTCCCCTATGTAAAATATTTCAATTGCAACATCACACTAACACCTCTCTTAGTAGGCTCGATGGAGGCTCATCTAGTAGTGTAGCCATTCCTTGGTCTGTGCACAACATTTACAAACTGTTTGCTAGCCATGACCCCCTTCCAGCATGGGAAATGGCTACCCATTCACAACTTAAGCATTACCTGGTTATTGTGCCAACACTCACCTTAAAAGGTTTGAGCTTCCTCACACAATACTGCCTCATTTCACATCTTTGCACCAACTCCTAAGGTATAATTATTGAGCCTTCCCCAAGATGGTTTCCATCATTCATTGGAATCCCTCTTGTCATTCTTATGCAAAGGAATAAAAATGATTCGAATGCCCCAGTGTTTGTTGAATGGCGCCCTCCTAGCATAATATTATCTTCAATGCCAAAAATCAACGTGCATCACTCCTTGGATACCTCCCTCTAGAACTTGAAAAACCTATTTGTAGTATCCAATCAACCCTGTAGCTGGAACACTAGTTGCACCATTCATTGAATCAATCCTACAGCTAGCTATTTGCACCTTCATGCTATCTCCTTTTCATCAGGGCCATGTGAATGAAAACCTACCCCTATTCAAAGTTGTGCCAAGATATGTTCCAAGGTTATGTTCATTGAATCCTTCCTCTCATCGTGCCAATCCACAAAGGAATTCCAATGTACAATTGAAAACCTTAGAAAAGAATTTCTCACAGAGAACCAAACCCTCCTTCATTTGGTGTGATGGCTTCTTCATCAATAGCAAAACACCTCTTTATCCCCTGCGTGGTGACTCTCCCATCTCCCGCACCATGATGCATTTGGGTGTCAGTGCAAAATAAGATATCCATTTACCAATTTGATACATTTACACAAGCACAAAATAAGTGTTGTGCGCAACTCATTTTTGTACGCTTTCAGCTAGCACAAACATATTACATTTTCTTGAAAATTTCTGAAGTCTTCTCAACAAATAAGTTTTGTGTATATGTTGCAATGGCATTCCATGAAATTACATTTATTTGGAATTTTTAGCATGTTCACACGCCTTGTTTATGTTGGTTGATTTGGGGCCTCATCATCAATAGTTAGCTTGAGGAACATAATTTCACTAAAGTTACATGTATGGAAATGTAAATTTTCCTTATATGTTTCAAATACTTTAACTAAATTCAATGGGATGAAAAATTTTAGTCAATTTTGAATCATTTTAGAGGTATTTTATGTATTGCTTCATTTAAGTATGCTATTGGGGGAAGCCATTCCATAATTTCATATGCCAAATATATTCTTCTTATGTTGGTTGTGTTATTATGTTGCCAAATATACTTAGAATTACCATCAAGAGCTTTGGCCATAATAGCATCAACCAGAAATGCATCTACCTTACGTAGTGTTAATGCATTGCTAGGTTGTCCTTCATCAACCCCAACAGTTATCTCATCTACAAATATTAGATGCCTTGGTTTCTTATTGGTGAAAAGTTCTTTTACCTGGTTTCACCTTTCACAGAGAGAAATTTACAGCAATTGTTCTCCATTTGCAAATATGAGGTCAAAGATGAGAATGCAAACAACGACCTAGATATTGTGGGACTAAACAAAAGACCCATTTTGGAAGGGAATACGAATCTCCCTCATTGTCAATATACAACTGGATCTTCCCATCATTGCTTCATCAATTATATCGACCAATGGAAGCACTTCTTGGAAAATGAACTCAATAAATACAAATCCAAGTGGTGATTATATTTCTCTACTGAGAGTAGGTGGTCAATACCCAATGTCATATAAATGAGAAGTCCTCCAACAAGCTGTAATGCAACACCTATAATTGGTTAAAGTATGTCGGGTCCCCATCTGGGCTAAGCTTAATTTTTTTTGGTTTTGAAACAAATTTCATGTTGAATTGATCAAAAGTTATATATGAATTCATTTGAAGTGAAAACATGAACTGGGTTATCACTAAAATCCATTTTCTAGAATATTTGAATAGTGAGAAAACTGGTCAAGTGGGCACTGGAATTGCTTCAAAAAATTGGTCAAATGACCTCCTAGAGCAATGGAAATTTATAGGCCTGTAAAAATTTGACCCAAGAATGGAGTGCAATAAATGACTTAGCAAAAGAGATCTCAAGGTGCAAGATATTCATTGTCGAAGTTGCTCAACCAAACTTTTCAACAACTGCACCTATTCAAAACCAATTAAAACTCACCCACTCACCACTTCGAAAAAATACCAAATCAACTCTTGCAAAGACACCACTAGAAACATTAGATCATTTAGCTTCATTGAGAATGTGTGCAAGAGGTTTTTTCTTGAATCAACACTCTCTGTGATATATTAGGGGTTAAAGTTGACCACCTTGAAACATGTCAAAAATGTAGATGTAAAATTAGAACAAACTGCATTTTCTTTTGATCTCAAAAAAATAGAAAATTAGATCATGAGGCTTAGAAAATGGACCAAGGGGTATATGAATGTGGAGAGAATGGAGAGAAACAATCTTTTTTTCTTGAAAATCATCTAGTTGTGATATATCAGCTCAAATAAGAGGCCACTTCATATAACAAGGAGTTTGCAAACAACAAAAAATTGCCAAAACCCTCAACATCACTTTTCAAAACCCTATCAAAACTCATCATGGGAAGCTAAAAATTGGCATGCACATTCACATACATCAACTGAATATGATCACAAATGGGTTTAGCTTGAAAATCAACTAGCTCTGAATTGTGACCCTCCAAAGTAGGTCACTTGGGTAGATTTTCAGGTGCACTTTTGAGTGTGCAAAGGAATTTTTTTTAATATGGACACTTCAAATTTGCAAAATTTGAAAGTCCCAACATTGGATCTGACTAGGGATGTATGCCCCCTGTGGGCATATTGAGAATCCAAATCTTTGGGGAGTAGACCAAATGTTCAGTCCGTTGGGTGCTCTCAAACTGCTCTTTTATTCATTCTCTTTTTAAACTTCACTTGGTGACCCCAGACCACCAAATGAGAAAGTGGAATCAATATTTACCTCTATCAAACACCAGTCTATTAAAAAATTTGATCTCCCTCAACTCATGCTTGTCTCTGTCACACCACAACAATAAGAGTGACTGCATTTCTACAAACACAAGTATGAAGCTCCCTTTGTGCAAGTGGAAACTTGGTCTCTATTTGGATTTGTTATCAAATGATAACCAAATCACATAGACCATATCACTACCATCTGCCTGATTAAACAAGTTGGCATCCCCCAATAGCCAATTATATACAACATTATCATCCTATTCATAATTACTATGCATCTGAAAGTTAGGCACACTCTCAAAATGCTTATTATCATGTGCAAAAAACTTATCATATCCATCATATAAATCACTCTCAAGCTGAAAACAACATTCTTCAATGTTTTGCACATTGCCACAATTTATGAAAATTTCTTCTAGCTGACAAAAATAGCACTCACATTCTACCACATGGATGATACTATTAAGCTCAATCTGATTACTAGCTTGGATGTCAAAGGTGAAACTATCAAAAGAACTTACTAGAAGATCTTTCACACCATACAAACTATCTCCAAGTGTATGCAAAGAGGTACACTCATACATTGGCACACTCTGTAACTGTCCTCGATCATGCTAGTAGGAAGAATTATCAAGGATTTGTATCATATCATCATCCTTAGTCACTTTGTTATCCTCTGAACATAACATATCAATATCTTCAACATCCCAAGCTTGCTCCAAAATGAGCAATTCTAGTTTAGAAAGATAATCTGATTCTTTTTTGAAATCAACATCCACATCCACATGAAAAGACTCATGACTAGGCTCATCTAAATCAGCAAATGGACACTTGTCCAAATCTGCATTAAAACCTTAAAGACTTTTCTCATTAGGTACACATACCTAATGGTCATTTGCTACTTCAAATTCATCAAAACAAATTTCTAAATTTGCATGAGTATACACACTTTCATACTCATCATACAATGCATTATTACAATCAAATGGCTTCTTGTCTTCATGCTCATTATCATCATGCTAATCAATTGGTTCATAATTGGAAGGAAGATAAAAAACACAAGCATCATACCTTGCATAGTGAATATTATCATCACTGTTAAAATCAGTATGGGCAACACACAACAACTGAGGGTTATTCACATGTGCACATCTCTGATATTCAGTGTTAAATAGATTTGAAACTTCTTCACTGCTTAATAGATCATTGCTCTGATCCATTCTTTCAATCACTTCCTCTTCTTGACCTCCACTAGAATTGCATGCATTATCAAATTGTAGATCATGATATATCATGATCTCATCATCATCAAAATCTGAAAACTCAATGGACTAATCATAAATTGGATTTCCCCAATCATAAGAGGTTGAATTTCTAACAACATTGTCAAATACATGGTCATTACCCATCACAAAGAGAAATTTTTCCATTTGTTCATTCTCGCTTACTTCTTGGCTCTCATAACAACAATCTACATCCTTTTTCATTTTAGTATTGAACTGGGTGTCTTCATTGAGTTTGTCATTTACATCCTCTTGAGGATAGACACACACATTTTCACTTTGAAACTAAAAACCATCAATGGTTTCTTCACTGCAGCTACTTGTGGTTGATTTTGCTAACTAAAATTCATTGCATACTTTATCACTTGTAGTTGATACATTGATGTTCTCAGAAGCATTTCTCAAATCAACAGACTCCTTTGTCTCATCATCATGAAAATTTTCATCAATACTACACATACTTATAAGATTGGTATGCCAAAGTGTATCATAATACTATTGATTGCACATATCATCTTCAAAAATTAAATCCAATTCATATCCCTCATCATGTTCTTAGTTCAGAAAACTTGGAATCCCATTGTTCTTCACAACATCACACTCATTGCTTGAAGGGAAAATATCATCAACACAGTTTGAACTAAGATGATCTTTTAGGAAATTATTGACAACATTGCAGACTTCAATTGCTACATAAAATTTTCTCTCTATTTTTGAATTTTCAGAGTAGATAGAAGAAACTTCAAATGTTTCATTTATATCATCATGTCTTTCATCATTTTGGCTGCAATTTTCATCTAGGTATATTTATTTTGTATGTTGTTCAAAGAAAACTTCCTCATCACCTAATGGTGCATCATTCTTGTATTCTACCTTCTCAAGTATGCATTTATCTATATTTAAAACTAAATACATCTGATCATTTGTATTCACATAGCTATTGGTTTCATCAACATGTTTATCCATAATTGAAGACAATAAACTTTGCGCATATTCATTCCTTATTTTATCCAAATTTTCTAAAAATGTGTAAGCCATTTGCATACTTAATATTTTAAAATACTTTAACAATGCACTAGATCCCTCCTCAAAGGCTTCAAAATACATATGAATGCAATCTAGAGTACTAGGTTTGAAATTTTTAGGGATTAGTGAAAGAGGAACAACAAATATGTGACTGAAATCAATGCTTGAATCTTCATTTCATTTTTTAATATCCTTTAACCTTGTGACAAGGTAAGAAGGTTCTCTTGCAAATTCTTCTCTATAGGAATTCACTAGTTTATCCTAGCATGAAAAGGACTTCTTAGGAAAACTTAAGTACCAGTCCCTCGCTCTAGCTTCAAGAGATCTGACAAAACATTTCATCAACATATCCTGATCTCCAAATAAGTGTTTCTCCATGAAACTAGAAAAAATTTGGGCATGTGCATCTCCTTTACACACATTGTATCCATTAAATCTAGGAATCTTCTAGTAGACTTGAGTTGGCATACTTTCAACCTTGTAATCAACCCATGCCAAATCTAATTGGTTATGCAATAGATCAAAGGAATTGACAAAAGGTGCAATAATTTGGCTAGTAAATGCAATATGATTGTCTCTTAACTAGGATTTTAGAGACATCTAGTGCCTTTTGGTCATCTCTTTAATTCCCCTTTCCAACACAACTTTCCATTTCCAACTAAACCTAGGCTTGTTAACATTTGGGTTCTTGTACTTTGGGGTGTCAAATTTTTGAGGATTATTAGACTTCTGAAGCTTCTTGACAATCTGTATTATGGTTTGTAATGGTATGGCTATTTCAATTTGGTGATCCATATATACTTGCAAATCATGGCTTAACAAATTGTGCATAATTGTAACCATGACCAAATGAAGGATCACTAGGATAATTGCTAACATAGTGATAACCTAGGCTTGAAACATATGATAATGCAAATGGATGGAAATCTCTGGGATATACAAATTCATTTTAACCATCCACACTAGCAAATATGTGAATAATTAGAAAAAATATTTAAATGGAACAAGAATTATATTCAATATGATAGGGCTAGAAAATGGAAGTATGAAAACTCAATTTTACTGTCCTTTCCCTTTTTTAGTGCTAATTCACTCAATAGGGAACCAAAGTCTTTTTCCTAAGAAGTTTAAATATGGTTTTAACACATAATTTTCTAGAAAACCAAGAGTGAAGAATGCTTGGAAATGTTATAGCTGAAACAAATTCTTCATCCTAATTGAGAATTTGTGTAGATCTAGACTTTTTCTTCACATCTTTAGTAGGTTCTTTTAACAGATTTGCCACTTCTCTTCACAGAGGATTGAACTTCAAGCAGTATGAAGCTCTTTTATAGATAAATTTCTTTCTGAGTTTCTTTCACCAGTAGAGCACCACAGATCATGAAGTCTTCAGGTTTGAGCTCCTTTAATATTTGAACCAAATGTTTATATTAACTAATAACTAACTCTATGGAAATGACATGACTCTATAATAGAACAATCGGCAACTGGAGATTCAAAGTTCTCCCTAGTAGAGTTTCCAATCTATTGGTATTTCAAATCGACGGTCAAATGAGTCCTAAAGAATAGCCAATTTATTATGCTCAGAATCAAAGAGGGATTTGGCCAACTAATAAGATCCAATCAAAGACTGAAATATCCTACACTTTTGGCTCTACAAGACCAAGGTGGGTCTCCCTTTACAATGCCTAAAGACTCAATTCAATTATACATAGAAATTACTTTTTATAGCAGATATTTACCAATGAAATATACCAAGGAAAGTATTTACAACTTCAAATATGGCTTTATTTTTGGTATCTCAACACTCACTCAATAGTTGGGAAGTAGTATTCAATACTAAACCTAAACCCAACAACAAAAATAAATTTAAATTGTTTCTGAGAATGCATTAAGTTGAATGACAAATCAATGCCTAATTTTGGGCCATGGAGTCAAATGCATAATCATAAAGATAATTTCATGAGCAAATGAAATTCAACTAGTGGACTCAAATTGCTAATGCATTACACCAATAGATCCACTTGTGTTGTCAATCAAATTCTTCTTATAGATCCACCCTACATAGTTGCAATCACAATTTTCTGCTCAAAGTAATTTAACTACTTCCTTGAAATAGAACCATGAACAAATAACACAATCTCAGGGAAATTGAGATGACAAATTCAAACATACTTTGTATTATTGAATTCATATGATCAAATGTGTAAAAATCTAGAGACAATTTCATGCAATTAATTCTTTTCTTGCAGAAATTAATTGATATTTACTCATGAAATCAACAATTTCAGCTTACAAACTCAATTCATGACTCACACTCAGCATTTATCTATCTACCTAGCCCATACAGAAATTCAGAACCCTTATCAATGAGAAGAGAATGAGTATAAAAAGAAATAAAATAATCCCTAAATTTAATCTGTAAAAGACACTTGGAAACTTCCTTCTCTATTAATCAACAACAAGAAATTGGAGAAAATCCTCTCTTCTCTCTTCCTTTGCAACAAAATTTTCCTCTACTTTTGCAAACCAATTTGCAATAGAAAAATATCTCACCGTTCGCCCTGCAGTTGAGAAAATAATTTCTTCCCCCATAAAAATCATTCACTTTTCTTTTGCTTTATTGCATATTTCACCTTCAACAACATAAAATTTTCTTTCCACAGTGAATAGTTCATTCACTTCACTTCACAAGGAAAAATAAAAATATTGCTCATGCCCCTATATATTTACTACACTTCAAATTATATGCCTAGTAATATCTAAAGTTTCCACTCCTAGGCTATACATTTTTTTACTTTATCATGTGAAAACATTGAGTATTATTTCATTTGGGTTGAAAAATACTTACCCTATGCCCCATTTCACTTCTTCTAAAATATTTTTCCTTCAAATGTTGACCCATTTAACTTTTCATTGGGCAATATTTTAAAGTTTAAAATAAACTCACCTTTAAAAAGTAAAGGAATTTTCTTGTTTTACTTTGGGCTTGTAAAAATATTTCCTTGTGAAAAAATTTTCTTCACTCATTAAAGTATTTCACTTAAAATAAAAGGCCCTTTAAATATAATACCATCAGGCTCCTTTAATCGAAGAAACATTTTCCCTTTCCTTTTTGAGAAAAATCATAGGCCCACCATTCAGTTACCTCACACACTTTTATTAAAATTTGTTTGGAAAAGTTTTCAAAATAAAATATTTAATCGAGCAACATTACTTTTATGTTCTACCATCAAAATTTCCTCAGAACCCACATGCCATGCAGCTCAATTTTGTATGCCTTGCAACCCATTTCGTGATGGCATCATTCCTTCCTTGGGGTCTGTGATTGATGGCTGAGATTCAATCCCATCTACCTTGCATATTGGCCATTCAATTTGTTTAGCTTTTCCCTAATCTTTGTCATTGATGTTTCTACTTGACAATGGCGACTCTCAAGATTTCCTTCAGCAACATCTTACACCTGTCAGGCACTAGAATAGAACTCACTCAAACATTTTTTTTGCATTTTGATGCATGCACAAGCTCCCCTATGTAAAATATTTCAATTGCAACATCACACTGACACCTCTCTCAGCATGCTCGATGGAGGCTCATCTAGCAGTGTGGCCATTCCTTGTTCTGTGTGCCATATTTTACAAACTATTTGTTAGCCACAACCCCCTTCCATCATGCGCAATGGTTGCTCATTCACAACTTAAGAATAACCTAGTTATTGTGCCAACACTCTCCTTAAAAGGTTTGAGCTTCCTCACACAATGCTGCCTCATTTCACATCTTTGCGCTAACTCCTAAGGTACAATTATCAGGCCTTCCCCAAGATGGTTTCCATCATTCACTGGAATCCCTCCTATCATTGTTGCACAAAGGAATCAAAATGATTTGAATTCCCAAATTTTTGTTGAATGGCGCCCTCCTAGCATAACATTATCTTTGATGCCAATAGTCAACATGCATCACTCCTCAGATCCCTCCCTCTATCACTTGGAAAACCTATTTGTGATATCCAATTGACCCTATAGCTAGAACACTAGTCGTGCCATTCATTGAATCAATCCCTTTTTTTCTTTTGCAAGATCAAATCGATCCCACAGCTAGTTGGTCATGCCTTCATGCTATCTCCTTTTCATTGGGGCCATGTGAATGGAAACTTTCCCCTATTCAAAGTCATTCCAAGATGTGTTCCATGGATTTGTTCATCAAATCCTTCCTCTCATCATGCCAATCTGCAAAGGAATTCCAATGTACAATTGAAAACCTTAGAAAAGAATTCCTCATAGAGAACCAAACCCTCCTTCCTCTGGGATGATGGCTTCTTCATCATCAAAAAAATACCTCTTTATCCCTTGCATGGTGACTCTCCCATCTCTCGTGCCATGATGCATTCAGGTGTCGATTTGAAATAAGATCTCCATTTACTAATTTGATATATTTTCATAGGCATAGAATAAATGTTGTGCATAGCTTATTTTGGCACCTTTCCAGCTGGCACAAATAGATTACATTTGCTTGAAAATTTCTAAATTGTTCTCAACAAATCAGTTTTGTGTATATGCTGCAATGACATTCCATGAAATTACATTTATTTTGTATTTTTAGCATGTTCACATGCCTTGTTTATGTAGGTTGATTTGGGGCTTGATCCTCATTAGTCATATTGAGGAATAGAATTTCACTGAAGTTACATGTATGGAAATGTAAATCTTCCTTATATGTTTCAAATACTTTAACTAAATGCAATGGGATGAAATATTTTAGTCACTTTTGACTCCTAGAGGCATGTTCTGCATTGCTTCATTTAAGTCTACTATGGGGGGAAGCCATTTTTAAATTTCATACGCCAAATATATTCTTATTATGCTGGTTGTGTTATTATGTTTCCAAATATAATTAGAATTATCATCAAGAGCCTTGGCCATAATAGCATAAACCATAAATGCATCTACCTTATGCAGTGTTAATGCATTGCTAGGTTGTGGTTCATCAGCCCCAACATTTATCTCATCTACAAATCTCAGATGCCCTGGTTTCTTATTGGTGAAAAGTTCTTTTACATGGTTTCACCTTTCATAGAGAGAAATTTCCAGCAATTGTTCTCCATTTGCAAATATGAGGTCAAAGATGAGAATGCAAACATCAAACTTGATATTGTGGGATTGAACAGAAGACCCATTTTGGAAGGGAATACAAATCTCCCTCATTGTCAATATACAATTGGATCTACCCATCATTGCTTCATCAATTATATCAGCCAATGGAAGCACTTCTTGGACAATGAACTCAATAGAAAAAAATCCAAGTGGTGATTATATTTCTCCACTGATAGTAGGTGGTCAATAGCCAATGCCATATAAATGAGAAGTCCTCCAATAAGCTGCAATGCAACACCTATAACTAGGCAAAGCATGGCGGGTCCCCATGTGGGCCCAGCTTAATTTTTTTTGTTTTCGAACAAATTTCATGCTAAACTCATTAGAAGCTATCTTTGAATGCATCTGAAGTGAAAACATGAGCTATTTTATCATTAAAATCTATTTTTTGGCATATTTGAATAGTGAGTGAAAATGGTCAAGTGGGCTCTGGAATTGCTCTAGAAAACTGGTCAAATGACCTCCTGGAGCCATGAAAATTTATAGGAATGTAGAAATTTGACCCAAGAATGGAGTGCAACAAATAGCTTGGCAAAAGAGATCCTGATCTACAAGATATTCAATGTCAAAGTTGCTTAGTCAAACTTTTCTACAATTGCACCTATTGAAAACCAATTAAAACTCACCCAGTCGCCACTTTGAAAAAATACCAAATCAGCTCCTAGGAAGCCACTACTAGAAACATTAGATCATTTAGGTTCATTGAGAATGTGTGCAAGAGGTATTTTATAGGATCAACACTCCCCGCAAGATATTAGGGGTCAAAGTTGACCACCTTAAAACATGTCAGAAATGTAGATGTAAAATTAGAACAAACTACATTTTCTTTTGTTCTTGAAAAAATAGAAAATCAGATCATGAGGCTCTGAAACTGGACCAAGGAGTATATGAGTGTGGGGAGAATGGAGAGAAAAATTTTGTTTGTCTTGAAAATCATCCAGTTGTGAAATATCAGCTCAGATAGGAGACCACTTCACATAACAGGGAGTTTGCAAACAATAGAAAAGTGCCAAAACCCTCCAGCTTCGCTTTTCAAAACCCTATCAAAAATCATCATGGGAAGCTAAAAATTGACATGCATATTCACATATGTCAACTGAGTATGCTCACAAATGTGTTTGGATTGAAAATAAACTCGCTCCTAATTGTGACCCTCCAAATTAGGTCACTTGGGCAGATATTTTAGGTGCACTTTTGAGTGTGCAAAGGGAAAATTTTCAATATGGTAATTTCAAATTTGTGAAATTTGAAAGTCCCAACACATCCTTTTCTACTGATTACTCATGCATCTAATTCATTCCAAGTTCTACACCAATTAAGTTGATCTATACCAACTAATATGATCATGACATTAATCTGTGACCAATAGAAATCCCCCATTAGACCATGCAACAACTACTTCATTAGCATATACAATCATGTATTTTACTATGGGCTTTGTATCCACTGAACTATCACAATAAAAAATTACAATGGACTAAAACCAATTTGAAATCATCACCAAAGCAGTACAAACTACTCACACTTAGTAATAACTCTTCTTACAATCAAGAAGCATTTCTCTTATCAGAGTATTTACACCACTTTTAATAACTGATACTAATTATTGATATCACTTGCTATAGATAACTATCCTCTATCTGAAGAAGTTCATACCCTTTGATGAGCATTTCAAAGAGCAAGAATGTGACCATAAATCTGCAATCATCAAGTTGTTAGAAATTATAAAACATGTTTTACCTAACTTGATCTCCTTCTTCATTTCCAGGGATGAATGAAATATCAATTTAACTCCCCCTAGACTCATGCCCTATCATTAAGAATTACTGATGTAAGGTAGAAGAAGACTCATTTGGTGCCTCCTATTGACATTTCAATCTCCACACCTTCTTATTCTTCTTTTCTACCTTGCCAGCCTTCTTACCAGGAATATGTGAACCATTGTTCACTCTGTGGGACACATTCTTCTTCTTATCATAATGTGCTATTGGTCTTACATAGTTTAATTTTCATTAATTGGCTATATGACCATAGTTATCACATTTATAGCACAATACATTTATGTTTACTGCAGGAGCAAATGAATTTCTATTTGCATATTTAGTGCTCCTTTTAGGTGCAGCTCTACATTCACATGCCATATGACCAAATTGATTACAGCTATAACAATATCCATAAAAAAACAAGGAATACCTGGTCATAGTTTTCTTTTGTCCAAGATTATGTGGTCTTATTTTTCTTTGCTTCTTCATGTATCTCATCCTTGTGAATCTTTTTGCATCAGCTCCCTTTGTGTATTGATTTCTCTTCAGGTTTCTAGGAATTGGTTTCTCCACTATCTTCTCTACTGCGAGATTCTTTTCTCTAGTATCTTCCTTCTTATCAGTAGTAGGATTCATTTCTTCCTTTGTTGTCTTCACCTTAGCAGTTCCTTTATCTGATTTTCCATTTCCAAAGATACTTTCTCTAGAGAAACTTGTGTAGGCTTCCTCTTCCTTTGTGCAACATCTTTCTTCTACTTTAAATATGTCATACAAGTTTGCAGAAGTGTTGATAGAGGAATTCATTCCTTTCTCAAACCCAAGGCCATATTTTTCTTTGGGTTTTGATGGATTTTGTGATTTCACTAATTCATCAAGTATCTTAGAGCCACCTTTCAACTTTAGGCCTTTGTCAATTTTCTCCCTAGTTCTTTCTATCTCTTTTCTCAAAGCCACTGTTTCTTCCTCCTGCTTCATGTATCTTTCTACTTCAAGTTCTATTTTGGACTTTTTTACTTCTTCTCCTCATTTATCTTCTTCAACTTGAAGTTTCATATTTATCACCAACTGATTGGATTCCTTTAGCTATTGAGTGAGTTTATCAATCTCTTTCTAAACATTCTTTTTCAACTTCTTGTTTTCATTTGATTTAGATTGTAGTTCTGATTTAACTACATATTTTGCTCTTCTTTCTTCTTCCACCTTAGTCTTCAAGTTGATCACCATCTGATTAGATTCTTCAAGAATTTTGGTTAGCTTATCAATCTCTTCTTGTGCATGAAACTTTTTTTCTTCATTCTCCTTCTTCAAACATTTGATATCATTCAGAGCACATATGAGACTTCCTAGGTCAGCCTCCACTTCTTCATCACTAGACCAATCAAGCATTGTACCCAAATCCATGCATAGGGATTCATTCCCATCAATCCTGGAGGAACTTATATGTTCATCATTTGATCTGCCAAAAACATATGATAACTTACTTTCTCCTTTTGTGTGTAGATTCTTCTTAACACTCTTTTTACTTCTACATTTTTTGGAGACTTTCTTATTAGCCATTTTCTGTTCACTCTACCAGAATCTACCTGAGCTAATTAAGCTTCTTCTAGGGAACCTAGGGCTCTAATACTAATTGTTGGAACACAATTATCTACTGAGAGGGGGGTGACTCAATAGATACTAAAAAAATTGGCCTTCAAAACCTTTGTGCAGATTACTTCCTTAACCACTTAATGTGAAAATACTAACATACAGATACATAAATATGCACACACAAAAAAGAATCACACAACACCATATATATGTGGAAAACCTAAGATGGGAAAAATGACAATGACAAAAGTTGCTTGAGACTACTGCTCAAACCCAACATCACAAATGAAATCTCAGTTACAATGTTTAGGGCTACAACCCAAGGATGCTTCAATTCCTGATTTAGGAGCTACAACTCTAAGGAAGCAACAACTCCCTGCTTTAGAAGCTACAACTTAAAGGATGATACAACACCCTTATCTGAGCTACAAATCAATACAATGAGGCAGCCACCTCTATGATAACAAACACAAGTATGCATAAAACTTGGTTCTAAAAAGCCTAATCATGCATCATTACATTCAATGCAATGTTGCACTTTCTACAACTCACTCTGCTACTGAAGTTGCACTCTCAATAACACTCTTACCTTTGCACCTCTGTTCTCTTTCTGCACTACACACTCTCTTCACCTTGAATGCAAACACCTAGAGGATTTTTTGTGTTACAGTTTAGGTTACACACCTATGTGCATTCACTATCTACTTTTCTGCTTTATTTTCTTCCTTACAACTACATACACATGACTCTATTTGGCACTCTCTACAACTGCAGATTTCTCTCCTATGCCAGTAGCTAGAACTCTCTCACCATAGGCATCCAACCTTTTGACAATATCTAATTGTCTTCTTTCTCCATCGACCTGGTATCACTACCTCGATATTCTTACCTACATAGATCATCTCCAACTTATGGTTAGGGTTTCCTTCACTTAAAAACTTCACCAGCAAGCTACCTATGCATCATGCTACATGCCATCATCCAACTCATCATGAAGAAATCTGATAAGGTTTATCAGATATTGCCATGCCTTACATCGAACCACCCAAATTTTTAATTCTACTATAAGGAATTTTCTAGAATTACCTCTCTATCAACCCTGAGAGTCTAATATGCATTCAATACATACTTTTGTCCACTCGATCATATTTGATCTTGATTGAGATGACTCTCTATGCCACCATCGTGAATATAAAATCTTCATTCAATTGGTCACTTGGTGCAGTTGGACCAATTAACTCCTTCCTCTATGTTGGTTACTAGATGAAACCCCTGTTCACATGGACCAAAGCATTGTAGATCTTCAAGTTTGAATACTGGCCATTGATCTTCTCTCTCATGCCAAGATCCTCTATTCATCTCGATACCTTTAAATCACTACCATTCGATTAGCTTCAATTTAACTATCGCCATTGATCCTCATCTCATGCCAGTTGCTTATCCCCATCCGATCTTTACTGCTTGATCTCCATCATCGATCATAGGGTTCAATTTCAAGGCACATCACGTGTCACTCTATCAGGGAGACATATACCACAGTCCTACCTACATCCATCATTCTCTCTAATTTGAACCGCCTTCGAGTACATGGACCACATGCCATCTTTCTTCCTTATCATCGCCACCTAATTCACATCAACAATTTGAATTAGCATATTGAGCAATCACTCTTCGCCACCTTTCGACCTTCATCATGATCCACCATCATCATCATCCTATTGGGTCCCACTTAGGTTTTCTCTTTATCGCTCTATCAAAAGGACATGCTTCAAGATCCTATTGATACACCAATGTCACTTCGATGAGATAGCCATTGAGCTATCAGAGAGACATCAACTCCACTCCCACTTATATAGTGTTGTCACATTGATGCCATTCGTTGTTGTAGACAAATGGTCCCCATTCCATCATGTCACTGTAACATCATGAAAAAAGGAAAGATTAAAACAAAAAACAAATACAATTAAACTCTAATGTAATCTAGAGCTAAAAATAAAGTACAAAGAAAGCATAAACATAAACACAAAATGATCTCACCCAATATCTACATCCTTCCATGAATGACCTCGATTGTCCTTCTCCATTTCATTGTGATGGTATTCTTTCCCTCATATTTTCAGTATGTGTGCAAGTATAGCCTTGATGTATGCGATTATAGTAAAATATCAAAGATTAAACAAGTTCTCTAGAAGTCATACAAATTCAGGAGGAGTAACAATGATGAAGGTTAGGTCAATTTATAGAAAATTGATTGTTCAAATGACAAGTTGAGACTGAAAGATAGATGGACAATTCAGATTATAAGATTTGACATGCATTGAGATAAGTGTTAGTAGTGGCATGAGTGATAAAACCTAAGAATAGATATCAATATTAAATAATGATTTAATCTCTAGTTGGAAGTATTCAAAAATTAGAAGAATAATGTTTGCATGAAGAGGATAAAGATAGAATAACAGAAATGATCTATTTGAATGCCTGCATAAATTAATTAATTAAATAAAGGTATTTAATTAATAAATGTGTACATTCATAAGTATCTTAACTAGATAACTGACTCCTTATAATAGAGATTTTATTCACAAAAGATACTCATACATTAAATCAGGAGATAAGTAACTAATTTAAATAGATCTTGAGTCAAGTAGGAATGAATACTTAGATAACTTAAACAATTATCTGAATATAGAAGAATATGTCAAGAGTGATTCTTTTATGAATTAAATGATTATTTAATTCAACATTGGAAATTAGAGGATTAAATTAAATAAATTGAGATTTATTTAATTTCAAAAAGAGGATAAATTTAATTAGCGACATAATTAAATAAAGAACATTTATTTAATTAATCAGGATTGAATAAAAGATTAAAAATGAATTAATTAAATAATTAAAGTTATTTAATTAATAGAAGAATAAAGGTTAAAATGACTTAATTAAATAGTTAAAGTTATATAATTAATAGATGAGAAAGGATTTTAGAAAGTAATTAAATAATTAACATTATTTAATCATGACCATGAAAATACGAATTATGAAGAAATTGAAGTCACAGGCTTAAACCAATGGCTACATTTTTTCCCCTCTTTGATGCAATGTCATTTCGATGTTATGTCAAAGAAAATTGATCAAAAACATGCCCCAGTCGTGCCCCAGTGTAAAATAGGTGAAGGTATGCCCCCTCGGGAATATTGACAATTTTTTGAAAATTTTCAAAAAATTTGGAAATAGTCTCGATTAGTCAATTTGATAGCTAGAAATGCAGTGGAGTTGATAGAAATGAGTTTTGAGGTGTTTGGTACATGTACGGTTCAATAGAAGTTTGAAGAATACATGGCCAATAGACAAGGCTGGAGAAAATGCCACCCAAAACCCTAGGTATATATAGAAATTGGGTGAAAATCCAATTCATTTTCACTCTCCAAGTTTAGAAATTGAGATTTTTGCTCTGGACCTTCTGGCCACCATGTCTCTAGTTCCACAATAGTAGCATTGGAGTTATCGCATTCAGACCTTCATATGACCTGTGGATGCGGGCCCCTCGGTATGTAGTTGGAAACCGTCTCTTGAAATTTTGTTTTTCATGCTTTTCGATGCATTTATTTTATTTTTTTGTCACGCATCCCTTTTTTTTTGCACCGCATATGCATGAATTTTCAACGCATGTGTATGCGAAACACCGCATATGTAGAATCATGTAGGAGGATAGCATAGTTTTTTAAAAGATAAATGCATTTGATTTTGATTTCAGCGCATGTGTACTTATGCATTGCATATGTAGTTAGCAATAATTCACATAGCATTTAGCAACGTATTTTTTTTTAATACACATTTTCATGTTGGATGGGAATTGTTTGGGTGTGATTGCATTTGTACACATTTTCATATTAGGATGACGCATGTGTCTATTTATAATGCATTTGCAATTTTAAATGACACATTTTATTTTTGCAACACATTTGTGAATAAAATGACGCATTTGACTGGTAGAAAATGTTGAAATTTTGGACTAGGATAGGTTTTTTTATTCTAACATGAGGTATTCATTATGCCATTGTAGGCTGTATTAGATCCAATATATACCAGGGAGTCGAGACCGTTGACCTTCGGCTTCCAGGATTGGCTGCAGAGTAGAGAGAAACAGTTTCTGTGGCACCTAGGTCTACACCATGTGACTTTCATGCCCACTATTCAGGCAAATTGAGGTATATTAACTGCTTTGTGTGAGTAGTGGCACTCAGAGACATCATCATTTCATCTACCTATTGGTGAGGCGATGGTGACATTAGAAGATGTGTATAGGATATTGAGGCTACCGATTAGAGGAGCTCGGGTGATGTATGATATGCACAGGGGATTTGTGGAGATGTGTAGATACTATCCCCATGATGATATTAGATAGTTGGGGATTGGCCACTATGAGACTAGATGGCATGTTCTAGTGGAGAGATATGGTAGGTTAGATTGTTTATTGTGTACATTTATTGGACGAGTAGTTCTTCCTAATCATCAAGTTCATTGATTCCTAGTAGGATGGGGGGAGATGCTTGTAGGAATGCTTGAGAGATGTGTTGTATATGCCTGGGGCCCTTGTTTATTGGCCATGTTATACTTCCATTTGCATGATATAGCTTATAAAGAGGCACAGTCTATGAGATGTGGTACCATGCTCCTGATGGTATGGGCATGGGAACACATATCTATTTTTTTTCCAACTGTTATAGCTGAGCCACAACAGGGATCACCTTATTCCTTCCATTATGTGGGGGAAAACACCCAGAATCATACAAGAGATACTAGTTACTACAAACATGCCATCAACACGATGGTTCAATTTATTTGGAGACCATACATGGATTTTCCACAGTGGTCGGATGAAGACGAACAACTAACATTCTTCTATTAGACTCAATATTTTATTGGCTAGACAGTTTCACATGTGCACATTATTGAGAGGCATTTTCCAGATCGAGTATTAAGACAATTTGGAGAGGTTCAGGATGAGCCTCAAGGTTGAGTAGAGTATGAAAAATCTTCGAGAGAGGTGACCTTATGGGGACTTAAGATTCCTATGGTGAAAACAAAGGCATATATTGATTCCTTACAACTGATACAGTGGGGGTGCAGAGGTGGAGTAGTAGATCCAGGTACGACTGATGCATATGAAACCTGGTGGGCCAGTCACAGGCTAGTGTCGTTCACAGATCTAGACCAGGATGCTCTTGTAGAGAGGTGTGGAACAAGACTGTGGGGTAGACATGGGAGAGTTAGAGGTCAGAGGGGTGGTGGTGGAGATGGAGGTGGAGGTTGGAGGGGTGGTGGTAGGGGGAGATGTGGTCACAAGGGAAGAGGTCCACATTTGTCACCTGTCTGCAAGGAGGAGAGGGATGTAGAGGATGTTCTCATGCTCAGGGTTCATGAAGGTGAGGAGGAGGTTGATATTTGGGTTGGTGGCAAGGAGCATGCAAGAGGGGAAGATATTTTGGAGGAGCATGCAGAGGAGGAGGTGGTTAGGAAGGAGGTAGAGGTAGATGCTCTTGGTCTACTCGCCGGCTACTAGGATGATGAGGAGGAGGATATGGATGACCAAGAGTGGGAGCTTTGAGATAGGATTCAAGAGGATTGGGAGGATGATGGGAGAGAGTGGCCGTGGCGGGATGATAAAGGTCCTGCTGATTAGGAGGTAGTAGATTTACGGGCCCAGGTAGTGTCTCTAGAGGAGCAGATGAGGGCATTGATGGTAGAGAAAGATTCAGTTGTGATGGAGACAGACATAGCATATATGGATAGAGATCAAGCCATATCTCGGAGACAGGAAACTAAGCAGAGGTTCACATAGATTATAGCTCTTTGCAGTGGGTTGTTGACAACTTTTGCATGGGAGTTGGTTAGATTAGTTGAGAGAGCCTCATACTATAGTGATCTATATGAGGGAGAGGTTCTTCTTGAGAGATGGGCTCCAAGTTTTTCTCAAGCACATAGCAGGATAGTGAGTACAGAGGGGTTCGAGGGACCTCATAGATCTAGGCCATATGATAGGCCTCCTTCTACACATAGGTCATCAGGATTCCGCCATCAGTCATTTTCATATTCTCCACATGGGAGCAGTGGGAGTTCTGGATAGGGATATGTATTGATATTTATTTGAGACATTGTATTTTTATCATAGAGCCTATGGGCTTCATATTTACTAATACATTATGACATTGTGATGTGACACTTTTTGAGTGATATATATATATATGATTTTGGCGGTGAATGCTATGATATGTAATTCTATTATGATTATGCAGTCTTTTATTTATGCATGTTATGTCTATATGATATGCATATGTTATAGATGATCATATCTACCTTATGATGTGTTTATGTTGCCTATGATGTGATGTTGATTCTATGTGATGATGTATGCATTTACTTTCAATTATATCGATTGATGTTATGTATGCAATATATGATTATGAGATGCGATGTGATATTTATATATACAATGCTATCTATATGTGATGCTATACATTTTATGATGATGGATGTAACGTGATGCATATATTTACACTTGTTATGTATATGTACTACTTTTTTTATGTAATATATGATAATGAATGCCTATTATGCCATGTTTTCCTAGATATGATAGATGCCTATGTTTTTGTGTTTTCGAAATGAAAGATATATGTATGATTTATGATATATGATTTTTACATGATTTTTCTAACATGAATGCATATGCAAGATGCTTTATATTTTTGTGTCATAGGACTCTGTCATAATGCAAGAAAGAAGAAATGTTAGTGTGAAAGAAGATGCATAATAAAAGACATGGTTGTTAGTATTAGAAATCTTCGATATTTTTTCGAATCACAAAAGGCTTTGCACTTTATCATCATTGGGCGGTAACTAATACAAATGGAGACAAACACCATGATATGACATAGATCAAGGTGTGCAAGGTCATCCACCTACTAACAACAGATAGTTGCAGACAAGGATTTTCTTAACTCACACTAAGGGCACAATTTCCCTAGTCTTTTTTTCAAGACAAACCATAGACAACAAACAAATAAAAAGATAGGTCATGAGACATCATTGCTTCTCTAAATCCTTCATGGGATATCCTTGTAGAAACTAATAACATGACTCAAAATCCAAAGTTAAAAGATAGTTGACAAACAATAGTCAAAGAAAATGGAATTATGATACATCATTGCTTCTCTAAATCTTTCATGGGACATCCTTGAGAAAGATAGTAACAAGATTCTAAACTAAATTCAATAAAGTGATAAGATAAACAAGCCAAAAATTCAAAAATCCAATAAAATATTTTCCAAAAGTTGATTTGTTTGTTTGATTGTGTTATTTGATAAGATGATTGATTGATAAGACCTAGTTTCAAGAAGGAAACATATCGTATAAGACATTGAGTCTGGTTTCAAGTTTGTGACTATCTATATAAGGCATGACAAAAGCCTGGTTTTAGAAAGACATGTATCGTATAAGATGTTGAGTTTGATGTCGTTGATGTGGTAACTTGTGTAAGGCCATGTTGATTGTTTGACAGTGTATGTATACAGGAAGGACTCATCCTGTATAAGACATAGATTGTTTTGTTGATATCTATATTTAGGAAGGAATCATCCTAAATAAGATATAGGTTGATTGTTTTGATGATGTCTATTTTTAGGACACATCCTATAGTAGACATAAGTTGATTTTGTTTTGGTTATAGCTTTGGAAATTTGCTTGATTTGACTTGATGAGATTGTTGACTCATTACTTGTCGATGTGTGGATTGATATGATCTGTTGACATTTGACTATGTGTGATGATGAGCCCTAAATGATTGACCTAGTGCAGCCTCAGGGGCTTATCGATTGATGGCCTTGCCTATGTTATACACGTAGACCTCGTAATTCGACTAGACTTTGACTAACAAGACTGACTAAAAATAGATTGATTTGTTTACAAATATAAGCCATGTGTGATAGTGAATGTGACAAACTCTAATGGACCGACCTAGTGAGGAATTAGGAACTTATCAATTGATGGCCTTGTTAGCTCTCAAAAATGCAGGCGGGATGCCTCAAGAGGCTTCCAATCTCTTGATACGCTTTAGGGTAATAGACAAGGTCAAAATAATTTAACCTTCTACTCTTCAAGTGCTACCAGACCTAGGCGGGTGTACCTATCTGAATGAAGCAGACTTGACTTATGATTATCCTTCTTGCAATGATTTGTCCACAATGGAAGATGGGAGTGAACAAATGAATTCAAACTTGATACAAATAGCAATAGCAATCTTTTAATATAAATCCTAAAATGCTCAATTAATAGATGTAAACAAACTGAATGAATCCAAATGATGAAATGTAGAGACTAGTGCCTTATTGGGTATGCAGAGTCAAATGAAATCAAGATGAGAAACACTCTCTAGAGAAAACTCAAATTATCTAGCATATATTCTATTTACAACCTGTATAAACATGCAAAACTGTGACTACTAAGCTCTACTTTAACAATCCAAATGAATCTCTCTGATTACTGTGATCAACTCAAATGATTTCAATCTCTACTTGAAAGAACCAATCAATTAACCACACAGATACAACAAATGTGCACTGATGAATTTAATATAAACTTGTTATATCAATTTAAATAATCAGAAAGAATCCATCTTGGAGATAGCTTAGCAATACTTTCATTAAATTCAACAGATAATTGACATGAGAAATGTGCCGCAACATCAATTGACTTTCATAAATACCTCCATTCTAAAATATTGCAACAATAGTCTCTGATTTGATAATTTTATTCCACTGTATCTACTTGCTGTGTATTGAATATCTAATAACTGGTGGTTATTTTACAATTACAAAATGCCTATTTATACACCAACATCAAGAAAATAAATCATATTGAAATTCCATGTCAGCCCACCACAGAATTCAGGCTCAAATCAAGTCGGACTGCAACGGTTTTCAAACATATACATGTTGGCTAGAGTATTTAATTTTTTGCTATTCATCAGTGAACCAGTCGACGAGACACATCATATAGCTATGCCGAAGGCAATTCAATCGTTAATCGCTCTACTTGGTGTTACTCGCCTTCGCCATGACATATCAAAGTCGGGGAGATGTCATACAACTAGCATTATGCTTCATTGATATACATCTCTTTACGTGCTTTCGCTGAGACACAAAGATATCTCTCACCAATGTGCTCTTTTGTTTCATTCATAGTCACTGTAGCATTCAAATATTGGAGAGACCTCACGTAGACCACATAGTGTTTTATCAAAAGCCCCATATTCATCTTGCGTGTCGCTATAACCCTCAACTGTCGGGGAGACATCATATAGAATTCTCCTTGTTATACCAAGAGTGCCGAGCTCACACCTGTTCACCAAGACAACATTACCTTTATACCGACATAACCCATATGTATACTATCGGTGAGATTGGAAGTCACTCGCCGAGACCTTATATCGATGACCATACCTCCTACCGAAATGCATCCTCCCATCACTGGTCGATGTGACAATGTAAATTCGCTATGACTATACACCGATGCACATGGGTCCTCCCAAAAACTTATTGATGAATACCCCGCGTTGGAAAGACCTATTGAGTTCACCAAGACGCCATGCCAATGAAGGATCTCACGCTGATAAACCTTTGATGAAAACCATGTCGACAAGACCCAACGAAGTTGTTGAGACATCACCCCGCATAACAAAACCCATATTGATAAGCACCTCAATTGTCAGTCGGGGAGACATTGAATTTGATGAAACATCATCCTGACGACATAACTCCTGCCGATTTGGAATATCCTTTGTCGCCAAAACCGTGTGAAAGACTTTCCGATAACTACCAGCATGAAAACTTCGATCACTGTGACACAAAAAATGTCTTGCCGATAGGCAACACAGGCGTTTACAAGAAGAAGAATGAATCGGGAAGACCCTGATATTGTCACACTGATATGCCTGCAACAAACATATGTTAGCAAAATGCATTGTGGATCGGGGAGACCTAGATAGACTTATGTTGATATGGACCACAACATGAAAAATGCATAACTCGATGGATTCTATGGGGTCACATGGCCAAAATATGGGTAAAACATCATGAAATGAGGAAAATGTGCTTAAGGCAGGATCCATATGGAGACTTGGGGGAATGAAAGTGATGAAAAATTCATCATACTTTTATAGTTCCAACAGTGGCTCTGTCTAGGGATTAATGATAGTAAGATCATTGCAAGGATCCAAATCTTTGGGTGAGCAGACCAAGCACAAAATGATGAACTAGTGAACATAAACAAAGTGAATGGCAATGGAAATGAATGGAAAGTGAATGCAAAATGAAGATGGACCAAAATCCTAAACTACTGTGCATGGAAAATAATTTTAAAGAGGATAAGCAAGAGTTGTCCATGTACTGGCAACCCTTAATCCTGTATGTTGCTTAAGAGAAAAAATGCTTCAAGAATTGCCCATGAACAGGAAATTCCTGATCTTCACCAGCCATATTTTGTAGATAGTATGATTCTTCACCCTTCTTTCCAACAACAACAAAAGGTCCCAGCCACAAGGCTTCAAATTTACCATTCTTTCCTTTCTCCTGACACCTTGTGTTCCACATCAACACCAGGTCATTTTCTTCAAATTTTATATCCTTCACCTTCTTATCAAATAGATACTTCATCTATGTCTGTAACTTCATGTTTTGGCTTTGGGCAACTCTTCTTATTTCATCAAGCTCAGCTAGTTGCTCCATTATTTCTTCCATAGGTTCAGGAACATCCAAACCTTCCTAAAGGACAAACTTAGACTGGTAACAAATTTTGTAAAGGCATCCTGGCTTGTATTCCATACACTAGTTCAAATGGGGACTTTCCAATTGCCTTTTTCACAGTAATCCTATTAGCCCATACAGCCAGTTTTAATTTTGAATCCCAGGCTTTCTTGTTTTGTCCTAACATCCTCCTTATAATCTTCAAAAGACTCTTATTACTAGATTCAACTTGACCATTAGCTTGTCGATGGTAAGGAGCTGCATAAGAAATAATAATGCCATATGTGGCACAAAAGCTTTTTAACTCATTTGATCTGAAACACATTCCATTGTCTGTGATTAACCTCAGTGGTGTACCAAATCTGGTGATAATGTTATCCATCAAGAAATTGTCACCACTTCGCTTGTAGCCTATTTAATTGGGATTGCTTCTACCCATTTGGTAAAATAATCAGTGGCAACTAGTATCCACTTGTATCCTCCACTTGATTTTTCCTGAATCTCTCTAATGAAATCAATTCCCCATTGATGAAAAGGGGCATCAGCCTGCAAGGGTCGAAGTGGCAAAGCTCCTTGATACTTTAGTTTTCCAGAGAACTTCTGGCAAGCCTCACATTTTCTTACATGTGTAAAAGAGTCATTAAAAACTTTAGGCCAGTAATAACCTGCCCTAAGAATTTTTTGTGCAGTTGTTTTTGTTGAGTAGTGTCCTCCACAAACTCCTTCATGCATTTCAGTTAAAACATGCTTGGCCTAAAATTCATCCAGACATAGCAATAGTATACCATCCTTGTTCTTCCAAAATAGATCTCCATCCATGAAAACATATTTAGATGCTTGCAACTTTAGAGTTCTTTTCTGGTTGTCACTCAATTCCTCTGGGCACTTCATGTATTTTAAATAATGCATGATATATGTATACCATGGAGTATGCTCAGTGCTTGTAATTACAGTTTCTTCTCCTATATTACAAACCTGATTTGCCTCAATATTTGATTATGCCATTAACCTAGCCAAGCCTTGACCTCTCACTAACTTAGTAATCTATATCTCCATATCAAACTCTTGGATCTTATTAATCCATTTACATTTTTTCCCTGTCACTTTAGACTGTGTCAAGATATCTTTGACAACTACATGAGGGACATAAGAAATCACCTTCGCTCCAACCATATATAGCCTGAAGGCTTTTGTAGCTTTTACCAATGCAAACGCCTATTTTTCCATTATATCATACTTCAATTCAGA
This sequence comes from Sequoia sempervirens, assembly GCA_007258455.2. Taxonomy (NCBI): domain Eukaryota; kingdom Viridiplantae; phylum Streptophyta; class Pinopsida; order Cupressales; family Cupressaceae; genus Sequoia; species Sequoia sempervirens. The sequence goes on along the minus strand of VDFB02256132.1, from coordinate 51,222,119 downwards.
CCCTTGTAATGACTTACTAAAGAAAGACACAGGCTGTTCATGACCTTCTTCATTTTTCTGTAACATAACAACATCAATAGTATGCATTAAAGCAAATGAAAATATCTAAAAATTCTTTGTAAAGTCTAGAGATTTAAGGACAGGTGCTTCCTTGATGGCCCTTTTGATAGATATAAAAGATTCCAAGGCCTTTGCATTCCATTCCATTTTCTGTTCTTTCTTCAACATTTTTGATATGAGCTTAATGATCTCAGCAAAGTTAGAAAAAAACATCCTAACAAAATTAATTTGTCCAAAGAATGATTGTATAGCCTTTACAGTTTTAGGGATAGTAATTTTATCAATAGCTTCAACCCTCTTAGGATCTATTCTAACTCCCTCTTTTGAAACAATATGTCCTAAGAGCTTACCTTATGTGACTGCAAAATGACACTTCTTAGGATTTAAACTGATACCATATTCTAGGGCTTTAATAAATACCTTTTCCAGATGATGTACATGATCTTCAGCCTTCTTCGAATAAGCAGTCAAGTCATCTTGGTACACCACCATGATAGCATTGATTAAATCTGCAAATGCCACATCCATAGCTCTTTGGAAGGTCGCTCCTGCATTAGTGAGACCAAATGGCATTCTTATGTAGACATACATTCCCCAAGGAGTTGTAAATGTTGTCTTATATTGCTTAGATTCTTTAACCTTAACCTGGTTATACCCTAAAAACCCATCCATCATAGACAACAGCTCACACCCTGTCACCTTATGTAATATAGCCTCCATATTGGGTAGAGGATAATTGTCCTTGAGAGATGCCATATTCAGATTTCTGAAGTCCACACATAATCTGATGTCTCTATTTTTCTTCCTCATAGGGACCAAGTTTGAGACCCACGTTGAGTGCCTGATTGGTTTGATAATTCCTCTATCCTTGAGATTTGTCAATTCTTCTTGTATTTTAGGCTCCAATGTTGGATTTATAGGTCTTTGCTTTTGTCTGAATGGCTTAGCATCTAGCTTCAATGGTATTTCATGCTGAAACAAATCTTCCCTGTATGCTTTCAAATCTTCATAAGACCAAGCAAACATATGCTTATATTTTCTCAACAACTCTATCAGCATTCTTTTAATTGTAGGGCTTATTTTCTTTCCAATGTATACCTTCTTGGTGCCATCTCAGTCCCTAAACTAATTTCTTCAATATCTTCCTTCTTGACTAGTGTTTGCCTTATGAGAGACTGATCATTTCCATCATACACCCTCTCCAATGCCACTAAGCCTTTAGGAAGCTTATTTTTTTTAAGCTGTAAGATCTCGTTGCCAAACACAGTTTGCTTCCCATCCACTTCCTCAACAAAAGCATTGAAGTCAATTTCATGGGCTTCATATTGATCTATACAATGAAGAAATTTCAAAAGTTCAGTATCATCATTGAAGACTTTCCAATTATAAATGTTATCAGGAACAATAGGCCTTGTCTTGAACTCAATCTGTGATACCCCAACCAATGTGATATCATCTCTTTTCAGCACCACATTTGCTAAAAAATCAGCCATTATGTTCTTTGATCTGCCAATCCACTTGATTGAAAATGCATCAAACAACTCAATTGTGTCCCGTACAACATTCCTATATTGCTTTAATCTTTTGTGCTTTGCTGCATACTTGGATATAATTTGTGAAACAACCAATTCACAATCACCAAAAATAGTCAGCAACTTAATCTTGTGTTTCACAGCTATGTTCAAGCCTCTCAATAAAGCTTCATACTTTGCCACATTGTTTGTACATTCAAATTCCAACAAGAATGAATATTTAAATGTAATACCTTTAGGGGAAACAAACACAATCCCAGCTCCATTTCCTTCCTAGCTGCAAGCTCCATCAAAAAACATCTTCCATACGCCATTGCAATTTTGTGCAACATGTTTTTCAATTGGATCACTATTAGTTAATTTTGGCTAGGCTAATTCGATCTTGAAACTTCCAATATCAACATGACAAAAGCAATTGATTTGATCCTAAGGCACATAGTCAACAAGCCGGTTCATTCTTGGCTCCCTATACAATTTCACTTCTTGACCATTCACTGGATTAGTGGCATAAGATAAATCAAACTAGACGTTTCCCCCAACTGCTACTGTCCACTGTCTTGATAGAAGCATCCCAAACTGAGGAGTATCAATCACTGTTATATCTATATTATAAGCCACCTATGGATAAGTAGCCAGTTTGACTTCAACACCTCTCATAATTCCCACCACAGGCACAGGTTGGTTATCCATTGCATATCACTTCCCTTCACATGTATCAACCCACATGCCAAGCTGCTTTATAACTCCTATTGGCATGATATTTATAGCAACACCAAAGTCTATCATGCAATTCCTCAGCAGTTTATTGTTTATGAGTAATGTAGTGAAAAAAGGATCAACTTGTGGGGGAGTTGTTAATACATCACCCAAACAGACTTCTAAATTATTTATCTTTTCCTGCCTATTGATTGCTTTAACAGCTACATTGTTTTCATTCCCATTTGTTATCAATTGAACAACAATATCTATATATTCTTTAATTTTCATCATCTCAAGAAGTGGGACATACATTTTTACCTGGGATTTAATGCTTGAGTGAAGTCAAAAGAGTTTCCCTCCACTTTAATAGCCTTCTTCAGTTCTAGCATTTCTCCTTTGTTTTCTTCTTTTTCCTTTTTACTAGGCTGGTCAGACATTTGTATCTCTTTATGTAATTCCTTCATTTCTTCCTTTTGGACAGGCTTCTCTTCATTTTTACCAGGCTGCTTATTTTCTGGCTTTTTTATAATTTCTTGTGTTGCCTTCTGATCCTTCATAAAAATTCCCCCAGGAACGCCTTCCATCTCATTTACTTTTCTATTTCTCAACCAGTATTTACTCCTTGCTTCTTCAACTGCTGCAATAGTTAGTCTTTCTATTTCTTCTTTGGTGAGTCTTCTAATACTACATTGAGTAGGCACCTCAACTAAATGTGGCTCTGTATAATCTTCTTCAGAATCATAAAGGATTTGTTGTTCAGCCATATGGACATTATATTTTTGATTTGAAACATCATACTCATAACCTTCATCCTCTGAAGATGCATACCTTTCCACAGCATGGTGAAAAGTATTTGAAGTCAAATAAACCTTGTGATCTTCTCCATTATTTTCCATCAACATTCCCTCTTCTTGCATCCTTTGAGCTACAACACAATAATCTAGGGAATACGGCTTATCACAAGCTTCACAGAAGTAATTATTACTCACCATGTAAGTTCCCTTCTTACTCAATGGATCAAGAGTCTCTTTGTTTCTTGGCCTAGCTGTTATAGGTTTTCCATCCTTCCAGTCTGTATTATATGGCATGTCATACAACCTCGGCCTTTCATTTCTGTATGTGTTCTCCTATTTGTACTGATAATTGTTTCTTTCCTGAGGAGCTCTAGGGTATTCTCTTTTATTGATTATACCTGCAGCCTTCCTATCATTTTCAATTGTTAGTGCTATCTTCTGAGCTTCAGCTAGATCTCTTGGAGACCCCCTTCTCAGTTCATACCCTATTTTAGGATCAAATGCATTTAAATAAACAATCAATGCTACAAAATCTGGCAACCTTGATCCAGGAGGTACTTTAGTCTGCAACTTGTTGAATCTCTGATTGAAATCATAAATTGAATCATTATGATTTTTTTGAATTCACATCAATTCATGAAGAGCTACATCTAGTGCATTTTGATTCCCATATTGCCCTAGGAATCTGTCCTGGAATATTTGGAGAGAATTAATTGAGAGTTCTGGCAAGCCGTTGAACCAATCCCTAGCATCTTCAAGAAGTGACATAATAAATAGCCTCATATGTAAATCTTCACGTGGCACACCTATGTCTTGGATGAACACATTGAAATTCTTTAAATGTTCTTCAGCAGTAATTGCATTACTCCCTGTAAACTTAGGTACTAGACCTCTCTAGCTGCCATCCATAGGGTAAGGATATAATTGAAACCTTGCTAAATCAAATTGTCGGATCATTGCGGCATACTGGTGAGGGGGTAGAATAGGTGGGTACTAATATTGGTTCATAGGATTATTGTATTGTGCATTATGTTGTGGCACATGATGTTGACCACGAGGTGGATGTATATTGGCATGTTGTGTGGGAATATGAGGTGGATGATTTGGCTATCTGTAGTGACTTCTTGTTTGATGGTGAGAAGACACTAGTGGATCAGAAGGCCCAACACTATGATTACCCTGCTTATGAGGTGGTACATACTTTGGGGGGCAATTAGCTGTCTGAGAAGTAAGCTGGGCTTTCAGCAATGCAGCCCTTAATTCTACTATCTCCTTCCTCTGTGATTCAAACCATGTTTTTACTTCCTCAGGAAGCTCATGATCAATAACGTCATTTTGGTTACCCTCCATTTTATGATCATATTCATGCTGAATTCTGATTCGTTTAGCCTCCAGTTCAGCCCTAAACTCAGCCTGTTTCTGAGGATCAAGAAAAGAGAAAGGATTTCTTTGATCCTTTGGAGTACAAGGTTCTACACTTGAATTATTTCTCCATGTATCAGAATGATCATACATTTCACAATGTGCTCTTGATGCTTTATCTTTATCTATTAAACACATATCCTCACTTATCCCTTTTCCCTTATCAACCTTGTCATCTTTGTGTGTCCATTTATTGTTGCCAGTAGGAGCTCCAGTATGACCTCCCTTGTATTGAGATCTTCTTCCATTCATGTTTGAACAGCTGCAAAATTTCTGTCAGAGTCACCACTCACTTTTGCCAAAAGTGAGAAAATACTTGATGTTTCTTATTCCCAGCGGAGTCTGTATAAAGTTACTAACTCTATGATTAAGGCCTTGATTCTAAATGTATTCCCCAGCAGAGTCGCCAATTTGTTATCTCTCAAAAATGTAGGTGGGAGGCCTCAAGAGGCTGCCAATCTCTTGATACGCATTAGGGTAACAGACAAGGTCAAAAGAATTTAACCTTCCACTCTTCACGTGCTGCCAGACCTAGGTGGGTGTACCTATCTGAATGAAGCAGACTTGACTTATGATTATCCTTCTTGCAATGATTTGTCCACAATGACAGATGGGAGTGAACAAATGAATTCAAACTTGATACAAATAGCAATAGCAATATTTTAATCTAAATCCTAAAATGCTCAATTAACAGATGTAAAGAAACTGAATGAATCCAAATGATGAAATGTAGAGACTAGTGCCTTATTGGGTATGCAGAGTCAAATGAAATCAAGATGAGCAACACTCTCTGGAGAAAACTCAAATTATCTAGCATATATTCTGTTTACAACTTGTATAAACATGCAAAACTGTGACTACTAAGCTCTACTTTAACAATCCAAATGAATCTCTCTGATTACTATGATCAAATCAAAGGATTTTAATCTCTGCTTGAAAGAACCAATCAATTAACCACACAGATAAAACAAATGTGCACTGATGAATTGAATATAAACTTGTTATATCAATTTAAACAATCAGAAAGAATCCATCTTGGAGACAGCTTAGCAATACTTTCATTAAATTCAATAGATAATTGACACCAGAAATATGCAGCAACATCAATTGACTTTCATAAATACCTCCATTTTGAAATCATGCAATAATAGTCTCTGATTTGATAATTTTATTCCACTGTATCTACTTGCTATGTATTGAATATCTAATAACTGGTGGTCATTTTACAATTACAAAATGCCTATTTATACACCAGCATCAAGAAAATAAATCATATTGAAATTCCATGTCAGCCCACCACAGAATTTGGGCTCAAATCAAGTCGGCCTGCAACAGTTTTCAAACATATACATGTTGGCCACAGTATTTAAATTTATGCTATTCATTAGTGAAATAGTGGGCGAGACACATCGTATAGCTATGCCGAAGGAAATTCAATCATTAATCACTTCACTTGGTGTTACTCACCTCCACCATGAGATATCAGAGTCGGGGAGATGTCATACAGCCAGCATTATGCTTCATCGATATACATCTCTTTACGTGCTTTCGCTGAGACAAAAAGATATCTCTCATCGATGTGCTCTTTTGTTTCGTTCACAGTCACCGTAGCATTTAGATATCGGAGAGACCTCATGTAGACCACATAGTGTTTCACCGATAGCCCCATATTCATCTTGTGTGTCACTATAACCCTCAACTATCAGGGAGACATCATATAGAATTCTCCTTGTTATACCGAGATCCCCGAGCTCACACCTATTCACCAAGACAACATTACCTTTATACCGACATAACCCATATGTATACTATCAGGGAGACCGGAGGTCACTCGCCGAAACCTTATATCGATGACCATACCTCCTACTGAAATGCATCCTCCCATCACTGGTCGGTGTGACAATGTAAATTCGCTATGACTATACATCGATGCACATGGGTCCTCCCAAAAAGTTATTGACGAATACCCCATGTCGGCAAGACCTAGTGAGTTCGCCAAGACGCCATGCCGATGAAGGATCTCACGCCAATAAAACTTTGATGAAAACCATGTCGGCAAGACCCAACGAAGTCATTGAGACATCACCCTGCATATCAAAACCCATACCGATAAGCACCTCAATTGCTGGTCGGGGAGACATATTGAATTCGATGAAACATCATCCCGACGGCATAACTCCTGCCGATTTGAAATATCCTTTGTCACCAAAACCGTGTGAAAGACTTGCCGATAAATGCCAACATGAAAACTTCAATCGCTGTGACACAAAAAAATGTCTTGCCGATAGGCAACACAGAAATTTACAAGCAGAAGAATGAATCAAGAAGACCCTGATATTGTCACGCGATATGCCTGCAGCAAACATATGTTAGCAAAATGCATTGTGGGTATGGGAGACCTAGATAGACTTATGCCGATATGGACCGCAACGTGAAAAATGCATAACTCGATGGATTCTATGGGGTCACATGGCCAAAATATGGATAAAACATCATGAAATGAGGAAAATGTGCTTATGGCAGGACCCATATGGAGGCTCAGGGGAATGAAAGAAATGCAAAAGTCATCATACTTTTATAGTTCCAACAGGCCTTGCCTACATTATACACGTAGAGACCTCGTAGTTCGACATGACCAATTACCTTGTCATATAGACAAATGGATTGAATCATGATTTTATACAGACAAACCTAAAAGGACTGACCTAATGTCTTGGGGGAACATCGGCAAATGGAATTGCCTACTTCTAGTCATAGAGGAAACGTAGTTTGAAAAATGACAAAGACTGACAAGTGTGACAAACCCTAACTCTATTTTTGGATTTTTTTTGACATGTTTTGATTTTTTTTTCTTTTTGAAGTTTTTGGATTTTCTTAGGAAATTTTGTAATGTTTTTGGATTTTTTGATAGTTTTACATCTTCAAGTAGCCCATGTAAGAAAAATATGATGCAAGTCAAGTGCTTTCCCACAGTCAAGTATAAGACCAATTGATTATGAATAGGATGGGATGGGGGATACTAAGTGCACTGGATTTCAATCATTCCAAGTTATGGAAAGGACAACCATTTATTATGAATGGTACATACAAGTGATGGGGAAGAGATCTAGGTGATATTTACAGGGATAAGTGATATGTATAGGGATAATCGATATGTACATGGATAAGTGATATGTACAGGGAAGTTAGATTATAATGATAGTAGACAAAGAAGTAGAGTCAACTACACATGGTTCCTGTTTGCCAGGTTTTCACCATGGCACTTATCCAAAGTGCCACCGAAGTGGTTTTCACTATTGGATGACTTATTTCTCTTTACTATTTTTTTGATTTTTTTATTATTTTGAGGTTAACAAGACACCTGTTTGCCAAGTTTTCATCTAGGTAACAATTTTTTTGATTTTTTTTTTGTATTTTTGATAATTAAGACAAGGCTCTCAAAAGCTATGCATAGAACTTCTTCAGATGAAAACTATTGATAGATGTTAATAATGGTTCTCCTTCAGGAGTAGAGAGTTGATATGCTCCTCATCCAAAGGCTTCTATGAAAATGTAGGGTCCTAACTAGTTAGGTTCAAATTTTCCTGGTTTCTCTCTTTTAGCTTGATTCTTAGGATTCTCCATTAAGACCAAGTCACCAATGTCAAAGTTTCTATTCAAAACCTTCTTGTTGTAGCTGTGATGAAGATGATTCTGATATGCTTGGAGATGATCTAATGCATTTTTTCTTCATTCATCTAGTAATTCTAACTCATGTAGTCTTTAAACTCGGCACTCTTCATCATTAATGTGCCCTTTCAAAGATACAATTAGGGAAGGAATATCAACCTCAATAGGTAAGATGGCCTTAGAGCCAAATACTAGGGAATATGGTGTGGCACCAATGGGAGTTACAAATGCTTGTGTGGTAAGCCCATAAGGCTATATTAAGTTGTAAACCCCAATCATGACCAACATCATTGATAGTATTTTTGAGGATTCTAATGATTGTGTTTATTAGATTCCTCTGCTTGGTCATTACCTTGTGGGTAATATGGGGTGGAAAAATGGTGTTGGATATTGAACTCTTCACAGAGACAACAAAATTCTTGGTTCTTGAATGAATGACCATTATCTGTGATAATGGATTGAGGAACACCATATCGACAGATGATATAGTTTAGGATAAACTTAGAGATCTATGTGTCAGTGATGTAGGCCATGGGAATAGCCTCAATCCACTTCATAAAATATTCAATGTTGGTAATGATAAACTTATGGCCATTGGATGATGTGGAATGTATCTTACCTATGAGATCAAGTCCCCATTGGGTAAAGGGCCATGGTGACGTTATGGGATAGAGATCATGCACAGGTGCATGTATCAAGTCTCTGTGTACCTGACATTGATGACATTTCTTAACAAAGGAATATGTTTCCTTTTCCATGGTAGGCCAATAGTAGCCCAGCCTCATAATCTTCTTAGGTAAGGTAGGACCACTAGAATGCGATCAACATATGCCCTCATGTACCCCATGCAAGGTTGCTTGTGCTTCATTTGTATCGAGGCATCTCAGTAGGGTATTGTCTAAGGCACATCTATAAAGGGTGTCTCTGATGATGGTGTACTTGGCTGGCTTGTGAAGAAATGTCCTACGTTGGTTATAAGAAAGGCCAAGGGGTATGATTTTGACATGGAGGTACTCATAGATGTCCTTATACCATGGGGAATCGGTATTAACAATATCACACACCATCTCTGAATCTAGGATGTCATAAGTAGGGACCAAAATTTTTTCCACCAAAAACTCAAACTTAGGCATGTTGCTTGGTATGTCAAGGAGTGAAGCAATAGTAGCCATGTCGTCTGCTGCCCTGTTTAGAGTACGAGGTATTTGATGAAAGTCAACCTTGCCAAAGTACTCTTTAAAACTATCTGCCATGCATTTGTAGGGAGCAATATTTTCATCCTCAGTCTCATAGTCATCATTTATATGTCGAATTACCAGTTGAGAATCACCATAAACCTATAGGTTCTTGATCTTCCATTTGATGGCCATGCGTAATCCTATCACAAGAGCTTCATATTTTTCTATGTGGTTAGTACATGGAAAGGCTATCCTAAATGACTTAGGGATAGAATCACCTTTTGGTGTAATAAACAATATATCAGGCCCTAAGCCATGATTTGTATGAGACCCATCAAAGTATAGTTTCCATGTTGTGCTTGTGTCAATAGTGAATATAAAATCATCAGGAAAATCTGCAACTAAAGGGTGATTTACTTGTATTGGTGCATCATCTAACTAATCAACAATGACTTGTCCCTTAATAACCTTTCTCTCTAAGTAATGGATATCGTACTCACTAAGTATCATAACCCATTTGTCCAGTCACCCTGTTAATGCTGCTTTACTTAGGAGATATTTTAAAAGATCTATCTTCACAACCAACATTATTTGATGGTTTAGAATATAGTGCCTTACTTTTTGAGTAGCAAATATTACTGCAAGGAAAGCACATTCAATGGTACTATAGTTAAGCTCATAACCTACCAAAGTTTGACTAATATAGTATATTGTCCTTTCATGACCTTCATCATAATTCTATGCAAGCAATGCTCCTAGTGATGAATGGGTCATTGAAATATAGAGAATTAGTGGTCACCCCTCAACATGTGGCATTAAGACTGGTGGTGTGAGTAGATAGTCTTTAATTAGTTGAAAAGATTCCTAGAATTTACCTGTCCATAAAAAGGGTATTCCTTTTCTAAGTAAATGTTGAAAGGGATGTGTCTTATCTACTAACTACACTATGAATCTTATGATGGATTACAGTCTCCCTTGTAATGTCCTTAGTTGACTAAGATTAGTTGATGGAGGCATTTCTATGATTGCTTTAACTTTGGCCAGATCCACTTCAATGCCCCTTCTAGAAATGATATATCCCAAAAGCTTTCCTGATTCACACCAAACACACATTTCTTTGAATTTAGTCTCACTTTATACTCTTCTAGCCTTTGAAATATCATGTCTAAGACCTATAAATGATCAGCCCTTGTCAGCGATTTAGCAATAAGATCATCGAAATAATCCTTCATAAGAGTGTGTATAAGGTCATGAAAAATAATGGTCATGGAACACTGATAAGTTGCTCCAACATTTTTGAGTCCAAAGGGAATAACATTCCAACAATACGTTCCCCATGGACATGTGAAAGATGTCTTAGGTTGGTCTTCAGTTGCAATTTTGAACTGATTATACCCTGAAAATCCATCCATAAGGGATAACATCTCATATCCTATGGTCATGTCTACTATCATGTCAATGTTGGGTAGAGGGAAGTCATCTTTAGGAAAAGCCTTGTTGATATCTCTAAAATTTGTGTAGATGTGGATACCCCCTATTGGTTTGGTGACTCGTATAAGATTGGAAATCTAATCTGCATAGTCAATTGATCTAATGAAGCCAACATCTAATAGTTTCTTCAGCTCAACCTTAACTAGTAAAGCAATCTATGGGTGCATTTTCCTCAATTTTTGTTTTACTGGTTTTACACCTAGTTGTAAGGGAAAGTGATGTAGTACAAGTTCAAAATCTAGCCCAGGCATGTCTGCATATGACCAGGAAAAATTAATCTATCTTTGTGTAAAGAAGTTGCAAAATTTTGGTTGCTCTTCTTTTCTCAATGATCCTACAAAATATACCAATCGGGGATTCTCTTTTGTGCCTATGTTGAATTTTGTTGATTCTTGAACTAGCATGGGTGAATTTTCCTATGCAATAGGGAGAATGTTCAAACCTCCATCCTTAGGTTCCTCATAGAGGTTTTCACCTTTGGATGTGTCATTTTTTTCTTTTTCATTGTCTAAAGTTCCTTTCAGTTTTCACCTAGAGACTCATAATTTTTATTTTTGTTGTTATTTTTCTTATTTTTGTGACTAGAGAGTTGAACAAATTCCCCAAAATATGCCTTTTTGTCCAAGTCAATGGTAAATCCATCCTTGTGATCACCACTAGGTTTTCCTTTGTGTAGTCCCAGGAACTCAGCAATTTCTTTGTCGTTCTCAAAAATGTCTAAGACGGGTGTGTCTTGTTGGTCCCAATTAATGAGTTGGGGATAGACTAAAGGCATGTCATCATTAGAGTTTTCAAAGTTCAAAGGGGTCAAGGTAAAAGCTGAGTTGTTCATATAGTCACAAAAGTTTCATACCAAGTCCTCTTTACTCTTTTGCTTGGATCTAGGCAGATTCTGAGGTGGGCATAATGCCAAGGTTTTTTTATCTGAAATGGATTTATCAAGTTCCCAAGATGTAGGATCAAGAGATTCCCAGCAGTAATGTTTAAACCATTCCTCTTTTGTCAAATTCTTAGGTGGATAGGAATTCAAAGGATTTGGTGAGGATTTCAACATTAAGTTAGGTTCTCCAAAAAAATTATCAAGGTCCATGGCAGAGGTGCAGGATAAGGAATTCCACTCATATTCATTTGAGTCAAGGGAATCATAGCAAGGTTGGTCAGATGGTTCATCGGATGTCTCAATGTCTTCAGAAGCACTTACTTCGTCAAGTAAAGGTGATGTGGTACTAGGAACACCAATCTGAATCGGTTGAAACCCATGTTGGTATGTGGTGACTGATCATGCTATAATGTATAGCCCATGGAATACTGTACACCCTAGCCCCTATCATGCTATACTATATAGCCCATAGGATTTTGATCACCGAAAAAGGGAAAAATCAATGAAAAAGAAGAAAAATCTGATTTTGTAGAACCCTAAAATCTGGAAGCTTCTAAGCTTGTTAAAAATGGGTTTGAATGGGTATTTCATTATGATGAAAAACATGATTATTCGCAAGATTGTAATAGGTTTTACATTGGATAATAAAAGTATTGGATGGTTGCGGTTTAGTGGATGTAGCCTAGATTGGGTGAACCACTTTAAATTTCTGTGTTATGATTTATTTTGTGTGTGTGTTAGTTTCTTTGTTTATTAATTAAATCTACATTTAATTGTTAGATATCTACCATCTCTAACCCTAACAAGTGGTATCAGATTGGGTTGTGTTTCAATTATCGTCTATAGGAAGGTCTCATAGTTGAGTGGGAGTAATGGCAGACGAGGGTAAGAAGGCTGAGAAGTTTAAAGGGAAAAACTATCAGTTATGGAAGATGCAGATGGAGGACAATCTCTATCAGAAGGATTTATGGCAGCCATTGGAAGGGAAAACCAAGAAACCTGCAGCAATGTCAGAAGAGGACTGGGAGATCTTGGATAGAAAGGCTCTTGGTAGTATTCATCTATGCCTAGCACAATCAATGGCGTTCAATATTACAACAGCAAAGACAACTCAAGAGTTGATGGAAACCCTAGCAAAGTTATATGAAAATCCTTCTGCTTCGAATAAGGTATTTCTTATGAAGCGTTTATTTAATATAAAAATCGTAGAAGGTGGGTCAGTTACTAATCATCTGAATGAGTTTAATACGGTCACCAGTCAATTAACTTCTGTAAAAGTAAACTTTGATGAAGAAGTTAGGGCTCTTTTGATTCTATCTTCTTTGCCTGAAAGCTGGAATAGCTTGGTAATGGTTGTTAGCAACTCTATTTCTGGTTTGAATACATTGAAGTTTGATGTTGTTGGTGTTATTTTGAGCGAGGAAATTTGTAGGAAAAGCTCAGGTGGAACATCCACATCAGGCAGTGTTTTGAATGCAGAAAGCAGGGGCAAAAAAAAGGAGAGAGGAAACGATTCTGGAAATCGTGGGAAGTCACGAGGAAAATCAAAGGACAGAAGGTCCCAATCTAGAAACAAGAAGGATTGTTGGTACTATGGTAAGCCGGGTCATTTGAAGAAAGATTGCTGGTCTTGAAAAATAAAGGAGACAGAAAGGAAGGAAGTAAAGAGGCAAATGTGGTAAGTAATAAATCTAATGAGGATGCTATGATTCTTTCCCTTGATAATGCTGATGATTCTTAGGTGTTAGATTCAGGGGCTTCATTTCATGCTACCCCCCATAGAAGTTATTTTCTTGATTATGTCCAAGGGGATTTTGGGCTGGTTTATTTAGAAGATAATGAACCCTGTCAAATTGTTGGAAAGGGAAGAATCAAGATTAAGTTGCAGAATGGGAATCATTGGCTACTACATGAGGTAAGGCACATTCCAAAGTTAAGCAAAAATTTAATTTCAGCAGGGCAACTAGATGATGAAGGTTGTGTTGTTACTTTTAGTGATAAAAATTGGAGGGTCACAAAGTGTACCTTAGTGGTAGCAAAAGGTGTGAAAGTAGGCACCTTATATCTTTGTACAGGTCATACTGTTTCGTCTACTTTAATTGTTATGGAAAAAGATCAATGTTCAGGAACAGTTGCTGCAGTTTAGCAGGTAGAAGATCATACAGTTGCTTGTGGACTCTAAATCAGCACTCTGGCATAATAGACTTGGGCATATGAGTGTAAAAGGTATGAAATTACTTCATTCAAATAATGTTTTACCAGGTCTAAAATGTCTTAATATGGATTTCTGTGAAAGTTGTGTGTATGGAAAACAAAAGAGAGTAAGTTTTCTCAAGGATGGGAAGCAAAAGAAATATGAGAAATTGGAGCTTGTGCATACGGATGTATGGGGACCAGCTCAGGTATCTTCTCTCGGTGGCTCTCTATATTATGTTACATGCATTGATGATGCAACTAGGAAGGTATGGATTTATTTCCTTAGGAAGAAATCTGAAGTATTTGAAACTTTTAAAAAATGGAGAAGCTTGGTTGAGAATGAGATGGGTAAAAGGTTAAAATGTCTCAGATCTTATAATGGTGGTGAGTATTGCAGTAAAGAGTTTGAAGATTATTGTTCCTCTAATGGTATTCAGAGGCAGAAAATGGTTCCAAGGACTCCACAGGAAAATGGAGTGGCTGACATGAATAGAACAATAATGGAGCGCACGACTATGAGATTGCATGTTGGGCTGCCTTTAAAAATGTGGGCAGAGACTGTAAACACTGATGTTTATTTAATTAACAAAGGTCCCTCTAATCCTTTGGGTTGTGGTATCCTAGAGGAAGCATGGAAAGGTAAGAATGTGAGTTATTCTTTTCTCAAAACCTTCGGTTGTGAAGCATTTGCACATGTAGATTCTGAAAATAGAACCAAGCTTGATGCAAAATCAAAGAAATGTGTATTTGTTGGATATGGTATTGATGAATTTGGTTATAGGCTTTGGGATTTTGAAAATCAAAAAATTGTGAGAAGCAGGGATGTCATATTCAATGAGAAAGTATTGCACAAAGATTTGTTGTTGCAGCATGAGAAAAAAGAAGATGACTATGTAGTGTTGGATGATATTCCAAACAATGTTGTTTCAGTGGTTCCTCATGTTGGGCAACAACAGCAACAACAAATACCACAAACTCCTGTTAGATGCTCTTCAAGGATAAGTAGACCTCCAGAAAGATTCTCTCCCTCTTTGTATACTATTTTGTTAACTGATATTGGTGAACCAGAATATTATGATGAAGCTATCTTGAGGTGGATACCAAGGTTCAATGGGAGCATGGAATGGAAAAAGAAATGGACTCCTTGCTGAAAAATCAGACTTGGGAATTATGCAAGTTGCTGCAGGTAAAAAGGCTTTACCAAAAAATGGATTTATAGGTGAAAGAGGAAGATGGAGGTAAGAAAAGATTTAAAGCCGGATTAGTTGTAAAAAGGATTTGCACAAAAAGGGTATTGATTTTGATGAGATTTTTTCTCCAGTTGTTAAAATGACTTCTATTCGTATTGTTTTAAGTATTGTGGCTGTTGAAGATTTGCATTTAGAACGGCTTGATGTTAAAACAACCTTTCTCCATGGTGATTTGGAAGAGGAAATATATATGGACCAGCCACAAGGATTTGAGGTCAAAGGTAAGGAGAAACTAGTGTGCAGATTGAAGAAAAGTTTATATGGCTTGAAGCAAGCACCTTCAACAATGGTACTTAAAATTTGATAGTTTTATGGCTGAGCAAGGCTACAGCCAGTGTAATTCTGACCATTGTGTTTATTTTAAGAGGTTGGATAATGACAGCTACATTATTTTATGTTTATATGTTGATGAAATGCTTGTAGTTAGGTCTAACATGGATCACATAAGTGAGTTAAAACAACAATTAGCAAATTCTTTTGCTATGAAGGATTTGGGGGCAGCAAAACAAATCCTTGGTATGAAAATTCGTAGAGATAGGAAAAACAGAAATTTGTTTTTATCTCAGGCTAATTATGTTGAAAAGGTGTTGCGGAGATTTCATATGGAGAATGCAAAAGCTGTCAGCACACCTTTTCCTAGTCATGTCAAATTGACTAAGGATATGTGTCCAAAGACACAAGAGGAGGAAGAAAAAATGTCCAAGGTACCATATGCTTCAGCTGTAGGTAGTTTGATGTATGCCATGGTATGCACAAGACCAGATATTGCACATGATAGGTTGTTAGTAGGTATTTGAGTCATCCGGGAGGAGTTAGACATTGGAATCATTAAAATGGATTCAATTTGAGAGAATTTACATCAATAATTTTTATGTTTTGGAAACTCTATCTTTGATTTAAAAAGGATATGTTGGCTATTTGTGAGGGGGCCATATAGATAATAAGTACCATAGGTTATGTATTTATTTATAGTTGTGGTGGGACAGTGAGTTGTATTTCTCGATTCTGCGAAGGTGATTTCTTTATCCACCATAGAGGCAGAGTATGTTGCTGCAACAAAGGTGGAAAAGGAGATGATATGGCTACAAATTTTTATGGATGAGTTGGGAAAACAATAGGCTGAAAATTACTTGTTTACAGATAGCCAGAGTGCTATACATCTTGCAAAGAATTCTACCTTGTATTCTAAAACAAAACACATATAGTTGAGGTATCATTTCATTTAGTCGGTGTTGGAGGATGGGCCGAGGTTAAAAGCTGGACAAGATACATCTGAGATGTCAATCCAGTGGATATGTTTATGAAGGTGGTGACAAGGGAGAAGTTGAGCTCCTCTTCAGCTTCGGTTGGTCTTCAAGGTTGAATTCAAGTATAACAAAGCAGCAGGGTCCAAGGTCCTTATTTCTGAAATTAGGGCTGTAATTGTGAGAAATGTCTAGAACCAGGTCTCAAGTGGGAGATTGTGTTGGTGTGGAACTGGTCAGGTCTCAAGTGGGAGATTGTTGGTATGTGGTAGTGATCATGCTATACTATATAGCCCATGGTATACTATGCACCTATTCTCTTGCGGGGGTTCGGGGATGGCAGCCAAGGAAAAATTTTCTTCCTACTTTTTCGCGTGATCACCGAAAAAGGGAAAAATCAATGAAAAAAAAGAAAAATCCGATTTTGTAGAAACCTAAAATCTAGAAGCTTCTAAGCTTGTTAAAAAGGGGTTTGGATGGGTATTTTAGTTTGATGAAAAACATGATTATTTGCAAGATTGTAATAGGTTTTACACTGGATAATAAAAGTATTGGATGGTTGTGGTTTGGTGGATGTAGCCCAAATTGGGTGAACCACGTTAAATTTATGTGTTATGATTTATTTTGTGTGTGTGTTAGTTTCTTTGTTTAATAATTAAATCTGCATTTAATTGTTAGATATCTACCATCTCTAACCCTAACAACCCAATCCCTAAGCCTTTCAGCCACTTAGAAACAATGATTGTTTTAGTCTATCTTGATGTAAGCCTAAACCACTATTGTCTACATGATTGTGAAACCTTTTCCATATTGGGAATGTAAGAAAGTGAAGGAGGTTCTTCATGGTCTTCTTGTATATCCAAGTGGTCACATATTCTTTTCTTATGGCTTCCTTACTTAATTATCCCCATTTTGTAAAGGTTGTTGAGGGAGGGATGTGTATAGTGACCACTGACTATCTCCTATTTGTTGTAGGTAAACCATAAGATTTAGGAAAAATCAGATGGAAACACAATAAGATGTCTTCATTTGATATTCTCCACAACCTTTATCTTGGATCTCGACCGTAGGAGTGGAAGGTAATGATGGAAGAGTGGATGTTCTAGTGAGAGTGGATGGATCAATATAATGAGATGAATTGGATGATGAGGCTTCTTGGTTTATAGGAACTTGGTGCTGGGGTGTCTCTCATAGATTTGTGCAATATTGAAATGGATTTGGTTCATCATCTATTGTTATTTCAGTGCAATTGTAGGGAAATTTGAAACATTGATGGTTGGTAGAAGGAACTGCCTTCATAGCATGAATACATGGTCTACCTAGTAGAAGGTTGTATTGAAGGGTGAGATCCAAGAATTAGAATTTTGTCTCCATGACTGCATGACCAATTCTGATAGGAAGTGTTACCACCCCCTTTGATTTGTGTTCTTCATCATCATAAGCCTTAATGCCAATAATTTTGGTTGTGTCCACACATGCTTCCAAGAAACCTAATGCCTTAATCAATTTTTGTTGGAAATATGTGTCTAAATCATCATAGGCTGTAACCTCTCTTGGAGCAAAGTCGGTGTGACATCCATCATGTCTGGCCGACTAGTAGCTTTGACACTTTGTGTTTTGTTCGAGTCGCGGTGACCTTACAGAAGTCTTACCGAACGTCATTTACTTTGGAGCTTATCACTATGACAGTTTGTTTGCTCTAACCTTTCACCGCTCATAGAGATCTCTGGCCTACAGGCCATTCTATCAGTTATCAGGGAGAGTCTTGGGAGATTGCTATAAGATTTGAATGATGTGTTAATCTCTCATCAACAATATTTGGTTTAAAGGCTTCGGTGTAACTCATGAGGTCTCGGGAAGACATCTCAGTGAACGATGAAGATCCTGCCAATGGGGACATACTTGGAGGCATCGAGGTAACACCAAAGGTTTTGGGAAGAACTCTTAGCGATTGATATATGTCTCACCGATGTTGTAGCTGATTCTTGGTATGACTCCTAGCGACTAGTGTGCTTAGTATGACTTGTGAGTGTTCGGAGTAATGTCTCCGTAATAGTGTTGTGTCTTTCCAACCATTTGGACACTTCGAAATAAAATGAAGTATTTGATGTGAAATCTTAGCAATAGCGGTAGAGTCTTTCTGACTGCTGATCTCTTCGGAGTAACTTTGAACCTTCGGTGGGATGTCTCAGCGATAGCAATATGTCTTGGTGATAGATGAGCTCTTTGGTATAACTTATGGACCTCCGTATGATCTCCTAGTGATAGCAATGAGTCACCGACTAGTGGATGCTTCGATGTAACATAACAAGACTCGGTGGAAGGTCTTGGCGAGAGTGGTATGTCTCGCCGATAGAAAACTGAAGCCGATATCAATAATGAAGCCTTAGGGCATTGGGGAGACACTTCTTGTGTCTCACCAACATGCTCATATAGATTGAAGTCATTTGACCGAGCGAGACTTTCCTATGTGGCATCTCATCGACAAATAGGAAGAGCCAAATGGGAACCATTGGAAGTTAGTCCGTTGTGATAGTTTTTTGAGGAAGTTTGACAAACAATGAACACCATGAATATAGTTTGCAATTGCAGATGCTCAAGGGTTCAGTTGGTTTGATCAATAGTTTGATGAACAGTTCGAATTGTATCAGTGGATGAATTCTATTCTATGTAGACTATAAGTTGAAGGTTCCTTTACAAAGTTGTTCATGGTGAATGTTGTTGTATTATGACATCAGAAAGATAAGTTTGATACTTGTATGTAATCTTTATTACTGTAATACAAAGTGATTTCTCTTGGTGTGGTGGGTTTTTCTCCTGTAAGGGTATTCCCACGTATATCTAGTGTCCATATGTGTGTGTCAAATACTCTATTTCTGTTATTGCTTTCATGTGCATCTCAATTTGATTGTAATTGTAAAAATTTAAAAGTGTATCTGCACTCTTCCCTGAAGTTTTGATGTTAGGAGAATTGTTTTTGCATCTGATTTTCCTTACAAGTGGTATCAGAGCCTAGCCAGTTTTGTTATCCTTGTGGGTATGTTGGGTTTTTTGTGTCAATTCTGTTAAGTGGGAGTCCTGTAGAAGTTTGTCAATTTCTAATTACAGATTGAGATGGCTAGCACGTCAGGAAAGTTTGAAATAGAGAAGTTCAGTGGCAGCAACTTTGAGTTGTGGAAACTCAAAATGGAGGATCTCTTAGTGGATTGTGATCTTTGGATTGTTGTGTCTGGAGCTAAACCTACAGGCATGAAGCAAGAAGATTGGGACCTTGCAGATAGAAAGTCTAAGGGGCTGATAAGGCTCTGCTTGGTAGACTCCGTTCTTCTCAATGTACATGAAGGGAAGACTACATCTTGCTTGTGGAAGAGACTGACATCTATTTATTAGGGGAATTCCTTGGTGAATAAACTGTTCCTAAGGAAGAAGCTGTATAGTTTGAGAATGCAAGAAGGAGGGTCTATGGCTGATCATTTTGAACACATTCAACATGTTGATTGCACAGTGCGTCTTTTGGTAAGTAAAAGATTGAAGAAGATCATTGTATGCTTCTATTGTGTTCTTTTCGGAGACTCTTGGGATCATCACGGTGATGGCTATTGGGAGTACAACATCAGGTTTCAAGATGGAAGATATTTATTTGCATCTTTGTTGTGAAGAAGAGGTGAGAAAGGAAATCTTGAGATGGCGAAGAGGCCCTTGTATTGAGGAGAGGTCATAGAAAGGCAAAGAAGAAGGGGAAAAAGAATTCCAATTTGAAATAAGGAGATCAAATCTCCTAGCAAAGAGTCCAAGGTGAAGTCATTTTACAGGCTGTGGGCAACTGGTCATGTTCAAAGAGTTAGCCAAGAGGAGAAGAAGAAGAAGAGAAGTATTCTTAGACAATGAGAATCTTCTCATGAGTGATGCACAAATGCAGCCATTGCGGCCTTGGCTACACAAGCATCATATGATGTCTAGCTGATTGATTCTGGAGCATCTTTCCACATGACATCTCATAGAGAATGGTTCACAAAGTATGAAGAATACAATGGTGGAAAGGTGTACTTGGCGATTGATTCAACTTTGAAAATTATTGGCCGTGGAAGAGTAAGAATCCAATTCCCTGATGGCAGAGTGAAGGGAATTAATGATGTTATGCACATACCAGGTCTGGCTTGAAATCTACTATCTATCAGTAAGCTAAATGATATTGGAGTACAAGTCATGTTCTCTGGAAATGGCTGCAAGATGACTAGAGGTTCATTGGTGGTGGCTAGAGGTGCTCGAATTGGTACCCTATACAAGCTGGATGCACAGGCTATTCAATGTAATAGTGTCTCTGTAAAGTCACAGAAGGCTACTTCTAGAGGTAAAGAGGGAAATATCCCTAATTTTGTAAACTCTATGGAAGTTAAACTTCCAGCAGAGAAGACTATGCTCTAGCATCATAGGCTAGGCCACATGGTCATGTCTAAAAGGATTGTATAGAGGAGAAGAAACAAGAAGAAGACTATTCTGACAAGGTGAGTCTTGAAGATAGTGATCTCGAAATGCCTCATCATATGCAGCCTTGGCTACACAAGCATCATATGATGTCTAGCTGATTGATTCTGGAGCATCTTTCCACATGACATCTCATAGAGAATGGTTCACAAAGTATGAAGAATACAATGGTGGAAAGGTGTACTTGGCGAGTGATTCAACTTTGAAAATTGTTGGCCGTGGAAGAGTAAGAATCCAATTCCCTAATGGCAGAGTGAAGGGAATTAATGATGTTATGCACATACCAGGTCTGGCTCGAAATCTACTATCTATCAGTAAGCTAAATGATATTGGAGTACAAGTCATGTTCTCTGGAAATGGCTGCAAGATGACTAGAGGTTCATTGGTGCTGGCTAGAGATGCTCGAATTGGTACCCTATACAAGCTGGATGCACAGGCTATTCAATGTAATAGTGTCTCTGTAAAGTCACAGAAGGCTACTTCTGGAGGTAAAGAGGGAAATATCCCTAATTTTGTAAACTCTATGGAAGTTAAACTTCCAACAGAGAAGACTATGCTCTAGCATCATAGGCTAGGCCACATAGGAGAAAAAGGTTTAAAAACTTTGAAGAATAAAAACCTGGTTGAGGGGCTTGAAGATTGTAATCTCGAATTTGATTTCTATGAGCATTGTATATATGGAAAACAACACCATGTTTCATTTTACTCCATCCCTCATACATCTTCTGGTTTGCTAGATTATATCCACTCTAATGTATTTGGTCTAGTGAATGTTCCTTCTTTGTCTAAGTCAAGACACTATGTGTCATTCATTGATGATTATTCAAGAAGAGCATTTCTTTATTTTTTGAAAAGTAAATCAGAAGTGTTCAGTCAATTTAAAGAATTTAAGAACCTTGTAGAAAATCAAACTAGAAGAAAAATTAAATGCTTAAGGACTGATAATGGTGGTGAATTTTGTTCTCATGATTTTGAAAGGTATTGCAAAGACCATGGGATTAAAAGACATAAGACTACACCTTATACCTACAAAGAATGGAGTTACTGCAGCCTTCAATAGGACATGGAGAGAGCATGCTCAGAGTGCGGCTTGGAGGAGAAGTTTTGGGCTAGGTTTGTTACCTAATAAATCGTTCTCCAATTTGCTCTTTTAGAGAAAACACCTTTGGAAGCATGGTATGGTAAGAAGCCTCTTTAAGACATATTCAAGTTTTTGGCTATGAGGCATATGCTCATGTGCCATATGAGAAAAGATCTATGTTGGAGAACAAGGCTGTCAAATGTATTTTATTTATAGCTTAGCATAAAAGGATACAAGCTTTGGAATCCCGATACAGAGAAGGTGTATACAGAGAAGTGTAATCTTTCGTGAGCTAAACCTTCCACCTTGATCTATAGTCGAGACAAAGTCAGAAAACAATAAGGATAGTTGGAATTCCTCCTACCTGCAGAAAGAGGAATTCAATATTCAAAATGTGCTTGAAACTGAGGAGAGCTCAAGTAGTTCTGAAAGTTTTGAAGAAGAAGAAGAACCTCAGCCTCAGCAAGTGAGGAGGTCAACTCGTGAAAGAAAGCAACCTGATAGGTATGGGTTCTCTTTGATAGATTCTACTTGTGCCTATGCTTTAATTTCGCAATGATGAGCCTAGGACTGTAAGGAGGCATTTAAAATGTCTGATTTAGACTCTTGGTTGTAAGCCATGAATGAAGAAATGGCATCATTAGAAAAGAATGAAACCTAGAGTTTGGTGCCATTGCCTAAAGGTAGAGAAGTTGTTGGCTGCAAATGGGTATTCAAAAAGAAGATCAGTTTGGATGGTGAGTGTTGAAAAATATAAGGCAAGATTGGTTGCAAAGGGTTATTCCCAGGTAGAGGGAATTGATTATGGGGAAATTTTTCTCCTGTAGCTAAGCTGACATCTATCAGATTTATTTTGTCACTTGCAGTAGCGTATGACTTAGAGGTCAAATAGATGGATGTGAAAACAACATTTCTTCATGGTGATCTTGAAGAAGAAATCTATATGTCCCAGCCTGAGCACTTTGTTGAAAAAGACAATAGTAAGCTAATGATTTCTTATCTTAAGTCTTAGTTGTCTGCTAAGTTCAAAATGAAAGATCTTGATGTAGCAAGGTATATTTTGGGGATGGAGATAACCAGGGATAGGAATAATAGAAAACTTTGGCTCAGTCAGAGTAAGTATATCAAGACTATTCTAGAGAGATTTTGCATGAATGATTGCAAGTAGCTAGTTGTTCCAGTCTTGTAGGGAACAAGTTATCTATTGAAGACTGTCCAAAATCTCCTACTGAGATGGAGGACATGACCAGTGTGCCCTATGCTAGTGTGGTTGGCAGTCTCATGTATGCAATGTTATGTACAAGGCCAGACATTGCCCAAGCAGTGGGAGTTCTTAGTCGGTTTATGTCTAATCCAATAAGAACACATTGGGATGCAGTGAAGAGAGTGTTTAGATATTTGAAGGGGACTTCAGATTTTGCTTTGTGTTACCATGGGAACTTGGTTGAATCACAGAGGACTCTCAGCATTCATGGATATGTAGATTCTGATTGGTAGGGGACATTGTGCAGGAGATCCACTAGCGGATATACTTTCATGTTGAATGGTGGTGTAGTGAGTTGGATGAGTAAGAGGCGGCTGTAGTCACTTTGTCCACTATAGAGGCTAAATACATGGTAGCTACTCATGCTTGTAAAGAAGCAGTTTGGTTAAAATGTTTGTGTTCTAACATTGGTTTTGATGTAGGGGAAATAACTATTTTTTGTGACAGTCAGAGTGCAATTTGTCTGGCAACAAATCCTACTTTCCATGCCAGGATGAAACATATAGATGTGTAGTACAACTTGTACGAGATATGGTGGAGGATGGAAAGGTCAGTTTGGAAAAAGTTGATAATCTAGAGAATGTTGCAGATGCATTAACGAAGCCAGTGAGCACAGACAAGTTCAGGTGGTGTGCCAGTTCAATGGGCCTTAGTGCCCATGATTTTCAATAAGTTTTGTTGTGCTCTGGAGGTGCCTATGTGATCTTCGTCAAGTGGGAGATTGTTGGAAATATGTGTCTAAATCATCACAGGCTGTAACCTCTCTTGGAGAAAATTCGGTGTGACATCCATCATGTCTAGCCGACTAGCAGCTTTGACACTGTGTTTTGTTCGGGTTGCTGTGACCTTGCAAAAGTCTTACTGAATGTCGTTTACTTTGGAGCCTATCACTATGACAATTTGTTCGCTTTGACCTCTCACTACTTGTAGAGATCTCTGGCCAATAGGCCATTCTATCAGTTATCGGGGAGTCTTGGGAGATCGCTATAAGCTCTCAGCGATGTGTTAATCTCTCGCCGACAACATTTGGTTTAAAGGCTTCAGTGTAACTCATGAGGTATCAGGAAGACGTCTTAGTGAATGATGAAGGTCCTACTGATGGGGACATACTTGGAGGCATCGGGGTAACACCAAAGGTTTTGGGAAGAACTCTTAGTGATTGATATATGTCTCATTGATGTTGTGGCTAATTCTTGGTATGACTCCTGGCGAGTAGTGTGCTCGGTATGACTTGTGAGTGTTCAAAGTAATGTCTCCATGATAGTTTTGTGTCTTGCTAGCCGTTTGGAAACTTCGGAATAACATGAAGTATTCGCTGTGAAGTCTTAGCAATAGTGGTAGAGTCTTGCCAACTACTAATCTCTTTGGAGTAACTTTGAACCTTCGGTGGGATGTCTCAGTAATAGCGATATGTCTTGGTGATAGATGAGCTCTTCGGTATAACTTATGGACCTTAGTATGATCTCCTAGAGATAGCGATGAGTCTTGCCAATTGGTGGATGCTTCGATGTAATGTAACGAGACTCGGTGGAAGGTCTTGGTGAGAGCGGTATGTCTTGTCGATAGAAAACTAAAGCTGATATCAATGATGAAGCCTTAGAGCATCAAGGAGACACTTCTTGTGTCTCACCGACATGCCGATACAACTTGAAGCCATTTGACTGAGTGAGACTTTCCTATGTGGCATCTGGTCGACAAATAGGAAGAGCTGAATGGGAATCATTGGAAGTTAGTCCATTGTGACAGTTCTATGAGGAAGTTCGACAGACGGGGAACGCCATGAATATAGTTTACAGTTGCAGATGCTCGAGGGTTCGGTTGGTTCGATCAACAGTTTGATGAAAAGTTCAAATTGTATCAGTGGATGAATTCTATTCTATGTAGACTGTAAGTTGAAGGTTCCTGTACAAATTTGTTCATGGTGAATTTTGTTGTATTATGACATCAGAAAGATAAGTTTGATACTTGTATGTAATCTTTATTACTGTAATACAAAGTGATTTCTCTTGGTGTGGTGGGTTTTTCTCCCGTAAGGGTTTTCCCACGTATATCTGGTGTCCATATGTGTGTGTCAAATACTCTATTTCTGTTATTGCTTTCATGTGCATCTCAATTTGACTGTAATTGTAAAAATTTAAAAGTGTATCTACACTCTTCCCTGAGGTTTTAATGTTAGGATAATTTTTTCTGCATCTGATTTTCCTTACAATTTTAAGGTGCAAAGATTTAACCCTGCTCCTTTGTCTACCAGAACCCATCTAACTTTTGTTTTGTCAACAAGGACTTCAAGATGTAATGGGTCATTATGATTTGTCTTCTCAGTTGCATAGTCTTGTTCAAAGAATGTGGCATGATGATTATTGGTCAAGTATCCCACCATTTCCTCAAAACGAATGACATCAAGATCATTAGGAATAGTCGTGCTTTATAAAGCCTTATCTAAAATGGATCGATGTTCAAGAGAGATACGCAACAGTTCCAAGATGGAAATTTGGGTTGGGGTCTTCCCAATTGATCAAGTAAGTTATATTGTGGCTTGGAAGTATGTGGTTTCTAATGTGATGGGGGGCCTTAAATGGTGATCTTGGTCCGGCGAGTGTTAATAGCACACTCAGGAGTTTTATTTATGGAGATGGTATTGACCTGCTCATTAGTGGCCCGAAGGTGATTTATGATTTTGCCACTATAATCATTCTTAACATTAGAATAGTTGGCCAAATTATTGGTCTTGTTACTCAAATTGGGGGTGTTTCCTTTCCCATGGTCATGTAATGGATACAAAAAGACCTTGTAATTAGTGTTCAAAGATGTAAGTTTTTGTCCATTGACTTCAATAGTTCTATTGTCAACAAAGTCCTGTATGATGTTTTTCAGTTGATGACAATTTTGTAGGTTGTCCTTTGGTTTGATGGAAGTCACAAAAGGCATTATCATCCCACCAAGATGGTTTGAATTAACCTAGATCGTATTGTCTTGGCTCTTGAAGCTATATAAGATTGTGTTGCAATAGTTGTTTGAAGTCTGACTTGATGGGTTCCCCGAGGGGAGTGAACTCACATTTTGGAAATTGTCTTTGTTGTTGTGGCCATTGGGTGTTTTGGGTAGTGTTAGGGGTTTGGTTGATAGTTTTAAGTGTGTTGGTAGAGGGGGAATTTCCTCTAAGTGTGATGATCAGTCCTGCTTGTAAAGTCTTCGCATCAACTACCCCATCGTTGGTAACGTTTTTATTCTGAGACCAAAACTTGTTTCTGTTATTGGGTGTGTTCTGCACATTTGGATTTCTATTCGGTGTCTGTGTCTTAAGTTCTCCTTTTTCAATGAGATCTTTTTCTAGTATGAGCCCCCTTTCCACTAGTTCTATAAAGCATGTGCAATAATGTACCCTCAAGTCACTTCTCAATTTTGGGTTGAGGTTTTCTTGGAAGATAGTGACTTTCTATTTCTTAGGTATCTCAATAGGACATCAAATGGCTATAGTTCTCCACCTCTGGAAGAAGGAAATAAAATTTTTTCCTTCGTCTTGTGTAGTATGAGACAAGGTTGCTATGTTAAAGGAGAATTGTTCAATGAATTTCTTAGCTAGTTCACCCCATGATTTTATGTTGTAGTCAAGACCTAAAAACCATTCTAGTGTAATTCCAACAAGACTTCTCAGAATGAGTCTCATAAGATAGGTGGGGTCGTAGGCGACATCTATGCACATTGTAGAAAATTCCCTTATGTGTTTGACTAGATTTCACTTTCCATTGTACTTGGACAAGTTTGGTATGAAATACCCATGAGGGAAAGGTGTCATGTACAATGATTTATCGAAGGGAAATGGGAATAAATCCTTTACTGAAAAGGTTTTCTTTATTGACATTGCCATGTTATCCATCTATGTTTGAAGTGCATGCATTTGTGTCTGCAGGACGTCAATTTGTGTCTTCAACTTGAGTTAATGATGTGTTGGTTGGATTATTTGGGTGTATGTACGTGTTTTGAAATCCAACATTTTGTGATGGGTTTTGGTTAAATTTCAATATGTAAAGTGGATTTTGATTTGGAATGTCAATGGGTTTTGATTCAGAATCTGTGAAAATGGATTTTGATTTGGGATTTATGTAAATGGATTTTGATTTAGAGTTTGTGAAAATGGATTTTGACCCAAAATCTATGAAAATAGATTTTGATTTAGAATATGTGAAGTGATGGGTCAGTTTCCATATTGGAAAGAGGGTATGCCTCATGTCTGTGAAACCCCAATCTATGGTATAGTACTAGTGACATTAACACTGGGTATAGCTGTTGTATGTGGAATAGTGCTAGTGACATTGACACTTGGAATAGGAGTTGATGTTCTATATTTTTTGTTCCCAACAAGAGGACCAAAGAGATTGGATGATGATACCCCTATGGCAAAATTTAGCCCTTGTATCGAGATAGGCGTACCAAATGGAGATGTGTGTATTTTTGAGGTACTCTATGTATGTCCTCTAGATGGTATAGCAGTAGTCACTTGAGGTATAGTAGCACTAGTGGTAGTGGTGTTTTTTCCCTGAGTAGATGCAGTTTGTAGGGTACGAATATCAAAACTAGGAGGTAATTTGGCACCTTCTGCTAGCAATTTGGCTAAGTATCATTGAGGATCATTTTCTAGATAATCATCTACAAAGAAAGAAAACTCAAGGTCCTATGCAACAACATCTATGTATTCCACTATAACACATCCTTGTGTCCCTCTAGTAAAAATATTTTCTAACAAATTCTTTTGAGGTCTAGATGAAGATCTCCCTAAAAAGGGGTTTGAGAACAGATTGATGAAATCATTTGTATCAACCATATTTTCTCTTTCTTTCCTTTTCAATCTTGTTTTAACCATGTAATGTAAGCTAAAAGTGCAAGTGATGCAAAAGCTAAGTCTATGGAAGATTATGAGTCTAGTCTATGTTTTTGGGATTTTCTGAATATAAAGGATGAATGTATGCAACTCTTTTTTTGGTATTTTATTTGCAAATAAGGTATGTCTAAAATGATGATTCTAAGATGAAAGTGTCTAAATATGTAAAGGTCTAAGTGATCAATTTGGAAGATTCTAAAAGAGGTTATCTATCAGCTAAAGCTTAACCCAAGTTTCAATTTAGTTTTGAAAAGGAAGCTTCATAGGACTATGACTAAAAGATAAGGTGAGATCCCAAACTAGACTGATGAGTTGGAAGGAATCACATGTAGGACAAAAGATATGATGACTAGGTTCAATGGCAACATTTGTTGAATCAAGGGTTTATTTGAAGTGTGAAAGGTTCCTATCTAAAAATCTACAAATGATGATCTCTCTAAAGGAAATAAAGATCCCTAAGATGAAAGTAAGATCTACACCTAGGGTATCTATCACTATGACTGAATGATTTCTAAAGGATGTAAACCTACAAATTTTGAGTGAACTTTCTAGTTTTTGTCCAAGAATCAATGTAAAAGGATAAGTGCGATACTAGTTTGACTATTTTTTCTCACTTTGTGATAGTAAATTATGGCTTTCTGATACTTAGGTAGATGCTTTGCAAAATTTAACAGTTGTGGTTTGCTTTCTTAATTGTAGTTTTCTAGTAAATTCAATTTTAGATATCAGACACATGTGGTTTTGTTTGTAGCAGATACGACTTAGAGTATCAATTGTGGCTCTGTACTGATCAAATGAAGTTTTCAAGACTCTAACTGTGTACTAGTAAAAGTAGGTTGGTTTTGTGACAGGGGCATATGCGTTGTTCCAGACTATAGATGTGACTCACCTATTCAGATGCATCATAGAATGTAACAATTGTAGTTTTTTAGTAACAGAGGTAATGACAGATGTGACTAGGATATCATATGTGGTTTTATACTAAACAAATGCGAGCTATTTTGACAGATGCAACTCAAATTCAGGGACATGCAAATTGGACTAGGTTTCTAACAAATGCGACTCTAAGTACAAATGTGAGTTAATGACAGGAAAATGTGACTCAGTTTTGACAGATGTGATAGACTGGTAAAAAGATGTGACTATACATAATAGAAGTGTTTTTCTGGTGAACAATTGCAACTTTGTTGATAGTTGCGGTTTTCTAATGAACAGTTGCAGTTTTCTAGTGAATTGCAGTGTAAACTAACTTTGTTTCATGATAAAGTTTTGACAAATAGAGACAATTAGAAGACAATATATTTTCAGTTTGATGATCATGAACATGAGTATTTCTAGAAAACAAGTACAATCCTAAGGCTGTGAAAGACAATACTTGCGGAGTTCTCACTTGGGTTTCCCCGACTATGCTTATTCAAAGTTGATGACTAGTAGCTTGACCCCACTGGCTCCCCTCCATGACACAACACTTCATTCGGGGCAGCCAAGCTACAGTACCCATGAAACTCTCATGGCATACTTCTCATCTCTACTATGAATCATAAGAACATGAGATGACTTCACAGGTCCAACCTATTGCACCAGCAAATAGATAAAGGTTTTTGGTGTAACTAGAAACAAGGGACTTTTAGTAAGGGAATTTCGTTCATGGGGTATCGTCCATGTGTCAAGGGACCATTGTTTCCCTTCTTGTCAGAAAAATACTCATGATACTTGATTGTTCCTCAAGTACTCACTTTTATATATTGGTTGGAAGTCACTCAGGTTCAACGTGTTACTGGTCTGAGTCATCTTGGGGTGAGTAATTTTTCTCACCAAGATAGGCCCAATTTCTAGAGTTGGTAATAGGTTCTCTTACACCTAGGATCACATGAATGTGCAAGGGGAGAGGATACTTATATATATTGAATCGTGGGGTAATAATAGAGTGTGCTTTCATACCAAATAGAGTAGACAGTAGTAAATTTTAAACCCAAATGACAATTTTCTAATCTACCAAACAATCTATTTCAAAATAGTCTTCAACATACATCCTGCAAAACAATTCATTAGTAGTTTTGAATTGGTCTTTGTCGATCGTCCTACAAGAGGGGTTTCAAAAACTTGTCTTCTATGCTACATCCTGCAAACACTATGTTAACTCCTTAAAACACACACTGCAAACCAAAAATTAGCTAAAATAAAAACACAATGAAAAACTATAAATCAGAACTTGAACCTAGAAATTTCACTAGTTAGATGTGTCACGAAAAGCCACGAATGTGTCAAATTTTTTTAGATGTTTCGTTGTATTCGACAGATGTAATTTTTAATATCAATTGCTTTGTTTTTTCTATTAGATGCATCGGGCCATACAATACCTGCAAAAATTGAATAAAACATCTATGAATTTTTGAAGAACGTGTCTTCACGTTAGGGTCACCAATGTAACATCCTGCAAATAGGAGATTAAAGCAATAACAATAGCAATAAATCTCTAATGTAATCTAAATATAAACAAAAAAGTACAAAGAAAGCATAAACATAAACATAGAATGATCTCATCCAATATCTACATCCTTCCATGAATGACCTCGATTGTCCTTCTCCATTTCACCGTGACCATATTCTTTCCCTCAAATTTTTAGTATGTGTGCAAATATAGCTTTAATGTATGTGATTATAGGAAAATATCAAAGATTAAACAAGTGCTCCAAAAGTCATACAATTTCGGGAGGAGTAACAATGATGAAGGTCATGTCAATTTATAAAAAAATGATTGTTTGAATGAAAGGTTGAGATTGAAAGATAGATGGATGATTTAGATTAAAAGATTCGACATGCATTGAGATAAGTGTTAGTAGTGGCATGAGTGATAAAACCTAAGAATAGAGATCAATATTAAATAATGATTTAATCTCTAGTTGGAAGTATTCAAAAATTAGAAGAATAATGTTTGAATGAAAAGGATAAAGATAGAATAATAGAAATGATCTATTCGAACACACACATAAATTAATTAATTAAAAAAAGATATTTAATTAATAAATGTGTACATGCATAAGCATCTTAACTAGATAACTGACTAGTTATGATAGATTTTATTCGTGAAAGACACTTAGACATTAAATCAGGAGATAAGTAACTGATTTAAATAGATCTTGAGTCAAGTGGGAATGAATACTTAGATAACTTAAACAATTATCTAAATATAGAAGAATATGTCAAGAGTGATTCTTTTATGAATTAAATGATTATTTAATTCGGCATTGGAAATTAGAGGATTAAATTAAATAAATTGAGATTTTTTTAATTGACTGAAGAAAATATTAATGAATAATTAAAGTATTAAAGTATTTATTTAATTATAGTCAAAGGTGTGATAGGAATAAATTAAATAAGGATTTATTTGATTTCAGAAAGAGGATAAAGTTAATTAGTGACGTAATTAAATAAAGAACATTTATTTAATTAATTAGGATTGAATAAAAGATAAAAATGAATTAATTAAATAATTAAAGTTATTTAATTAATAGAAGAATAAAGGTTAAAATGACTTAATTAAATAGTTAAAGTTATTTAATTAATAGATGAGAAAGGATTTTAGAAATTAATTAAATAATTAACATTATTTAATCACGACCATGAAAATATGAATTATGAAGAAATTGAAGTCGCAGGGTTAGACCAAATTTTAGTGTCTACAGTCACCATATGTCACCATCCACTATTGCTTTTTACCACATGTCATCCTGACATTCAACCTCTGATTGTACCATCAATGCATGACAACCTTACTGGGTCCCGTAGTTAGCATCATACTCTCATTTCCCTATTGTTGGGACTAGCTCCATAGTCCTAGTGATACACTAATGTCTCACTGATGAAATGGTCATCGAGTTGTCAGGGAGAAATCTAAACAAGTCCTATCGACAACCTTTAGTTACATTGATGAATACCATTGATTACATAACCTATCCACTTGATCGCCATGTGTCTTTGTTGTATTCGTCTTCCATATACACATCACCCTTACCTTACCACGCCTGCCATTGACATTACATTCTTCCATCACCATATTAGAGGGACAAGCTTCATAGTCCTTGTGATATTAGTTTGTCCACCTGATGAAGGTTATCATTGTTGCATCGGAGGGACTGCCTTGAGAGTCCTACTGATGAAGGAATGTCACTTCGATGAAAATAATAGTACTAAGAACACCATTCCAATGTGGGGTCCACCTAATTTTGTCTCATGTCCATGTATCACCATGTCATTACTCTATAATCCACAATAAGGATGTGGTTTAACATTCGCCCAATCTCATTACACCATGTGTTATCTCCATTATCACTACCACCCATGTTATTATGACTGGGTCCCACACTGAACACTACCTTCTAATCAATCTAATGGAGAGACACAACCAAAGGTCTCACCAATGTCATCCAGTCTTGCCAATGATGCTACCACACCCCTTATCGCTCCATTACAAAGAGATCCTTCAGAATCCTATCGATACACAGGTGTCTCACCGATGAAATGATCATTGGGCCATTGATGAGACACCAACTTGGCTCATGCTGATAAACTAGTGTCCCATTGATATGAAGGAGATGTATACCCTTAAAGTGCTAGGTAGAGGGGCTAGTCAACCTTATGGAATCAACGACATAAGTTGTCACTTAAGGTAACCTATGACAGGTATAGCATGTCAATGAAGAAATATAACACTATGAATGCCATGACTTGCAAATCAATTAGGGTTTAATAGTAAAACCCTAGAACACCTAAGAGGAAAATAAATTTTTTTAGCACATACTGTGACCTTCAGACTTGGAAAATACCATTCTGGAATCCTCTCGAAAAACCCATATTAGATCTCCCATTATATTTTCACTCACACATTTGGAGATGCAAGTTGTAAAAATATGACAAACTTTTGGACAACATTTTGCAACCTATTCAAAATGTAACAACTTACTCCATCTCTTCTAGAGCATCAACATATATTAGTATCCTAACATGTCATTCCTTTGATACTACATCTTACTGCATCAATAGGACAACATTGGAAAACAACATTGCAGCAACCTAAACAAAAAATGTACATAACCTGCTCACCTTTCCAACATATTTTTCTTTCTTTAATAGTACATTATTTGTCTGCCTCAAAGATCGTCATATGCATACAAGTACATCAATTGAGCACACAACCAATCAATCTATCAGGAATTCCAAAACCTAAAAGCTTTAATACCATCATGCTAAGTTCTCCTTTGCATCAATGACACAACATTAATGCCAACACTTTGCTTTAAGATCATATCAATCTACCTTTTGATCATCACTAGGATCAACACCAACATTTGATCCTGTTTTGACATCAATGACAACATATTTCCAATGCTATAACCTCTATTTCCACATATAAAAATTCAATTGTTATCACAATGATGCTACCAAACAATAGTATAGCTCCAACCTTGGGTATTTCCACTGGGAATCCTTATAGTTTTGTGAACTCAAATATAATATATCTAAACCCATCACCTCTCACAAATTTGTAATATAGTTGTCCACCTAACACATATACACATCCACCATATTCAACTCTATCCCAAAGCACAACCAATGATTCCATCATAAACCAACTTTTTCAAAATGTCACATCCCTTCGACAATAAAGAGTAACAATGAACCAAAACCAAAATGGACAACCTTCACAATATGTCAAAAGAAAACCATTGTCATCGGAGATATTGAAAACACAAGTGCCACAAGGTATAAAGATACCTCTCTTTGAGAAATACGATGGTAAAGGAGACCCTAGTAATCATGTATCAACATATACAACCTTATGTAGTGGCTTGTTTTTTGAAGATAAGCTCTTGGCTAAACTCTTTCTTAGGTCCTTAAAGGAAACAACCTTTTAATAATGGTTTTATCATTATCGAATAATTCTATTCGCTCAATCAATGAGCTTGTTGATGCCTTTCTTAACTATTTCCAAGTGAAAATTTCTCCTAAGATTGCTCTACCTGGCTTAATGAGGCATAAGCAAGAACAAAGAGAAAATTCACATATTTTATAGCATGTTATCAATTGATTTACTCATAAATCATTAACCTTCCCAATGTGGATCTTCAAAGAATGTTCATTGAAAAATTATAAAAGGACATAATAGATAGGCTTGGAATGATGAAGTTCCCATCCTTTACACATTTGTGTGTGGCTCTCCATGATTATCATAATTTATTTAGTCAACATGAAGAGAACACTTCATTGAATCATACTAAAAAATGCAAACCCATACCTTACAACAATTTTTAATCATTCAAGAAGAAAAACAAGGGTCTTATTATAATAAATCCACCTCAAATGACCTTCCATGTTGAGCCTCAAGTTTTTGCTATAAAGACAACCCCATACTAATTTAGGGATAGGGATAGACAATTCACCCCACTCCCTAATTCCCTTCATTTGATTATGTTACAACTCTTGAATAAGAACTTAATCACTTTACCTTTGATTGGACCTATCAATACAATGAAGCCTTTACCTCCAAACCATAATTCAAATTCCTTTTATTATTATCAATTAAAATTTGACAATATATAGAATGATGCATACATCTTAAACATCAATTGAAAGACCTCATTTATTCTAATCACATCCATTTGGGTGGAATTAATGATCAAGGGAATAAGTTGGTTGCCCCACCCAACCAAAATTTACAAATATTCATGAACCCAATGCTAAATCATTTGATCACCTTTGTAAAAGCTAGTGAGGATAGGAATGATGTGATGAATGTTGATAAGATAGAAGACATGATTGATAAGGATGGGAGTGATAATGAGCTGATCCTCTATAAACCATGATTGGTCTCATTAACGTTCAACCTCATAAGGGCCAAACCACTTTATTACATAACATTTCTTTCACTAATGATGATGTACTTAGACATGTGCCTAATTGTCCTCTCTACATTTCTAGTTGTATGAATAAAATGCATGCTCAAGGAATACTTATTGACCTCACATGTGTAGAGAATGTGATCACAAAGGAATTCTTATTTGTGAAAGAGCTTTTTCAAGATACTTATGGATAATAAAAAGCATGGATTAAAAAATATAATTGTTTTTATTTCCTTGTGATAGGTTCAATCACTCTTCCATTAAAGGTAGGACCTAAAAAATTAGATGTGTCATTCTCCATCATCTCGAAATTGGACCAATTCCATGTGAAGCTAGGCTACTCATGGTTACGCTCTATGAATGCCATCCCATTAGTTATTCACAAGTGCATAAAATTTCCTATTGGAAATGAGATATTTATAGTGCATCATAGTGGGTTTAATCCTTTGTCTTCCTATGTAATTTTTTCATTGGATTTATTTTGGCCTATACCTATGGAACCTATAAAACCCCATGAAGAATTATTTTCATCATCAAAAGTTCATGAGAAAGCACATTGTAGCATTATCTCCTAGAAATATCCTTGATTCTGATAAGTAAATGGCTATTCCTTCCCTCCAACCTACCATTAATGAACGTATGAATGAACCACAATCCCTTCCAAGTAACCAAGATAAATTCACAACAGTTCCTCCACCCATTTCTATAAGAGACCAAGATACAATAATATGATTCCTTTTGTGCCTCCAAAGATAAAATAAGTCTATAGACTAAAAGATACATTGGTTTCCCAACCCTTGGTGGTTCCTTCCTAGCGCAACCATGATAGGAGGGTCCTCAAAGAGAAAAATCCAAACTGTGCAACAAGAGTAACAAAATGAAAGAAACATAGAATATGGGGGAAAATGCAGGTGAAAATATTTGCATTAACAAAAAAAACTTCAGTTATATTCAGCCGACAACAACCGGCTTACAGATTCGGCTCACAAGCTTGATACTACATGCTAAAAAATACAACATTCTTGAACCACAATCCCTTCCAAGTAACCAAGATAAATTCACAGTAGTTCCTCCACCCATTTCTATAACAGACCAAGATACAATAATATGATTCCTTTTGTGCCTCCAAAGATAAAATAAGTCTATAGACTAAAAGATACATTGGTTTCCCAACCCTTGGTGGTTCCTTCCTGGCGCAACCATGATAGGAGGGTCCTCAAATAGAACAATCCAAACTATGCAAACAAGAGTAACAAAATGAAAGAAACATAGAATATGGGGGAAAATGCAAGTGAAAATATTCTCATTAACAAAAAAAACTGAGTTATATTCAGCCGACAACAATCGGCTTACAGATTCGGCTCACAAGCTTGATACTACATGCTCGAAAATACAACATTCTGACATGCTCTATATGCGAGAAAATTTTTATAGATCATATCTATCTTAATCTACTCAATTGACTACTACCATTCTAATGATTGATTACAAGCTTTATATCATATCCACAATTCTGGAAACATCTATGTCGGCCAAAGATCATCACATTATCCAAGGAAAGAAAATGCAATGTGCACATGAATATGTTAGCCTCAAATTTGAATTACACTTCAACAGGTACATAAGATGAATTGTGGACCTATAATGAAGGTCGGGGACACTCTACGAAACAATCAAAATCACACTGTTAAGATTTGCAAGTCACAGGATGATCCACAACGATCGAACTAGCCAAAAAAGTTTAAAATTGTTCTGGTGTCGGTTCAAGAAACTGCCATGAAATATGAAAGAAATAACTTGTCAGAAAAAATCCAATCGTGCTCAAATCTTGCAACAAGGAAAATGAACATGTTGACGATGTACACAAAGATCCACAGGGTCTAGTGAGTAAAGATGAAAAATCCACCAACATGAACTTTGCAAGAACAAAACAAGAATAGAAAACTGAAAGAGAATATTTTTGGTTGATGCAAGATTGCCAAGAACCAAGGATGTTCCTACATCAGACATCTGGGGTTATTGAAAAGTGAGTCCCTCACTTTTTCGGGGTTAAAGGAAACCAAGATGGTCTACCTCAGCCTTAGAAATCCAAGAAGAATCCTCAACTAGTCTACCTTTCCACTTCACAAGATATTCTTTGTACTATCTTCAATGAGTCTTCATCCCATCTATGACATCCAAAATCTCTTCAATATCATCTGACTGTTGTTTAGGAAACTGATTCTCCAATTTTTCTTCACTATCTTAAAATTTTTTGCTTCATGATACTAATATAGATCTAAAATGTTGAATATATGTGATAT
This sequence comes from Sequoia sempervirens, assembly GCA_007258455.2. Taxonomy (NCBI): domain Eukaryota; kingdom Viridiplantae; phylum Streptophyta; class Pinopsida; order Cupressales; family Cupressaceae; genus Sequoia; species Sequoia sempervirens. Next base: position 51,184,793 of record VDFB02256132.1, on the reverse strand, counting down.
TCCCATACCTTTCAGTAACTCCACTTCATAGGCATTTCCTGAATCAAATTTCTTCAAGATATTACAAGGTCCAAACTTCCTCATCTTCAACTTGTTGTATGTGCCAACTAGAAATCTTTCCTTCCTCAATTATACCATCACTTCATCTCCAACTTCAAATTCCTTATGTCTCCTCTTTTCATCTACTTTCTCCTTGTACTTTTGGTTCATATCTTCTAGCTATTGTTTCACTTGAGTATGCACTTTCTTCATGTGCTCTACAAATTCTTCTACTTCTACACTCCTCTTATCTTCCATACTAATGTCACTCAATTCTGATATACCTCTAGGATGAACTCCAGTAACAATCTCAAAAGGTGTCTTTCCTGTACTCCTGTTTACTAAATTATTGTAAGAAAACTCTACTTGTGCAAGGACTAAATCCCAACTTCCAATCTTCTCTCCAACCAAACATCTCAGAAAATTCCCTAAACTTCTATTTACTACCTCTATCTATCCATCAGTCTATGGGTGAAAAGTAGAACTGAACTTCAAATCTATCTTCAACTTCTTCCAAAGTGTCTTCCAAAAGTAACCAACAAACTTTTTTATCTTTCTGAAACAATACTCCTAGGTAATCCATGCAATCTGACCACTTCTCTGTAAAACAAGTCTACTACATGTAATGCATTTGTTCTCTTCTTTCAAGGTATGAAATGTGTCATTTTAGAAAATCTATCTACCACCACAAATATAGAATCATTACCTCTTTGTGTCTTCGGAAAACCAAGTATGAAGTCCATAATTATATCTTCACAAGGTCTCTCTGGAACTATCAAAGGCTTATACAATCCAACATTCTGACTACTTCCTTTTGCAACTTGAAAAACTCTAAAACTCTACAAAAATCTCCTAGAATCCTTATGAATCTATGGCCAAAAGTAATTCTCACTCACCAATGCTACTGTCTTATCAACTCCAAAGTGTCTTGACATTCCTCCACTATGCTTCTCCTTCACTAAGTTATCCCTCATCAAAATCTAGGGTATAAAAAATTGATTTCCTTTGAACAACATATCCTCCTAAATGAAATAATCCAACCACTGATATCTATCCTCTAAAAAAGGTTCTTTGCAAGCTCTCCAAGGTTCTACAAAATTCGGGTCTTCCTCATACAAGTTCATCAATTCAACAAATCCTAATACCTCCACTTTCATCTCTATCAGTAAATTCCTTCTCCTTCTCAAAGCATCAACAACTCTATTTTATTTTCCACTCCTATGCTTCAAAATAAAAGTATAGCTCTGCAAGAATTCTACCCATCTCATGTGTCTTTGATTCAACTTACCCTGATTTTTCAAATAATACAATGCTTGATGATCTATATACAACACAAAATCCGTAGGCAAAAAATAATGTCTCCACTTCTTCAAGGCTTTAACTATAGCATAGAACTCCTAATCATACATTGAATATCTTCTTCTAGCATCATTTAATTTCTCACTGAAATAAGCTACAGTTCTCCCTTCTTGACTCAATACTACTCCAATTGCATTTCCACTTGAATCACAATCTACTTGAAATACCTTATTGAAATCTGGTAAAGCCAACACAGGCTACACAATCGCCTTCTGCTTCAACAATTCAAAACTTTGATTTTCTTTCGACGTCCAACTAAAATCCTTCCTATCTCCCCTCATTTTTTTTGTCATAAGACTACAAATAGAACTGAAATTCCTAATGAACTTTTGGTAGAAATTAGCCAATCCATGAAATGATCTTACCTCTCCAACACTATCTAGTGTACGCCACTCAAAAATTTCTCTTACCTTCTTAGGATCCATCTTCAATGCATCCACAAATATCACAAATCCCAGATATACCAATTATTCCTTCATGAAACTACACTTCTTAATGTTTATCAGCAACTTATCTTCTCTCAACCTCCACAAAACTTGTATTATATGCAACAAATGTTCTTCCCTACTCTTACTAAAAACCAAGATGTTATCCAAATACATGTTCACAAACTTACCCAATAATTTCTTCAATACCTCATTCATCAACCTCATGAAATTACTCGGTGCATTTTCCAGTCCAAAAGGCATCACCAACCACTCATAAAATCCTTCATTTGTCTTGAATGTTATTTTCCACTCATCTCCTTCTCTGATTCTGATATGATGATATCCACTCTTCAAATATATCTTTGTAAAGTACTTAGCTCCACTCAAGCTATCCATAATGTCATCCATCTAGGGCAAAGGAAATCTATACTTCATTGTGATCTTGTTTGTGGCTCTAGAATTTGTACACATCCTCCATTCTCCATCCTTCTTAGGTGTTAACACAACAAGTATTGCACATGGAGTTAAGCTTTCTATTATCAAACCCTTCCTCAACAACTCTTGCACTTGCCTATTCAAATCCTCATTCTTTGTTGGTGTCATTTGGTGTGCTACTTTATTAGGAAAATTAGGTCCAAGAATCAAATCCATATAGTGACTAATACTCCTCACAGCTGGTAATCCATCAAGTACATTATCTAAAATGATCTCCTCATACTCTATCAACAACTCCTTTATCTCTTCTGGGTGTTCTTCTACATGCTTCAAGTCTTCAGCCTTCTTAGGAACCAAGGCATAGCACACATTCTCATGTATCAATCCATCAAGAAATCTCCTTCCATCAACCAAGAAAACCCTAGCATTTGTACAAACTTCAACTTTAGGAACATCTTCCAATGGTAACAAAATCTACTTCATCCCATTAGCAATAATGGTGTATATATTCTTCTTTACATCATGAATAGCTTGTCTATCATACTGCCAAGGCATTCCCAACAAAACATGGCATATATCCATAGGCATGATATCACAAAAAACTTCATCATGGTAGTTTCCTATCTTCAATTTCACCAAACATTGTTCACTTACCAATATCTTATGCTCATCTTGAATCCAAGCAATCTGATAGGGCTTCGGGTTTTTCACCTTTCCAACTTCAGTTTAGTCACCATCTCTTCAGAAACTAGGTTCTTGGAACTTCCACTATCAACAATCACTTTGCAACATTTACCATTCACCTTGAATCTGGTCCAAAACAAATTCTTTCTCTGCAATGGCTCCTTTTCCAACTCACTTTGACACAATACTCTTCTATTCACCAACACTTCTCCATCTTTTGGTTTGTTAGATGCTCCAATATGTTCTTCCTCAACAAAGGTTGTCCTTCTATTGTTCTCTATCTTCCTACTTGTCTCTCCCTGATTACATTCAAATTCTCTATGTCCTTCTCCACCACATTTATAACAAGTTCCCTTGAATATTCTTTTCTCCTGTCCTCTATTATCTCTCCTATAACCTTCATTTCAGTAACCACCATAACCTTCTCTTCGATATGATTTTCCATCACCTATCTGATATGAATTGTCATTCTTACTAACCTTATCCTTATTCTGATCTGGAAAAGATCCTCTTCCTCCTCCAGTAAAAGTTCTTCCTCTTGGAAATTTGCCACCTCTTCCTCTTTTTCTTTGCTCATGTCTTTTATTCAACTTCTCTTCTTCCTTTAGGGAACAATGATATACCTCTTCCACACTCACCAACTTGATCAAAGTGATTTCATCCTATACAGAAGACCTCAAACCATTCACATATATGGCTCCTTTTTGAATCTCATCCTCTGAATGTCCAGATCTGATATTCAACTTATAGAATTCCTTAGTATACTCTGTCACTAGATTCTTTCTGCTTCAAATTTTACAACTTTTGAAACAAACTAATCTAATAATCTGTAGGCATAAACTTTGTTTTCAAGCTTGTTCACCATCTGATCCCATGATTTTATCTTTTCTTTTCCTCTTCTTTTCCTATCTGTCTGCAAATGTTCCCACCAAAGAGATGCATGTCCTCTCAACTTTGTGCAAGCATATTTCACCTTCTTATCTTCAGTGGTACCTTCAAATTCAAAATATTTTTCCATCTCTGTAATCCAATCAAGCAATTCTTTTGAATCCAACTTGCCATTATAATCCAGTGGATTGAAATGTGGTCTTGTATTAACTTTAGTTAGGGATCTTATGAACCCATCTTCTCCCTGATCAAGGCTAGGTTGCTCTTCTCTTCCTCTTTCTTACTGTACTTCTACTTCTTCATCACTCACATCATCAACTAGTCAACCTATCCTCTGGGTCATTTCAACTGCATCTCATCTAGAAACAATTCCTCTCAACATCTCCATCATAGCTTGGTCTATATTTCCATGTGCTCCATTTCCTCTAACATTTCTTTGTCCCGCCATATTTACACAAGCCCTCTATAGCTATAGGATGGATGCTTAATCCACCATCCCACAACAAATCTTCAGTAGGACTCCGTGAATTCTAACTACCTCACATGGATTGAATCTCGCTCTAATACCAATCTGGCATAGCCATGGTAGGAGAGTCCTCAAAGAGAACAATCCAGACCATGCAACAAGAGTAACACAATGAAAGAAACAAAAAATATGGAGGAAAATGTAGGTGAAAATATTCTCATTAACAAAAAAATCTCATTTATATTTGGTCAGCAACACCTGGCTTATAGATTCGGTTCACAGGCCTGATACTACATGCTCAAAAATACAATATTTTGACATGCTCCTATATGCAAGCAAAATTTTACAGATCAGATCTATCTTAATATACTCAATCAACTACTACCATTCTAATGATTGATTACAATCTTTATATCATATCTTTAATTTTGGAAACATTCACATCAGCCAAAGATCATCACATTATGCAAGGAAAGAAACTATAACGTGCGCATGAATAGGTCGGCCTCAAATTTGAATTACACTTCAACAGGTGCATAAGATGAAGTGTGGACCTATAATGAAGGTTGGGGAAACTCTATGGAACAATAAAAATCACACTGGTAAGATCTACAAGTCATGGGGATGATCCACAATGATCGAACTAGCTGAAAAAGTTTTGAAATTATTCTAGTACTAGTTCAAGAAACTGCCATGAAATCTGGAAGCAATAACTTGCTAGAAAAAATCCAATCATGCTCAAATATTGGAACAAGGAAAATGAACATGTCGACAATGTACACAAAGATCCATAGGGTCTGGTGAGCAAATATGATGAATCCACCAACATGAACTGAGCAAGAATGAAACAAGAACAAAAAACTGAAAGAAAATATTTTTGGTTGATGCAAGATTGCCAAGAACCAAGGATGCTCTTGCATCACTTCCATTCTTACCCTAAGGGAAGAAAAGAAACCAATGGTTGATAAACCCATTCCTACACCATCACAACTCGAAAATCATGCAAAATAAAATTGAAATGCTAAAGAGCATAGGTGTAGATGTTGTGCTATCACTCATCAATCGAAAGAGAAGAATAAACCAACACCCATGGAGACAACTCAAGAAGAAATTCAACCTTCACCAAAACAAGAAAGTTAACCAAAACAATAGGTGAAACAATAAAATTCAAATGCAATAATCCTAAAACATCCTATTTTGATCAATTTAGATAATTTTGATGAGATTGCTAAGGTTGATGAGGAAGTACATAATGAGTTGAATTTGTTATTTTCCACTTCTATGAACTCATATGGGGGAAACCATGATGATCCTCCTAATGAGAGTGGCCCACCACATGTTGAACTTGGTGATTCTCCTAGTATGGCACTTGTTGTACTCCCCTTGGCTAGTTATCCACCTTTCACTTATGATGAGAAAGATTAGGATGTAGATGAATTGCTCTAGGTTGGCTCACATGTGACATACTACTTCATGTTCTCTTACTATGTTATTTGTGTTTGTTTGCATGTAATGTGATCTCCTATATCATGCTATTTGGAATTATTTTATGTTTTTGAGCTTTCTTTGGATGACCCTTGTTCCTCTATTAGCATAATGTTACAAAGGAAACAAATATGTCATGACGTACTTCTATTTGTATCTTCATTCTCCTATATGTTGTAAACCTTATCTATTCTTTGTCTTGTGTATTCCTTTTGGGGATGATGCAAGGTGTTGAAACATTTAGGTCTCTTCCATGTTGATCCAAAATATTGTTTATTCTCTCTCTTTATGTGTCATTCCTCCCTTGTATTCATTGTTCCACAAGTATTTGGGGGATGATGACACTTTCGAGCTCTATTATATCACTATAGCAAAGACATATGCTGACCCCAGATTCATGGATCCCTTAGTGTACCTTTTTATGTTATTCATGGCATTGTATTCTAGGGAAAACCCCTTATAATGATTGCTCACAACATGGTTTTTTGCAATTTATTTAAAGTAGGGGCATACATTAGTATTATTTTTTCTTCACTTTGTTCATAGGTTGAACTTAGTGGTGTGTTTCACTTTTGACATTTTGACATTTTGGGCTTCATTTTATTCATGGTTTGAACCTAGTGTAAGCATTGGCATAAATTTTTTATCATTTTTGTGGCACATTATCAAAGCTATCATAGACTATATCTTTTGGTATGGTTTGAAAAATGGGTACACACTCGTAGACCTAGTGTGTTCTTCCCTTTTATGCCAATTTTTTTTTTGAGTGCACACCTTGTAGACCTAGTGTGTGTTTCTCATCTTTTCCTTGGGGGCTCACGTAATGAATATCATACTTCACTAGCCCTTGTGAGTATATTTTATGGATGCATAGCATAAAAAAAATTTGAGTCCATATTTGTATTTTCTATATTAACTTTGACATTGAATGTTTGTGTACCTTGTATCGTTGCTACACATGTATGTGTTATTTTGTGCCTATGTTGGTTTGTCATGAGATCATAGATCTTGGGGGCTTGATCACTCTCCTTGATTCTTTGTCATCTTATCTTTCTAACAATTATACAATTGGACCTTCCTTGACATATATTTATCTACTTTAGTGTGAGCCTTAGAATAAGTTCATACTCTCACTAAAGTGGGGGCTAAATATAGTGTAGGAAATTGTATACCTTTAAAATTTTACACTATGTTTGGGTCCCTTAATTTATTGCATTTAATTAAGATTCTAATTTTCCAAATTATGCATTCCAAAGCCTTATTCTTACCATTTTTTGAAACGGGAACCAACATTAAATAAATGCAATTAATAATTAAATTACCTTTGATCATGTATGTCATGGAAGTTTATGCCAAGACAATTCACCCATGGGTGAATGGGTCCCCTTTATGAGCCAAGACCAAAATTAAAAAAAGAAATTGGTGGTATTTTGATGATTAAAATTCAAATTTTAAGTGTCAGAATTTGGAATCTAATTTTTAGGAAATTGGATAAACACCTACAAATACATAGTATTTTTACCATTTGAAATCTAACACTTAATGGAGAAAACCTATTTAGAAAATATTATTTTCAAGAGGATTCAAGAGGAAAATTATCAATCATTTGTAGTAGTAATCAAGATCCTAACATCATGTCAAAGTTTATGTCTGTTCATGTTGTGTTGTGAAGGCTAACATGTATTGTAGGTCTTCACACATTTAAGAAAATCAAGAAAGAAAGATCCAATTCCCTTGAAGTGATGTGCATGAATTCAATACTTCAAGGAATTAATTGAAGGATGGTGGGTTGCATAAAATTGTTCATTCATCATTTCCTTCCTTTCCATTAAGGTTTTTATCATTGACATTGCCATTATGAAAGTGGTAACACTATTCATGGGGTTTGACTGAGGCAAACCCCTATACAACACACATATTTTTCCCTCTTTGTGTATGTGTAGGTTATAGATTGAAGAAGGATTAAAGAGATATTGAAGAGCCATTTTGTATTTTTGCATTTTTTGTCATCATTCTTGTCAATCTATGGAAACTAAGTTGTAGAATTATTTCTAACATTTTGACAAACTTGCAGGTGGAAAAAAACATCTCATATCTAGCACCAAAGGATTGTAAAAAGTATTCTTGGAAGCCTAATCAAAGATCCATTTATGTAGGGGAAAACCAATCCCTCTGTACATGCTAGAATCAAATTTTGGTGAAAATTACATACTCTCTGATATCTCCCAGATATGCCTGCAAGGTGTTGTTACAGTCTATTTATCTTTGGGAATTTGCATTTTATATATTAGGTCATATAGTTCAATTAGTTTCATCATTTTAAATCATTTATAGATCATTGATAATCATCCTAAGGCCCTAAATAATCCACTAAACTAGGTATAGTTGACTCACCATTGAGGTTGAAAGTTAATATCTTGGCTTTGCGCTTGGTATTCTAATGAAATATTGAAAAAGGCCCCTTATATCTTAGGTTATTTACATTTAGGACCTAGGACACCCCATTTTCCTTCATTTTAATGGTGTTTATTGTTTAGTAATTATACTTGTACTCTTTTGTATTCACTTCTTCTACATAGGGTTCTCATGGATTCTTCCCTAAGGGTATGTAGACCAATCTCTTATCATCTACAAAAGATATTTCCTCCTAGTCCAATCTATGATTCCCTTGGAATATACAAACCACCTTAACCCTAACAGTGCATCAAATGAGTCAAATGTCTCCTTCATAGTGACCACCTTGAATTCTACAGATTGGTTCACTCCCTTTACATTAACTTCCACACTTCTCTAGGTACCCATTATTTTCATTTCAGTACTGTCTGCCAAGCTGATGTTGTAGGGAGTTGGTTCCAGTACTAGTCTATCGGGTATTCCCATATCCTTTTAGGGACTAGGTTGACATCTAATACTAGATAGACCATTACTTTAGGGATCTTTTTTGGAGGATCTGAAGTTTGATCATGATTGACCAGTATCATTTTCTAAAGTTTACCCACAATTTTGACTTGTGGTATGTTTCTCTTATTCAAATATTATTATCTTAATTTAGTAAGAAAGTCTTGTTGGCATGCTAGTTTTTCCAATTGTTTGAGAACATTTACTTCTTATTTTGTAAAGTAAATATTCTCTACTTTCTCTCTATTTTTCTCTTGATCTAGAATTATTTTAGTTTGTTTTACTACTAGTTATGTGTTCATTTGTAGGATAAAATTTCCCTTCTTCACCAGAGCTTTCTTCTTCCTTTGAAGTTACTATATTAACTCTTTTGGTATATGTTCCTTTCCTAGTTACCATTATGGCCTTGCCCTTTTTCTTGGGTCTAGCCTCTATGGAGTATTCTTATTTAGTGCTATATTTTTTTGTTACATATTCCTCATCTTTCCTATCTTTTGGCATTGTTTGGTCCCTCTTGTGGTGTTTTGAGGATTTTGGCCCCTCTTTTAGTGCTTGATTCTTATTCCTTATCTTTTTGAGGCTGTACATTTTTGTGTTGCAAGTGTGCTTTCTCATAGTTAAACACATCATGATCTTCGTCATCATAAAATCCACATTGTTTCCTCTTTTCTCCCTAGCAATCCATAGTGAAGTGTCATAGTTTATCAAAGTTAAAGCAGATAGCATTCTCTCTTCTTCCTCTTCCTCATTTGCAACATCTTCCCCCTAGTATTGGGTCGTTATTGTTGTAAACTACCAATCCTTGGATTTCATTAGAATTCCTTTGGTTTTTCCTCGCGAGATCATGTATCTGTGATCCTATGCATATAATGGCCCTTCCACCAACCCTTTTATGTATTCTACCTCCTGGTCCTAATCAAGTTCCTATTTTACCCGAAACTCATGTGATGGAAATTCTACTATTTCATGGTTGTCCCATTCTCTGTATATCCCTCAATAAACTAATTTTAGTTTTATAATGGTGTGGAGGTATACCCTTAAAGAATTCACCTTTTTTTCTCCTATCTCCATCAAACATTCATTCCAGATATGGCCCTCCCTACCATAATAGGAACACCATATGTTAGGTCTCTGCAGCCAATTTCTCACTTCATGATCTCCTATCATAATCATAAATGATCCATTTACAACTATAATCTTCCCATTTTCATATTTTTTTTCCTTCTCCATCCTTCTCTAGGAATAAACTTCTATCCAACATGCTAATGTGAACAATTTTGACTATGAGCCAAAATTTCTATTGTTTAAAGCCATTCTAAGTTCTAGAGTTATGGCTGAAAGGAACCATTCAATTTTTTGTTTATCATTTAGTGGTTCATTAAGTCACTTGACTACTTCCTTGAACCTATTATCAAACTCTAAGATGGGCTCATCATCCCTTTGAGATAATTCTCTTAGCTTGCTCACTCCTTCCTTTGGGAATTCCAAATTGTCAATGTTTTCAAGAAAGACTTGCTTTACTTCATCCTAGGATTTATTGTTCCAGGGGTATGCTTTTTGATACCATTTTAGTGGTTCTTCTCTTAAGGAGCTAATAAAATCAAATAGCTTTGTACTATCTCTTTGTTTGTTATGGCTATACCATATAGTTTCTAACAATAATATATGTTTTGAAATGTTATTAGTGTCTCTTTCAACGATTGGCATCTTCCTCATTATGACCATGTCCTCTTTATTAAACCTTCTTTTGGGCTTACGATACCACTTCTCCAATTTTTGAATATGGAACTAGATTCGATGTCACTTTTTTTCCTTTCATAGTTACTCTATTCTTCTACAGTCCTTCACCCAAAAGATTGGTTGTTACCTTCTATTATGTCCCAATTCATCGTATATGTTGTCCACAATTCAAGCTTCTTACCTTCTCCTCTTTCTTTGTTTGTTTCTATGTGTGTTATATTTTCCTCAAGCGGTGACTCCTGGTCCAGGGGTGACATTTGTTCTTTTTACCTTTTCATTTGTAATTCTATCTTTTCATTAGTGATTGAAATTATCTTATATTTAGTTAAAAAATCTTCAAGATTAGGTTCCACTACTTTTTCCTTTTTTTATTTTATAGTATGTTTGGCTTCCAATTCTTTTCCTCTTCCTTTTGTTTTCTCAACTACACCCATATTGGCATGCTTAGAAAAAATCTTCTTGGTGCTCTCCAATAGTTTCTTGAGGATTTCTTATGCCATTTTCCCACTTGTTCTTTCTCCCTTCTTTCTATTTCCCTCTTGTGGTACCTTTCTTCTCTTTCTGGGTTTGTTTTAATTTTCTTTCTTCTGCATTCATTTCTATTCCTAATTTGATGATTTCAAATATCTTTCTCTCCTTTTTAGTTTTCCCTATTTCCATGTGTATCGTTGGTTCAAACTTCTCTCTTTTCTTCCTATATCAAGGTTTTGAAAGAGTCTTTTGAATAGTAACATATTTTCTAGGGATATTTGGGATCCTTCCCCCTTTCTATTTGTCATCTTGTAATGGCCTACGCCCTATCATACAGGCGGCCCTTAGTGTATGAAATTTTTAAAAAAATTCTACCAACTTTCCTAATAATTTTAGGCTTCTAATTTATTTACTATTCTCTCCACGATCCTAACAATAGAACCAATGTTGGAAAGAGAATGGGGATAGTACATTCTAGATATTTGTACCCTAGTACTCCTTTAGTAGTGTGTTTATATCTCAAAGGACATAGTAAGAGAAATAGGCATATGCGATAAGAATCTATGAGGCATACATGATATACAACATCATACTAACAAAATAAATTTATCATATATCCACAAAACACATGTTTTCCATATAACTCCTTTATATATATTATATTATAGAAAATACAAAAGGATAGGTCTAGTCTCTTCTCTGATAGTATATTATCTTGTCTTGCTATTCCATTATATTACCTTTATATATATATGTTATGTTGAAGGGACATGACTCCTACTAAAAACTTAATGTCTTTACCCAATATTCTACAATATGTTCTATTTCTGCTCTTTTCCTACTAACAAATCCTAATCTATCTTTCACCTTGTCTATATAAGCCACAATATTATACACTTTTTATCATATATATCTCATAGATCTTAATATCAAGCAAGCTCATTTCTTGCATACTCTCTTTTGGAAGGTTTTCATTGTTTTTGTAGATGGTCTTGGGTGCTGAGCTAATATTTAACCTTTACATGGTATCAGAGCCATGTCCATACAAATCCCTTCTCAGATTTAAGGGTAGAGTTATTTTTAGATGAGAGATCTTGGTGGATTTTATTAAAGTTTAGTATTATCCTATCTTGCACCATATGGTGATCTGGGGAATCAAAAAAAATTAAAAAACACTAAATTTGAGGGTGTCTTCTTTATGGGTTTATGTTACAGGTTGATTTTGAAGCTTTTTGGTGTAAATTTGAGCTTATCATTGATTTTAAGGAGTCAAATAAAGTTGCATTTTCTTTTAGTTTTCTCCAAATTGGACTTGTGAGGTCAAATCTACAAGGTTTTGAAGTTGGGAGGTAGTTTCCAGAATGAGGAGGTAGCTAATATTTTGGAGAATTTTGGGCCAAAATTGACATTTCCATCGTGTCCAAAAGGCCCAAAAACCCTAGAATTGACTGTAAAATCATCAAAATCAACGATTTTTTCCCTAGACCCTCAAAAAAAATTTCACTGTATCATCACTATTATTCTATACTATACTTCTATACAATACATATGGTTCGTACACTATTATAGGTCATAATAGATAGTACAATCATGAATAGAGAATATTCTATATGTAGGTGACATGTTCTATGAAATACTCCAATATTGAAGTGGGATTTGCATCACATTGTCATGTTGCTAGTATTATTTGGTCATAGATGGTACAAAATTTATTTTAGATGGTAAAGTTTTTTTATTAAGTTTTTTTGTTTTATTATAAACTGTGGTCATAGCATATTTAATTTGAGTGGTTGGTTAAACATTTAGTGGGCATTTTAGGACCTCAGATCTCATGGCTTAGCCATGGGGGCTAGACTCCCATAGGTACCATGAGGGAGCCGCCACCAAGGCTCCACCCCTACTTGAGTGACACCATTACTTTGATGAGTATTATTTTTTTCACTAATTAAGCAACAAGTCATATTGAGAACCAAGCACCAGCCCTTCAGAGGCTTAATTTTGACCCCTGAGAGCCCTAATTGGGTAATTTTTCTCTGTAGGCCATAACTTTTTTTCCAAATAATCAAAATTTTATAAATGAGATATCAATAGAAAGCTAGTTTTGAGCACTTTGTAGTGGTGTATATGTATATTTTTTCCAAATTTTAGTGCATGTGAATTTTATTATAGATTGAAGTGAATTTTCCTCTCTTTTGGACATCCAATTTCAAAAAAATTCCAGATTATCTATTTATCATGATTCCAATAAAAAGTGAAAGGTATTCATAAGATCTATCATTTAATCCATGTACTTTTTCTAGAGTTAGCCCTAGGTATTATTTATTCAATTGATGCATATTTGGAATCTTCAATGATTACTTTTCCATACTATCTCTTAAAGAAGTTCTATTTGTGGGGAGGTGGACTTCATTTTTAGTTGTGATTCAAATTTGGGAGGTATCACATCAGTTTGTTTCAAGTAGTTGTATATTTTTCTCTCTTGGTGGTTGTTGATCTAATGGTGTTGGATGTTGTGGTTGTCATTGATGTCAACACTATTAGCATTATTGTATTGAAGGTTGTATATGTCAAGGATATTGAGAAAATTGTTAAAGAGTTCCAGGTTTCCAATGGAACAGTGAAGGTCATGAAAGTGTCTTGTTTTGTACGTTGAAGATTAATTGTTGTGGAATAAATGGTTTATTGCTGAGATTATCTAGTTCATCTACCGAAAGTTTCAGAGGTCCATGTGAAGATTTGATCGTGCTATGAATAGTTGTGTTTTGACAGTATTTATGTGGGTTTTGTCAATGTTCCTGATTGAATTTTATGTGTTTCTGATAATTTATGTTGTTGCAAATATTTCTCTATTAGTTCTTGTTGTTTGTGGATGCTTCTAGATCATTCTATATTCTTGTTGTACATATGCATTGATCGGTGTGCTCATGGTCAAATATTTTTCTCAATATGTTCGGGTTTTCATATTATTGGCTGACATGATGGTTGTGGTGTGTTGCAAATCCTTGAAGATTTAATTTTGAATGTTTAGTGTGCTTGAAGATATTGTTCTGGGTTGCATCATGATATTAGTCGATGGTGTTTGATCCACATTGAAAATTTGTTTGTAAATTTGGGCCAACATTGAAAATATGTTTTATATTTTGGCCGACAAGTTTGTTGATGTAATTCCATGTTGCAGATATATAAGAGGGATTGTTTGAGTGAAGTTAGTGTGTGCATAAGAGTGAATGTATGCTATAGAAAGTGCAGATATGAGAATAGTGTCCTAATCATTCGATTGGAGAGAAAAGTGAGAAGTTTGAGTGAAGTGTGGAGAAGGTTTTTTGTGCTTAACTAGAACTATAATCAAGCTTGTGAAGAAGATATTTTATCAGTTTATACCCTACGGATCTAATCCATATTGTTTTGTATTATTGGGCAGTGAGCTCTAGGTAGTGTGTCTAAATGCATGTGCATTCCCATTATTTTTCTTATACCTTTAACAGGGCATAATATTGTGGACTAACACCCACCATGCTTTTTCCCCTAATAGGGTTTCCATGTAAAAAATCTTGGTGTTCTCTATTCTTTTGATGTGTTGTTTGCTCATGGTTTACTGTTCATTCATCAGATTTGATATTAAGTTAAGTAAAGTTTGAAAAAATTTAAATATTTTGTGACAATTGATTCACCCCCCCTCTTAGTTGTATGTCCTTGTTTTTCCAACAATTGGTATTAGATCATGTTCCTCTGAAGAAGTTTAAAAGCATGAGGTGATATGAGATGGAATTGTACAAGGACAGTCCTAGATTTAATGGAACAAACTACTCATTGTGGAAAACTAGGATGGAGTGTCATTTGAGGTGTATTGGTGAACCCTTCTGGAAGATTACAAAGGACATATATGTTATTCCTTAGAAAGGTCCTTCCACTATTGATGAGATTAAAGAGGTTGAGAATAATTTTAGGGCTATGGAAGCTTTGCTAAGTGCTCTAACAGATTTAGAAATGACAAATGTGATAGGTTTGAAGATAGCTCATGAGATGTGGACAAAACTGGAAACTTTGTATGAAGGAGATGTACATGTGAAGATGGCTAAGCTACAAAGTTTGAAAGGAAAGTATGAAAATTTGAAGATGGGTGAAGATGAAAATATTTCTTCTTTTATGCAAAGAATAAATGAAATAGTGATGGGTATTAGATGTGTCGGTGGTACCCTAGAAGAGGAAGAAATTGTGGCTAAAGTGCTCAGATCATTGCCTCCCCCCTACAAAGAAAAGGCTCATGCTATTGAAGAAACCAGATCATTGGCCAATGTGATGAGGGATACACTGATTGGTGAAATTGTTGCATTTGAGTTGAGAAAATTTGGTGAATCTATTCCCAAGACTGAAACTGCATTTAAGGCTACTATATCTAGAAGAAACAAGAAAATATTTGATTTGGGAGAGAGTTCTAGAAAGACATTCAAGTATGAGGAATAAATGAAACAACTTGAAGATGAAGAAAGAGAGGTAGAAGAGTTGGAAGCACTGATTGTGAAGAAAGAAGGTAGAGGACAAGGTAAGTATAAAGGAAAGTTTCCTATTAGATGTTTTTCTTGTAGTAAAATAGGTCATTTTGCATCAAGGTGTCCTAAAATAATTCCTAGAACTAAGCCTTACAAATCTAGATTTCAAAAGAAATGTTACTATGTTGAAGAAGGTGTGATTGATGAAGAATCTGATAAAGAAAATGGAAATGAAGATGATTGGTTTTTCATTGCTATCAAGGAAAATAGTCTAGTGGCTACTAAATCTACTAAAGTTGAGAAAGCTCTTGTAGCCCGAATTGAAGAAAAGGATGAGTGGGTCATTGACAGTGGATGCTCACACCATATGACTGGTGAAAAAATAAAATTTGTAAATCTAGATAAGTATGACAGTGGGATTGTAATATTTGGAGATAACAATGCTTGTGTGATTCACAATATAGGATCTATTTGTCTTGGTGGTAGGCATAACATTGATGGTGTTCTTTATGTTGAAGGCTTGAAGCACAACCTATTGAGTGTTGGACAGATGGTGGACAAGGGTTATGATCTTTAGTTCAAAGATGGAAGATGTAGGATATATGGAAGTTCTGGAAATATAATTACTTTAGGTAAACAGACAAAAGGTAATGTTTTTCACCTGAATGTTGCAAGTGAAATTTGTTTAATTGCTCAAGCAGATGAAATTTGGTTATAGTATAGAAGGATGTTTCATGTGAATTTTGATAGCATTGTCAAAGTAAGTTCCACTCAAGCAATAAGAGATCTACCTAAGCTAGTGAAGCCTGCTAACACAATTTGCAAGGAGTGTCAGATGGGAAAACATACTAGAGTCTCTTTTTAGAGAAAACAACATCATTCAAATGGATTACTAGAGCTGGTGCATACTGATCTATGTGGTCCTTCTAAAGTTAGAAGTCTCCATGGTGAAAGGTACTTTATGATGCATATTGATGATTATTCTAGAATGATATGGGTTTCTTTCTTAAGAGAAAAATGTAAAGCATTAAAGAAGTTCAAAATTTTCAAGGATATGGTAGAAAATGAAAAAGGTCTGAAAAATAAAATTCTTAAGGTCTGACAGAGGTGGTGAGTTCACCTTCAGGGAGTTTAATTCTTTATGTGAAGAGCATGTAATCAGAAGACAATTATCTGTTCCTCGAACCCCTCAATAGAATGGAATTGTAGAGAGGAAGAATAGAACAATTATGGATTCTACTAGAACAATGATGATTGAAGGAAATGTGCCTCACATCTACTGGAGTGAAGTTGTAAGCACTACTATGTACACTTTGAATAGGGTAAATGTGAATGGTAATTTTGGTAAGACTCCTTTTGAACTATGTTTTGGTTATAAGCCTACTATTAAATACTTCAAGATATTTGGAAGAAAGTGTTACATCAAGAGAGATGATGATATAGGCAAGTTTGATGCAAGAAGCAATGGAGGAATCTTTCTAGGTTACTCTACTAGAAGCAAGGCCTACTAGTGCTATATCAAAAGACTGAGAAAAATGGTTGAGAGTGCAAATGTTAGATTTGATGAGGATTTTGCTAGATTATCTAGATATTGTGGATATGATTTAGATGAAAAGGAAGACAACACAAACAAAGGGAAGAATGCTCAGACACAGAATCAACTTCAAATTATGCCATAAGTTCTAATAAGAAAAATTCAATTTGTTCCGATAAATCAAGATAGTCAAGAAGCAAAGACAAGTGCAAGTGCAAAAGAAAGAACAGAAGAATCAGAAGTTTGAGAGAATCATAAAACTCCAAGGTATGTAAAGCTAAATCACTCTGAAAATCAAATTATAGGAGATAAGAACAAAGGTGTACAAACTAGAGGAAAGATTGCAAAAGAGTATTGCCTAATTTCCAAGATTGAGCCTAAAGATGTCAATGAAGCTTGCAATGATGAACACTGGATGGAATCCATGAAGGAAGAACTAATGTAGATTGAAAAGAATGATACATGGATAATTGTTCCCAGAACTAAAGATAAAAATGTGATTGATACTAAATGGGTCTTTCATAATGAGCTGAATGAACAAGGTGAAGTGGTATAGAATAAAGAAAGACTGGTATGTAAAGGGTATTCACAAATGAAAGGTATTGATTTTGAAGAAACCTTTGCCCCTATTGGCAGAATTGAAGCTGTAAGGTTGTTTCTTGCTTATGTTGAATATAAAAATTATAAATTCTATCACATGGATGTGAAGTCATATTTTCTAAATGGTGAGCTAGAATAAGAAGTATACATTGAACAACCATATGGATTTCAACTAACTGATAAGGAAATCATGGTTTTTTGATTGAAGAAATCTATATGGACTCAAGCAAGCCCCTAGAGCCTAGTATGCTAGACTAGACAAATATTTACTAAAGCTTGGATTCAATAAAGGTACCACTGACAGCAACTTGTATTTCAAATTGGATCATGAAAAAGAGTTAATTATTGAGGTCTTTGTTGATGAAATTATTTTTGGAGAAAATGACAATCTATGTATGAGGTTTGTTGATGAAATGAAGAGCGAATTTGAGATGAGCATGATTGGAGAGATGAAGTTCTTTCTTGGATTGCAAGTTACTCAATTAGACTAGGGGATCTTCATATCTCAATCCAAATATGTGAGAGAGTTGTTGAAGAAGTTTTGCATGGATGACTCAAAACCTATTGGTACTCCCATGGTAACCGGATATAAGTTGACACAAAATGATGATTGTCATAAGGAAAATCAAACAAGATATAGGTCAATGATTTGTGGATTGCTCTATTTAACTTAGACCAAACCAGACATGATGAATGTTGTATGTATGGTTGCTAGATTTTAGGCTGATCCAAAAGAGTCTCATGTGATTTCTATAAAGAGAATCTTCGGGTATCTAAAAGGAACAACTAATTTTGGGCTTTGGTATCCTAAGGATGATGATCTTACTTTGAATACATATACTCATACAGATTGGGCAGGAGATGTAGATGACAGGAAGAGTATTAGTGCTAGTTCCTTCTTCCTAGGGAGGAAGTTGTTGCCTTGGTTGAGCAAAAAATAGAATTCCATTTCTCTATCTATTGTTGAGGTAGAGTATATTGCTGCTGCAAATAACTGTACTCAAGTGATGTGGATGAAACAGATGCTAAAAGATATAAGAGTAGTATATGATGAACCTATTTCCATATACCGTGACAACTCAAGTACAATTAACATGTCAAAGAATTTGGTGCTACACTCTAAAACCAAACATATATAAATCAAGCTTCACTTCTTGAGGGAAAGAGTGAGTGAGAAAGAAGCCAAACTAGAGTATGTTCCTACCAAAGAACAGGTTGCAAAAATTTTCACTAAGTCGTTTCCAAAGGATACTTTTGATTATCTCAGAGGGATACTAGGGGTGATTACCCCTCCTAATATGAACTAAAGATGCATTTACTTGCATCAATCTGTGTGCTTCATAGATATTTCCTGATCTAGAATGATTTTTCTGTGGCTGCTACTTAAGGGGAGTAGTCAGATGTGCAGATATGTGGTTCAAAGCTTGTATGTGGGAAGATAATTCTTATCTTTTCCATTGATTTCAAAGGAGGAAAAGAGTCATGTGAAAAAAATATTGCTTATCTGGAGTGAAGAGTCTTCTGGGGAGAAGTTCATGCTAAAGAGGTTAAGGAAGAAGAGTTAGAATCTAAGGGGGAGTAAGTGTTGATTGAGAGTTGGGTTGATGTTGTTTTTCACATCATGTGTTGCCATCAATCCCAAAGGGGGAGATTGTTGGATGTTGTGGTTGTGTTTCTAATATGTGGTTGTCATTGATGTCAACACTATTAACATTATTGTATTCAAGGCTATATATGTTGAGGATATTGAGAAAATTGTTAAAGGAAGAGTTTGAGGTTGCCAGTGGAATAGTGAAGGTCATAAAAGTGTCTTGTTTTGTATGTTGAAGATTAGTTGTTTTGGACTAAAGGGTTGATTGCTGAGAGTATCTAGTTCATCTACCAAAAGTTTCAAAGGTCCACGTGAAGATTTGATCATGCTATGAATAGTTGTGTTCTGACAGTATTTCTGTGGGTTCTTTCAGCATTCCTAATTGAAGTTTATGTGTTTCTAATAATTTATTTTACTACGGATATTTCTCTATTAGTTCTTGTTGTTTTTGGATGCTTCTAGATCATTCTATATTCTTGTTATACATCTGTGTTGATCGGCGTGCTCATGGTCGAAGATTTTTCTTGGTATGTTTGGGTTTTCATGTTCTTGGCTGACATGATGGTTGTGGCATGTTGCAAATCCTTGAGGATTTAATTTTGAATGTCTGGCACACTCAAGGATATTGTTTTGGGTCACCTCATGATATTATCCAATGGGGTTTGATCCACATTGAAAATTTGTTTGTAAATTTGGTCCAACATTGAAAATATGTTTTATATTTTGGCCGAAAAGGTTGTTGATGTAATTCCATGTTGCAGATATATAAGAGTGATTATTTGAGAGAAGTTAGTGTGTGCATAAGAGAGAATGTATTCCAGAGAAAGTACAGATGTGTGATTAGTGTCCTAATCATTCAATTGCAGAGTGGAGTGAGAAGAAGTTTGAGTGAAGTGTGAAGAAGTTTTTTTGTGCTTAAATGGAATTGTAAGCAGGCTTGTGATCATTCGTATTGTTGTGTATTGTTGGGAAGTGATCCCTCTTGTATTTGAGTAGTGAGCTCTAGGTAGTGTGCCTAAATGCATGTACATTCCCATTATTTTTCTTATACTTTTAACAGGCTATAATAAACATCCACCATGGTTTTTCCCTAACAGGGTTTCCATATAGAAAATCTTGGTGTTCTTTGTGCTTTTGATGTGTTGTTTGTTCATGGTTTACTGTTCATTCATTAGATCTTAGATTAATTTAAGTAAATTTTGAAAAAGTTTAAATATTATGTGACAATTGATTCACCCCCCGTCTTAGTTGTCTATCCTTGTTTTGATAACAAATGGATGAACTAGGCTTTGAGGTTATAACTCCTTATAATTATCACACATGGAAGGTGAGGATGTAGATATTACTTTGGTATAAGAGTTTATAGTCTATCTTGAATGACCATCAATTTGATTTTTCTAAGGAATACGATAGATTTTCTCATCAAAATAAATGTTATGAGGCTATGGGATTGATTTCTATGTATGTTTCTGATAGTTTTTTCTTTCATATTGATGAGTGTAATACTCCCAAGGTATGGGATACCTACAAGGATTTTTTTGGTTTAGTTAGTGTGGTTCATGCTATGCAATTGGAGGTAAAATCAACATCACTTTCCACTAAATTTTTCCTACCATGAAAGACTTTTTGGTTAAATTTAAATCATTTAGGTCTCTTTTGGCTAGTTGTGGTAAAGAGAAATTTGATAAGGAATGTATATTATTGATTTATTCTATGTTGAAAGGTCCATTTGCATATTTCGCTACTTCCTTTTATTCTACAATGGTTGGATTAGGTGATTCATATGTCATGCTTTCTTTTGAGATATTTTGTGATAGGTTGAATAGGGAAAAATAAAATCTTAATAAACATGATACACATTCTAGGACTAAATTTTTATTATCATCATCACCTATGGGTAAAGGAAAGAAGCATAAAACTAGGACATAATCTAGTGATTTTTGCTAGAAATTGGAAGGTTGTCATTGATGTCAACAATAGAAATAGAAAGACTATAATTGATGTACATTACTATTATAATTTAGTAGTTGCTCTGGTAATAATGGTTCAAGCTATGTAAATCTGGTACTAGAAGTTTTATCATCCGGTATTTTTTTCTGGATTATCTTATTTTGTAAGATTTGTTGAGAAGCTGATAATATGTTCTATCTTAACATTATTTGCATCTACTAAAAAAAATTTGGTTGGCTTGGTTATACAATTGAAAAGATACAAATACCAGTAGTTTGGTAAACAATGTTCTATCTATATACTAGGTCAGTTTCTTGGTCCGGATTCTATCTCAAAGGAAGATATCTCTATAGGACTCTGTACATAGATTTGTGACTATAAGGTTCATCTTACCTCAAAGTTTTTTGATGTTGTGTGAACACATTCAGAAGATATGGGTAACAATTTTCTACTCTGAAAATTATAGTAAGTCTCTATACAACACATTGATGTGGGAATTATGCATTCTCTCATGATTAATTATTTTATCTTGCAAAGTTGAAGATAAGTTACTTGATGTCATCTAAAGGAGAATTTGATGTTCTAACATGTTTTGATGTTACAAATTTTATGAATTGTGTATATGTTTAAAGTTTTGATGTTTTAGGTCTAACTTTGGTTGACCTAATTATGAATTTGAATCAAGAAGATTAAATATGTGTTGTGAATGCTAAAGGGGTCTATCTTAGGTTTTTTCCAACTGATACCATACATTAAATGATTGTGTTGGGTGTGAAGATGAATATGTTTTAAGGATAAAGCTAATAGAGTTAATTTTTATTTGAAATAGGGCTACTCTAATTAGGCCGACCTAATTAGTGAAAGTGAATGTATATGGTATATATGTAAGAAATTTTTGTGAAGGAGAGAGAGTGAGCAAGAAAGAGAAGATGTGAGATAGAAAAAGGATGAAAGTCAAAGAATGCAATTGTATGGAATTATATGTATGGGAAAACACAATTATTGAGTATATTGTATAAAGAAGTGTTTTGTATTGAGCACTTCACCAAAACTGAACTCTAACACAAGGAAGGTGCATTCTCTCTCATTTCACCTCTTGGTAGTGAGCCATACTCTATTTTGTAAATTATTCCAGGCTATGACCCTTTAAGGACAGTGTGTCGTAGAAGTGAGCCATTGTAATATTCTATATCTAGATATATTATATTGTGAGTTAACCCTCACCATGGTTTATCCCATTTTGGGTTTTCCATGTAAAAATATGGTGTTGTTGTGTCTTATGGTGTCATGTTCTTTTCAATGTCTTCATTCTTAGTTGCATTTAGATATGGTTTAATAATTATATGGTTCATAAACAAATGGTTTAATGGAATACATATTCACCCCCCTCTTAGTATTTTGTGTGTTCAACAATTGGTATTAGAGCTTGGTTCCTTTTGAGAAGCCTAACAGCTTGAGGAAGATCTTGGAAATTAAACACATGGAAGATAAAAGATTTATTATTCCTCTTAAAGAAATTCTTGTTGAACATATTAAATAAGTTTGTATCTTAGATAATGGTGGACTTGAATTTTCTCTCGAAGATCTTGATAGAATTGAAACAAGGATTTGAAGGAAATCCTAAAGGAAGCAAATGAGTGCATGAAGAAACTGAGAGAACAAATCAAGAAATTCAAGGAAAGATATAGAGAAGTTAGTGATTAGTTGAAGAAAGAAAATGAGGAAATCCATAGACTAAAAGAACAAGTGTAAGAAAAGAAGAAAATTGAAGACTGTCAGAAAACCAAAATTCAAAGAAAGATGGATGAGTGTGAAAAGCTTGGACAAGAAGTGGTAATTTTGAAATCATTTCTAGAAAAGGAAAGAAGACGTGAGGATAAACTCATGAAACGTTCTGCAATATTGGATGAGTTGATTGCAATTTAGAAACCTTCTAAGGATAATAGTGGTTTGGGATTTGAAGAAGGAAAAAGTTCAAAAGAAAATAAAACTCCTAATAATATTGACAATCAAAAGAAGACTCAAAGCAATGGTAGACAGTTCAAGAATCAAAGAAGCAACATAGGAAGGACTCCTATCAGACAACCTAATGTTCAAAGGTACTCATATTTTAACGATATATGTTATTCTTGCAATATATTTGGTCATAGGATAGAAGATTGTAGAAATAGAATAAAAGATAATGATGGAATAAGTCAAAATGATTTATCATTCTCTGGTCAATGTTTTATGTGCAAAAGAATTAGACACAAAGCTATGGAATGAAAAAGTTAGATGTTGAATAGAATGAACTATCCATTTAAAGGTTACTGTTATCACTGTAATTTATTTGGACATAAGGCTAATTAGTGCAACTATAGATTTAATAAAGGAAAAATTAGATGGAAGAATGTTGTTTTTTATCTTTGCAGTAAACTTGGACACTTTACTAGAGACTATAGAAGATAAAAAATGAAAAAGGACTATCCAGTAAAATGATATGAACCAATCATTAAGATTGATCCTGTAGAAGTTAAGAAGGAAATCAAAAGGATCTAGAGAAAGGTAGAAGAATATGAGGAGAAAGGAGAATCAAAAGTTTCAAATTCATCTATACCATCCCCTGGTGTAGATAATCCCTTCAAAAATTAAAACTAGGTAGTGGCTAAGGGGGAGAAATAATAAAAAAATTCAATATCCCCTTCGATAAATGATTTCATGTCATGACATAAGTGTAGTTAATGTAGATAAAAAATTCAAGATCTCTTGGGAAAGGAAGTTTAAGTGGACATGTGCAAAGAAGGAATATTATAGAGTTTGAAAAGATGAAAGTACATGCAAATTTTGAGGATATTCATTTACAATCTGAAGAATTTATTGCTGAAGCAAATGGGATCAAAAAAAAAAAATTAAGTGCATTAAAGAGAAAAATAATTCAATGAAAGGAATTTGCAAAAAATGAAGTAGAATGCAGAGCAAGCTTGAAGAGTCAAAAGCATTTTCCTACTATAGAATCTTAGAATTTGGCTTTGGTGTGCAAGAAAAAGGTAAGTGATTATTGCCATACATTACTCTATATGAATTATTCATTGAATTTTGTTGAATATGATGGATACACCTTGAGTCATAGATAATTCAGAAAGACCAAAATTGAAAGTTAAATGGTACCCTACTAAAACCCTATAACTTGATCCTTTGGGTGCATTTTCATAAGTTTTGCTTGGTGTTATTCATATTGAAGATATTGGGACATAGATTCGTATGAAGTTGGAAGAGACTTTTTATGGAAAAGAATGCATATTGTGGTGTGAAGTGTTAATTAGAGAAGAATATACCCTAAAATCGAAACACAATGTACTTATAGAGATGAAATTGGATATGTGGGATCAATTTCTAAACTTTAGCAATGAAGAGAGATGCATTAGATTGGAACTTAGCAGATTTCATGGTCAATTTGTGTGGCTTAATGGTTCACTTATGATAACTAAAGAAGAAATTAGAGATATTGGTTTTTCTTCCTCTGAACCTACTCTGATATGAAAATCTAACAAAGGAAAAGGATTGATGAAGAGTACATGTACTCAAATTACTAATCCAATAGTTCAATACGCAAGTATGATTATTGCACATTTGATCTTTGGTGATAATGATGTCTTTGCCACCACAATTGATATAGTGTTAAAGATGATTGAGAAAGAAATTGAATATGATTTTTGTGAGTTGCTTCAACAATAGTTACTGGAAAACTTGAATGATATCAAGAAGAATTGCACATTTAGGTATGAAACCTTGATAATATGCCTAATCTTTTACTTTGAATGAATTAAGCACCTACTATAGGAGAAGATGTTTGGGAGAATACCAAACTGGTTGTGCATCAAATTAGGGAAATAATGAGAAATATTGGAGATCCAGATGCACAAGGTGATGCCCTTGCTCTATTCTTTAGAAAAATTTAGAGAAGAATGGACAAAAGATGAAGAATTCCAAGAGAGCTTGTAACAAGATATAAGAGTGATATAACATTTTTGGTATCCACTAATTGTTGTATCATTAAGGTGGTTGAGCCTAGAATGATATGGATACCTAAGCTAGGCTATGAAATTGAAAAATATTATGTTTTTGGTTGTATTGAAATACTAATTAACAACCCTAGAGATCCTAGCAAACCAAGATTCATAACCTATACTAAAGTAGCTTGAGATATTCATGAGAAATCTAAATTGATCTTCGGTAGATCAATTACTACCTTCGAAGAAAAGAGAAAATTTATTGAGGTTCATGCATTTATTGCTCAGATAGAGCCAACTCCTAGAAGACTCAAGTAGCTAGCCAGAAGGAATGTACATTTTTAGTTAGCTCCCAAAGCATGCATTAGTTCTTCATAGTCAATTATGGAAAACAAAAATTCATTGAAATAAATTCAAAGAATTGAAAAGGAAAGCAGTAATTGAAATGGTCACTTGAGTAAGAGAAAAAGGATTGTTGGAAATTAAAGAAAGATGCATGTCTACATACAAAAATGAAGTCAACAAATTGAAAGAAGTTCAAGATTGCAAAAAAGAGGCTAGGAATCTATTTTTATTTTGTTTGACATGGCCTAATGTGATTCAAATATTCAAGGATGTTGAAGATACAATTGAGACATAGATAAAATATGCATCTAACACATTTGATCCTACTCTAGATCAGGATGATCAGAATTGGTTTGGTCTAACAAAACTATAAGATGAATATCTCATTCTACATAAGGAAAAAGGAGAAGTGATTGAATGATATGGATGAATTAGAGATGTGATAAAAATAAAGCATACACTAGTCTCTTATTATTTGTATCTTGCTGATAGAATCCTAAATTCTAATATCACTCCTAAAACTCTAGTCAAAGGAAAAGATACATTATTTGAACTCAAATATCTATGCAAAGCTATGACAAAAGAAAATAAATTATAGGATGAAAACAAAACTTCATGGAAAATCACTCTTCAAAAACTTCAAAAGAAACCACCCTCGATTGATTGTTAATAATTATTTTTTTGGATGTACTCCTAAGTGGGAGCTTTCAGTTATGCAAAAGGAAATTGTAAAAAAAAAATATTTAGAAAAGAACAGTACAATATCATGTATTTTTTTCCATTGATGGAAAAGGGGAGAGAATAGCATGTGAAAAAGAAAGAATTGGGGAGAGAGTATCATGTTGAAAAAGAGATATTTTGTTCTTAATGGTTTTTCACATCCTGTGTTTCCATCAATGACAAAATGGGAGATTGTTGGAAATTGAAAGGTTGTCATTGATGTCAACAATGGAAATTGGAAGATTATCATTGTTGTACATTAATTGTATACTTCAGTTGTTGCTCTAGTAATAATGGTTTGAGCTATGTTAATCTAGTAGTAGAAGTTTTCTAATCCTGTAATTTGGTTTGGATTATCTTATTTTGTAAGATTTGTTTAGAAGCTAATAATATGTTATATCTTAACATTATTTGCATCTACTAACAAGATTTTGGTTGGCTTGGTTATACGGTTGAAAAGATATAGTTACTAGTAGTTTGGTAAATAGTGTTATGCTTATATATTGGTTTAGTTTGTCAGTTTCTTGGTTTGGATTCTACCTCAAAGGAAGATATCTCTATAGGACTTCGTACATAGATTCATGACTACAAGATTCATCTTACCTCAAAGTTTTTGGATGTTGTGCTAACGCATTTGGAAGATATGGGTAATAATATTCTACTCTAAGAATTACAGTAAGTCTCTATACAACACATTGATGTGGGAGATTTTAAGTTCTCTCATGATTAATTATTTTTCCTTGTGGAGTTGAAGATAAGTTACTTGATATCATCTAAAGGAGAATTCAATGTTATAACATGTTTTGATGCTAAACATTTGATTAATTTATATACATTTGGAGTTTTGATGTTTTAGGTCTAACTCTGACCAACCTATTTATGAATTTGAATCAAGAAGATTAAATATTTGTTGTGAATGCTAAAGTGATCTATCTTAGGTCTGTGTCGAATGATACCATACATTACATGATTGTGTTGGGAAAAAAGATGAATATGTTTTAAGGATAAAGCCGACAGAGTTAATTTTGATTTAAAATAGGGCTACTCTAATTAGGTTGACCTAATTAGTGAAAGAAATTGTATATGGTATATATGTAAGAATTTTTTATTGAGAGAGAGTGAGCAATAAAGCAAAGATGTGAGATAGAGAAAGGATGAAAGTTAGAGAATGTGAATGTGTGAAATTGTATGTATGAGAAGACAAAATTGTTGAGTATATTTTATAGAAAAGTGTTTTTTATTCAATACTTCACCATAACTAAACTACAACACAAGGAAGGTGCATTCTATCTCAATTCACCTATTGGAAGTGAGCCATACTCTATTTTGTAAATTATTCTAGGCTATGAGCCTTCAAGGAAATTGTATCCTGGTAGTGATCCATTGTAATATTCTATATTGAGATATATTATATTGTGAGTAAACCCTCACCGTGATTTTTCCCATTTTGGGGTTTCCACATAAAAATCTAGTGTTGTTAAGTCTTATGGTGTCATGTTCTTTTCAATGTCTTAATTTTTAATTGCAATTATATATTTTGTAATAATTGGATGGTTCATAGCTGAATGGTTTAATGGAATACTGATTTACCCCTCATCTCAGTATTCCATGTGTTCAACAATACTCCCACCTCTTTTAAAGAGGATAAATATTAGAAGGAAAACCTAAAGTGTAGATATTATAATAAAAGTAGGCATGGTGAACATCAATGTTATAATAAAAAATTATAAGAGATGAAGCAACTCATTTAGGAGCACAAAATTTCATTTCCTTCTTTGTCTTCTAGTCCACTCTCTTCTTCTTCACAACCTTCATCTTCTACACACACAAGTTCACCAAGTCTTGTTAAAGGAGATCATAAGATATTGTTGGATAATGGTGTGTATTTGGATATTTTTGGTAAAGTAATTGTTGATGTGCCTAATAGTAGTTTTTATAATGTTCTTTGCATTCTTTATATTCACAACAATATTCTTTCCATTTATTAAATAGCACAAATTTGTAACTCCATTGATTTTCTCTAGATTTAATCTTCATTTATGACTTGCATGACAAAAAAATTGTTGCAATGGGTAAGGTTGATCACAATACTCACATCTACACCTTTTCCCATTTTATTTTTGATGGTGAATGTTCTAACATGGATACTCCTAGCTCTAGTGTGGTTATTTCTATATAAGGTCATATTGGTTTTGTGAAACTTTGTAACAAAGAGGATCCACTAATTCCAAGTGTCTAGGATTGGGAAGATTCTAGAGGGAGAAGATGACTCTAGGTTACCTCGATGACAAAAGCTCGAGTGGCGAGGTGAAAATAAAGGAAAGATTAAACTATGTTTTTGTGTTTTCTAGTTATTTTATGACACCGAACTTTAGAAGTCAGGTGAACATAACTCAAAGGTCTTAGGAGTAGATTGATAGACTCTTGGCCAGAGGACAAGAGCATAGAGAAAGGAAGATAGTACAATGCATTGAAATCTCATATAGATGGAGGTAGAGTCTATAGCAAGAAATAGTTAGGACCTACTAACAACTCAATTACTAAAGTTTGATCATTTTAACTAACTAGACAGAATGCTGAAAATGGATGAAATGTAAACAAGTACAAGAAGAATACTTGAAAGAAAAATAAACTAATTACTAGGAAAAATGATGAGTAGGAGAAAAAGATATTTGACTCATGATAGGTCCAACCTCCCACAAGTTCCTCACAAAAAAAACCTACACATGTGGAGATGAGAAAATGTTGGGGTTTCTTTTCATGGTTTTCCTTAGTCAAACCCATTCTTTGGTGTTTCCACCTCCATAAACAACCAGATAGACAATGATATAGAAATAGTGATAAAGGGAATGAAAAGACAAGATGTAGAGTATGCAAAGAAAAAAATCATGTTAGCAATAAGAATGGTAATGCTATGGAATAAAGGTTACCCTCCATACTACAAGGTTGGTGAAGTTGACATGAAGAGTAGCACTTCGAAGATGTGAGATGAACATGCAAGAGTGTAATGTAGAGAGCTTGAAACCTACAAGAAAAGATGTAGAATAGCAAGGAGAGAATGGAAGTGCTAAGAAGTGAGAATGATAGAGTGCAATTGCAAGAATGAATAAGAATGAGGAAAAAAGAGAGAAAAGGTCAAATTTCATGCCAAAGAGTCATTCCTAGGCACGTCTATGATTGCAAAGGCATTACACTTCATGAACAGGTGGCAATTTAACATACCAACAACCACAGAGGTAGGAATCTTGTTAGGAAATTTGTGCAGTGTGCAGATGTCTGCATGGTGTAGAAAAATCTTAGATAAAAAATTCCCCCACCAATATAAAATGACAAGTTAAGGACAAAAATTAAGGCATAGAAGGTGAGTTTTTGCATTATTGACTTATTATGCTAAACTAAAGGGTGATGTTTTGAGAAATTTCATAAGGGTACAATTTTATTCCATAACACTTTTACCCCACTTTAGTGAGCATATTTATCTAAGCATGTGTGAGCTCAAGTAGAAAGATAGTAAAGAGAATACACCAAACATGGAGATAAAGCAAACCTTCAACCCAGTATACCTTGATGTGGAAAGGGCTCCATCATAATGTGAAGAGGACATGGGTCTTCAATCCTACAAATCCAGCTACAATCTCACCACAATAATGTTAGTTGTAGATAAACATGTTAGGTAAAGAAGCCAAAAATAGACATAATAAATTTTCATAGATAAGACAAGATAATCTGTTTAGATAAAATATGAAATTAATAAGTATGGATAGCATGACTAGAGACCATGCACAACAAGCATATAGGCCTATGGCTATTGCAAACTACATTGTAGGACAACAATAGAACAAACAAGACTAGTTTAGTCTGGTTTCCCCCAAGCTATATGATGAGACATAAGACATAAGACATCAAGGAATCCTTTTGAAAATTTTGAATTTTTTTGAAACTAAAGCATATGTGATAGCCCCCCCTTAGAATGATGTGTCCTATGTAAAGGAGCACATGTAATTCTAAGGAGAAGAGAAATATAAGAGATGATGTGGCACAAGATACATAGTGATATGTATTTGTAGGATGTTGTCACATGAGGGACAACACATAGAAATCACATCACGAAGTAGGAAATTAGAGATGAAAAAATCAAGAGCATAGGGGGATCTAAATATTTGGTGTCAAAACTACTCATTAACATAGATAGATAAGTGAAACATATAAAAGGGGTCCTAGGTCCTCAATGCAAAGAACCTAGGATGTAAAGGTGTTGAGACATTTTCCAAATTTCATTAAGATATAGATCACAAGATGAATAGATTAACTTTCCACCCTAATATTGATCCAATCAAACCTTAATCAACATCTAATGGGGGATTGGAATGGATTGAAAAAAAATTAGACTAATTAAACTAATGATCTATATGCCCTAATACATAAAATGCAAGATCCCAATAAGTGACAGACAAAAATAACATTTTGTAAATAGATTTGAGAAGTACAGAGGACAAAAAACCTACTAAAAAAAATGTTTTTAATGTGCCTCTAATGGATCATTCACCCAATGGTGAATGGGTCTTTGAAACAGGGTCTTGATCAAAATTTTGTGTCCTCTGGTGCTAAATTTGAGATTATTTTTTGGTAAAACAAGGACATACAACTAAGAGGGCGGGTGGATCAATTGTCACAGAATAATAAAACTTTTCAAACCTTACTTTACTTAATCTCATATCTAATGAATGAATAATAAATCATGAACAATAAACACATCTTAAACATATAGAACACCAAGATTTTTACATGGAAACCCTGTTAGGAGAAAAACCATGGTGGATGTTAGTCCACAATATTATACCCTATTAAAAGTATAATGAGAAAATAATGGGAATGCACATGCATTCAGGCACACTTCCTAGAGCTCACTACTCAAATACAAGAGGGCTCACTTCCCAATAATACAACAATATGGATTAGATCCACAAGGTATGAACTAAAATAATAGATTCTACACAAGCCTGATTATAGTTCCAATTAAGCATAGAAAAACATTCTTCACTCCTTGCTCAACCTTCTTCTCACTCTGCTCTGCAATCGAATGATAGGAACACTATTCATACATTTGCACTTTCTCTGGAATACATTCAATCTAATGCACACACTAACTTCACTCAAAAAATTTCTCTTATATATCCACAACATGAGATTTCATCAACAACTTAGTCAGCCATAAAATATAAAGCATATTTTCAAAGTTGGCCAAATCACAAATAAATTTGCAATGCGAATCCACCAAGGTTGGCCACAACATAGTGGAGACCCAAATTAACAACTCTAACAAAAAAATATTTTAATTAATTCCACCTTGGAGATCCACAACATGCTACTACCATCATGTTGGCCAAGAACATGATAAACCAAACATGCAGAGAAAAATATTTGACCATGAACACATGAATCAATGTGGACGTACCACAAAGATAGAGCATGATCTAGAAGCATCCAAAAACAACAAGAACTAACAGAGAAACATCTGCAGCACCAAAAACATACAAACTTCATTCAGGAACACTGACAGAACACATAGAAATACTGTCAGAACACAACTGTTCACTACATGATCATATCTTTACGTGGACCTTTGAAACTTCTAGTGGATGAAGTAGATATACTCAGCAGAAAACCCTTTAATCCACACCAACTGATCTTGAATGTACATAAAAAGATACCTTCACGATCTTCATAGTTCCATAGAGAACTTGGAACACTTCTTTTAACAATTTTCTCAATATCCTCAACATATACAACTTCTGATGTATTGAAGGCTAATAGCATTGACATCAATGACAACCACATATCAGCAACACAACCACAACATACAATAGTTTTCTACCTATTGTAGACACTGAAATTTGGTCTAAGCCTACGACTTCAATTTCTTCATAATTCGTAGTTTCATGGTCATGATTAAATAATGTTAATTATTTAATTATTCTCTAAAGTCCTTTATTTCTCTATTAATTAAATAAACTTAATTATTTAATTAATTCACTTTAACATTTATTCAAATATTAATTAAAAAATATTAATTATTTAATAATTCACATTTTCTTTATTCTATCTTGATTAATTAAATAAACACTCTTTATTTAATTACGTCATTAATTAACTTTATCCTTCTTAAATTAAATAAATTCTTATTTATTTAATTAATCCTTAAAATGTCTAATGTTGAATTAAATAATCATTTAATTCATTAAAGTCTATTTTTAATACATTCTTCTATATTTAGATAAATGTTTAAGTTATCTAAGTATTCATTCTCACTCAACTTGAGACCTATTTAAATCAGACAGTTATCTCCTGATTTAATGACTGGTTGTCTTTCACGAATAAACTCTCTGTCATAACCAATCAGTTATCTAGTTCTAACTCGTATGCATGTACATGCTTATTAACTAAATATTTTTTTTTAATTAATTAAATTTTGTGTGCACATTCGAACAAAACATTGCTTTTAATTTATCTTTATCTTTATCATCTAAACATTATTCTTCTATTTTCGAATACCAAACTCAAAGATTAAATCATTATTTAATCTTGATCTCTATCTTCTAGGTTTTATCACTCATATCAGTACTAACAATTATCATAATTCATGTTGAATCCTTTGATCTCAATCGTCCATTGATCTTTTGATTATGGCTAGTCATTCGAGTGATCAATTTTCTATAAATTGATTTTTCTTTCATCATTTTACTCCTGAAATCTTGTGACTTTTGGAGCAATTACTTGTTAATCTTCGATATTTTTCTATAATCACATCTATCAAGGCTATACTTGCACACATACTAAAAATCTGAGGGCAAGAATACCATCATGACAAAATGGAGAAGGACAATAGAGGTTATCCATGGAGTTACATCGATCTTTGGTGAGATTGTTTTATGTTTTAGCTATTTCCTTTGTTCTTTGTTGTTTGACTTTAGATTGCATTAGAGTTTATAGGCTTTGAGTTTCCTTTAACCTTTTAGTGTTTTCATGATGTTACATTTGGTGAACCTGATGTGAAGACACGTTCTTCCCAAATTTATAGATGTTTTATTTGATTTTTGCAGGTATCATATGGCTCAATCCATCTGATAGACAAAACGACACAACTGATATTACGAAACACATCTGCCTAATACAATGATGCATTTGAAAAAAAATGATGCATCCATGGTTTTTCATGATGCAATTGACTAGTGAAAATTTGTGACACATCTGCCTCTTCGAACGATGCATCTGACTAGTGAAATTTCTAGGTTCAATTTTTCAATTTTTAGTCTTTCATTGTGCACTTTTATTTTAGCTAATTGTTTGGTTTGTAGTGTGTGTTTTAGGAGTTAACATAGTGTTTGCAAGATGTATCATAAAAGACAAGTTTTTGAAACCCTTTCTGCAGGACAATTGACGAAGATTAATCTGAAAACTACTAATGAATTTTTTTGTAGGACATGTGTCGAAGACTTTATTTTTGAAATAGATTATCTGGTAGATTAGAAAATTGTCATTTGGGTTTAAAATTTACTACTGTCTACTGTGGTTGGTGTGAAAGCACAATTTTGTTATTACCCTCATGATTTAGTATATCGAAGTATCCTCTCTCCTTGCTCATTCATGTGATCTTGGGTTTAAGAGAACCAGTTACTGACTCTAGAAATTGGGCCTGTCTTGGTGGGAAAAAGTACTCATCCCAAGACAACTCAAACTGGTAGCACATTGAACCTGAGCAACTTCCAGCCGATATATAAAAGTGGGTTCTTGAGGAAAGCTCAAGAATCATGAGTATTGTTCCAACGAGAAGGGAAACAATGGTCTCTCACCGCATGGATGATACCCCATGAACAGAATGCCCAAATTAAACACCCTTGTTTGCAGTGTCCAAAATCCCTCTATTTACTAGTGTAGCAGGTCGAACCTGTGAAACCGTCTCACATTTTTATGGTTCATTGTAGAGATGAGAAGTATGCCATGGGAGTTTCATGGGTATTGTAGCTTGGCTACCTTGAATGAAGTGTTGAATCATATAGGGGAGCCAATGGGGTCAAGATACTAGTCATCTACCTTGAATAAGCATAGCTAGGGAAACCCAACTAAGAACTCAGTAAATACTGTGCTACACAACCTAGGATTGTGCTTGTCTGGATTAAACATTCTTTTTGTTGAAATAAAATTGAAATACTGTGTTTTCTATGTTTGTTATTTTCAAAAACTTGATCACAAAACAAAGTCAGTTTACACAACAATTCACTCGAAAACAACAACTATTCACTAGAAAGACACAATTGTTACTTAGAGTTGGATATGTTTAAACTAGAGTCACATCTATCAGAAACTAAGTCCAATTTACTTAGAGTCATATCTATTTAAACTAGAGTCGCATCTATCAGAAACTGAGTTAAATTTGCATGTACCAGAAACTGAGTTGCATATGTTTAATCTTGAGTCGCATCTGTCAAGATAACTCGCATCTACTTAGTATAAAACCACATCCGATATCTTAGTCGCATCTGTCATTAACTCTGTTACTAGAAAACTTGTAATTGCTACCTTTTGTGATGCATCTAAATAGGTGAGCTGCATCTGCAGTCTGGAATGATGCATATGCCCCTGTCACAAAACTGACCTACTTTTACCAGTACATAGTCAAAGTCTTGAAAACTACATCTAATCAGTCCAGAGTTTCATCTGCTTTAAATAAAGTTGCATGTGTCTAATACATAAAATTGAATTTACAAAAAAACTACAACTGTTAAATTTTTCAATGCATCTGCCTAAGTATCAGAAAACCAGAATTTACTGTCACACACCAAGAACAAATAGTTAAACCAGTATCTAACTTATCCTTTTTCATTGATTCTTGGACAGAAACCAGAAAGTTTTCTCAAAACTTGCATGTTTACATCCTTTAGGAATCATTCAGTCATAGTGATAAGTACCCTATTTATACATCTTACTTTCATCTTAGGGGTCTTTATTTCCTTTAGAGAGATCATAATTTGTAGATTTTAGGATAGACACTTTTCATGCTTTGTATAAACCCTTGATTCAATAATTTTTTCCATTGAACCTAGTCATCATATATTTTGTCCTACACATGAATCCTTCCAGCTCATCAGTCAAGTTTGGGAGTTCACCTTATCTTTTAGTCCTATTCCTACGAAGGTTCCTTGTCAAAACTAAATTGAAACTTTGGTTACACTTTAGCTAATAGATAACCTCTTTTAGAATCTTCCAAATTGATAACTTAAACCTTTGCATATTTAGACACTGTCATCCTAGAATAATGTCATTTTAGACATACCTTATTTGTAGAGAAAATACCAAAAAATAGCTACATACATTCATCCTTTGTATTCAAAAAATCCAAAAAACATAGATTAGACTCATAATCATCCATAGACTTAGCTTTTGCATCACTTGCACTTTGATCTTACATTACATGGTTGAAAGAAAAGGAAAGAAAGAGAAAAGATGGCTAATCCAAATGATTTCATCAATTTGTTCTCATCTAGACCTCACAAGACTTTGTTAGAGAAATTTGTTACTAGAGATACACAAGGACGTGTTATAGTGGAAGAACTAGATGATGTCACACAAGACCCTAAGTTTTCTTCCTTTGTAGATGAATATCTAGAAAATGATCCTCAATGACACTTAGCCAAATTCCTAGCAGAAGGTGATAAACTATCTCCTGGTTTTGATATTCGTACCCTACAAATTGCATCTACCCAGGGAACAAACACCACTACCACTAGTGCTACTATACCTCAAGTGAATACTGCTATACCATCTGGAGGACCTACATAGAGTGATTCAACAATACACACATCTCCATTTGGTAGGCCTGCCTTGACATAGGGGCTAAATTTCACCATAGGAGCATCATTGTCAAATCCCTTCAGTCCTCTTGTTGGGAATAAAATATCTAAAACATTATCCCATACATCAAGTGTCAATGTCACTAGCACTATTCCATAGACAACAACTATACCAAGTGTCAATGTCGCTAGTACCATACCACAGATTGGAGTCTCACAGGTAGGAGGTATACCCTCTTTCTAATATGGAAATCGACCCAACATTTCATAGATTTCGAGTCAAAATCCATTTTCACAAACTCCAAATCAAAATCCATTTTCATAGATTCTGAATGAAAATCCATTTACACAAATTATGAATCAAAATTCATTTTCATAGATTCTGAATCAAAACCCATTCACTAACATTCCAAATCCAAACCCACTTTACATACTGACATTTAATCAAAACCCATCACACAACACTAGATACCAAAACACGTACATAGATCCAAATAATCTAGCTAACACATCAATAACTAAAGTTGACGTCCTATAGACACAAATGCATGCACTTTAAACACATATGGATAACATGGTAGTTTCTAACAAGAAAACCTTTTCAACAAAGGATTTATGCCCATTTCCCTTCGATAAATCATTGTACATGACACATTTCCCTCATAGGTATGTCATACCAAACTTACCCTAATACAATGGAAAGTGAAATCTAATCGAACACATAAGGGAATTTTCCATGATGTGCATAGATGTCGCCTATGACCCCACCTATCTTATGAGACTCTTTCTAAGAAGTGTTGTAGGAATTGCACTAGAGTGGTTTTCAGGTCTTGACTATGGCATAAAATCATGGGGCGAACTGGTTGAGAAATTCATTGAAAACTTCTCCTTTAACATTGACCATGAAATAAACATAGCAACCTTGTGTCATACTACACAAGATGAAGGGGAAAATTTTATCACTTTTTTCCAGAGATGGAGAACTATAGCCATTTGATGTCTTGTTGAAATACCTAAGAAATAGAAGGTCACTATGTTCCAAGAAAACCTCAACCCAAAATTGAGAAGTAACTTAAGGGTACATTGT
The DNA here is from genome assembly GCA_007258455.2 of Sequoia sempervirens. Classification (NCBI taxonomy): domain Eukaryota; kingdom Viridiplantae; phylum Streptophyta; class Pinopsida; order Cupressales; family Cupressaceae; genus Sequoia; species Sequoia sempervirens. The sequence goes on along the minus strand of VDFB02256132.1, from coordinate 51,147,746 downwards.
TGTAAATCCTTTATGGAACTAGTGGAAAAGGGATTCATACTAGAAAAATATCTTATTGAAAAAGGAGAATGTAAGACACAAACACCTGACTAAAATCCAATTGTGCAAAACACCCCCAATGACAAAAACAAGTTTTGGTCTTGGAATAAAAATGTTACCAATGATGGGGTGGTTGATGCAAAGACTTGTTGATGGTTCTAATGAGCACAAAAATAGTTAAAAAAAATATTACTATTTTGTTTCTCCTGAAAGAGAAAGAATAACACATGGATATCTTAACTCCCAAGGTCTTTGTAATGTGTTCTCAATTGTGCTGATTTTGCTCAGTGGTTGATGTGAACTATAATGTTCAAGGGGCCTGCTAGTGTTGAGCTTGTGGATTTTTCTAAGATCAAACATAAACTTAAACCTACTCTAACTGGGGTTTTCAAAGAAATAGAAAAAGATAGATCAAAGCTTTGGAACTAAAGAGAATAATAGTTCATCCAACTTAACTAGACTTGTTACCTTTCAAGGACTTGCTAACTAAAACTACCAAACAAAATTAACTTGTGATTAACACATAGTTTCATTCATTCACAGTGCTAATTTCAACAACAGATTGCAAATCACTATTTAAACAAAACATAAAATAAGACTTCATTCCTTGAAAGCATTTAAAATCAAATGATTAACTAAAGATGAATACCATTCAGGAACACAATATGAAGTAGATTTAAAATTGGTTGCTTCTACTGTTAGTGAAATAGATAAGCAACATTTACAATTTTGGCACAATCACCAGTGTAAATAAAACCTATATCTTCAACTTGTTTCCATCTACACTAAGAAAAATTGAAAGATACATTATTTCCTATGCTGAATCTAATTCCTATCTAATAAGACAAAAGAAGCCCCATTACATAGAAACAGGATACAGTTTTGTCTCCTCTATCTTCCAGAAAATTCCTATTACTTGAAAATATCACTCTGTCCCTAAAATCTCTCTCTATCTTCTAAAACTCGTCCTTTTTTTGAAAGAGGCAAAAAATGCCATATATACAAAATGTGCCAAAAAAGAAAGTCGGCCCCTATTTTAGGGTTAACAAAATATCAGTTGGTTATAGGAGAGTCAGCCCTCAGATCTTCTAGAATGAAGTCAATGCTGCATTCAATGCTCATCCCCGTGTCCATGTTGGTGACAGATCACCCTCAAGAGAAGCCTTCAGATATTTTACAACCACAACATTAACTTATGGCCTTCGTGTCCACCTTTGAACCTCCATGCCGAGCTACTTTGAATGCCCTAAAGCATTATCATTAATGCCAATCCCTCTCTATTAGTAGCGATCCTAGCTGTCATTGAGACTCGTAGCTTCTTCTTCCTTTCAACCTCGTGGTGCTCAAGATCTTTCTACAAGTTGACCATCCTCTAGAAGTAGCATCAGGTTTTCCCCCTAGATCTTCATAGATGACATCCTCAGACCCTGGACTGATCTATCACTTTATTCACAAAGCAGATCCATGTCACGCACATTCTATTGATCTTCTTCATAGGGGTATTCAATCAGTCAAACAGGCCATGGTTCACTTTTAGTTCCCTTTGATTGGGAAAACACACCACATGTAAGATTCTCGGGTAGTCAAAGGTCACTCACACAAAATCGCATGTCGGTGAGACACTAATCATGTCTCCCCAATGCGATTATACCTCATAGCAGCCATCAACATAGCATATAATGGTCGGAAAGACCTCATGTTGAGTTGTACAAGTTATATCGATATCACAAAAACCATCGGCAAGATAATCATTACCGGCCAGAGGTCATAGCGAATTCCCATCAGTCATACCGATATCCCTTTTCCATTGGCAGGCTCATCGCTATCGGCATGACATCACATTGAGCCCCTCTTCCTTCAGTGAGACACTATCAGGTCGGATAGACATCACAGTGGGCTCCATTAGTTACGCCAAAGGTTTAAAACCATCGATGAGACCATTGCTTGTCGGTAGGACATCATGTCAAGCTCCTCCATTCTCCCCGAGCTCATTATGTTTTGGCGAGACCCTATCGGGTCGGCAAGAGATTACATCGAAGCCACCTTGTTTTGGCGATACCTTTCACCGAGCTCACAACTTTCATCAATACTCCCCTGTGTTGGTAGGACATCTCCCTGAGACCACAACCTTATACTGAAGACACCATCCTTTTAGTGAGACATCACTTGGTCACCAGGACTTCATGCTGAACTCAAACCACCACGCCGATGTCGCTTCACCTTAGCAAGAGTCCACCCTATTGGTGAGACGTTATCCTGAAGCCACCTTTATCACCGAGACCTCGCCCCTTCGGCAAAACCCTATGTCGAAGGTATAACCTTTCACTGAGACTTTATGGGTCGACAAGACCTTTCATCGAGCAAAAATCTTGCTAAACCTATGTGCAACGATCAGCGAGACTTCAGCATGTTGGGGAGACATATAAAACCCGCAATGATCAAGATATCACAGTGACTGGTGGATCCCAAACGAATAACACACTGTCAGTCGACAAGACATCTAAAAGGTCTCAGCGACTTCCCTCTTCAAGAGTTTTATGCTAAACTGGATTGAGGCATGTCTTCCAACCGACTTCCTTGAGAGATATCTTTAGATGAATAGTTCAATCATGCAACAAAAATTCCTCTATTAGTTCTCAAAAGCATATAAAATATATTATTTATGATTTCACTTAGTTTCTAGCAAGAAGAAAACCAACTCGAGCAGAGAAAGAACCAAAATATGACAAAGCAAAAAATATAAACCAAGGAGGAAAACGAAAGAATTCCAAATGTCAAAGCAAATAACCAAAGGTAATGAAAGCAAAAGAAAAAAGGGGGGACCCGTTTTGTTCCAGAATAAAATGGGGTGGTTATGCAAGGCATAACAAATGGTGACTCGACTGGGGAAATGGTTTAACCATTTTCAAGAAACTGGAGGATTCAGCTACCCAGAATTCCTAGTTTATGAACATCACAACTCTAGTTGGGTCAGTTTTAACAACCAAGGCTAAGCTAAGATCTCAAATGTAAATCAACAATGGCTACCTTTGAATATAGGTTTGTGCTTGATGGTGCATCATCCTTTTATAAAGTTCTCCTCATCCTTTGAACAACAATGTGCAAGATTTGAACTACATGAGTTGATTCCCTTTAGCTGTTGTGCAATGATATCCTAGGCATTGCTCCGCTACCAGTCAGACATCCATAGCCCTGACGAAGATACCTCTAGTTTTCTCACAGCATTGCTCTACTACCATCTAGGTGTCCATAGCCCTAGTAGAGATACTGGAATCACCAATTCATATTGAATCATTTTTTCTTTTTGATAATTCTTCTCCTCTTTTCTTTTCTCTTGGAGTTTCAAATATTTCATTCAATTTCTCTCAATATGTCAGATGTCAGACATCTATTCTGGGTTGAAAACTACCATGGACCTCATAACAACACTTGGGAGATTGGATTTTTCACTCAAATATTACAACACTATCATCCTAGGACAAATATACCATTACAAAGGAGATGATCTTGATGATTTGTGGCAGATTCAAAGATAGCCAATGAAGATTGTTTACTTTGCACCTTGTTTTCAAGACTTTCCACAACTCTTATTGACAATGGGCATAAAGCAACAAATTTAGGATAAAATCACCCAATCAGAAAACTTGAAAATATCTAAAGCACTTCTCTCCTAATAACCAAAGTATACTTCAGATAACAACCCACCATTTCAAGATGGAAAGAATAGAGAAACCCCAAATAACTAAACAAGATAGACACCAAACAACAAAGGAAATGATAGGACAAAAAGAAAGGACAGACAGAACAGAAAATTATTTACATAAAGAACAACAAACTATTCTCATAGAGAGATTTTTTACAAGCAGAAATGCATAAACTAACAAAAAGAAAAAAACCAATTATTTACATGAATGCACAGCACAGCAAGAACACAAAACTTCACGATTCAAAATAATGTTTAAGAAAACTATCCATTGACAGGAAATGGAATAGGTTCTCCCATTAAACTACTCAACTGAAAGCATTTTCTCCTAGGATCTCTACAATTTGATAGGGACCCAACCAGAGCTTATCAAATTTTTGCTAGTTTCCCTTCTTTTCATTAGCTTTATCCTATAGCAGCACAAGGTCTAATATTCTAAAAGCCTTGATTTTGGCTCTTTTGTCAAACCAACGTTTGACAACAACCTAGTGTCTAAAGAATTGTTCTAAGGCGGCATCCCTCTACTCTTCTAATTTCAACAAGGCAGCTAATCTTACTTCTATCCTATCATCACTAGAGTAGAATTTTTGCATGAACTCAAGGATAGGTATTTGCAAATGAATAAGGAACACAAACTCTTGTCCATACACTAGTTTAAATGGTGAAGTCTTTAAAGCAGCCTTGATCCTAGTTCTATCTTCCCATAACACAAATCTCAACTGGGTATGCCAGTCCCTAGGATTGTTCTCTAACAATTTTTTTATTACCCCTAGGAGATTCTTATTGGTTGACTCTGCAACTCCATTTCCTTGTGGGTAATAGTTTGAAGAATATTTTAAAACAATTTTGTGATCATAATCCCATGAAATAAACTCAACAGAAGAAAAGGAAGATCCACTGTCACATACCAATGTGAAGGGTACTCCAAACCTAATTATGATGCATTTGGTGAGGAACTTGATCAAAACCTCTGTTGTATTGTTCTTACAAGGTATAGCCTCTATCCATCTTGTGTAGTAATTAGTGGCAATCAAAATAAATTTGTGTCTTGCAAAATAATTTGGGTTAATTACCCCAATAAAATCCAGTGCCCATTGGAAAAATGGCCTTGCCTCATAAACAGGTTGTAATGGCATTGCTGGATGGCATTCCTTTAATGAAAAAATTTGGCATATGTGACATATTCTTACATGTTGATGGGCATATTTGAACATACGCGACTAGTAGTAACCCAATATGAGGATCTAATGTGCTAATGAATCTGCAGACCCATGACCTGTGCCATGTTTCCCATGAAATTCATTAATCACATGTTTAGCCTCTTGCTGATTGAGGCATCGTAGGTACACCCCTTCAAAATTCTTCCTATATAGTAATCCTCCTTTGAGCATATAATGAGAGCTTTTCATTCTTAGTGCTCTCCTCTGAGTCATATCCATTCCCTCTGGGCATCGATTATTGAGCATGAAATAGATAATATTAGCATACCAAGGATCATTGGAAAAGGACTGAGTTGTATATTGCTGGAAAATAATGTTGTCACCAGCATTCACCATGGATTTAGATAGGCCTATACCTCTAACAAGTTTCATAGGGTGAATCTCTAGATCAAACTCCTACAAAATGGCCATCCATTTCCCTCTTCATTCCCCCAACTCGCTCTGCATAAGTAGAGACTTTACAACAACAACAGGGACTACAACAATAATTTGACTTTGGAGAATGTAGTGTTTGAACTTCTTGACAACTCTGACCAGCTCAAAATCTTGCTTTTCAAGAGGTGGATATTTGATTTCAGAATTTTTGAATGGAGAGCTCATGAAGGAAATTGGCCTCTCCTCTCCCTCTTCTCTTCATTGAGTTAGAACAGTTGCACACGAGTGTTTGGAAGCAAAAGAATAAATATAGAACAACTTTAAGTAGTCAGAGCTGGTGAGAACTGGTGCTTCAGAAATGGATCGCTTGACCTATGAAAATGTGGCCTTTTCCTCATTACTCCACTCAATTTTGGCATCTTTCTTCATCATTTCATTCAATGGTTTTACAATTTCTGCAAAACCTGTGATATATTTTCTCACAAAGTTGATCTTTCCAAAGAAAGATCTCATCTCCTTCTTACTTCTTGGCATGGATATCTTCAGAATGGACTCTACTCAGCCTGGATCGATCGATATTCCTCTTTCTGAGATTATGTGTCCAAAAAGCTTCCCTTTAGAAACCCCGAACATACACTTTTTAGGATTCAGGGAGACGCCATATTGGATACATCTTTCAAGAACTTTAGCCAAGTCTACAGCATGGTTCAGTCTATCCTTAGAGAATACTGTCAGGTCATCCATGTAAACGATGATGCATTTTTCAATAAGATCTTTGAAGGCTACGCCCATGGCAAGCTAAAAGGTTGCTCCAGCATTTATCAAACCAAATGGCATCCTTCTATAAGCAAATGTTCCCCGTTTAGTAGTAAAGGTTGTCTTCATTCTATCTTCACAATTAACCATCATCTGGTTATATCCAAAATAACCATCCAAGAATGAAATCATCGGAGACCCATTGACAGTCTGCACGACTTTGTCCAGTGAAGGGAGTGGGTAGTTATCTTTCTCTGAAGCTCTATTCAAATTCCATAAATCCACACATAGTCTGATCTCTCCACTTTTCTTATGGACTGGAACTAGGTTGGCCACCCACGTTGAGTGTTGTATAGGGAAGATTATTCTTGTAGAAAGAAATTTCTGAACTTCTTTAAATATCAATGGTTCAATGAGGGCGTTAACAGGATGTTGTTTCTACCAAAATGGCTTAGCTTTGGGCTTCAAAGGAATGGTATGAGTTATTACAGAAGTGTCAAATGTTTTGAGATCTTCGTACCCCCAGGCTATCACAGTAATATCCTTCTTCAATGCCTTTAATATATCTTTTCTGATTGCTTTAGGGCAAGCTTTCCCTATGTAAACATTTCTTTTTGGGCTAGAATCAGCTAGGTTAATAGTCTAATATTCACCTCCTTTATCTTCAGCTGATATCTTCTCCTGAGCCCTTGGGTCTGAATCAAAAATTCTTTCTAAGGCCACCATTCCCTTGGGAATGCTATTACTTTTTAAATTGAGGACCCCCTCTATATCACAATCTTCAAGGTTCCAATCTCCTTGATCCCTGTTGGACTCATCAATGATCCGCCCTTCAAAAACATCTGAAATTGCTAGAAAAACAAGGATATGTCGATCATCATCAAAGACTTGAAAGTTATTGACATTATCAGGAATAGCTGGGGTGGAAATAAACTCTACTGAGAATCTCTTAATCTTGGAACCTTGCATGGGTTTCAGGGTACCTGTAGTGACAGCTAATGAATCAGCTATCTGATTCTCCTCTCTAGGGATTAAGCTAATCCCAAAAGCATCAAAGTCTTCAATTAGGTTCCATACCCAATTTCTATAAGCTGCCAGCCTTCTATTGTGACATGTGTATTGGCTATGCACTTGCTTGACAACTACTTTTGAATCCGCTTTAACCATTAATACAGTAACTTTATGCTTATGTGCAAACATTAGCCCTCGAGCTAGAGCTTCATATTCTGCCACATTGTTAGTGCATCTAAATTGCAACCTGTAAGAAGCAAAGAAAGTTTTTCTTTTCGGGCTGGTTAATTTGATCCCAACACCACATCCTGTTTTGTATTTGGATCCATCAAATGTGAGGGTCCACAAATGATCATGAGCTGGGACTGATCCTTTTGGGGTTATTATGGGTGTTTGGATAGGATGAGCCATAGGTGGGGGCACTTGATCCTTTGCATCTAATATTGGTAAGAGGTGTTCAACTGGTTCCTTAGGTGCAATTTTCAATTCCTGCATAGATATATCATATAATTTGTGGCTATCCTTCTGACAGTCGCTTACATCTTTGATTAATCCCTTGGGTTCTGGTATACTTGTGAGCGCAAGGGTATCAAGAAAATCTTTGGATTGTTCCTCATAAATATGTTGGTCTGGTATTGTGACTGGGGTAAGTTCAATTTGAGAAGGAACTTCCTTTGAAGGTGTCTTATCCCTAGTTAACATTACTACATCTTTGGCTTCAAATGAGAAGTGATCTGCAACGTTCTCAAGGTGACTTGGGCTAGTTTCCTCAGCTTGGCAAACATGATTTAAAATGTTGATACAGGGTTGGCAGGTCAATTCAGAATGCTTTTGGTAATGTACCCTGCACCAATTAGGGAGTAAAAGACTTTACAGATTGACATCTTCCCCCAAGACTAGCTGATCCTATTGCAGCTTCCTGATCAATGCCTGATGATTTTCTTTAATCATGGGGTTAGGGGAATTTTGTATTGATAGTTCTTTAGGATCAAGAACTGAAAAGGTTAGAATTTCCTCTCTTTTGTAGACGCCTATCGTGGTTTCAAAATAACCTACCTCATTCAGACAGTCATATTCAGTGATGATATGCTTGAGGTGAGGTTTGCTTTCAATCCTAATTTGCATAGGCACTCCCCTCCATGGTAGCCACATGTGAAAAGTCGAGGGAGAGATATTCCCCTATACTTTTCATCAAATCTCTGCTCAACAGCATACCATAAGTCTCAGGAATGTTTGCTACTTGAATATCTATGTTGGTTAGGATCCTAGGGTCAGACCCTACTTGCACATGTATATTTCTCAATTCTCCAACTACATTAACCTCTGTTTTGTCAAGCTAGATGACCTTCTTGTTTGTTTGGCTATGGTTCAATCCCAATTTCTTGCATACAAAAAATGACATAACATTGCCAGAAGCCCCTGAATCTAGCAGGAAATTACGTAGATTCTTCCCAGAGATTCTTAAACTCAAAAGTAATGGTGGGGTACCTACCTTGCTTTTGTATAAAGCTGCTTCATGTTTGCAGCAGGTGGCACCTTGTTTTTCCCTTTTAATTTATCAGCTTCCTCTAAAGATTTCAGCACTATCTCTCATTGAGCAGGGCACCACTTTAGGATGTCAAAATATGATAAAGAGGTTTTTTGTCTCTACATCTCAACAAAAATATCAAATGATGTGTCATAGCTTGCATTACATCTGACAACACCAGGTGAATTACCTTTGTTATGGAAGTCAGGTGGACCTTTTGGTGGAGGAGGGTTTTTATCAACACTTTGATTCAGAGGCACCATGGGATTAGGCGGTGCTGATGTAGTGAATGGACCCTTATTCTAATTTCTTAGGAAGTGTCCTCCCTTTGTCTGAAAGGCTTGGGCATCATAGGAATCTTCCTCTGGTTCATTCTCACTCTGCATTGGGAATGAGGGTTCTTCCTCAAAGAGGTCATAAGTCATTGTTGTATCTATAGATTCACCTCCTTTGTTTGAATTCCCTTGGAATGTTTGGGCATCTGCCTGTGCCATCTTGACAACTTTCTCCATTTCAGGGTAGTTTACCTTAGAATTGGTTGCAGTATCATGTAACCTACACTAGTTAGTCATAAAATTAAGGTCATCCACGTTTGCAGTATGTGACCTTTCCTCATTAACTTGATAATTGTGAGAGACTCCACCATTATTTGGCCCTGTATTCCATTGTCGGTTGTTATTTGGCCTCTGGTTATATCCTCTATTTTTATTTTGATAGCCTTGGTTAGGGGAGTTTTGGCCTTGATAACTCCTTTGGTCATGATTGTTATGATTTTGATAATTACCCTGATTATTATTGCCCTGATTAGGATAATTACCTTGGTTTTGAGAAGGGTTCAATATAGGCTAAGCCATGTCATTTGTGACTTGAGATAGAGTTTTCTTAAAGGTCTCCACCTCATTTGTGAGTTGGAATATCTTTTCACTTTCAACACTCTTAGCAACAAGTGGCTGATCACCATGATTTGGTGTTCCAGATTGGTTATGATGACCATGCAGACTATGATGAGCCTGTGATTGTTGAAAGAAGTTAGGAGCTTCGTTAGCAAAGAAAGGAATAGGAGATTGAGTCTACAACTCAAAAATAGGTCCATAATGGGAAGGAGACATTCCTGGGATAGTATTGAATAAAGGGTTTGGTCTATGCATCTGATACCCCATTGAAGGAAAACCTCCTCCCAAACTTCCCTATTGAGGGCTAATTTGTTGTTGCAGCTTGATGGCTAGATGATAAACCTTAGATAGGGAATCAATATCTTCCAGTTGATAAGTTCTTTACAGGAACAAGCTAATCAAAGGGTCTATAACTCTAAAGTATACTTGAATGGCACTATTCTCAGCAACTAGATAGGGGTCCTACAGTCTCCTATACATTCATTGAAACCTGGTATTAAACAAGGGAAAAGGTTCACCTGGCTCCTTCCTAATGGTAGAAAATTGGTGGAACAAAATGGCTGGATCCACATAGATTCTGAACTGATTGATGAAAGCATTCTCTAGGTCTATCCAACTCAGAATAGAACACTGAGGAAGGTTTAGGTACTAGTTGTAAGCCATAACCCCTAAGGAATAAGGGAACAACCTGCAAACTACATCATGGTGAGCTATCTGAGCCCTAGTACAAGCATCCTTAAAAGCTTGTATGTGCTCTTCAACACTCCTTGATTTGCCATGAATGTACTTGGGACTAAATTTCTCAGGATTCGTAGGCATATCATGAAAACCTCTAGGAATAGTCCCCAATGGAGAGGGATTATTCTGAAAGAATGCCATTGGTGGTGGTGGTGGTTGAACCCGCTATTGGATGGGTTAAACCAGCTGTGATGGCACTTGAGGTGGATTCGGTAGTGGATTGATAGGTATCCACTGGGGTATTGGTGAAAACCCTGGTGGAGTGAGCGGGGCTAACAAGTGTAATCAGAGTATCGTACATGACCTTATTCCCTCTAATAGGTCATCTAAGTATCCTATACACATCCTCTAGAGTCATCGTCACCTCACTCATAGGTAGATGAAATGATGATGTCTCTGAGTGCCACCACTCACACAACACAGTCAACAATCCCCAGTTTTCCTGAATAGTGGGCATGAATGTCACATGATGTAGACCCAAATGCCATAGAAATTGTTTCTCCCCACTCCTCAAACTATCATGAAAGTGGAAAGTCAATGGTCTTGAATCTCTGGTATAGATAGGATCCAATACAACCTACAATGGCATTATGCATGCCTCATGTCAGAATCAAAAACCTATCCTATTCCAAAATCCCAAAACAACGTGCTAGTCAAATGTGTCATTTTATTTTCAAATGCGTAGCAAAATATCACATGCGTCATTTAAATTTGCAAATGGGTCTCAAATTATCATTTGTGTCAATCTAAAATGAAAATGTGTTTTACCAATGCACATGCGTAACAATATAATGATGCACAAATAAAATGTCCATACAAAAAAAAATGTACCTTAAAATAACAAATGTATTACATTTTCCTATATGCGCTATTGTTCAATGCAAATGCATTGCAAAATATCACATGCGTCAAAGTAAAAAAAAATGCATACAACTACTAAAAACCCTATGCTAAGCTATGGTGTGAATTATCAAATGCGTGATTCTGCATACAGATGCGTCAATTACACATGCATATGTGGTTTTCTAAAAATGTGATGTGTGACTAAAAAGTGAAATAAATGCATAAAAAAGTGTACAAATTAAAATTTCAAGAGCTGGTTTTGGACTACATACTGGGGGGGCATGTCTACAGGTCACTTGAACGTTTGGATGTGGTAGGTGCGATGATGCGAGTAGGGAACTAGAGACATTGTTGCTAGGAGTCCAGAGCAAAAACAATAATTTTCTAAAGTAGGTGGGTGAAAATGAATTGAATTTTCACCCCTTTTCTATTTATACCTAGGGTTTTGGGTGGCATTTCCTCCAACCTTGTCTATTGGCCATGTTAGCTTCCAAATTCTATCAACCCGTACATATACCTAACACCTCAAAATTCAATTTTGTCAACTCCACTGCATTTCTAACTATCAAATTGACTAATCAGGACTATTTCCAAAAAAATTGAAATTTTTCAAAAAATTATCAATTTTCTCAATGGGGCATACCTTCACCTGTTTTACACTAGGGCATGACTGGGGCATGTTTTTGATCGATTTTCTTTGACACAACGCCAAAGAGGGTAAAAATGTAGACACTGAAATTTGGTCTAAGCCTGTGACTTCAATTTCTTCATAATTCGTAGTTTCTAGTCATGATTCGTAGTTTCTGGTCATGAATTATTTAATTATTCTCTAAAGTCCTTTATTTCTCTATTAATTAAATAAAATTAATTATTTAATTAATTCACTTTAACATTTATTCAACTATTAATTAAATAATCTTAATTATTTAATTAATTCACATTTTCTTTATTCTATCTTGATTAATTAAATAAACGCTCTTTATTTAATTACGTCAATAATTAACTTTATCCTTTTTAAATTAAATAAATTCTTATTTAATGTACCTTTATCATACTTTCGACTATAATTAAATAAATTATTTAATTATTTAATTATTCATTTAACCTTTTCTTTCCTTAATTAAATAAATCTTATTTATTTAATTAATCCTTAAAATGTCGAATCTTGAATTAAATAATCATTTAATTCATAAAAGTCTATTTTTAACAAATTCTTCTATATTTAGATAAATGCTTAAGTTATCTAAGTATTCTTTCTCACTCGACTCGAGATCTATTTAAATCAGTCAGTTATCTCCTGATTTAATGAATGGTTGTCTTTCACGAATAAACTCTTTGTCATAACCAGTCAGTTATCTAGTTCTAACTCGTATGCATTTACATGCTTATTAATTAAATATATTTATTTAATTAATTAAATTTTGTGTGTGCATTCGAATAGAACGTTGCTTTTAATCTATCTTTATCTTTGTCATGCAAACATTATTCTTCTATTTTTGAATACCAAACTTGAAGATTAAATAATTATTTAATCTTGATCTCTATCTTCTAGGTTTTATCACTCATTTCAATACTAACAGTTATCATAATGCATGTTGAATCCTTTGATCTCAATCATTCATTGATCTTTCAATCTTGGCCAGACATTCGAGTGATCAATTTTCTATAAATTGATCTATCTTTCATCATTTTACTCCTCCCGAAATCTTGTGACTTTTGGAGCAATTACTTATTAATCTTTGATATTTTTCTATAATTACATCTATCAAGGCTATACTTGCACACATACTGAAAATATGAGGGAAAGAATACCATCATGGTGAAATGGAGAAGGACAATAGAGGTTATTCATGGAGTTACATTGATCGTTGGTGAGATTGTTTTATGTTTCAGCTATTTCCTTTGTTCTTTGTTGTTTGACTTTAGATTGCATTAGAGTTTATAGGCTTTGATTTTGCTTTAAATTTTTCAGTTTTTTCATGATGTTACATCTACAAACTTGTTAGAATGTTGAAAATGAATTCTGAAATAGTTTTCATAGGTTGACAAGAATGATTGCAACAAATTCAATAATGCAAAATTTCTCTTAAAGATCTCTTTAATCCTTCTTCAACTTGTTTCTTGCACATACATAAAGAGGGAAAATTTTTTGTTCCATATATGGGTTTTCCTTAGTAAACCTCATGAATAGTGTTCCCACTTCACAATGGCATTGTCAATGATAAAAACCTTAATGTAAAGGAAGGAAATGATGAATGACCAATTTGTTGCAACTCACAACCCTTCAATAGATTCCTTGAAGGAATGAATTCATACACACCACTTCAAGGGAATTGGATCTTGGTTGCTTTATTTGTTTGATTGCTTGAATGCATGAAGACCTACAACACTTGTAAGCCTTCACAAGATAACATGAATGCACATAAACTTTGACATGACGTTAGGATCTTTATTGTTGCTAAAAATGACTAATAATGATGATCTTAAATGCTCTTGACAATAATATTTTCTTCTCCAAATTTGTTCCTTCATGTTAATTTCAAATAATTAGAAGAATAGGTAGTTATAGGTGTTTATCTAATTTCTCAAAAATTAGATTCCAAATGATGACACTTACAATTTAAATTTTGATCATTAAAATTACACAAAAATAATATTTTAATTTAGGTCCTAACTCATAAAGGGGACCCATTCACCCATGGGTGAATGGGTCCTAGCCTAAACTTTTAGGACATAGCTGATCCAAGGTAGTTTAATTATTAAATGTATTTATGTAATGTTGGTTGCCCTTTTAGAAAAAATAGAATAAGGATTTGGAATGCATAATTTGGAAATTTAAAAGCTTAGTTAAGTCCAATAAATTAAGGGACCCAAACATAATTTGAAATTGTAAAGGTATACGATTTTCTACACTGTGTTTAACACCTAGTTTAGTGTGAGTATGAACTTACACTTAGAATCACACTAAAGTAGAGAAATATATATCAAGGGAGGTCCAATTATACAACTATTGGAAAGATAAGATGACAAAGTGTCAAGGAAAGTGATTAAGCCCCCAATATCTATGATCTCATGGAAAACTAACATAGGAACAAAAGAACACACATATATGTAGTAGTGATACAAGGAACACAAAAATTCAATTTCAAATTTACTACAAAAAAGGAAAAAATATGGACTAGCAAGTTGTGTTATGGTATGCATCCATAAAATATACTCACAAGGGCTATTGACTAGGTAGCCCCCAAGGAAAAAGTGAGAAACACACACTAGGTCTACAAGGTGTGCACTCATAAATAAAAATGTGGGAAGGATGCACCAGGTCTACAGGTGTGTACCCACAAAAAGGATCATTAGTTCACAAGGCTAGGAAGTTACATTATGCTAGACACTTATGGAATAAAATTGCTTCATAAGGCTAGCAAGCTACATTATGTTAGACACTCAAGGAATTCTTGCAAGAATGGAAAAATTGAAGGTGTTTTCATTGATGTCAATTGGTCAGCTGGTTATCTACTAGTTGTTGTTGGTTTTATATGTTGAGGATATTGAGAAAATTGTAATAAAGATATGTTGTAGGTGTTCTATGGTTGCTCCGAGTTTTGGTTTGGTTTTTCTCCTATGGTTGTATATTTTAGTTATGTTGTTCATGGTTGTTAGAAGGTGATATATTCATATTTTTGGTTGTTGGTTTGTTGTATAGTGCAAGTTTGTTCACTAATTGTGAATAGTGGTTTTCTATGTTTCTATGTTGAGGTCCAGGAGAAATGTTGTTGGTCTGGATTTCTCTTTGATGAAGTCTTATGATGAGTGGTTCTAAATTTGAGTTTCCCTAATTGTATTGAAGTTAATTTCAGCATTGGGAAGTTCATCCTTAATGGTTCTATGTGTTTTACATTAGAGTGGTCAACCTTGTGTGAAATACTACTTTCGATAATGATGAAGCATGTTGGATCTATTTGGGTCCCTATGAAGCATGTGTTTGGGTCACCCTCATTCTAATTCCACCCTAGGATGTTTTGGTGCTGACCTAATTTGGATTTGGATTTGGATAGCCCACTTTGGATATGTTTCAAAGTTGAAGATGGTGTTGTCCTCCTACAATGATCTAACAACTAATCCCTTATAGTTGTGATTCAGAGATTGGACATCTAAACTGAATATCCATTTCAATCATCATGAAGGTGCATTTAACTTGTCAACCCAGGGACGTGAACGTGAAATGGGTCAGCATAGTATGTGCACTAAGGATCCAAAGTAGCCATATTCATTCTACAAAAAAGAAAAATATAATGTTGAAGATAAATTGCTTAGAAAGAAATAACATAAGTGTTGAACATCAACCAACAACTATACTAAGCTAAAATGTATGACAAAAATGAAAATCTGAGCAAAAAAATAGGAAACTACTCTATCTGCTTTGGCTACAGGAACAATAAGTGCTAGATTGTTAACTAATTATTGAACAAAAAGTAATAAATAAACTAAACTAAACTAAACTAAAGGATGAAATTCTCACCAAGTGGGCCCCCTTGGATGAGTATCCTCTAAAACTAATGTAAACTCAGATGCACAGACTTATAACTTCATCTTATTCATTGGAAAACATGAGTACAATAGAGCAGTGTAACTATATTGTTGAAAACTAAGAACACAAGTACATCATCAGATTGCACAAACTTCTGAGAAGGAGCATTCGACTCTTATTTATAGGAAAATAAGCTACTAACTAAGAAAGGAGATCAAATCCATGAATTGTGAGGATGCCACTTTAGGGAAAGTAGAGAAAATGGAGAGGTAGTTACATATGCATGGAATCTGGTCAAACATGCTTTCCTCAATGAAAATTTAGCACAACACTAACACCTATATTCATTCAATATCAATAAAGACCATTTACAATGTGGTTACAACTCAATTTGCATGAGGAATCTCCTGCCATCGATAGTTTTCCCTTCATTGACCTTTGCATGACCACTTTGTTAACCATTATAGTGAATGACCAGCTGGAAAAATCTTCTCAATTTAGTGGCCTCTAATCATATCTACATGGAAATATTAGTATTTACAATAATCACATATCTATAACTATCTTAAAGAGCATTCATTAATCCACATGTAGAATTAACACAGATAGTCCATATAACATGTCAATGTCATTAAAGATTTGCAGATATAAAATTAGGCCCAATGTCTATGGTTTCGGGGAAATATCAACATTCAAACATCAAGGTTCATGAAAACTTCAACAAATAGATCATAAATTCTACCAAAATTAAACCATAAAATAGACTCATCATTCCCCTCCAACCTAAGGTTTTGCTAGTCCTCTAGCAAGGGAAGGGTTGTTCTTCTGCTTAGTCAATGCCTTGAAATTTGCAACTGCCAACTGTCCTACATTAGTGTTTTTTGTGTGTGAATTAGGATCCCAATAGAACCCTTGTTGTACGTCCAATATGTTCCATCTTTGTCTCTCTACAACAATATCATAGTGGTAAAACCTAAAATTTGGCACGAGCCACAACACGATGGGTGGCTGAAAAGTTAGTGGAAGCTAGAATCATCCCTTTGTCCTTCCAATCTATATATATCTATCAATTATTTTTAAGTTTTGTAGCATAGTTCTGTATAGATAGGGGCTCGACTTGTTTTAGCTCATCAATTAGGTTGTTTCATCTTTGTGATAGGTATCTCTTCATAGTTTCCTCTTTTGCTTTTGCCACCACCTCATATTCACTGTAAGCTACTTCTATCCAAGGCATGATCCTATTACCATAGGTAGTTCTAAAAAAATAATTATGTGTCAATCCCTATAAATGTCCCTTGGGTTTCTTGATTCAACCCTGATGGGCAAAGAGATATTGGATTCCATTTGTCTATAAGCCCCATATTGTTGTTCCCAACTGATCTCATTATGTACCTAGGACATAAATTCCCTTAATTGGACATCCCCAACATACAATAGTGGATTTCAATCACGGTCTCGAGTCACAACATAATTATGCAAATAGAATTCACACAACAAATTCTTCATCTCATGGGAAACAATTTGGTAAGCATTGAAAAATTCAATAGGAGTCTCAATGGAAGGGTTAAAACCTGAGACAATCCTTGCCAACTGAAAAGAAAGATATTTCTCCTTCAAATGTAAAGCATAGACCCTTGGAGGTGTCCTGGATTCTAAAATTTATGGTACCAAGGATTTCATATCATCCACCTTCTTTAAAGTAGCAATTTCTGCATTCTTGTCTTCAATATCCTCATCTTTGTTTTGAATTTCCTTCTTCAACCTGCATTTCTCCTCCTTCCATTCTTCTTCCCTTCTTTGCATTCCTTTCCATAAATTCATAATTGTTGTGTGTACTATAAAATTAGGGGGGTTATGTATTCCTACCAACATTTTTCCTGGCATTCATGCTTGTTCTTCATATAGTACTAGTTGTAGGAATTCAGGTTGTTTGGTCAATTCTGGCTGCAGGGCCTCTTGTTCTTGTTCTTGCTCATGCTACAGGAAATATTACTATAGGAACTCTTGATTTTCCTCATACCCTTGATTCTCAACTTGTTCTGCAACATCAGCAAGATCTACTAGTGTTATGTTTGTTGCTTTCTCATATATGTCCTCTTCCTCGACATTCACCTACCCCATTGGAGCTTTTGTATCCCCCTGTCATGTTTCTCTAGGCTTAGGGATTTCCTGCAGAGGCATATCAAAGGCTAGCCCGACTAGTCTTAATTTTCTAAGAGGGATTTCACATTTTTCTTTGGCTATAGGATGAATAGTGTTATCCTTCCACTTCTTAGAGATTGGTACTTCTTTTTCTACCGACTGCTTTTTAGCTTTTCCTTTTCTTATTTCTACTTCTCTCTTTTGTGCCCTAGTTCTCATCAGGATGCCAAGAGGAACATCACCATTAGAATTTGGAGAGGAGCTTTCTTTTTTTGAGTGCTCTGTCTTAGAAGAACTAATCTCTATTATTTGTTCTGCTATAGGAGGGTTTACACTAGGGCCTGTGCCTAAGGTTGAAGCACCAAGAGTTTCTTCATCCATGCCCAATCTCCTACTAGACCTATGAGGTTGAGGTAGAACCCTAGGTCATAAACTCTCTTGTCTAATTTGATCAATATTTATGAATTATTCCTAAGTCATCTCAGATACATCATGTAGAGACTTCTCAACTAACAATTTAATCAAATAATGATGGGAAACAGAATTGTCCCTACCTTTTTGAGTCTCGGCTGCCATGATTGAAAGAAGGTGGTATAGCACATATGACACATTCATCCCCCTCTTGTGCCTCATATGATTCAAGAGTTTGAAGTGCATAGAATGTAGATTCGACTGGCATCCTTCATAGGTGATATATTTTATAACATAAATAGCTACTTGCTTCCATGGCTCATGTAGAGAGGTTCTTTTTGCACCTTGTTTATCCAAGCTCAATGGAGGGTCACTAGGTTCTGTAAATTCAGCCCTAGATGACCTGGAATCTTTGGAAGTAGGGTAATTCTCATCGTCGATAGGCAACCCTGTAACCTCTGCAGTTCTTTCTTCATTCTCCAATACTTCCAACCCTTTCACTATGGATTTTCCTTCAGACAATGTATGGGAGAATTCTAATGCAATGTCTTCATTAAAACCATTCAGCTTCATGAAATAGTCTAACCAACCACAGTTTCTAAATTTGACCTGTGAAAGTGCATCCTACAGTAATACATCATGAACTATGGGTTCATTCCTAATTAACCCTCCTCCCATTATTCAGTTTCCTGCAATAAAATAATCACTCTACAAAGTTTCCCTTCTTGTAACATTGTCAAATTTCCAATGCCAATGTCATTTGAATATTTTTCCTTTTATGTTTACCCTTTTTTTTTGTTTTACCTTTTGGTGACTTAAGATTATGACAAGATCAATAATGGTAGTAAAGGAGTAATAAAGGAATTTTATGATGGAGAAAAATGGTGGCGGCGGTTGGTGTCACCTCACACATATGAGTTGTCATCTCACTCAAAATTCAAATTGGTTCGATTTAAACTTTGCTGACATAGACTAGCATAGACTGAAATGTGGGAAAAGTACTCACATCTCCCCCCCAACCTAAATTTGAGCATGTTTCCTCACATGAAAGGTGGCAATGATGATTTGACTGGGTCAGGGAATAATGAAATGTCTATGGTGAACATCCATATTAATTCACAATAATTAAATGAATGCACTAAAGAAAATTAAGAGATAGTAATTAATGCACACATACCTGGATTCATGGAAGATTCATTGCAAAGATTGTGGAGAAAGTACAGGTTTCCTTTTAAGAAATAAGTTGAGCAATTAATGAAAATGAGGTGGAATGAAGTGAAGTGAAGTGAAGTGATGGAAGAGAGAGAAAGGTGGAGATGGATGGGCAAATGGGTAGATGTGTGAAGAAGTGGACTCCCACAAAAGTGGAAGTCTTTATTATGACAAGGTACATACCTTCATTAGCCAAAAGGAGGGACACTAGGTCTATTTCCCTTAGCTGTAGGAAGCTCAGGTGTTGCATGCTAAGTGAATTTCTGCAAGAACTCCTTTTTGAAGGTTGGCTTGTAATACAATCTGAGGTGATGACCATTGACAAACAACTTGAATCTGACAGGGTCAATGGTAATGAGCTGAACAAAACCATTTGGGAATACTTCAACAACCTCATATGGTCCTAGCCACCTTGTCTACAATTTTCCTGCATTATCTTAATACCTTGAGTCATAGAGCAATGCCCAATCACTTGGCTGGAATTTCTTGTCCTTGATGAATTTTTCATGCCACCTTATTCTCTGCTTCTACACTACCTTTGTGTGATGCAAGGCTGCTCTCCTCATCTCATCCAAAGCATTTAGTTGCATGATTCTTCTCTTTGTTCCTCAAATATATCCATCCCTAAGTCTACTGTAGTCCTAAGAGTCTTATTTTCAAATTCAATGGGCATCATAGTTGTCTTTCCATACAACAACCCAAAAGGAGTGAAGCCTATAGTTGTTTTCCAAGTTGTCCTATAGGACCAGACAACTTCTGGAAGCCTATTTCCCAATCCTTTTTATGAACAACCATTGTTTTTGTCATAATGGCTTCAATCTCCTGGTTGGTCACCTCAACTTGGCCATTGGCATGAGGGTGATAAGGAGTAGACTTCCTGTACCTTATGTTGTACTCATTGACCAGTGTTGCAATTAGGGTTGATGTGAATTGAGCCCCTTGATCAGTCACTATCTCTCTTGGAACTCCATACCTTGTGAAAATATCCTCATAAAGAAATTCAACAACCTTATTATCTCTTCCATACTTCATGGCCTTAAGTTCTACCCACATAGTTACATAATCAGTGCATACCAAGATATAATACTTACCATTGGATGGAGGATCAATGGATCCTACAAAATCTAGTCCCCATTTGTCAAATGGAGTGATTACTACTTGAGGGAAAAGTGACATCTCATCAAATTTGGTTGGTTGGACCACTCTCTGGCATATATCACATTTTCTTGTATATCTCCCTGCATCCTTGTGGAGTGTTGGCCAGTAATATCCTGTGCTCAAAATTTTCATTGTTGTCATCTTGGCTACAAAATGTCCTCTACATGGTTCATTGTGGCATGCATGCAAGATATCATATGTATCAACATCTCTCACACATATCCTCATGACATGGTCTGGTCCAGTGTAAAACAAATATCCAACAATCCATGAAAAAGGAAAATATATTTCAATGAGCACCCTTCTCTCTTTTAGAGAGAAGTGGGGAGGAACTCTCCCTGTGACCAAATAATTAGCTATGTCAGCATACTAGGGTGGTTACACACAGATGGAGAATAGATGGTCATCAGGAAAAGAGTCATCTATGAAATGATTGTCTTCTGATGTATTCAAATTTGAAAGAAAATATGCAACAACATTGGCCTTCCTTGGTTTATCTACAATGGTTATGTCAAACTCCTCCATCAACAATAACGATCTTGCTATCCTTCCTGTAATTAGGGGTTTATTCATGAGGTATCTAGTGGCTACATGATCGGTGTGCACAAATATTTGATAGCTTGTTATGTAGTGTTTGAATTTGTTTAGGGCATAGATTACTACCAATGTTTCCTTTTCTATCACTGTATAGTTGAATTTATCTCCCTACAAGTTTTTGCTAACAAAATAAATAGCATTTTCAATAGCTCCCTCTTTCTTCCCTAAGATGGATCTTATAGCATAGTTTGATGCATCTGTATGGGTGTGAAAAGGAAGCTTCCAATTAGGTCCTTTGAGTATAGGAGCATGAGTCAAAGTTGCTTTCAAATCAGAAAAGGATTTGTCACAGTCTTTCTTCCATTGAAATTCAACATCTTCGGTGAGAAGAGTATACAATGGAACTCCTATTTTGCTGAAATCCTTGATGAATCGCCTATAACTTAGCCTGCATGGCCCAAGAAACTCCTAACATCTTTTTGTTTTGCAAGTGTGGGAAGATTTGTGATCACCTCAATCTTTGTAGGGTCTACTTGAATTCCTTTGTGAGAAATGTAGTGGCCAAGGACTGTACCTTCCTGCATCATCATGAAGCACTTTTCACTGTTTATAAATATATTGTGGTCTTCACATATTTGTAGGACTCTCCTAAGATTCTCCAATGCTTCATTAAAATCAACACAATAGGTGGTGAAATTATCCATATATATTTCCATGCATTCATGAGAAATATCTAAAAATATGCTAATGACTGCCCTCTAAAAAGTTTCAAGTGCATTGCATAAGAAAAATGGAAGTACCAAGTAAGAAAAGGTGGTATTCTCCTAATCCTCTAGTGCAATTTGGATTTGGTTGTAGCTGTTGAATCCATCTAGAAAAGAAAAGTATTGTTTTCCTGCAAGTGAGTCCAAAAATTGATCTATGAAGAGTAAGGGAAAATGGTCTTTTTTGGTGGCAACATTGAGTTCCCTATAATCAACACAAACTCACCATTTCCATCCTTTCTTGGGAACAATCACCAATGGAGACACCTACTGGCTATTGAGATGGGGTTGATCAATCCTGCATCTAGCAATTTTTGTAGTTCTTCTTTTACAATTTCTCTTAATGCAAGGTTAATTCTTCTTTGTGGTTGTCTCACTGGGGTGCATTCATCTCTGATGTAAATTCTATGAGTACAAAGCTTAGGGTCCAATCCCTTCATATCATGATAGTCCCATGCAAATGCATGTTGGTGGGTCTTCAATAAGGTTGTCAATGACGAATGTTGTTCTTCACTCAATTTGTTGTTTATGCATAGATGTTTTTATTCTGCCACTTGCACTTGTGTATTTATCTCTATCATAGTTGCTTCACTAATGCTTGGTAATTTGAGTTCATGTGGCAGAAGTGTATGAGACATAACTATTTCTATAGGAAGTTTGACTATAGGAAGAGTGTCTATAGGAAGAATGACTGTAGGAAGATCAGGCATAAGTGTCTCGATTGGAACAAAAAAATGAGAAGATGATGCTTCCTCCACTTCACAATGATTATGAATGATGTTATTCAATACTTCATCTTCATCTTGAAGCTACATGAAAGAGATTTTTTCTAACATCATATGTTGTGCCACATAATTAACTTCCTCGGCCTCTTCACCAACATGTGGCCATGTAGAATTATCTAGATCATGGGATGGCTAAACAAGAGGGTAGAGAACAAACTTTTGGTGCAATTTCCATCATAAATGGTCATGTCTTCTATCCTACATCCAATATATGCATCTTTTGTTGCTAACCATGGTCTTCCTAGAATGATAGGGTACCCACTGAGTGTGGATTTAGGAGAAAGAATCATGAAATATGTTGGGTACTCCCATGAGTCCAAAGTTACCACAAGGTCCTCCACTACACCATCAGGTTTAATGGTTGAACTATCAGCAAGATGTAGGATAGTAGGAGTAGGTCTCATGCTTGCAACATTTAGTTGTTGTAGGATATCCTTGGTCATTACATTTATTTCTGCTCCAAATTCAATCAGAGCATTCTTTATTTGGATGCTATTTATAACAACTTCTACTACAGGACTCCCTGGATCATTATATTTGGGAACAGTCACTTTCCCAAGTATGATGTCAACTAGCTATCCCACCACATGAACCGTAGTGGGGTATTTCTTCTTCTTTCCTAGCTACTTAAGGTATACTTCCTTAATTGTCTTTCCATAGATTGGAACATCTTTTATGGCCTAAAATAGGGGTATCTGGACACAAATATATGCTTCAACTAATCTATAATGTCAAAAGTTGTGTCCTCCTTTTCTTCCTTTTCCTACACAGTTTCAAATCTTTGAGGAAATGGGGGTGTTTGTGCAGTCTGCTTGACTGGAACCGGTTCAGGATTCTTAGGTGCATTGGGTTGAATGGGGATATTCAGAGGCTCCTCTTCTTTCACAAGAAGCTCGATGATAATGGGTGTGGATGGAGCTGGAAAAGTAGTTCCTGAACGCAAGTGGATGTCACTTACACTCATAACATATGTAGGGAATTGATTTGGATCAGCAAAGTATATTGGCTACTTTTGTGGTTTGTTATTTGAATTGGGTGTGGGTTGAGCTTCTAGATGAGTATATTTAAGTGCATTTGAACTTGAATTGGTAGGAGGAGGAATTATAGCAAGTTGCTAGGGCTGAGAAGGTGGTTGCATGTAACTATTTGGCTGGTTTGGCCATTGTTGTCCTCCCCTCCATTGATTTGTTTGCTGCCAATTTCCTAGAAAATATTGCCAATTCCCATGAGGTTTTTTCCACTGGGGTGGAAATTTTTGATGATTAGGCCAGATATTTGTAGGGTTACTTCAAGGTTTCAGTGGATATCCTCCATAGTTGGATGGATATGGGGGTTTCCATTGGTTATTAGATGAATAAGAATTGAAATATGGCCCAACAAAAGATAATGGATCTGGTGGCATACCTTGTCTTGGAGCCCATGGCCTCACATAGTAGACTTGATCTTCTTCAACCTGGAATGGCTTGAACTCGGGTGCAATCTACTTGTTAATATTAGATAACATCTTGCATTTGCAGTCCTTCTTTTGTCTGCAATGAGGGAAATATTCCTAAAGTGTATCTAGTTGAGTACCTAGATTGTTTATAATGTCTTGCTTGAAGTCTACCAACAAATGAGTAATCTCCATTCTTGAAACTCCACTGGTAAATGACTTATCTATAGAAGATTGGTAAGCTCTCCCTTTCTTTGAAGCTACCCTAAAGTAGTTTTGGCATATCTTCTTGATATCCTCCCAAGGAACTTGGATGATATCTCCTCCTCCCATCAAGTCTAAGGCATTAGTACAAATGTCATTAATTCCTCTCAGGAAAAGAAACTTTTGTGAGTCTTCATTGAGTGTATGGTGTGGAGAATTTTTTATGAAAAACAAAAACCTTGCAATGTAATCCTCCAGGATCTCATCTTCCTTTTGCTCCATCCCGAAAATGTCATCTTCTCTCATGTCACTGCCCCTGCAATATTCCTTGTATTTCTCAAAGAATTTTGTCTAGCCTCATGAACCATCTTAATGTAGCTTCTTTTAGAGTGGTAGGAAATAGCTTAATCCTATGGGCATTGGTGGTATAGTCATAACTCTTATAGAGTATGTCAAACTCAAACAAGAAGGTATCATAATCTTCTATGACAAGTCCATAGAACTTAGGAAGGACTGAAGCAAGGATATTTTTGAGGTTGTCTACTTTGTTCTGATGAGCAATGGGGAAAGGAAAATTCAATTGGTTAGGTATGTTTCTATTTGCATCACCCATGCCTGCTTGATGTAGTTCCAAAGAAAAGAGATTCTCAAGCTGATTTTGATCTTTAGAGGAAACTTCAGAGCTAGTTAGATTAAGAAATGCATCAAAAAATGGGTGTGTATCTTCTTCTTCTTCTCTTGGTAGGTTCTAATATTCAACTAGCTAGAATGGATCAGGATTGTTAGGAAGGAATCTCCCATGAGCATCTCTCCTTCTTCCTCTATGCATGTGGTATCAACTCACTATCAACTAGCTCACACAAAGAATTGGCAAAAGAATAGTGGATCATTACTTTCCTAAATGAGGGGTATACTAAGAACAAACTTTCAGAAATACTAAAGCAAGAAAAACTATCAATGACTCCAAAGAACTCCCTAGTTTGACACCATCCCCTGCAACAACACCAAAAATGTTAGCCTCTTACAATGATCTAACAACTAAGCCCTTATAGTTGTGATTCAGAGATTGGACATCTAAAATGAATAGCCATTTCAATCATCATGAAGGTGCATTAAACTTGTCAAACTAGGGACGTGAACTTGAAATGGGTCAACACATTATGTGCACTAAGGATCCAAAGTAGCCATATTCATTCTACAACTAAGAAAAACATAATGTTAAAGATAAATTGCTTAGAAAGAAATAATATAAGTGTTGAATATCAACCAACAACTATACTAAGTTGAAATGCATGACAAAAATGAAAATCTAAGCAAACAAATAGGAAACTACTTTGTTTGCTTTGGCTGCAGGAACAGTTGGTGCTAGATTCTTAACTAATTATTGAACAAAAAGTAATAAATAAACTAAACTAAAGGAAGAAATGCTCACCAAGTAGCTCCCCTTGGATGAGTATCCTAAAAAACTAATGTAAACTCAGATGCACGAACTTATAACTTCATCTTATTCAATGGAAAACATGAGTACAATAGAGCAGTGTAACTGTATTGTTGAAAACTAAGAATGCAAGTACATCATCAGATCACACAACCTTCTAAGAAGGAGCATCTGACTCTTATTTATAGGAAAATAAGCTACTAAGTAAGCAAGGCGATCAACTCCATGAATTGGGAGGATGCCACTTTAGGGAAAGCAAAGAAAGTGGAGAGGAGGTTACACATGCATGGAATCTAGTCAGACGTACATTCCTCAATGTAGATTTAGCACAACAGTAATGCCTATATTTTCTCAACAGCAATAAAGACCAT
The DNA here is from genome assembly GCA_007258455.2 of Sequoia sempervirens. NCBI lineage: Eukaryota > Viridiplantae > Streptophyta > Pinopsida > Cupressales > Cupressaceae > Sequoia > Sequoia sempervirens. Next base: position 51,121,658 of record VDFB02256132.1, on the reverse strand, counting down.
TTACAAGGTGGTTACAACTTGATTTGCATGAGTAGTCTCTCATCGTCGATAGTCTTCCCTTCATTGACCTTTGTATGACCCCTTTGTTAATCGTTATGGTGAATGACCAGCTAGCAGAATCTTCTCAATTTAGTGGCCTATAATCATATCTGCATGGAAATATTAGTACACACAATAATCACATATTTGTAACTATCTTAAAGAACATTCATTAATCCACATGTAGAATTAACATAGATAGTCCATATAACATGTTAATGTCATTAAAGATTTGCAGATATAAAATTAGGCCCAATGTCTATGATTTTGATGAAATATCAACATTCAAACATCAAGGTTCATGACAACTTCAACAAATAGATCATAAATTCTACCAAAATTAAACCATAAACTAGACTCATCAGATGGTATAAATGCAAGATGAGTTAGTAATGGAAAATATACAAGAGTGAAGAAGAAGAGAAATAAGAGAAAAGAGAAAGTACATTTTGGTGCGACATTGATTCTATTTGGTAAGAGTGTGTGTTGAGAGTGTGGGAGATTATTGCAAAGATTAATGTTGAGTTTCTAGATGCAGTGAGCAAAAAGGAAAACTCTATTATTCATGCAAGTTGATCAAGTGATTGTGGTGGAATTCTTTTTTTCATTGGAAATGTAGTGTCTCTATAACAAGTCTTCTTTCTCTTATTTGTATCTCTATGGTAGTGAGCCCTTTGATTTGTATCCCTATTTGACAGTGAGTCCTTGTTCTGGACAATGAGTCCTTATTTCAGGTAGTGATCCATTTTGTAATTGGTTTTGATATTATCTATTGTGTGAGTTAATCATCACTGTGGTTTTTCCCTCATTAGGTTTTCCACGTAAATCTGGTATTGTGTTTATGTGTTGGATTTGAGTTTTTGCATTGGTATTTTATGATTAATCATTTAAGTAGTATTAAGTATTATTTCAGAGGATTGAATTAAAGGTTTAATTCTATGACAACTAATTCACCCCCCCTCTCAGTTGTCCTATTCAATAATTGGTATCAAATCTTGGTTCCTTAGAAGAATATTAAATACTTGAGGAAGGTTTGGGATGGCTAGAAAAATTCTTTTTCATTATTCGAGGTTTGATGGAACTAACTATGGTATCTAGAAATTATTGATGGAAGAATATCTAGAGTATTACGGATATGATGTGGAGAAAGCTTAAAAAAATCCTTACACTCCTCCTACTAATGGTTTGAGTACACTTGAAGAGATCAAAGCACATGAAGTAAACAACAAGGAAAAGTTCATCTTGGAGAATAGTCTCATACATTCTGAGTTAATTAAAGTTCATAATTTGAAAATAGCGAAGGAAGTCTGGGATGCTTTGGAAAGAGTGCATGATGGTGATGAAAGAGTTAAAGAGGAAAAATTATAGAACTTGGAAACATAGTTTTATCTTCTACATATGTCTGAAGATGAGAATATTAAAGCTTATGTATAGAGATTAGATGAGATAGTGGCTAGAATGAGAGGACTTAGAGCTACTATAGATGAAACCAGGATTGTAAAGAAGATTCTCAGAACTCTTCCTGATGCTTACAGTGAGAAGGTGAGTGCTATTGAGAAGACTATAGATTATAAGACTTGTACTAAGGATCTTCTATTGATATTTTTGACATATTATGACATGAGGAAGCCGAGTCTAAGGAATGGGTGCAAATCGGAGACTACTTTTAAAGCTACAAAACATGAAGATCTAAATGAAGAAAAAATTGATGAGATAGAAGCTAACTTTTTAAGAAGAATGAGGAAATGCAACTATAATTTTGAAGGAAAGTTTCCCTTTAAATGCTTTAGTTGTGGAGAAATAGGTCATTATGTTGTGAAGTGTTCGGAAAGAGCTAAAAGAAATAAACAAAGATATGTGAAAGAAAAGAAAGGGAAAAAGACTAACAGATCTTATTATGTGAATGAGAATGGTAGTATATCTAATGAGGATTCAGAATATAAAGATCCTAATTACAATGAATGCACTTCTACTAATTCTTTAAGATAGGTGAAAGAAAGCCCTACATAGAAGGAGAAAAATGAAGGTACAGTTGTATCTTCCCTACATGCTAAATAAGAAAAGAACTTTTGGGTAGTTGAAAGTGGTTGTTCACATCACATGATTGGTAATAATATTAATTTTTTTAAGATTGAAAAATGTGATGGAGGCTTGGTTATGTTTGGAAATGATACTGGTGCTAAAATCTGTAGGATAGGTTCAGTAAGTTTTGATGACAAGCATCATACTAATGATCTCTACTATGTTAGGGGTTTAAAGCATAAATTTTTGAGTGTTGGTCAAATTTGCAGAAAAGGATATGATCTTGTGTTTAAGGATGAGATATGTGAGATCCAAAAAGGATCTAAAACATTGATTACTACATAAAGAAATCTGAAGGGAATATCTATCAACTTAAGGGCACTAATGGATGATGTTTTATCACTTAGATTAATGAAAGTTGGTTATGGAATAGGAGAATGCATCACATGAATTTTGATAACTTGGAAAGGATCAGTGTTGTTCAAGCCATGAGAGATTTACCAAGAATTACAAAGCTTGTTAATGCTATCTGCAAGAATTGTTAGTTTGGAAAGAAAGCAAGAAATCATTATAGATCAAAGGAACGATCCACTACTGGACTACTAGATTTAGTTCATACAGATCTTGATGGTCCTATAAGAGTGAGAAGTATACTTGGTGAAAGGTACTTTATACTTTTAATTGATGATTATTCTAGATATACATGGGTTATATTTCTTAGAGAGAAATCAGATACATTAGATAGATTCAAGGAATTCAAATCTATCATTGAAAATGAAGTGAATTTAAAGATAAAATTCTTAAGGTCTAGCAGAGGTGGATAATTCACCTCCCATGAGTTCAAAATGTTTTGTGAAGTGCATGGAATAAAGAAAGAGTTATCTGCCCCAAGAACTCCTTAGTAGAATGGAGTTGTTGAAAGGAAAAACATAACAGTTCAAGATGCTGCTAGATCAATGATTACTAAAGTTGGTTTACCGGAAGTTTACTAGAAAGAAGTTATTCACATTGTTTTTTATGTATTCAATCAAGTTCAAGCAAGATAAAATAGTACAAAGACTCCCTATGAGCTATGGCATGGAAGAATTCCTACTATTAAATATTTCGAAGTATTTGGAAGAAAATGCTATATCATAAGAGATGAGGAAACTTTGGGTAAGTTTGATACAAGAAGTGATGAAGGTAGGTATCAGGACACAATAACTTGGCCACAATAATCTTGGACACAATAACCCTATCATAATAACCCAAGGACAAAATAACCCAGGATCATAATAACCCATGGATAAAATAACCCATGGTCAAAATAACCCATGGACAGAATAACCCATGTAATTTATAAATTTTGTTTTCCTTTCTCTATATTCTTATGGGGATATTCTATCCATGGGTTATTCTTACCATAGGTTGTTTTGTCTTGGGTTATTATGATGGGTTATTTTTTCCTTGGGTTATTGTGATTGGATTATTTTGTCCAGGGTTATTTTGGTCAGGCTATTATGTCCTATAACCATGAAGGTATATTTCTTGGATATTCTACTAATAGCAAGGCATACAAATGTTTCAATAAAATACTAAGAAATATTGTAGAGAGATTGAATGTGAAGGTTGATGATACAATGAAGAATCCTATTGACATTGACGGATATTATCTGATGAGCATGATTGTGTAAGAATATAAGAAATTGTGAAAGAATGTGAAAAAGATGAGAAAGAGAAGAAAAAAATAAAATAGGATGCTCTAGTGATGTCCCCTAAGACACCAAAATATGTACAGAAGAATCATTCAGAAAAAGAGATTATTGGAGACAAGAAAAAAGGCATGTTGACTAGAAGTAGAGTTGTTGCTGAAGTGAATCTATGTTTACTTTATGAGATTGAACTGAAGACTGTATGTGAAGCTTCTAAAGATGAACATTGGAAGGAAGATATAAAAGAAGAACTTATGCAGATTGAGAAGAATCAAACTTGGGAATTGGTCCCAATACTGGAAAACAAAAACATCATTGGATCAAAATGGGTATTCATAAATAAGTTGAATGAAAATGGAGAATTTGTTAGAAACAAAGTGAGGCTTGTGTGTAAAGGTTACTCACAAGTAGAAGGCATATATTTTTGGGAAAAAATTTCTCCAGTAGCAAGAATGGAAGTTATAAGGATGTTCTTGGCATTTGTGGCTCACAAAGACTATAAGGTCTATCAGAGGGATGTCAAGTCAGCATTTTTGAATGGTGAACTAGAAGAGGAAGTCTATGATGGAATAATGGAGAAGAATGACTATCTCTATAGCTTTGTGTTGCCATTAATGTCACCATGTTGTGGCTACAAGTCTAAGTCAATGCCTAATCTAGTATTTTGGTCTGGTATCTAAACCAGTATTCGAGCTACACTCTTTGTTATTCTAGTATGCATTCCTCTGAAGTTGACAGTTACTATTTGCAGTTTTGGAAAAAAAATTATGGTTGTTGAAGGAATGGAAGTTCAAAATAGTATGTGCTATGGTGCTCATACGACGTAGTGGCACTATTTTGTTAGTTGCTTTTTGCATTGAAGTCTATTCCTGGCTGACTTCTTGGGTTAATTGTGATATGGTGGATTAATTTTTTCTATGTGGATGTATGTGTGACCTATCTTAGGTCTATGCCGACATGATTTAGCATGGTGGATGTTTGAATTTATTTTTGGAAATATTTTTTGAATACTTGGAGCTGACACTTAGTATTTTTGGTAAATATGAAGTGCATCTAATTAGGCTGACCAACTTGATGCTTGCAAATGAATCAAGTATATATATTAGACAGGGTTGAAGATTAAAGGTGTGATTAATGAGGTAGTAGTAAATGAGAAAGTGAGCAAAAATAATGAAATGTGTTAAGTCAGTGTATTTAGCATCACCGAAACTGTATCAACACTTGTTAGGTGCATTATTCCTAGTTCATTTTGGATGTGAAGCCCAATTTTGTTCTATAAATCTTTTGTAGGAAGTAAGCATCCTTGTAAGTAGTGAGCTTTTGTATCTGGATAGTGAGTCCTCTTAAGGGCAGTGATCCTTATATATTATGTTCTAGAACTACTTTATATTGTGAGTTAATCCTCACTGTGGTTTTTCCCTTGAGTTTTCCACATAAAATATGGTGTTCAGTGTGTTATTTTACTTTATGTTTTATGTATCTCATGCTCATGCTTAATAATAGAATAGTATGGTTGTCGAATTGATAAGTGCTAAAATTTTAAGTTTTGAATTTTGTGACAACTGATTCACCCCCCCCTCAATTGTCCTACATATTTTAACAATTGGTATCATAGATTTGGTTCCTTGGTGAAGAGCTTAACCGCTTGAGGAGGATCTTGAAGTTTGATTAGATGGATGATAAAGGAGAGCTTTGAACTGCTCTTGAGGATCTTAACAAAGTGGAAAGAGAAAATAAATATTTGAAAGAGAATCTTGATGAATTAAATGAATGTGTCCAAAAGCTGAAAAAACAATTGAAGAAATTCAAGGAAAGACACAAAGAAGTAAGTGAGTAGCTGAAACAAGAGATAATTGGACTGAAAATGTCAGTAGAAGAAAAGAAAATAATTTTAGAATGTCTGAATACAATGGTGCAGAATAAATCTGATGAATGCACTAAACTTGAATAGGAGGTAGTAAACCTAAAGGTTGAACTGGAGAAGGAAAAAAATTCTGAGAACAATTTCAAATCTAGCTCCGATAAGCTTGGAGAATTGCTTGCTAGACATAAATCAAGTAAAGACAAAGCTAGTTTGGGAAATGATGCGGGTGAAAGTTCTAAGGAAAATCAAATGACTCAAGACAAAGGGAAGTAGAAGATAAATTCAAGTAAGTTTACAAGAAGATAGCTTGTGAGATAGCCTAATGCACAAAGGTATCCCTCTTTCAATGGTATTTGTTTTTCCTATAATAAATATGGTCACAAAGCAATAAGATGAAAGAATGAGATGAATCAGGATCAATTTCTTGGCTCTATCTCTAGAAAAAAAATTTCATGCAAGAAGGTTGGACATAAGGCTACTGAATGTAGATCTTAGGTGAGAATGACCAGCCAGATGATGATGAATAAGTTTCATGGAGGAAAAATGAACCAATCCTTTAATGGCTATTGCTATACCTAGAACAAATTTGGACACAAAGAAAATCAATGTAGGTCAAGAGGTAATGGAGGTTAGACTAATTAGAAAAGTGTTGTCTTCTATAATTGTAATAAACTTGGACATATCTTAAATATTTGTAGAAGTAAGAAACGAAAGCATTCCACTCCAGTAGAGAATAATGATCCAATAAAGAATATTGACAAAGAAGAGATGAAACAAGAGAGAAATAAGATATGGAAGAAGAAAGAGGAAGAAGACAAAAAACCTGAAACTATTGATGTGTCTGTGCCCTCATCCGATATAGATGATTTATTCAGTAATTAGACCTAGCATGGTCTTAGGGGGAGCACTATCGGAAAATTATAAGAACCCCCTAGATAAATGTCGTGTCAGAGGCTAACACGAGGATGGAATGTGGAAAATGAGTATTAAGAGGATTTGGAAAAAGAATCGGAAGAAAACTTGTTGGCATGATAATTTTTGGACCGAAATAAGGTTTTCTATGTTGGGAAGAATGTTTTTAGCAACTTTTTGATGTTTGTTGCATTTAATGCATTTTAGGGTAAATTCGATGGTGTATAAGTTGAAATTTGTGAGTCTTCTTGATTAATTGAGAATTTGAAGAACTTGAAAGGTGCCCTAGAATGATCCTGAAGCGAGCTTGAAACAATTCTGAAGGGAATTTGAAGAAATTGTCATAGGTAATCTAGAATCTTTTCTTAGTTTGCAAAAAGGAGAAGAAGAAAAATGAAGAGGTTTTGATTAATAAATTCAAGAAAGTGTAGAAATGGATAGAGAATCAAGTGGTGTCATTCTGCTAAAGCTGAAATGAGTTGAATTGGATGAATTTGATCATAGAAAGATGAAAGAAATGGAACTAGGGCTGAAAAAAAACAAATTACAGAGCATAAAATCCCTAGGTATGGACTTGTAGAGAGAATTTTTGTGGTTTTCTGATAAAGAGTTTATTTTGTTCTTGTTGAATTGTTTCAAGAATGACAGTATTGTATTGGAAAAACCCTACTTAATCTCGAAGGAAGCGATTGAAGTGATTGCGGGCTTATGCAGTATTGGGGATCTTCCTGGAAAGAAAATTGTGAAGTACAAAGATGTGGAGGAACTGACTAGCACTAGTAAAGACCCTCAAGCCCTATTAATAAAAACTCTTGAGGATTTGGCTATAAGGTATGTTACATACAGTGTTTCTTACAAAATCTATTTTAGAAATCATGAAGGTTCCACATCAGATATTGTTGTTTATATTGCACATATGATGGTTAAGGAGAATAGGAAATTTGATTTGTGTGGACTATTGCTTGAGAATATTTCTAATAATTTTTGAATGTCAATGGTTGAGGGTTATCTCTTTCGGTTTGGATCTTTTCTTGTGTGCTTGGTTTTTTACTTTTTGAGTTCCCTACCGAGAAGAGAAAATGTTGTGTGGAAATCTAGTATTCCTATTGGGAAACAAATCTACAGATACCTAGAAGCGTTGGAAGATAATGTAAGTGTGCAAATATTATTTCATATCCTTGAAAGCAAATCTTTGCTTTGGTATGTCAGCATCAAGTCATCTTGAAGTGGGTTCATCCTCTGGTAAAAGAGAATTGGAAGCTATTATTGGTGATTCCCCTTCAGAATTGAAGAAAAGAAAAGATATAACTAAAGACACCATTGTCTATTGGGAAGAGAAGGAAAAAGAATCTTTTCCTAGATCTGAATTCTCTAATTTAGATGACATCCATACTATGTTTATTAAAGGAAAAATGAAGAAGATTGGTGAGATATGGAATGTAGCTTCTCCTGTTGACAAATTGAAAATTGATGACACTCTGGTAGATTATCTACTTCGAAAAGGTATTGATGTAACAAGTATCTTTGGCTCCCTACCAGAAAATTTAGTTGAAATTTTTGAAGAAAGAATGCTACTTGAAGGTCCGAAAGGACATAAGTTTGAAGCCTTGGTTGAAAAGAGATGTACTAAAGCAAAGTTGAGATTGTCTAAACTTATTTTGGAGACAAAGAAATGCATTAAAGAAATATCAGATATTTACAAATATTGTCTCTGGTGGCCTACTGTAGTAGATAATTTTAGAAGTAAAATTGAAGCAATTGAATTTGAAGTGAACATCATTGGAAATAAATTTGATATATTTGAAGACAAAGAAGGGAAACAAAGGCTATGAGTTGGAGAATTACAAGCTGAACTGATTGTTGTACAAAGACAAAGAGATGAAGTGGTGAAGATTTTTTGGCTCCTTAAGAAGATTGTTGAGGTTTGGTTAGACCATCTTTCTAGAATACTTATTGATGCAGAAGATGTTGAAGAAGTTGTGTCCAGTTCTCAAAGAAAGGTACAAGAAGGTGTTTTAAGTGAAGAGTGTCATTTTTACTTGAATCCTAAGTGTTCAATTTATGTTTTTTTGTTTGTTTTGTCAAAGAAGGGAAGGAAGAGGAAAAGGAATTTGAAAAAAATAAAGTTAATTCAATTGTTGTTTGAAATTTTTTAGATGGCTAGAAGTTTTTGAACAATTGGAATCTTTTTGTAAATTTTGATGTCACCATGTTTACATCTTGTGGTAGCCCTTTGCCATTGATTCCAAAGGGGGGAGATTTGATTTGGAGAGTTTTTGGAAGTTGGGAAAGATTGGAGGAAGAACATATTTTTTGGCACATATTGCCATCAATGACAAAGAGGAAGATTGTTGGAATAATAGAGAAGAATGACTATCTCTACAACTTTGTGTTGTCATTGATGTCACCATGTTTTGGCTACAAGTCTAAGTTAGTGCCTAATCTAGTATTTTGGTCTGGTATCTAAATCGGTATTCAAGTTGCACTCTGATATTCTAGTCCCCACTCCTCCGAAGTTGATAGTTACTATTTGTGGTTTTGGAAAATTGTTTATGGTTGTTGAACACATGAACATTCAGAATAGTATGTGCTCTAGTGCTTGTATGATGTAGTGGCATTATTTTGCTGGTTGCTTTTTGCATTGAAGTCTATTCCTAGCCAACTTGTTGGGTTAATTGTGATATGGTGGATTAATTTTTTCTATGTGGATGTATGTACGACCTATCTTAGGTCTATGTTGACATAATGTAGCATGTTGGATGTTTGAATTTCCTTTTGGAAATATTTTATGAATATATGGAGCCGATACTTGGTATTTTTGGTAAATATGAAGTGCATCTAATTAGGCTGACCAAATTGATGCTTGCGAATGAATCAAGTATATATATTGGATAGGGTTGAAGATTAAAGGTGTGATTAATGAGGTAGTAGTAAATGCAAAAGTGAGTGAAAATAATGAAGTGTGTTAAGTCAGTGTATTAAGCATCACCAAAATTGTATCAACACTTGTTACGTGCGTTATTCTCATTTCATTTTGGTTGTGAAGCCCAATTTTGTTTTGTAAATATTTTGTAGGAAATGAGCCTCCTTGTAAGCAGTGATCTTTTGTATTTGGACAGTGAATCCTCTTCAGGGCAGTGAGCGCTAGGTAGTGAGCCTTATATATTTTGTTCTAGAACTACTTTATATTATGAGTTAATCGTCGTCGTGGTTTTTCCCTCCTTAGGTTTTCCATGTAAAATATGGTGTTCAGTGTGTTATTTTACTTTTTGTTTTATGTATCTCATGCTCATGCTTAATAATAGAATAATATGATTGTGGAATTGATAAGTGCTGAACTTTTAAGTTTTGAATTTTGTGACAACTGATTCACCCCCTCCTCTTAGTTGTCCCACATATTTTAACAGTATATATGTAACAACCAAAATGATTTTAGTTAATAGATCAACTGGATATGGTGTGTAGATTGAAGAAAGCATTATATGGTTTGAAGCAAGCTCCTAGAGAATGGTATGTGAGGTTAGATAAGTATCTAATTCAATAAGGATTTAACAAAGGTACGACAGATAGTAATTTTGACTTTAAGATTGAAAATGATAGAATCTTGATTATAGTATTGTATGTTAATGACATTATCTTTGGAGGAAATGTAAATATGTGCAAGAGGTTTGCGGAAGAAATGTAGAAATAATTTGAAATTTCTATGATTAGGGAGATGAATTTCTTTCTTGGGCTACATATTAATCAAATAGAGAAGGGAATTTTCATTTCACAATCTAAGTATGTGAGAGAGATGTTGAAGAAGTATGGGATGGATGGTTCCAAACTAGTAAGTACTCCTATGGTGACTGGATGCAAATTGGGAAAAGATGATAATTCACCTAAGATTGATCATAGCAAGTATATATCTATGATTCACGAACTATTGTATTTGACTATTACTAGACTGGATATCATGCATGATGTCTATATTATGACTAGATTTCAAGAAGAAACTAAGGAAACACATGTTTTTGCAGTTAAAAGAATTTTCAAGTATTTGAATGGCACTCTCGATTATGGGTTGTGGTATCCTAAAGATATTGATTTTACACTTAGTGCCTATATAGATGAAAATTAGGCTAGATGTGTAGATGACATGGAAAGTACAAGTGGTGGTACATTCTTTCTTAGATGCAGATTGGTGGCATGGATGAGTAAGAAGAAAGATTCAGTCTCTTTATCTATTGCTGAAGTTGAGTATATTGCTACTGCATCTTGTTGTACACAAGTTTTATGGATGAAATAGACATTGAAAGATATCACAGTAGTATAGATGATCCCATTTCTATTTTCTATGATAATACAAGTGCAATTAAAATTTCAAAGAATCATGTGATGCACTCGAGTACAAAGCATATATCCATCATATATCATTTCTTAAGAGGAAAGGTCATGGAGAATGAAGAAAAGCTTGAGTATGTTCCAACAAAGGATCAAGTTATTGATATTTTCATGAAGGTTCTTCCTAAAGATACTTTTGAGTATCTCCAAAAGAAGTTAGGGGTCATTTCCCCTACTTTCTTAAACTAGATGCATATGGAGATGCATCAATCCTATGGATCTATGGATCTATCTTTCTTCTAAACTGATGTTTTGGTGGCTACCTCTCAGGGGGAGCAAGTAGTATCAGGTGGTGTCATTATGAGTATTTTATTTTTCATGTCAAAGGAGAAATCAATATAAAGTATTCTTCTTCCTTTTCCATTGATTTCAAAGGCGGAGAAGAAGCATGTGAAAAAGGAAAGGAAGATTGAGAGAAGAATCATATATGAAACTATCTTCTAAGGGGGAGAAACAAAATAGTGTATTTAGAGCTTGTATGTTATCTTTGATGGTTTTTCACATCATATGTTGCCATCAATGAAAAAGGGGGAGATTATTGCAAGAATGAAAAGATTCAATGTTGTTTCATTGATGTCAACCAGTCAGCTGGTTATCTACTAGTTACTGTAGAACCCCAATCCTAATACCTACAAAACAAAAGAAGCAGACACATCATTAGATCCAATGCAAGTAAGAATCAATATTCCCCATGAAATCCATTAACAATGCTCACAATAGGAAACAAAATTGAAGAACACAATCAGAAAGCAATGAAATCCTAATTGAGAAAGAAAACTCTTGATCCCATGGGGAAATTGGTGCCAATTTGATGTGAAAAATGGACCTTTCCCAACTCCAATGATGCAATGTTGATGAGTGATGAAGGTTGATCCACTTTGTTGAAGATTCACTTGAGCTCCATGATGAAAAATCTGCACAACCTAGCTAAGACCTTGATAAAATTGATAAAAATAGATATGCTTGAGGATAAAATTGAGTATAGCAAACCTGCTCAAATTGTGGATGATCAAAATGAGGAGAGAAGCTTCTTATTTATAGAAAGTCAAGATGGAGAAATGCAAAATGGGGTGAATGTGGTATCATTCAACACCCAATGGGAAAGTGCCACTTGTCAAGATGTGAATGGGCAAAGCATGTGCACATTTTGATGAATGTGCCCATAAATGCAATTAGGTGGAATTTGAAAATAGTGAAATGACATGTAAGAGGGAAAAAGGAATGACTTAAATGCCACTTTGCTCAATGCACAAGGACATGTAAGAAGGAATGAATGTCTTGTTGGAAGAACAAATCCACTTGGAGGGATTTCAAATTTGGAAGAATATTCCTCTAAAGATGCCAAGTTGAGAGAAAATAGAGATTTAATAAATGAATTAAATGTATTTTCATGTGCAAGTGGAAAATGCTAGAGGATGGTACATAGATTAAGATTAGATTTAATCAAGATCTGATTAAATAAGAGGAGGTTAGGTGATCTGACAATTTTGACTTAGATTTTAGGATTTAAATAAATCAAAGTTGAGAGGAAAATGAATTAGACTTAGTTAAATAAAGATTTTGATTTATTTAAATAAAGGGGATGATTGTTAGATTAAATCAAATAATGTTTAATTTATTTAATTTAATAAGATGACTTTAGAGATTTAATCAAATAAAATGAATTATTTAATTAAATAGAGACCTAGGGTTAATTAAATCAGATTGATTAATTTAATTAAAAAAAGAGAAAGACTTAATTAGATAAATAATGATTTATTTAATTAAGGGACAAAGAGTGATGATAAGCTTAAGAAGGTGATTCAGGTTGAAATGGTGTTAGTAATCAGGATCAAGTGTGTAATGTCAATTAGTACATTTTACATGTCTACATTTTTCTCCTCTTTGAAGCGATGCACTTGTTGCATTGGTTCAAAGAATAAATTGTCTTGATCAAAAGCCAAAAAAATTATGATTTCAAAACTTGCCCCACTGCTGCCTTAGTGGGTGAAAACATGCCAATATACTGCCCCCTCGAGAGATCAGAGAAAAAATTCAACTTTTTGGGTGATCTCGTAAAAAAAGAGGACAAGGTGCCTAACAAGTCCAAAAAGGCTCCAGTATGCCAAAAAATGAGACAAGATGCAAAAAAATAGTGCAAAACGGCCCTTGGTTGGGAAAAAATAGGATCGGGAGACCAAAACTCTAGCAGGACAGCCAAACAGGGTAAAAAAACCCTAACTTTCATGCTTAAATAGGCCTCGAGGGGCCATTTCCAATTCATTTGCACATTCAGCCTTTAGAGATTTCTATGATTTGAGCTCTAACCCCTTCGTGAGATGGCGCAATGACAAATTCCCCAACACATTTCAGACAGAGTACGCACACACCAGAGGCTGCCCGACACTAGACCACCGATGAGTCGACTAGACTTGACCTCATTTTTTGATTTTCATGAACATTTTATAGCTTAGAAGTTAGGTATTTTAGGAGTGGTCTAGTATAGTGCTATTGGAAAGGCTCTTTCAACACAGCCCAACCTCAAATTGCACTGTAGTCGTCAATAGCGATGCCGTGATGCAGTTTGGAATTAGGGTTCAAATTCCAAACTGAACCGCATATATGAAGTGCACTCTGACAGTCCTTTTTGCAATTAGGGTTTCTTTTTAAACTGAGTCACCTTCTCAAACTATGACACCATGGTAGATTTTGAAAGTTTATAGCTCCTAGCAGTGTAGTTTGGAATTTGCAAATTGTGCCACACCCACAAATAGCAATGCACAGGCTATTTAGGGTACGCTGAGATAAACCACGATCACAATTTTTTACGAATTTTAATGTGGTGGCTTTCTTGATGCAAGAGGAGGCAATGATACTTTACTCATTCAAGAACAAGTCACTAGATCTTTTCAACATTTTGGATGATATTCCTGAGTGACAACAGGAGCATCTAGAGGCGATCGGACTCTGGTACATTGCCAATGCATCACCTATGAGGACACACTTGGGGATGATGATAGCGCTTGTAGAGCGGTGGCACAAAAATACATCCTCCTTCCACCTTCTGACAGGCAAGGCCACAGTCACACTAGAGGATGTGTGGTGGGTACTTAGGTTGCCCATCCACAGAGAGCACATGATATATGATGTGGATGTTGGAAGGGAGGCATGCTATGACATGATGGGCCTCGATGAGATTGTCTTTTGTGAGGGTCAAATTGAGCTAGAGTATTATAGGCTCGCCGTGTCACCCTTTTGATTAGTTATAGTAGCTATCATATCGAGTCTTGTCACACCAGATTGGCAGGGCTGATACTTCAATCCTGGATGGGGGCTCGCTTGGGAGCACATGGTTCGGCGACAAACATGCTTTGCTTGGGGGCTAGTTCTTCTAGCCTCACTGTACAAAGATTTGCATGAGTTTTCCTACACTGATGGTAGACCACTTGAGGTGGGGGTTACACTCCTACACATTTGGGCCTGGGAGCACATTGATGTGCTTTGCCTAAGGGTCATTCCAGTCACTATGGAGCCAAATGATTTGGTTTTCTAGGAATATTGAGGAGGTGTTTCTTTTACCCATATAGGACAACATGGGATTCCCCATTAGAGGAGAGTCCTAGATGACATTTGAGAATTTACATGGTGGCCATATCTTGGATGGCCTTCATGGTTTGATGATGTTCAACAACTCTCTTTCGCTTAGCAGGATAGACTAATGTAGGGAAGGGAGCACATGATGCTCAAGATGTATCTACCAAGAAGAGTCTAGAGATAGTTTGGGGAGCTGTAGGATAGGCTAGATGATCAATATGTTGTAGTATTTGCACATACGATGAGCTAGAGCTCCTGGGTCGATACATTCCTACGCACGAGGTAGTGCAGAGTTTTATGCAGCTGGTGGCTAGGCCATGGCCATATGATCAAGGGTAGGCTAATGTAGGGACCACGTAGGCATATAGGGATTGGTTTAGGAAACCTCTTAGACTTATAGTGTTAGGGACACAATCCGTTCGATGCAGGGCCAAAGGCAGAGGAGCAAGTCAAGGCTGAGGGGATGAAGATGGGGACCGAGGAGGGGGTGGACCACCACCACATCAACCAGATCAGGATAGGGGACCCCAGGATCAACCATACCTAGATTCATAGGTGGACCAATAGAGACAGGACGTCCCTAGATAGGATCAGGACTAGGGATGGTAGGATGGGCACCAAGATAGGGTTCCAATACTACCTAGAGATGGGGGCCATGATCAGCCACCCATGCAACCACCTCTCCAGCCATACCATAGGGATGGAAAGATTCTCCATTACAGGAATAGGTATAGGCACCAAAAGTTGAGAGGGATTAGTTATGGGTAGAGCGGGACTAGGTAGTCTAGCAGAGATAAGCTACGGAGCTGCAGGTAGCAGCAGAGATGGGCAGACGCCAACAAATTGAGAGTATGTCTACATCCTCCTCCTGGAGCATGGTACAACTTCAATCATATAGGGAGGCCATCCAGAAGGCTGGTTATTACAAGATGCATTATTATCAGGTCCTGCCAAGACTAGCCCGAGTCTCATACATTTCACAGAGGATAGGCCACAAACCTACAGAGGACCATGGGGAGAGAGCAAGTGGCGAGGATGGCAGCCAGCAGGGTTAGGATATTTTTTTTATCAGAGATAGGATTATTTTTGTGCCCCATGGGACATTGTACTCTATTGACATACACATGTATATTTTAATCTGATTTTGTACCATGAAAGTGTAGATTTTGATGATATATACGATATGAGATGATGATTTGATGCAATGTGTTCTTATTCTATTGATGCATTATGGATGGCTTTTATTTTCTATATGCAATGCAATGTGATGCAAATGATGTTATGATGTTTTCTTATATGATGCAATGCAATAATGTTTTGTGATGTTATGATATGCATTATGTTCTATGTGATGATGCAAATGTGATGAGATGCTTTCTTTTTCAATATCTTCTCTATTATGATATGATCATGAAAAATACAATGATTATGTGACTAATAGATCTATATTATGCTCCTAATGGATGAAATGCAATTTTTTCATTATCTTTTCTCATGCGTTATATGGTGATGTATTTATATTATGCTTATCATTTGAAAATGAATGATGCTTATATATGTTCTATGGTTATTATGATGATGATATGATAAATGCAAATGATGTTTTATATGATTTATGAATATGATGATGCAAATGAATGCAAATGTGTAAATGATGAAATGCTTTGAATAACCAATCTATATTATGCAAATGATGGACATGCAATGCATGTGATATGATTTAATATTTCCTATATGATATGATATGCAATATGTTGATGGTCTGTGGATGCAAGATGGATGCATATATGGTGAATTTTGATTAACTATCATGGTACCATGTTAGCACAGAAAGAAGATAGAAGAAATCAAGGGATTCCAACAAGACACGAGATGATGATGATGATGATGATGATTTTCCAAGAAGTTGGGATTTTCAAAGGGCCAATTACCTTATGTTTGATAACACATGTAGTCACAATGCATCAAGGTATTAAGAACCAAGATGGCGTTGCACCTAGTGTGATGGAATTTGACTCGAGAATCAGATAGGAGTACTCTTATTTACACCTAGCATACAGAACCGTATTCGGAGTGCAATTCATATATTTCAGACATCTCAGACCAAAACATAGAGAATAAATATTTCCTATGTGGTCAACAAGAAACCTAAAACACTCTCCCTACAAACCAAAGAAAGTACGCATGACCAAGGTTATATTACAAGAATATCCAACAAGCACAATAGATAAAAAGATCATGATCATTTCCCCATTTATTTCTCTCCAAATCCTTTTGTTTGGGACATCATCGAGAGGTCATTGAAATGAGCACAAAAAAGGTAAGTCAAAAGACAAAGATAAAGTAAACAAACAAGTTGATGTTCTTCAAAACCGCTAGCCAGGACTAAACTACGATGATGCATGATGTTAATGTCCATTGTAGGAAGGATGTATCCTAGGACATGATGATATCAGATGATTGATTTGGGACTGATTGGATGATAGGCTATTTACACAAAGAGTTGACCAACTTGTTTACGTACTAACCTAGACTTGAGACTTTCACATTTAAGTTTTCACTTTTGAACTGCTAGACTTGTTTCCAATGGTTTCAACAAAGGTTGAGGGTGATGATTGTTTATTATGAGTGATGCTTATTGTGGGTGAAAGAGAAATGGGGACATATGGATTTTTTCAAATATTTGGATGTTTTTTATCTTTTTGAAATGTTTTGAGGCCGTTTTTTGGTATTTTTGATATTTTGCAAATGTTTTGATTTTCAAATTTTCAAATGTTTTGGGTTTTCTGATATTTTGACCAAGACCTATCCTAAGGACCTCGGGAGCTCATCAATAGATTAGCCTTGCCTACGTTACACACACAGAGACCATGTAGTTCAACTAGCAAAGACTCGATTATTGATGAGATATGAAAAAATGGATTGCCAGTTTATTATGATGAACTCCTAAAGGACTGACCTAAGTGTATCAGGGGATGATCAAAGATCAACCTTGCCTACGTTCAAGGCTTAGAGACCTATAGTTCGACAAGACAACTCTTTTTTTTTACTTTTCTGACTATCTTTTTGACCTGTTTTGGGATTTTGATATGTTTTGAATGTTTTTGGATTTTCTTGGTTTTTTTATTTTTTTGGATTTTTTGATTTTTGATTTTCTAATTTTTTTATGTTTTTGGATTTTTTGATGTTTTTGAATTTTTTGATTTGTTGATGTTTTTGGATTTTTTGATTCTGGGATTTCAAGAACATACATGAATCTAATCTAATGAGAACATGCCCACAATGTGATGCAATAGACTACTCTAATATAGGCAGGACAAACTGACCTTAAGAATGGGTTGATTAGTACTAGGAGGGATAATGACACAAACACAAGACCAAGCTATGATGTGGATGCGGATGGGTGTTGGAGATATGGAATGTGATGGATGACGCAGCGTAATGGATGGATGATGAGTCATGAAGATCTTGGTGGATGGAAAGTGCTTATTTACACAAGGCACCTGTTTGCCAGGTTTTCATCAGGGTACTTGCCCAAAGTGCCACCGAAGTGGTTTTCATTAGAGGACCATTTTTCTCTTTACTTTTTTGATCCTTTTTCTAATTTTTTTGGATTTTTGTATTTCTTGTTTTTTTGTTGTCACCAAGATGCCTGTTTGCCAGGTTTTCATCAGGGTGACTAGTTTTTTAGGACATATTCTAATTTTTTTGATTTTTTGGTTTTATACTTGGAAAGATTAGGCATAATTTTTTTGAGATGGGAGTTGTTCATGGGCTCCTATAGAGTTTCCTCTTCGAGTGTTGATAATTGATATGCTACTGACTTGTAGCTCACTATGATGATCAATCGTCCCAACCAATTAGGCTCAAATTTTCCTTTGCCATTTGGGTTTGGGGTGTTCTTCTAGTTCTCCTTTAGCACCAACTCTCCAACTTGGAATGTCCGACTCCTGATATTCTTGTTATAACTCCTCTTGAGTCGGTTCTAATAGACCTATAAATGGTTTAATGCCTCCATACATCGCTCATCCAACAACTCCAACTTGTTCAGTCTTGATACCCGATATTCTTTGTCCATGATGAGGTTTTACAGAGATATTCTCAATGATGGGAGCTCAATCTCCATGAGTAATATGGCCTCTAATCCATAGACTAGGGAGAAGGGGGTTGCACCTGTGGGTGTGCAGATGCTGGTTCGATGGGCCTAGAGGGCGGGATTTAGCTACAGATGTCAATCATGACCTGTGTCATTGACTATTTTTTTGAGGATCTTTAGAATGGTTTTATTAGTGGCTTTTGCTTAGGCATTTCCTTGGGGATAGTATGGAATGGAAAAGAGATGTTGGATTTTGAATTTGTCACATAAGTCACAAACATCCTGATTCTTGAACTGTGTCCCATTATTTAAGATAATGGCTTGGGGGACACCATAGTAGCATATTAAATAGTTTAGGATGAACTTTGATATCTTATTTCTAGTGATGTATGCCATGGGGATGGCTTCCACCCACTTGGTGAAGTACTTAGTGGTGGTAATGATAAACTTGTGGCCATTGGATGAGGTGGGGTGATTTTTCAAATGAGATTGAGCCCCCACTATGAAACGGGCCATTGTGTGACAATCAAATGAATCTCTTGAGTTGGTGTATGGATGAGGTCTCCATGTTGCAAACATTGTAGAAACCTTTTGACATATTCATGTGCTTCTTTTTCCATAGTAGGCCAATAGTACCCCATCCTCACCAATTTCTTGGCCAAGGTCATTTCGCTCGAGTGTGAACCACAAATATTGTTATGCACCTTAGTTAAAGTGGTCAATGCCTCCTCAACATTTAAACAACATAGCCGGGTTCCCTCTATGGTCCTACGGTAAAGGGTATTTCCTAGGATGACAAATCAAGATGCTTTCTTGACAAAGTTTTTCTTAAGGTTTGAGGTTATGTCAGCTGGGAGGACTCCTATTCTTAGATAAGTGTATATGTCATGGTACCAAGGATCACCAAGACCAACTATTTTTCACATGAATTTTGACTCTGGTACCTTGAATGTAGGCATGAGAAGCTGCTCTACTAGGAATTCATGCTTTGGGACATTGCGAGGGATATTCAACAGGGATCCAATTGCTGCCATGACATCTATTGCTCTATTGTTTACTCTAGGTATCTGCTCGAGTGCGATCTCGATGAAGGACTCCTTAAGAATTTCCACAAATTTCTTGTATGGAGTTAGCATGTCATCCTTATTCTAGTACTCATCATTCACTTGATTGATTATCAGCTGTGAATCCCCATATACCTTGAGAGCCATGATATGCCATTTCATTGCTATTCTGAGTCCTATGGTTAGAGCCTCATATTCAATGATATTGTTTATGCAAGGAAATTTCAACTTGTAGGATCTTGCTATGCAATCTCCCTATGGAGTGATGAAAAAGACCCTGGATCCTAATCCATGCTATGTGTAGGAACCATCAAAGTATAACTTTCAATGGTTTTCTATGCTCAACTTGAGGATGGATTCATCGGGGAACTCTGAAATGAGTAGATTTTCTGAGTACATTGGTGCTTCTATAGTCGGTCTACAATAGCTTTCCCTTTGATAGCCTTTTGCTCTACATACTCGATATCATATTCTGATAGGATCATAAGCCACTTAGTCATCCTTCCTGTGAGCACTGCCTTGGAGAGAAGATACTTGAGCGGGTCGATCTTGGCAATGAGTTTTATTTTGTGTGTTAACATGTAGTGCCTGAACTTCTATGAGGAAAACACCATTGCTAGACAAGATTTTTTGATGAAGGAATAATTTAACTAATGCCCTACCATGGTTTGGCTATAGTAAATGGCCCTCTCTATTTAATTTTATTCGTGTTGAGCTAGGAGAGCACCGAGGGCTATTGTCATTGCTAATATGTAGAGGATGAGAAGCTTTCTTGGAATTGGTGGTATAAGCACTGGAGGTGTGAGAAAATACTCTTTGATTTTGTTAAAGGCCTAATCGCACTTGTCATCCCATTTGTATGCTACCCCCTTGTGGAGTAGGTGAGAATACGAGATTGACTTGTCTGCTAATTGAGCTATGAACTAGTGGATTGACTGGAGCCTACCTTGTAGGCCTCTTAGCTACTTCAAAGTCTTGGGTGCCTCCATCTAGAGGATTTCCTTTACCTTAATTGGATATATTTCAATTCCTCTCATAGACACAATGTATCCCAAGAGCTTCCTTGATTGTACACCTAAGATACACTTCTTTGGAATAAGGTGAACCTTGTATTCCTTAAGTCTGTCGAAGATGGCACTTAATGCTGCTATGTGGTCCCTTCTCTTTTTGGATTTCACCAATATGTCGTCAACATAATCTTCCACAGTCTTATGGATCATGTCATGAAAGATTAAGGTCATGGCTCTTTGATATGTCACTCTAGAGTTCTTTAGGAAAAATGGCATCATGTTCTAGCAATATGTCCCCCATGGACAAGTGAAATCCATTTTATGTTGATCTTCTTTGGCTATCATATACCCAAAGAATCCATCCATCAGTGAAAGCATCTCATGTCCCATGGTCATGTCTACAATCGTATCAATTTTGAGAAACGAGAAGTATTTTTTGGGACATGCCTTGTTCAGGTCTCTAAAATTTATGCATATACAAATGCCCCCATCGAACTTTGAAATAGGAACCGGATTTGATCCCCACTCTAGATAGTTGATTGGTTGTATGAACCCTGCATCAAGTAGCTTCTTCAATTCCATTTTGATTAACAACGCTATTTGGGGATGCATTTTTCTAATTTTCTACCTGATAGGCTTTGCTTCTGGATAAACCGCTAGATGGTGGATGACAATCTCTAGATTACGCCTGGGCATGTCAGCATAGCTCCATGAAAAGTTGATATTTCTCTCCCTTAAGAAGGTAGCTAGGAGCTCATGTTCTTTTGACATCAATGATTCAACATAAAATGTGATATGCAGGGTTTCCTCTATTCCCAAGTTGACTGGGTTGCACTTCTCAGCTAGAAACACTAACTTTTCCTGATGTAGGACTCTAAGAGGAAGATTGAATCCTTCATCCTCAAGCACCTCAGAGAGGTTTTCACTGCTGGATACATCCTTTTTTTTTACTTTTTTAGGGTCAAAGAGTGCCATAGTGTGACTTTAACTCAAAGACCTTGAGATTATTCTCAGATTTTCACTTTTGTGACTAAAGGATTCAATCATTTCCCCATAATAAGCTTGTGTGTCTAGAATGATATCAAACCCAACCTTATGATCTCTGCATGGTACTGTGTTCCCCAGCCCCATGAATTCCAAGAGCGCTTCATCATTTTTGAAAGTGTCTAGAACCAGTGGTCCTCATTGGTTGTAATGGATGAGCTGGGGGTATACTAGGTTGATTTCATGAGTTTGGCTAGTTGACTCAAATGACACGGTACTAATCATGAGGATAGAGTAATTCTCAAAAATCCTAGATAAGTTAGTTATGGCATCTTCCTCATCACTACTACTGTAAACATCGGTTATTTCAAATGTGAAATTATCTAAGGGCAGGCCATTGGATACGGTTAATTGAAGGGTGGCTATCATTTTCTGAGAGTTTTGACCTTCTTAATCAAGGGATTTTGGCCACGTATGGTTATACTCAGAGGGGTACATCCGTGGCCAAGATTTTTCATTCACGTCTCAAGAATGATGGTTATTAGAAGCCCATTGTCATTTTGTCCAAGCTTCTTGTTTTTGTCATAGCCCATGGCGAGCATCATTTGTAAGCCTTTATTGCTATCATCCATAGGTAGATCAATTTTTGGTCTATTGTCTTGGTACAGGAGATGGGATGGGTCCTCTTCTATTACTTCCCAGTCAAGATCTCCCCAACTTTTGAAGCTAGAGGAGCCTGTCGTGAAGGTTTGGGATGAGGAAGCATCATTTGATTATGGTATTCCTCGTGATTTAGGAGATTGTGGTAACACTCCTACCAAAAAATATTTTTTTGGAATTGTATAGTGTCCACATCCATTGTCCTGAATAATGACCTTGATATCAGAGATGATGGGGATGGTGGGGATGGTAGGTGTCTCTATCGCAGAAGTGGAGGAAAGAGTAGCTGGATCAATGTATGGGGTTGAGGGGCCCTTGTAATTCTTAGGCACTTGGGGGATTTTGTAATATTTTGCTTCTAGGATCTTGTAGTAAGAAAAGGATTTGGGATCCCCATGGATAGTGACCTCTTGGCCTTGGTATGTGAACTTGACACATTGGTGGAAGGTTAATGCCACTACTTGCATCCCATGGATCCATAGATGCCCAGGAGAATGTTGTAAGGTAGATCAAGGTCTTAACAGGTGGTTTTGATAATTTTTGGTCCTACTTGAATAGGGAGTTGGATTGTTCCCTAAGACACTCTTTCTTGATAATTGTAAGCCCTCATTGTGATTCCTTTTCCATTTCCAATGGAATCCTCTGAGATTTTCAGGTTCTTTATGAGCTTGAGGGAACCGATCTTTAAACCTACACCTCCATCCACAAAGACCCTCTTGACTTTGTTCTTATGCACTAGGACCTCTAGATGGAGTGCATGATTGTGATATGGTTGTGGAGGAAAGTCTTGATCAGAGAATGTAGGAATATTTGGAGTAATGATTTTTTTTATTATAGCTTGAAATTGTTCAGCATCAAGGTCCGCGGGGATGGTGGATGAAGCCAATGCTTCCTCAAGAATCTTTCTGTGGGTGGATGAAATCTTTAGTAACTCCATGATGGAGATCTGAGTTGGGGTTCTTTTCAATTGGTCAAGAACATTATAGCCACTAGGAATAGACCTTAGGTTGGAAGTGGGTGCTCTAGGAGGTTGAGATGACCCTACGATGGTGATTTTTTTGCCTCTTGTAGTGACTCAACAATCAGCTTGGGTCCTTTAATGGTGATAACAATGCAATAGTCATCTAGGGATGTGACAACATGGTCGTATACATGATTCACACTTTTGAATGCACCCTTCCGCTTATCATTGTTATTGTTCCCTTTGTTGTTATGATTGGACATCGGATTCATGTAGATCTTGAGATTTTGATTTTCTGGTGGTTGTTCCATATTTATGATTTTATCATCAATGAGGTCCTGAATTATGTTTTTCAACCTCATAAAACTAGCAGTTGTGTGTCCCTTGATCTTCTGGAAATCACAAAGGTGATTTTCATTATACCATAGCGATTTCACCAAGGGTTCTTGATAGTTGTCATAGGTGGGGATTGTAATGATTTTTTCCACCACTAGCCTCTTCATGATGGATTCAGCTAATTCTCCAAGAGTGGTGTACTTTTTCTTGGGGTATTTTTTGTTTCACTAGGGTGGTCCCCTTTGATCGTTCACATTGTTGATCATTTGATTGTTTGGTTGTTGTGTCACCGTGTTAGCTTGAAGATTGTTTTGATTCTTGTTTTTGGGTTGTTGTTGGGGTGCTGGTGTGTTTTTTCAAGGGGCACTGATGACAAATTTGGTGTCGACAACACCATCGTTGGTAATGTTTCTATTTTTCACCCATGTGTGAGGTTTGTCATTATAGCTGGTGGATGGGAAATTGTTTTGTTGTTTAAGATATGCAGGTGTACCTCCTTGTGCAATAAGGGCTCATTCAATGTTGAGCACCTTGGATATCAATTGGTCGTACAAGGTGATACCTTGCACTTTGAGATGAAATTCCAAGGTTCCTTCAAGATTGGAGATGATGGTGCAAACTTGTTGTTCTTTTGGCATGACCCATTTGCTCCTATTGGCCTTGGATCACCATCATTTTAAGAAGGAAGCAAATGATTCGTTCTTTCCTTGTTTAAGAGCCGATAGTTCCTCTAGATTGACATCCATATCGATATTGAAGGTGCAATTTTTTATTAATGCATCTACTATTTCTTGGAAATTTTTGATGCTAGGAGGAAGGAAAGAGAACCACTCCATGGCTTGGCCTACCAAAATTCTAGGAAATAACCACATCAAATATGTATCGTCATATGCTACTTCCATGCAATGTACATGGAATTCCCTAATGTGATCTTCAAGATTTCCCATCCCATGGTATTTATCAAATTTTGGGATCTCAAATCCCTTTGGGAATGATTTCATTGCAAGACTCCTGGAAAATGGATAAAGACATAAGTTGTTGGGTGTTTTTGTGGTTTTCCCTTATTGAAGCTCAAGCACTTGCTACGGGAGAAATTTGATTTTCATTGTCACATCATCTTGCAGATCAGGGGGTGAAGTGAATGTGTTTTGGAGTGAGGGGGGTGTTTGAGTGATAGGTGGTATGCTGGATGTATTGGTGGATGGTGTTTGCATGTGTTGTTGCTCCAAATATGCTTGTAATTGTTGTTGTACCAACAACACTTGTTATTGGTCCTATTGTTGTTGTGCTAATAGTGCCTGTTGTTGAGCTTGTTGTTGTTGTTGTGCCAACAATTCTTATTGTTGGGCTACTAGTCTGACTACTTCTTGATATTCTTGGTATTGCTTTAGTGCTTTCCGGTATGCTTGTTGCTGGACTGCTTGTTGTTGTGCGAGATATTATGCCTATTGAGCTTGGTATTGGGCTTGTTCCTGAGATTGAGCTTGTGCTTGAGCCTTCTGTGCAGCCTAGGTAGCTTGTGCAACTTGTGCATCTTATTTTTTTTGTTGTTGTTGCAATAAAGATTGGTTTTGTGCTTGTTGTGCTTGTAGTGCTTGTAGTGCGGCTTAAGCTGCTTGAGCAGCTAGTTGTGTAACTTGCTGATTTTTCATTTGTTGAAGTGCTTTTTGGTAGGCATCTTCCTGAGCAGCTTCTAACAGAATGCTATATTGGCTTGATATGTTTGTGTTTGGTGGTGGAGGTGGTGATGGTGCTAGTGGATTTGATATGGTAGGTGTTGTGGTGATGAGAGGCGTTGTTGTATTGATGATGGTATTTTGGGTGATGGATGGTGTGATTGATATGCTTGGTCCTTGATAGACCATGTTTTGAGATATTTGGGGGAAGGTTGATGATGTGATGGTGGCTTGCATTACTGATATGGTTTCCATTTGTTGTTGCGATATCGGTGGAAAGATGGGAGGATTTGGTATGATGTTTTGATTGATGATTGGAGGGTTGGTTTGATTTTGTTGGTTGATGTTTGGTAAAGGGGGAAGCCCTAAATTGAGAGGTGATGCAGATGTTAATGGAAAGGGTGGGAGTGGTGGGAAAGTAATTGGCATAATCACTTGGGGAAATGACGAAGATGATGGGTCAAATATTTCCCCTAGTTCAAATAGGTCACCTTCTCCTTGTGAGGTCATAGGGAGAGAGGTTTGAGGTGTTGTGTGAAATGATGATGATGGGTCATTAGGATCATGAAAGGTGAGCAGGACATATGGATGTGATGGATTTTGAGGTATGGATTTCCCATAGATGGTGTTTGCATCCAAATCTCGATTATTCATGAGGGGGGGTGTTTGTAGTGCATTGAGAAATGTGCTTCCCTAGTTAACAATGGATTGAGTTGGAGCAATAGATGATGTAATTTGTGGAATGATTTGGGTGATGTTTTGAATTGGGGGCATGGATGAAATTGGAGGCATGAACCCAAAAGGTGATTCCACAATGGTCCTCACATCAAAATCGGAAGGGAGTTTAGCCCCTTGTTTTTCTAATTCAAGCATGTATTGTGAGGGATGGAGTTTAGTCATGATGTTGACAATTCTATGATTCTCGGGATTTTGGACCATTTCAATGATCTCATCTTGTGTTATCCTGAAGGAATTATTGGTGATATCCTCTACTTGACCTTCCTCTTATGTATTTTGTGATGATGAAGGAAGATTAGTTAGGGGATTTCTTGATCCAATAGGGTTCATTTTGGAATTTTTTTGGCTTAGGTTACTTGAAGTTGATGTTTCTTTGTTGGCTTCCATGTTCCTCTTGTGTTCAGATCTAGTTTAAACCATAAAATGAGGTTCAAAAGAGAAGATCTAGGATGATTAAGGATCAAAGGTGAAATGATGAGATGTGTGAAAGATGAATGATATGGGTGGTGAAACTCTTAGTAGATCTTGAGGAGATGCTAGACTTTTGGGACTTTTTTGGTTTCTTGGATTTGTTTTGATTTTGATTTTGGATTCTTGGATTTTTGGATTTTGATTTTGAATTTGATTTGGTTTTGGATTGATTTGATTTATATAATGAACAAATGGATCCCAAGATGTTGGATGTTATCTATGGGATAGACTTGCTCACAAGATGATAATTTGACTAAGTGTAGGGAGAAGGATGCATCTACCCACACCTAACCAAACAAGATGATGATTCAACTAAGTATATGGAGAAGGATGTGTTAGAACTATAAAATTTTGAAAATTTTATAGTCAATTGTATTCATGAGTTTCCAAAATGAAATCCTCATCATAAGCATAAAATCCCTTCCCCGTGTTGCTTTGCTTATATTCTATCATGTGATCTGTTTGAAATCCATCTAGTCTTTGGTCTTTCATTATATTATCCATATCGACATGACAGAGTGAATGTCTCCCTGACCCGTGTATTTTTCACTAATTCTTGTTGCAGGCTATCGACAGGACATATCTTGTGTTTCGGCGACAAAAAAGACATCTATCGGCATAAGAATCATATTCGGGTGAAGGTCATAGTGAAATATTAATGTCTTTTTGAAAGGCATTTGAAAGGCTCTATCGGCAAAGGTTTTTGTTTTCGGTGATATATCATAACGGTATCTTATAGTCTCACCGACAGTGTGCAAAATGATCATATCGGTGATAGTTGTGTTTTTGATATAGGGTCATGGAGAGGTGTATATGTCTCCTCAATGAGTAGCTGAGTGGCATATCGATAAGAGTTAGCAATATGGGCATGAGGTTTCGGTGAGTGACCTCTGATCTCGCCGATGGAGTGCAGGGGGACTTTGTCGGTGAGAGTTTGTTGTTGTCTCGGCGACTCGGGAGATAAAGGAACTTTCGGTGTAACAAAATGCTCTACAAGATGTCACGCTGAGGGTTGCAGGCTATAGCGATATACATGAGGCAGATTGGCTCGTCGGCGAGATGTAACATATGCCACAGTGATAGTAAATCAAGCGGATCAAATATGCTTATCGGTAGGAGTATAAATTTGTCACAACAACTCGATATAAAGGGAGACTTTTGGGGAAACATAATGATGTCTATTTAGGGTCCCCTTGAGAGCGATATGTCACGGCAACATACTTTATCACTGGAGATTTTTCAGTATGAAAATAGTGTTGTCTTGGTGAACAAAAGTCATCACGAGGGCTTTCGGTATGACTCGAAGTATTCTACGTGAGGCCTTGTCGATATCGGAATCTCACAGCAATAGTAAACGAAACAAGGGGTTCTTTTCGATAAGACATTTTCTTGTGTCTCAGCGACTGAAATAAATGTACCACATGTGTCCTCTCGGTATGACAAAAGGTTTTCATTGT
Source organism: Sequoia sempervirens (assembly GCA_007258455.2). Taxonomy (NCBI): domain Eukaryota; kingdom Viridiplantae; phylum Streptophyta; class Pinopsida; order Cupressales; family Cupressaceae; genus Sequoia; species Sequoia sempervirens. The sequence goes on along the minus strand of VDFB02256132.1, from coordinate 51,093,721 downwards.
GATATCTCACCGATGGCAGAGGGTCTTGGTGAAACACAATGGAGACATGAGGCTACTTCTTGACTTCGGTGTAGCGAACAGTTGGTCACGGTGAAAGCAAATAACACAAAACACAGAGAACTAGGGAAGATCAGTGATATATTGCCTTCGACATGCCTATGGGGAAGTCTTGGCGATTGGATGGAGAATAAAAGTAGTGTTCAAACACTATGGGCCGACATATGAAGATTTCTCAATACTATTGGATGCCGACATGGATTTTCAATATGTTTTATTTTCCTGATGCTGATATATAAATGGGCTCTCCTGAATGTAATTAATGATCAGATTTTAGATTAGAAGCAGTAGATTAGGAATGGCTACATTAGAATAGCTTTCTCTTATCGGAGACTATGTGCATGTTTTCAAATGGCGATTCCAATGAAATTCAGCTGGTGTGGCCGGTTATTTCTGGTGTCAATTGTATGTTGAACTTATTGAAAAGTATTGCTGAAGTTGTCTCCAATTTGATTCTTTCTGGTTGTTTAAATTGACATAACAAGTTTATGTTCAGTTTGTCAATGCACATTTGATGTATTTGTGTGATTAATCAATTGGTTCTCTCAAGTAGAGATTAAATCCTTTTCATTGATCATCGTAATCAGGGAGATTCATCTGGATTCTTAAAGTAGAGCTTAGTAATCATAATCTTGCATTGTTTATACAAGTTATGAACAGATCATATGCCTACAATTTGATTTTCTGCTAGAATAAGTTGCTCACTTCTATTTCATTTGACTCTGCATACCCAACAAGGCACTGGCCTCTGCATTTCATCATTTTGAATTCACTTAATCTCTTTACATCTGTTAATTAAGTATTTTAGGATTTAGATTACAAGATTGCTATCAAGTTTGACTTCATTTGTTCACTGTCATTTGTCGTTGTGGACAAATCATTTCAGAAGGATAATCACAAGATAAGTCTGCTCAATTCAAAAGGTACACCCACCTAGGTCTAGCAGCACCTGAAGCGTAGAAGGTTGAGCTCTCTTGACCTTGTCTGTTACCCTAAAGCGTATCAAGAGATTGGCAACCTCTTGAGGCATTCTGCCTACGTTTTTGAGAGCTAACAAATTGGCGACTCTGCTGGGGAACATATCAGAAAATTCAGTTGAAGACCACATTATAGAGTCATTAAAGAAAAGGTTATAATTTGAGAAGATTCAGAATGGGTTATTCCGCTGGGGAAAAGATCAAAAGTAATCATTTTCCTACTTTTGGAAAAGTAGGTGGCGACTCTGAAAGAAACATTACATTTGTTCAAATATGATAGGAAAAAGATCCTCAATGAACTGAAAATGGAGGGTAATTAGGGCGGACCTATTGATCATGACACTCCTCAAGTTGATTATGAATTTTTAACTTTTGAGGAGGTCAAAGCACTGTATGAGTCTCAGAGAAAGGAAATAGAAGAATGGCAAAGGAAAAGGCTGCAATTGGACCAACAACCATTACAATTAGGAGAATTCTGCAATGAAGATGAATACACAAATGTGGGAACGTGTTGGGCCCCTCGAGTGCCTGATATTACAAATGGAAATTTCCACAATGGAGGCAACACATATCATGCACAACAAAGCACTTATTCTCCACAACCATTAAGGCAAGTAAGTGTTTATCCTGTCTCTCCTGGATAAAGATTGGCAAGTTATCAAGAGTGCCAATGTGATAAGTGTCAAATGCAATTGGTAAGTTATCAAGAATGTCAATGTGATCAATGTCAAGGGAAGCACAATTCTGATTCACTTGGAGATTCTGGTCAAAATTTGCAACAAGGTATGTATCAAAACTAGCAGTCTGATGAATATTTCAAAAATCTATTAGATGAATTTCTTGGTATAAAGAGATATATAGGAGAATTTGGGCGCTCTTTGCTCCACAGAATGTTGGATATTTGTAGGAAAATACCTATTAGATTCCCACCTAGTAGATCTAACATCATTCTATAGTTTATGAAGGTGTATGAGCCAAACCTAGTAAATTGGCCTGAATCATACATACCAATTTATTTAGATCAACTAGTTGAATGGGCTGATATTGTAGATAAAAAAAAATATGAAGATGAGGATGGAGAAATTGATCAAGTAATGCAGCCAATGGAAGATGAGACAAATACAGGTCAGAATGATTCCTATGACAGCCAGGACTCCATCACAGAATCAGTGTAGATTTTTCCCCTTGGATGCATTTTTTGACATAAGGCTATATGAGGGGGAAGATTTGGGTTCTCTGTACAATAGAATGATAGATATTTGTATACAATTACCTTCTCATTGTAGGCCAACAAGGGTCATGTTTGTTGAGCAATTTGTAACAGCGTGGGAGCCTAAATTAGCCAATTGGTTTGAATCATCAGTACAACTTTCCCAAGATCATGTGAATAGATTCATTAATGCTATTGAAAAGAAAAGGTATGAGAACACTATCCATGTTGATTCCAATGATTGTATTTTCGATGAGTATAAAGAAATTGATCAAACAATGCATCCAATTGAAGATGAGATATATGCAAGTCAGTATGATTCCTGTGATGAAGATGAAGGTACAAAATATCTCTCTTGCTTAACAGATTGTGAGAGGGAAAGCGGTGTGCATTATGATGGATCTAGAGAGTATTCAGATTGTGATGATGCACCTATGGATCTTGATCTGTAGCAAGGTGATTCTTGCAGTTCTTATGAAGATCAGGATGAAGAAGAAATATAAGGTATTGATTTATTTAATAATGAACAGATAACACCTTCTACTACAGATGAGTGCCATGATACATTTGATGAAGAAGAAGATAATGCATCAACATATGAAGAAAATAACTATAATGATCTCAAAAATTGCCATGTTGATGAATTGGAAGATGAAGTAGAAGGGGAATGTGTATCATGTCATAGTGATGAAGATTTTGAGGAACTTGGGGATTCTGATTTACATCAAGGTGACTCTTGCATTACTTGTGGTGATCAAGAGGAAGAAGCAATGGACAATGTGGGTCCATTTGGCAGTGAACTAATAATACCTCTAATTGCAGTTAAAAGCTATGAAGACACATTCAATGAAAAAGAGGTTTGTACATTTGAAAGTGACTTTCAAAAAAATTTAAGCCCATTGTATGATGAAGTTTTAAAAGAGGATCAGATAATGTTTTGCAAAGATTTTCCCCAGAATGAATTTCAGGTATCTTCAGATGCACTTGATGTTGAGCAAAAGGTACTTTTAGATAAACAAAGTGACGTGTCAAGTTATGGAACAAGTGACTGTGTTGGTTATTTTTCATTCTCTTATGATCCTGGGCCTCTTTTTGATGATGACAAAAGTGATGAGTATGACTATAATAATGAAAATGTGGAAACTTGTTTACTCAACTATGAGCAAATTTCAGATTTAATAACTCTTGAATATCAGAGATATACACATCCGGGTGATTCTGAGGTTTTGTGTCCAGCCTACATTTGTTTTAATAGTGAAATATTTTTGTGCAATGATTCATATGATTCTCAGTGCCTTTCTCAAGTTGATGGTGAAACTTTTGAAGTTGACCAAATGCATGTGTCTGTCCAAAAGGAGGTATGTGATTTTGAAATTTCTAACACGTGTGGAGAAGATATTTGTCTGCATACCAAGGATGATAATGTTCCAAATTTGATTGGTTCATATATGCTTAATATTGAAGATTTGAGTCATAGGGGTATCAAAGAAGTACAAAGGGTTTCAGATTTGCTTGTTTCAGACAATGTTGGTCTAACAGGATTTTTTGTTTCTCAAGAGAGGCACTTTGATTGTGAAATTTTAATACAGCTCAGAGAATTCTTTATAATGCATGACAGTGAGAAAGATAATAAAGAATGTTGTATTTCATATGCATGCATCTTGAATGTTGAAAATAATAGGGGTTTGTCCCAAGATGTCGAAGAATTTGAACTATAGGATGGTGTAGGGATTTTGGGCCAAACCAAGCATGATGATACTCTAAGAACTTGCAATAACAGTGATAGGAAAGATTGCATGAGTATCTTCAGAAAGAATTTGATGAACTCAACACAAAACCAGGTGTATGACAAGGGAAAACCTGGTTTGAGTTTCAAATTGTAACAACTCAGAAAAGGTGAAATTGAAACACAGAGGATTGAGGGTTGCTAGTGCTTGGACAAATTTTATGTATCCTCTCTAAATTTCTTTTCCATGCACAGTAGTTTAGGGTTCTGGTTCATTTCCATTTTGCATTCACCTCCATCTTGCATTCATTTTGCATTCATTCCATCTGTCTCTTGTCCATTTCCAGTTTTCTCATTTTGTGTCTGGTCTGCTCACCCAAAGATTTTGGATCCTTGCAATGATCTTACTATCATTCATCCCCAGACAGAGCCACTGTTAGAACTATAAAATTTTGAAAATTTTATAGTCAATTGTATTCATGAGTTTCCAAAATGAAATCCTCATCATAAGCATAAAATCCCTTCCTTGTATTGCTTTGCATATATTCTATCATGTGATCCATTTGAAATCCATCTAGTCTCTGGTTTTTCATTATATTATCCATATCAGCATGACAAAGTGAATGTCTCCCTGACCCATGTATTTTTTACTAATTCTTGTTGCAGGCTATCAGTAGGACATATCTTGTGTTTCGGTGACAAAAAAGACATCTATCGGCATAAGAATCATATTCCAGTGAAGGTCATAGCGAAATATTAATGTCTTGTTGAAAGGCATTTGAAAGGCTCTATCAGAAAAGGTTTTTGTTTTCGGTGACATATCATAACGGTATCTTATAGTCTCACCGACAGTGTGCAAAATGATCATATCAGCGAGAGTTGTGTTTTCGATATAGGGTCATGGCAAGGTGTATATGTCTCCCCAATGGGCAGCTGAGTGGCATATCAGTAAGAGTTAGTGATATCGACATGAGGTTTTGACGAGTGACCTTCGGTCTCACCGATGGAGCGCAGGGGGACTTTGTCAGCGAGAGTTTGCTATTGTCTCGGCGACTCAGGAGATAAAGGAACTTTCAGTGTAACAAAATGCCCTACAAGATGTCTTGCCGAGGGTTGGAGGCTATAGCAATATACATGAGGCAGATTGGCTCATCAGTGAGATGCAACATATGCCACAGTGATAGTAAATCAAGTGGATCAAATATGCTTATCGGCTGGAGTATAAATTTGTCACAGCGACTCGATATAAAGGGAGACTTTCGGGGAAACATAATGATGTCTATTTAGGGTCCCCTAAGAGCGATATGTCACGACGACATACTTTATCACTGGAGATTTGTCAGTATGAAAATAGTGTTTTCTTGGCAAACAGAAGTCATCACGAGGGCTTTCGGTATGACTCAAAGTATTCTATGTGAGGCCTCACCGATATCGGAATCTCACAGCGATAGTAAACGAAACAAGGGGTTCTTTTCGATAAGACATTTTCTTGTGTCTCGGCAACTGAAATAAATGTAACACATGTCTCCTCTCAGTATGACAAAAGGTTTTTGTTGTGATATCTCATCGATGGCGGAGGGTCTTGGTGAAACACAATGGAGACATGAGGCTACTTCTTCACTTCGGCATAGCGAACAGTTGGTGACGGTGAAAGCAATTAACACAAAACATAGAGAATTGGGGAAGATCAGCGATATATTGCCTTCGGCATGCCTATGGGGAAGTCTTGGTGATTGGATGGTGAATAAAAGTAGTGTTCAAACACTATGGGCTAACATATGAAGATTTCTCAATACTATTAGATGCCGACATGATTTTGAGCCCAAATTATGTGGAGCACCAACATGGATTTTCAATATGTTTTATTTTCCTGATGCTTATATATAAATGGGCTCTCTTGAATGTAATTAATGATCAAATTTTAGATTAGAAGCAGTAGATTAGGAATGGCTACATTAGAATAGCTTTCTCTTATCAGAGACTATGTGCATGTTTTCAAATGGCGATTCCAATGAAATTTAGCTGGTGTGGCCGGTTATTTCTGGTGTCAATTTTATGTTGAACTTATTGAAAAGTATTGTTGAAGCTGTCTCCAATTTGATTCTTTCTAGTTGATTAAATTGACATAACAAGTTTAATTTTAGTTTGTCAATGCACATTTGATGTATTTGTGTGATTAATCAATTGGTTCTCTCAAGTAGAGATTAAATCCTTTTCATTGATCATAGTAATCAAGGAGATTCATCTAGATTCTTAAAGTAGAGCTTAGTAATCATAATCCTACATTGTTTATACAAGTTATGAACAAATCATATGCCTACAATTTGATTTTCTACCAGAATAAGTTGCTCTCTTATGTTTCATTTGACTCTGCATACCCAACAATGAACTGGCCTCTGCATTTCATCATTTTGAATTTACTTAATCTCTTTACATCTGTTAATTAAGCATTTTAGGATTTAGATTAGAAGATTGCTATCAAGTTTGACTTCATTTGTTCACTGTCATTTTCCATTGTGGACAAAGCATTTCAGAAGGATAATCACAAGATAAGTCTGCTCAATTCAAAAGGTACACCCACCTAGGTCTAGCAGCACCTGAAGTGTAGAAGGTTGAGCTCTCTTGACCTTGTCTGTTACCCTAAAGCATATCAAGAGATTGGCAGCCTCTTGAGGCATTCCGCCTGCATTTTTGAGAGCTAACAGGATGCATCTACATATGCCTAGATAAACAAGATGATTTGGTGTTTGATTCAAGGATTTTGATTTGTCTCAAGTATTTTGATTCATGGATTTTTCAAAAAGTCTAGCATGAAGGATGATTTCAAGATTTTCAATAGTTGTTGGAGATATGACTTTGGTTTGATGTTTGAATAATGGATGAAGGTTTTGATTTGATCCTATGTACCTAAAAAGGCTCTTGTTTACAAGACCTTGATTTTGAAGAACATGCTTTACTTTAAACAGGATGCTCAAATTCTTGAAAAATATTTGGATTTTGACAATAATAGAACGAGTACAAATTGGGATTGTTTCTTGAAGCTCTTTTGTAAAAGTTGAAAAGCAATCTTTTAATAAGTAGGAGGTATTTTTCCACAATGTGTCAAATTATGATATTGCTATCAGGATTCAACCGTGTAGTTTCAAGTCAAACTCATTGACCCATGTTTCATGAGTAGTGGTTCAACAAGAACCCATCTCTCATGATATTGAATGGTCCACTTAGCACTCATTGCATCTAGGTGATGCTCACAGGTGAAGCTGGTCCGTCCGGAGGTCACCCATCCCATCTTTGCTCGCTCAGCGCTTAACGGGAGTTTTCCGGTTAAGCCCGCTTGAGTTGTTACCCCATTTGCAAAACCTTCAGCAAGTGTTGTGCCTTATGAACCATTCATAATAGAGCCCCTTTAGCTCATCAATTGATAAGTAGGAGGTATTTTTCCACAGCGTGTCAAATTATGATATTGCTATCAGGATTCAACCGTGTAGTTTCGAGTCAAACTCATTGACCCATGTTTCATGAGTAGTGGTTCAACAAGAACCCATCTCTCATGATATCGAATGGTCCACTTAGCACTCATTGCATCTAGGTGATGCTCACAGAGGTGAATCACTGGTCCATCCCGGGAGGTCACCCATCCCATCTGCTCCAGCTCAAGCGCGCTTAACCAGGGAGTTTTCTCCAAGGTTAAGCCCGCTTGAGTTGTTACCCCATTTGCAAAACCTTCAGCAAGTGTTGTGCCTTATGAACCATTCATAATAGAGCCCCTTTAGCTCATCAATTGATAAGTAGGAGGTATTTTTCCACAGCGTGTCAAATTATGATATTGCTATCAGGATTCAACCGTGTAGTTTCGAGTCAAACTCATTGACCCATGTTTCATGAGTAGTGGTTCAACAAGAACCCATCTCTCATGATATCGAATGGTCCACTTAGCACTCATTGCATCTAGGTGATGCTCACAGAGGTGAAGCACTGGTCCATCCTGGGAGGTCACCCATCCCAGTACTGCTCCAGCTCAAGCGTGCTTAACCAGGGAGTTTTTCTGAATTCGTAGAGCAATCTTTTTCTGAATTCGTAGAGCATTGAGAGATTCTTTTGATGTTCTTTTAGACTAAGATATTTTGACTTTTGTTTCTAGATTTTTATCTTGTGTAAAATCATTTGAGACACATGTGTGGGGTTCAATTGTTCTTAGCTTTTCTTAATGACTTCTTTTTACCACAAACAATTATTGATTAGCTTTTGAAACTAGATGTCTAATGTCTTAACTTCTTCTCATCCCACAAAGTACATTATGTGGAACTTTGATGAAATCAAGTAAAAAGTTACCTATTGTTGACTTTAGTAAGAAAATTGAGATATAAATTCAAATGTTTAGAAACCTCTAAGGATAAAATACCAAGGGAAAGCAATAACACTCATATTTTGTCAAAGATATTTTCCTGCTAAAGGGTTTGAAGTTTGATGATAATGTTGAATGTTTGTTTTTCCAAATGTTTACGAACAAGGAAAGTGTTTTATTTCCAAGAACAAGAACAACCCTATGGATATGAAAGACTATATTTGTTGAATCCCCACTTGGACAAGTCCAGCTACCCCTACTTATAGTGGATGGTTAGATGTTTGACCCCACTGGCTCCCCTCCATGACACTCACTTATACGGGGCAGCCAAGCATCAATACCCATGAAACTCCCATGGCATACTTTCCATCTCTACTAAAAGTTGTAAAAGTGTGGGGCGACTTCATAACAATTGTTCTTGCACCAACAAATAAATCAAGGATTTTGGCATTTTCTAAACAAGGGTTTTAATGTGGGCATTCCATTCGTGGGGGACCTTCCATGCGGTGAGAGACCATTGTTGCCCTTCTCATGAGAATAATTCTTGTGATACTAGCCTTTGTTCAAGTACCTACACTTATATCCCAGGTGGAAGTTGCTTGGATTTAGCGTGTTCCCGGTTGGGTCATTCCCTTGGGTGATTACTTTTTCCCACAAGGCAGACCCTCTAAGATAACACAAAAGTAAGCAAACATATCCGTAGTTTGATCAATATTTGTTTAGAAACAAAGAGAGAACACACGCGATATGTTACACTCACACCCTCAAGATTTGTTCAATTTTAGGATCCAAATGAAATGCGGAGGCAATCACTTTACCCAACTTAAGATCACCAAAAACTCTTTTGATTCTCAATATCATCGTGAGGCACAAGAGAAGTTCATATGTCTTTTCGGTGGTATTACTTTGGGTAAATGATTACAAGAAAAAGAAGCACATGTTAATTTTATCCTTTCAAATCAAGAGTGACTTCTTTTTAAGCACCAAAGGAAATGTAAGATTTTGATTGTTCAATTGTTAACCTTTAAATCTAGTAATTTTGTCTAAAGTTCTTTTTAAGCCCTTTGTTGTAAAAATTGAAAGCTTTTGTAGTGTTATTTTTAGAGTCCAAAAGAAATTTGGTGTGTCCCAAGAGCATGAAAGATAACAAATCATAAAGAGAGATTATGAATTCTCCAAAAGTTTTAATAAAACACTAAAGTGTTTAGAAACACTTGATGTAATGATAGAATGATGCCATAATGCCACTTTCAACCTTGTTTTCTTCCTTCTTGATTAGACCAACCTACAAAAACTTATTAGAATTGAAAAAAATAGGTTAGAAAACTAATTAGCAACCTAAAATAACCAAAATAAAAAGCACATGTCGAAATTGAGTTATCTTAAACTTTTTACTTCACTCCAGTGGTGCAGTCTGCACAGGTGGCACAGTTTGAGGAAGTCAGTAGTGTTGTATAGCATCACTTGTTAGACATCAATGCTCTGTAGTAAGACCAGAGATTGATTACAGTGGAGTTTTGATCAGTAGCACTTTTTGGAGTTTGAAAATTCCAGCGATCAAAAACTGACCCAATGGTGGAGTTAAGAAATTTGAATTTTGGGAAGGAAAGACCGACCAGCATAGTTTGTAGTTTGAAGTATCGTTGTATGGTGCCAGTGGACTGATAGTGGTGTTGTATGGCACTTCTGAACTAATAGAAATGCAATTTCCTATAGACACAAAAAATAGAGAAAAAGGCACAAAATTTTGTTAAAAAATGTGATTTAAACTTGAGATTAGCCCTCCTTCTAGTGCCAAATGTAGAACCCAAATCCTAATACCTACAAAACACAAGAAACAATCACATCATTAGATCCAATGCAAGTAAGAATCAATATTACCCATGAAATCCATTAACAATGCTCAAAATAGTAAACAAAATTGAAGAACACAATGAGAAAGCAATGAAATCCTAATTGAGCAAGAAAAATCTTTATCCCATGTGAGAATTGGTGCCAATTTGATGTGAAAATTGGCCCTTTCCCAACTCCTATGATGCAATTTTTATGAGTGATGAAGGTTGATCCACTTTGTTGAAGATTCACTTGAGCTCCATGATGAAAAATCTACATAACCTAGCTAAGACATTGATAAAATTGATGAAAATAGATATGCTTGAGGATAAAATTGAGTATAGTAAACCTACTCAAATTGTGGATGATCAAAATGAGGAGAGAAACTTCTTATTTATAGAAAGACAAGATGGAGAAATGCAAAATGGGGTGAATGTGGGATCATTCAACACCCAATGGGCAAGTGCCACTTGTCAAGATGTGAATTGGAAAAGGATGTGCACATTTTGATTAATGTGCCCATAAATGCAATTAGGTGGAATTTGAAAATAGTGAAATGACATGTAAGAGGGAAAAAGGAATGACTTAAATGCCACTTGGATCAATGCATAAGGACATGTAAGAAGGAATGAATGTCTTGTTGGAAGGACAAATCCACTTGGAGAGATTTCAAATTTGGAAGAATATTCCTCTAAAGATGCCAAGTTGAGAGAAAATAGAGATTTAATAAATGAATTAAATGTATTTTCATGTGCAAGTGGAAAAAACTAGAGGATGGGACATGGATTAAGATTAGATTTAATCAGAATTTGATTAAATAAGAGGAGGTTAGGTGATTTAACAATTTTGACTTAGATTTTCGGATTTAAATAAATCAAAGTTGAGAGGAAAATGATTTAGACTTAGTTAAATAAAGATTTTGATTTATTTAACTAAAGGGGATGATTGTTAGATTAAATACAATAACATTTAATTTATTTAATTTAATAAGATAGCTTTAGAGATTTAATTAGATAAAATGAATTATTTAATTAAATAGAGACCTAGGGATTAAATCAGATTGATTAATTTAATTAACAAAAGAGAAATACTTAATCAGATAAATAATGATTTATTTAATTAAGAGATGAAGAGTGATGATAAGCTTAAGAAGGTGATTCAGGTTGAAATGGTGTTAGCAATCAGGATCAAGCGTGTAATGTCAATTAGTAAATTTTACGTGTCTATAGTTACTATTGGTTGTATATGTCAAGGATATTGAGAAAATTGTAATAAAGATATGGTGTAGGTGTTTTGTGGTTGCTCTGGGTTTTGGTCTGATTTTTCTCCTATGGTTGTGTGGTTCAGATATGTTGTTCATGGTTTTTAGAAGGTGCTATATTCAGATTTTTTGTTGCTGGTTCATTATACAGTGCAAACCACTTCTACTCCCATAGCATTAAATTGGAAGAGGCCCATTGCTAAGTCACTAGAGTCGACTCCCCCTGTTGTTGCTCAATCTTCTCCTCTTACTCCCATTCAATAGCATGTCCCTCCATTGGAAATGACTCTAGTGGAAACTCCTATGGATTTTCAGGAATCTTTTGTCCCTTTGCAGCTTTCAGCCTCTAGCTTGAAGAGTTGCAGAAACTACTTTGCATGTGAGTGCAAGTGTTGGTGAAAGGAACTAGCAGTTGAGCAGGCCTCTTTGTAAAAGAAGGAAGAGGGGATGACCACCCCTGTATCAGGGCCTCATGTTGCATCCTCCTCTCTCCTCCCCTTTGCTTCCATTCAATCTAGTTGAATCCCACTTTTGGCTCTCATTGTGAGTGTGAATGCACCTGACCCCAAAAAGGTGCAGGTGTTCATCGCTCCTTCGGTTGAACTGCCCTTATTGATGTCCCTCCCATACATCCCACCATTCCCTAAACCCATGGACATGTTGAATACCTCGATGGTGTCCACTACGGTTTTCTCCTCCTTTTCCTCCATGCCCCTTCCCTCATCTGTGGGGAGTTCACATCCCATGAAAAATCCAAAGGTAGAGCTTGCCCCTTCTAGCAATGGAGGGCATAAGAGGATCCTACCTTCTTTGAAGGGTGGTCCTATGCTAGCTCATTCTATCTTAGTGATGGAACAAGTCTCAGCTTCTCTTGAGTTTTTCACCCCTCTCAAGTCACTCAGTGAGCCAAGTGGTGAATCTTAGGTGCAACCCTCTTCGTCCATTGAGGTATGACATGGCACTCTAGTAAAGTGCATGTTTAACTCTCTGGATGAAGTTTCAGCCTTATCAGTGATCTTCACAAAGTTTCTAACCATAGCTCCACAAGAGCCTAGTGGAGAAGACCTCGCAAGGCCTTCTCCCTTAGCCCTTGTTATGGGAGGGTCGAAAGCTCCTCCCCTTAATATTCCACCACTGAAAGCTCATCCTCCTTCCCCTTATAATGATCTATATTGCTAATTAAATGACCTCTTGGTTGATGAGTGTTAGGGGGAGGCCTCTTCCTTATCTTTAGATTAGATGTGTGTGTGTGTGTTGTGATGTGTTCCCTTGTGATTGTGTTATGTGTTCCTAGATGACCCTTGTCACCCTTGTTGGTGCTTGGATACATGAGTGATTGTGTGTCATGAACCTTCTTCTATTTGTATCATCATTCTTCCATGTTTGTGTTTTATTTTTGACAAATTAGTGATGATGCAAACTATTAGGGGCATTTAGGCTTCCCTTCCATGTTGACCCAATTTTTTTATTTTTCCTTTATTTTTCATGCATTATTCCTAATTTGGTGGGAATTGATGATATTTTTCCTTGCACTGCAGTTACCTATTATTTATGATGCATGAGCATCCTTGGGTTGTGGAAATCTCGCATCACCCAAAAATATTTCTTTTCTAGTTTGTCTTTTTTTCAGTTTCTATCCAATTCAAGTTGGTAGATCGGATGATTCTCCATGTTTACTCACTAGAAGTTGTAGATCTATGCTTACATCATGGGAACGTTCATTTTCCCTATTCCAAGATTTGAGCATGATTGGTTTATTTTTTGGAAAGTTATCGCTTCTAGATTATGTGGCATTTTCTTGAACCGACACTGGAATAATGTTCTTATCTAATGGCTAGTTTGATAGCTTGTGGATTGTTTCTGTATCTTACGGATCTTGATGGTGTGATTCAAATTGCTCTATGGGGTGTCCTTGACCTTGATTTAGGTCCACAATTCATTTTATGCAATCACCAAGGAGTAATTCAAATTTGAGGCCGACATATGCACGAACACGGTACATTTTCTTTAATCGGAGATTATAATAATCTTTTGGCCAACACAGATGTTTTTGGATTTGAAAATGTATATAAAGCATTGTAATTGATCATTAGAATCCAGGGGTAATGAAATTAAAGTTAGAGATTAGAGAGATATTTCCTCTATAGGATTTTCACTTGCATTGAGGAGAATGTAAGAAGAGGGTAATTTGAGCATGTTGTAATCAGGCCTACGAGCCGAATCTATAAGCCTGGATGTTGTTGACTATTTGTAATTGAATTTTTTGATAATAAGAATGTTCAAGTCTATTTTTTTTTCATTTTTTGTCTTGATTCCATTGTGTGACTCTTGCTGCATGGTCTAGATTGTTCTCTTTGAGGACCCTCCAACTGTGTTTGCATCAGATGGTATCAGAGTAGGTTGTGAACCTGCAAATCTTAGATGAGAACTAGTTGTGAACCTTGAGTGTGTTGAGATCCTTGTGGTATTCCTTGGGTGAATAGATCTCCAATTTGAGGCAAGATGTAAGTGTGTTCAAAATATCGCCGAGTTGAGGCAGTTGCACCAAGCAGGGGAAGAGATGCCACTGAAAAGGATGAACCCTAGAAGAATGTAGTAGATGATGGAAGAATTCAGAAATGAGATGAGGAATGAGATCTAGAATCTCTTGGGGGGTTTGAGGAGAAACCCTGAGCTGGAGGATGAATCTGAAGAAGTTGTAGAAGAACTTGAGACTGAAGAGGCTGAAGGGACGATAGATGAGAGAGAGGAGAGATTGTTAAGAGCAGTAGCACAAGTAAAAGTCATAGGGAAAAGGTTTCTAACTTCTCTAGTACATTGAATACATAAGATTTGATAGATTGGATAGGAGAGTCAGAAGACTATTTTGAACTCTAGAATATTAGAGATCCGTTGAGGGTTAGGTTGGCACAAACAAAGTTGAAAGGACATGCTACTCTTTGGTGGAAGAAGTTACAAAAGGATAGAGTGGAGAATGGTGAAACAAGAACCACCCAATGGAGGAAGATGGTTGCAAGGCTGAAGGCTAAGTTTATTCTAGAAGACTATGATTTGTAATTGTTTAAAAAGTTGCAAAACTTGAAGCAGAAGGACATGAGTTTGAAAGAGTATACTGAGGAATTCTACAAGATGACAATCAGATCTGGGCATTGAGAGATGACTAGGGAGAAGGTGGAAAGTTATTTAAATGGCCTTAAATTCTACATTTAGGATGAGATGAGTATGTTGAGGATTTCCACAATTGAAGATGCCTACCAATATTCTCTTAAGGAAAAAGATAAAGTGAAGAAAAGACATCAGAATAATCCTAGAGGGAAAGAAAAGTAGATAAGCAGCAATAGGGAGAAGCAAACAAGTAAAGAAGAATCAAGATCTAAGTGGAGTAACAAATTAGATCAGAGGGTACAAAGGAGAGGAAATGGTAGTAGGGAGTTCTTGGGAAAATGTTTCAAGTGTGGAGAAATTGGATATCAATCTTTTGAGTGTCTTGAGGGATCAAGTAAAGGAACTGGTAAAAAGAATTATATGGCACATGAAGAACAGGTAAAGAGCAGGGAAAATCCTTTATACTTAGGAGATCTTGATGAGGCAAAGCAGGGAAGAGGTTGACACTTCATAGAGGAAGAATCTTTTCTAGATTGTGTGCAAATCAAGAGGTAAGTGCTATAAGGTTATTGTGGATACTAGAAGTATTCATAACTTGGTATCTAAGGAGATGGTGGAGAAACTTGGCTTGAAGAGGATTCCACATCCTTATCCTTATAGGATAAGATGGTTACAAGATGATCATGTAAAGGAGGTGAAAGAACAATGTTGGTGAACTTTAATATTGGCCTCTTAAGAGATGAAGTTTTGTGTGATGTTTTGTCTATGAGTGCTTGTCATGTTTTGTTGGGTAGACCCTAGTAGTTTGATAGAGGAGCTATATATGATTGTAGAAGGAATATGATTACTATAGAGAAGAATGGATAGAAGTTTTCTTTGGATTCCTTGAAGAGTAAGCAAGAGGAAGTGAGGAACTTGAGTCTTGTGAAGAGTTGCAATGCTAAGAAGCAAGATGTAGAGGATGTACTGAAGGATGGTGTGGATTTGGAGAAGAACCATGTGGGTAAATTTGAAGGTGAGATGGAGTTAAAAGAAGGTAAAGACAAAGTTATGCAGCAGAAGATTGTGGTTGCAGATAAAGTTATAGATAAGATGAAGTCTTGTAGAAGAGGAAGATTAGATGGGTGAAAGAAGGTAAGTGGTGGTAAGTGTTACTTACTACCTTGTGTAGGTATGAGGCAGGGAAAGGAATGTAAAGAGAGGAAGAAGTTGGAGGATCTAACAGAGGAAAGAAGAGATGTTAGAAGGAAGAGAAGTACAAACTGAGAAGACATTTGGATCAAGAATGGGAATGGGATCTATATCCCAAACCCAGTCCATTGTTCATAAGTTCCTCTCATGGAACATCTTTTCTCACTAGGGGTGTCTGATGTAGGAGCATCCTTGGGTCATGGAAATCTTGCATCACCCAAAAATATTTTCTTTCCAGTTTGTCTTTGTTTAAGTTTTTGTTCAGTTCAAGTTGGTAGATCTAGTAATTCTCCATGTTTACTCACTAGACCTTGCAGATCTATCCTTACATCATGGGAATGTTCATTTTCCTTATTCCAAGATTTGAGGGTGATTGGTTTATTTTCCAGCAAGTTATCACTTCTAGATTATGTGGCAGTTTCTTGAACCGACATCGAAATAATGTGCTTATCTAATAGCTAGTTTGATCACTTGTGGATATTTTTCATATCTTGTGGATCTTGATGGTGTGATTTGAATTTCTCTATTGGGTGTCCCCAACCTTGATTTACGTCCACACTTCATTTTATGCAATCACTAAGGAGTAATTCAAATTTTAGGCCGACATATGCATGCACACATTACATTTTATTTAATCAGAGATTGTAATAATCTTTGGGCTGACACAGATGTTTCTGGATCTAGGGGTGATATAAAGCATTGTAATTGATCATTAGAAGGCAGTGGTAGTGAAAGTAATGTTAGAGATTAGAGAGAAAGATTTCCTCTATAGGATTTTCACTCACATTGAGGAGCATGTAAAAAGAGGGTAATTTGAGCATGTTGTAATCAGGCCTGTGAGCTGAATCTGTAAGCCCCGATGTTGTCAGTTGTTTGTAATCAAATTTTCTAATAATAAGAATACTCGAGTCTAATTTTTTTTCATTTTATATTTTGCTTCCATTATGTGACTCTTGCTGCATGGTCCATATTATTCTCTTTGAGGACCCTCTAACCATGTCTGCATCAATTTATATAAGCATGAGTAGATCTAACCTCATGAAGCTAGATCCACTTGTGTCCTCTATTTATTTCTCTTTCGCTCTTTTCTTATTTTTCTCTCTTCTTTTCTTGAGTTTTCCCTCTCATGTGTGACAACTCCATTTCTAAGACACTTCGATTTTTAGGAAATGCATTCACTACCAACAAATCCTTTCTTGAGAATCTTTGCAAACCTTTTTTAAGAATCACATTTTCGACTTGGACTCCTAATAGAATGTGTTTCCTTCATCATGGGTTCACAAAGAAAGAACTTGAGAAATTTCCTCCAAGGTGGGAGAAAATTTGGTCTTCCCCTCACAATGGGGCATTTTCTTCCTTTCGAATTCCTTGATGAAGTGAACACCTTTCGAAAGAATTCCTTGATGATGGATCAATTTGAGAAAAAAATGTCTATGTTATACTTCCAAATAATGCGTCCCTTGAGTGGACCCCTCTTTACGTCGAGTTCTTGAGGGATCCCTTTGAAAGCCTTCCAATTTGTTGATGGTTTTGTGACTATCCGCTTGATTTCCTATGTGGCTGCTTTGTTTATGGACATGCTTTATTTGTGGGTAAACATATCACTTTGTAGGTGCACCTGTAAAGCCACTTTCTGATCTAACTCTACAGAATCTCAATCTTTGGATTTCGTCCATGTGAGAGATCTTGAGAGACGCCTTCTTACAGGTCTATGGACCTATGAGGTGCTTACTTCATTGAGCTTCTCACTGTGAAAGATCTTGGGGGATGCCTCCTTGTAGGTCTGTAGGCCTGTGAGGTGCTTACTTCATGAGGTTTCCTTCATGTGAGAGATCTTGGGGGTTTCCTCCTTGCAGGTTTGTGAGCCTATGAGATGCTTTCATTCTGTAGGATTTTTCCACCGTGGGTCCGAGGGCCTTCAATGTGCTTTGTGCAACTTCATATTTTTATGGGGATATGGAGTCTTCTTTTCAAAACTCCTTAGGGAGAGTACTTATGGAGTCCTTTATCTGTTCTATGCTTTTGAGCTCACTAGATTGTGGTCTGCTTCCTCAATGGTTCATGTATAAATTTCTAACCCTAGTAACTCTCCAATCTACTTTACCAAATCACTCATCAGTACTCGTGCTTGCTAAAGTGGGGGAAAATGTATAGGAGTGAATTTGCACCCCTTACACAAATTCCCCTTTCACACACCCTCACCTTAGAAATCAAATCTAAAGGAAAAATTTGACATCACCCAGCTTCCTTCCTTCCACTTGGCATCTTTCTTTTGTGTTAGTGAGAGAATATTTGTTGGGGAGCATGCACAACATGTGGATGTCTATGTGGAACACTACCATCCTTAACAAAATCCTACATTTGAAGTTGGTAGAGGCATTACACCCCCGATTGGGGACAAATTGTAGCATCCCTCTTCAACCAACCGACCCTAAAAATAGTAGATTCTTCCCATCCCACCTTCAAAAACATCCATTCTCATCTCATTTCACTCTCTAAGCAATAGATTTACATTATCTTAGCATTTTTTCCACTTCACTTCACTCTCAAGTAGCATTCCAACACTCCATTAGAATAGCATTTAAAGCTTCATCAATTCCACATTGCAAGTGTGAAGCAAGCCATAGAATTGTGGGCTTGGAGTCTTGCGAGACCTCCCTTCATCATAGTTGCAGCTATAGTGACCTTGCCAAGTCCATAACTCTTCCATTGGCTAGTGAGCTTTTGGGTGGAGGTGGTAACGTTTCACTCCTCTCCTATATGATTTGATAGAAGTAGCATAATATTTTTTGTAGTGTTTTTGGTTTCTCTTTTTTCCTTTATAAAATATTCTACTTCATTTCTTTTTGGCTGTTCATGGAGGTGGAAACACCAAAATGGGGGTCTGAATGAGGTAGGCCCCTATAAAGATCCAACAATTTTCCCTCTTTCTTGTATGTAGGTGAACACACGTGTGGAGCTAGCTAGCGAATATGCACTTTTGTGAGATTAACTTCATCACCCTAGCTTTCATTTATTTGCTTTATCATCTTCATCTCTATTTCTCATACTTTATCATTCTATTTTTCTCATCAAAACCAACTAGCTAGGTTGTCAGTTAGTTTCTAAGCAGTTTGTATTGTGTTTACTATTTTATGATCGTATGAATTCCAGCACACCCAAGATACGCTAGCATGTCACGCTATCATCCCAGAACTATGCTTCCATCCTCAGATAGAGAGTTGTTTGAGACATAGTACTAACTCCAAAAACCAGTTTATCTAGCCAAAACCTAAGTTTAGGGTCTATAGAGTGATAGAAGTACGTTATAGTTCTCATCATTCTTGATCCTTATCCCAAGACATCTTTTTGAGTGAGGTAAGTTAGCTAGCCCTTCGCTCTCAGCTCTCCTTGACCTGAAGCCTTTATGTGGTTGGTCCCCCTCTCTTACAAATAGATGCATTACATGTATATCAAGATGCCATAGCTTGGAGCTATGAAGACTTGAAAACTTATGGTACTTCAATTATTACACATACAATCCCTCTAAATCTAGATGCAAAGCCACTTAGGCAAAGATAAAGGCCCATTAATGCACTATTGGAGCCCATTATTTAGAAAGAGGTAAAAAAATTATTTTTTTCTCGTATCATTTTTCCAATCATACATTCAACATGGGTGGCTAATTTGGTTTCGGTTTGCAAGAAGAATGCTGAGATAAGGTTGTGTCAGGATTTTAGAAACATTAACCGTGCTTCCAAAAATAATAACTATCTTGTACCCTCATTAGATGAAGTTTTACAGATTGTGAATGGGTAACAAATGATATCCTTTATGGATGGTTACTTTGATTACAACCAAGTTATGTTGCAATATGAGGATAGGCACAAAATTTACTTTACAACTAAATGGGGTACATTTGAATACAAAATAACTTCATTCAGGCTAATCAATGCAAGAGCCACTTTCCAAAGGGATGTGGACATTTCCTTCAAAGATATCTATATGGATGACTTGATTGATTTCTCTAAGAATAGGGGAGATCATATTTCATATCTATGCAAGGTATTCCAAAGATGTAGAGAATTTGGTATCTCCCTCAATCCCAAGAAATGTATATTTGGAGTGACAAAAGGAAATCTCTTAGGTCATGTAATCTCTAAACATGGCATTTCTATTGACCTTGACTGAATCTAGGAAATTTTGAGGGTACAAACCCCTGCTAACAAAAAGGAGATGAAGTCTTTCTTTGGGAAGATCAATTTTGTTCAAAAATTCATCATGGAATTCACAAAAATAGTCAAGACATTGAATTTGATACTAAAGCAAGATGTGAAGGTAGAGTGGAATGCTAAAGCAAAGTAGACATGTGACAAAATAAAGAGGGCCATAGCTGCTACTCTAGTGCTGGTAAGTAAAAATTATACAAATCCCTTCTATATATATTCATTTGCATTAGATCATTCTTGTGCTAGCAAGTTGACACAAAAGTTAGATGAAGGAAATGAGCATCTGATAACATTCATGTAAATTCCTCCTAGGGATGCTAATTTGAAATAACCAAATGTAGAAAAGCAAGCTTATATATTCGTTAGGAGAGTTAAGAAATTTAGGCATTACATTTTAAGGAACAAATGTTGGAAAAATGAAGAAGAAAATATCATTTCATTACTTTTTGTTTGTCATTGATGTCACCATGATATATGAGTTGCAATTGCAAGATCAAGTCTAAAGTTACTCTGATATTCTAGCCTGGTATCTGAACTGGTATTTTGCTTAAATCCTCTAGTATTTTGATCCGCATTTTTTTTCGATAATCATTGTTTCTTGTGGTTTTGGGAAATAGCTTGCAGATGTTGGGAGCACATACATTTGAGATTTCATGGTATCCGGTGCTCATACAAAATGTTTTTTTTTTTTTTGGTTTGAAATCTATTCCTTGCTGACTTCTTTGGTGAATTATGTAAAGGTGAAAATAGTTTTGTTATGCGGATATAAGTGCAACCTATTTTAGGTCCATGCCAAATTGTTGAAGCTTGTGGGATATCTTTTTCTAAGCTTGTAGTTGACAAATAGTATTTTTGGTGAATATTAAGTGCACTATTTAGGTTGACCTAATTGATGCTCACGAAGAGATTGGATATATATAATGGATAGTCTTTAAAGAAGGTGTGTGTGATTTGTGTGAAGTTATGAAGCAATGTGAACATGATGAAATGTGCTAAGTCAGTTTATTGAGCTTTATTTGGAACTGAATTTGCACTCATTAGGTGTACTCTATCAGTTCATTTCTTTGGCTAAAATCCATTCAATCATTGTAATTCTATAGGTAGTGAGCCACCCATTTTGTAATATTTTATAATCGGTTATATAATATAGTGAGCTAATACTCACTATGGTTTTTCCTATTTGGGTTTTCCACATAAAAATATTGGTGTTCTCGTGTTCTCTGATCCGATGTTTTGTTAATGCTTTTATTTATTTTTGCTATTATTTGCATTAGAATAATTGGATGGTATCTAATAAAAAAAATTAAGAAGATACTGATTCACCCCCCTCTTAGTATCTTGGATCTTTAACAATTGGTATTAGAGCTTCGTTCCTCTGGTTAAGCCTAATAGCTTGAGGGAGATCCTGAAGATGGAAGAAATGGATGACAAAGGAGAGCTCTAGACTATTCTTGAGGATCTTGATAAAGTTGAAAGAGAAAACAAAGATCTAAAGGAGAATCTTGAGGAAGTGAATGAATGTGTCTAGAAACTTAAGGAGCAATTGAAAAAGTTCAAAGACAGGCATAAGGAAGTTATTAATCAGTTAAAGAAGGAAAATGAAGAGATTACTGGTTTGAAAGTGCAAGTGGAAGAGAAGAAAGGGATTGAAGAGTGTCTGAACAAGTTCGTACAAAGCAAGTCTAAAGATTGCACCAAGCTTGAACAAGAAATTGTGAACCTGAAAGTGGATCTTGAGAAGGAAAAACTCTGTGAAAACAATTTCAGATCTAGCTTAAAAAGGCTTGATGAATTAATTGTAGGACAAAAACCAAGTAAAGATAAAGGTGGTCTGGAAAATGATGTAGGTGAAATTTTTAAGACTGAATAATCAAAAGACTCTAAATAAAGGTAATTAGAAAGAAAATTCGAAGAACCCTACTAGGAGACCTCTATTGAGACAACCTAATGCACAAAGGTACCCTTCTCTTAATGGAACTTGTTTTTTATGCAATGGATTTGGTCACAAGGAAATTGAATGTAGAAGTAGGATGAATCAATTCCCTGATCCTTTCTCTGGTCAATGTTATGCATGCAAAAGAACTAGACATAAAGCAAGTGAATATTGGACCATGATGATGAATCAATTTAATGTAAGAGCAATGAGTTAGTCTTTCAATGGCTATTTCTATACCTACAACAAGTATGGACATAAAGCTAACTAGTGCAGAACAAGAGTCAATGGAAATCAATCTAATCAAAGGAATATTGTCTGCTATAACTCCAAAAAACTGGGACATGTTTCAAGAGTCTGCAGCAGCAAGAAGAGCAAGGAAACCAATCCTGTAGAAAAGAATGAATCTATGAAGAAGGTTGAAAAATATGAGATTAAGCAAGAGATGAGAAATATTTGGAGAAAGAAATAAGAACCAGAGACAACTGATGAGTTTGCGCCCTCATCTGGTACAAATTATTTATTCAATAACTAGACCTAGCAAGGTTGTAGGGGGGAGCTTTATCAGAAAATTATAAGAACTCCCTGAATAAATGGTATGTCAAAGGCTAGAATGGGGAAGAAAGGTAAAGATTGAGTTTTCAAAGGTTCTGGAAAAGGAACCAATAGAAAATATGAAGGGATGATTCTTTGTGGAGAAAATTAGGGTTTGTCTATGTGAAAGAAAAGGGTTTCTAGTAGCTTTTTGGAGTCCGCCGCAATAAATGCAAATTAGGGAAAATTGTTATCTTATAAAGAAAATGATCAAGGCATTTTGTTCATTCGAGCATTTGGAGAATTTGAAGAAATTTTGGAGCATTGCTAAAGAAAATTGGAGCTCGAGCTGTGGAAACCCTAGTTACATTTCTGTGTGCAAAAAAAGGTATTTACATCTTCTGAACAGTTATGCTTTCTATTTTGGCTAAGTTGTTTGAATTTAGAACCTGTAAAATGGAAACCCCCGTAGTTATGAAAGCATCAGAAAGGATGAGGCCCTCTTACCAAAATTAGTCTTTGATTTTTTTCGAAGATGATCCCATGGGCACATTTTTGTCAATTCCACACGGTGTAATGCCAACTGAGGATACTAGGATGACAATTCAGGTAAAATTTGAAGAATACAATCATGTAAAGCTAATTGACATCCAACAAGATGAGCTTACTAGCAATGAATTCAGGGTAAAACTTGAGTGTTTGAATGTGGTTGATAAAAGGTTGGATGCCTGGAACAATTTCTCTAATTTCAGATGTGATGACAAATTTGTGAATTTAGTTCTGAGAAGAATCCATGACATTTTTTTGTGGATTGACTGGCCACATCTTATAACGAAGGAAGCGATTAGGTCTATTACTAGGTTATGGGACAAAGCTACAATTCCCTTTTTCAAATCTGTAAAGAATGAGGTTGTAGAAGAACTTACAAGAGCCAAATACAATAAAAGAGCTCTAGCAACAAAAATAGTTACTAATCCCGTAGTAAAGTATGAATCTCTCATGATAGGTAATAAGATATATTTCACAAATAAAGAGAATTCTATATTGACCACAACAATCTATATAGGCTTTGATATGGTGGTGAAAGGTGCATATTATGATCTCTGCGAGCTTCTTCAATTGTGATTGTTAGAGAACATAAAGAAAAAAAAAGGAAAAGAAGTATGCCTTTAAGTTTGGTTCATTGATCATATGTTTATTATTTTACTTCATGAAGAGGCTTCTGGGAAAAAGTAAAGAAGTATTATGGAACCCATCCAGACTAGTGGGCCATCGATTTTTTGATTATTTGCATAGTTTGGGAAATCTGGATGCTCAAGAAAATGCTTTGACAACATTCTTTGTAGTATTTAAAAGAAATATGAATGAAAGGGATAGAATTTTGAGAAAAAACATGGAGAAGTATAAGAATGATATCAAATTTCATGTCTCCACTGATGAATACATGATTGAGGTTGTAGAACCTCAAACTATCTAGATTCAGCCTCTTGGATATGAAATAACAGAAGAAGAAGCTAAAGGTTATGTGCAAATATTGTTGAAGAATCCAAAGGACCCAAATGAACCTAGAATTGGGACATATGCTGAAAAATCTATGGAAATTCATATGGAACAATAGAAACCTAAGATTAGGAAGAAAGTGGAGAAAACACTTAAAGATGTTGGTTTCACTGATGAGGAAATTTCTCTTGGAAGAGCTAGAGAAGCACAACTGGAAGCAAAATCATCTAGTCCAAGGAGATTTAGAAGGAATACCCCTAAAAAATCCTCCACAATCTCTACAACAAAGATTGAAACTAGTATTGTTGATAAGGGAAAAGGTCTTGTTTCCTCTAGACCTACCACAAGATCCAGGAAGAGGAAAGTGACCCCTCTAGTTTCCCCTACAAAGAGAGGAAAGAAAGAAAAGGTAATAAGAGAAAAGAATCTTAGTGTTACTGATGATTAGGACGAAGAAGAAAAAGATCCTGAAGCAAAGCTGGTAAGGAGAAAAAGAGGAGGTTTACCCTCTGGTGAAGGTGCATCAACAGAAGTTGTTGGTTCTAAAAGAGTACACATTGTGTCATCATCTGAAGATGAAGAAGAGCATGATTTTGGTGTACATGTTCACACCAAGAATGAATCAAAGAAGGCTAAGGTAGCTGGTGAGACCTCTGCTAACCAGAAAGATGAACAAGATATTCAGGTAAGTTTTGGCTCCTAGTATAAACTTGAGCCAACTCTTAATGCTTTGTTAACTTTTGAGAACATGCTCCAACCCACAACTAAATTCAATGATAAAGTTGGAGAAGAAGAAAAGAAAACATTGCTTTTGGTTGTTATTCAGTATGTTATTATCTTAGAAGTCAAATGGGATAACATAAAGAAAGATGTTCCTAAAAGCATGTGGGATGATCTAATGAAAAGGAGATTTGAGGTTGTCTTTGAAGAAAATATTAGAAATGCAACATACAATAAGATTGGGTCCTCCTTGACCACTGATAATTTGGAATCTCTAAAGAAGATTTGTGCTGAAATATTTTGGATGAAGAGTAGAGTGAATATGTTGATAACAAGAAATAAGAAATTAACAAAGAAACTGAGAAAAGAAACATCAAAGGTAATCTAGGAAACAACAGAAAATTATGGTATGCTCAAAACCGATGATGATGTTGCTGCTGAAAATGTTGAGGAAAATGTTCCTCTGGGTACAGGTAATGAAGACATTCTTGATAATTTTCATGTTGAAATTAATATTGGTGATGAAGTTAATGAGTAGAATGATGGAGAAGATGATCCTGAGATACATAATGATGCTCCTCCAGAGCATATTGGAGAAATAAAAGGTGAAAAATAGCAAGGTAATGATGAATAAAATGAAGACAATGTTGAAGAGGATGGACAGGGAATTGAAGAAGAAGGTCAAGACAATCTTGAGGAAGATCAAAATAAAGATGAAAAAGATGGAAACAAGGAAGAAAACAATAATGATAATGATAAAGATAAAGATGAAGATGAAGGTGAAAAGAAAGAGGAAGAAGAAGAAGAGGTAGTAGAGGAAGATAAAGAAAAAGAAAAGGGAGAGGGAGAGGAAGAAAAGATAGTTGTAGAATCCTCCAGGAAAAATGAAGAAGAGAAATAGATTGTAAAATCAGTGAAGCATCTTGGTGATTTGTCTTTTGGTGGTGATGTACTAAAAGGTTTCCTATCTAAGCAAATTAGATTCCAAATGATTATTCCCTAGGAACTTTTGAAACTCCCTTTGGTTGAAGGATATGTTGATGTGGAAAAGATGTCTCGAGTACATAAAGTTGTGTTGGGTGATGCTATGAAAGCATCTGGAAGAAAATAAATTTTTGAGACATATCAAAAGGGAATGGAAATGATAGAAGATGCTCTAAAAGCATTATAGGAAGCTATGCTCAGTACATCCATTGATAAATTCCTTGCCCCCATTGAAAATATGAGATTATTGTTAGAATCCTTCAAGGAGTATTCCTCTCGACTTAATGAAAACACAAGACAAGAGATAGAAGAAAACTTGTTGGAGAAAAGACTATTGGATTTACAGGAAAAATGTGCTCTTGCACATTCTTGTGTTGAAAAGAGTCTGGAAGTAGTGAAGGTATGTGAATTTGAGGCAAATGTAGTTCCATCTTATTGCTTAAAGTGGTCGGATGCCAATCAAAATATCAAGATTGTCATGAACTCCATTGAGTCCCAGTTTTCTACTATTTTTGGTACTTATAGTGTATATAAAGATAAAGATAGATCAATCTAGAAGGCCATTGCTGCACACAAAGAAAATTTCTTTGCCTTACAGAAATAGAAATAAGAAATTATTAGAAAATTCAGTCTATTAAGTGATATTGTAAGGATGGAATACACTCTGGTTGGAGAGGCTTTGGCTTGCTCTGGAAGCCTTGAGAAGATAAACCTGATTCTTGATACTCCAGATGGTGCTGAAGAAAATCTGATAGAGTTAGAATCTCTGAACAAGATGTTGACTACAACAAAAGAAGGCTAGGAAAAAGGAAAAATTATTTGGGAAGGTATTCTAAAGGAGCTTCAAGGCTCATCATCTTCCAGTTGATATAGATTTATTTGTTTTCTTTGCTTTAATTTTTTTTAGTTGTTCTTGGCACACACTCTGTCCTTGATGTCAAAGGGGGGGTGAAGTGGTGAAATGTTGTTGTTAGGGGGAGAAATACTATAAATAGAAAATTTTGTATATATTCTTTATGGTTTTGGCACATGTTGCCATCAATGACAAAGGGGGATATTGTTGGAAAAATGAAGAACATCTCATTTTATTACTTTTTTTCTTTTCATTGATGTCACCATGATATATGAGTTGCAACTGCAAGATCAAATCTAAAGTTAGTTTGGTATTCTAGTCCAGTATCTGGACTGCTATTTTGCTTAAATCCTCTGGTATTTTGATCTGCATTTGTTTTCCAATGATCACTGTTGCTTTCGGCTTTGGGAAATGGCTTTTAGATGTTGGGAGCACGTACATTCAAGATTTCACGTATCCAATGCTCGTACATAATTTTTTTTTTGTTTGAAATCTATTCCTAGTCGACTTCTTTGGTGAATTATGTAAAGGTGAAAATAGTTTTGTTATGTGGATATATGTGCAACCTATTTTAGGTCCATGCCGAATTGTTGAAGCGTGTGGGATATCTTTTTCTAAGCTTGTAGTCAAAAAATAGTATTTTTGGTAAATATGAAGTGCATCTAATTAGGTTGATCTAATTTATGCTTGTGAAGAAATTGGATATATATAACTGATAGTTTTTGAAGAAGGTGTGTGTGATTTGCATGATGTTGGGAAACATGATGAAATGTGCTAAGTCCGTTTATTGAGCTTTATTTGGAACTGAATCTACACTCATTAGGTGTACTCTATCAGTTCATTTCTTTGGTTGAAACACATTCAATCGTTGTAATTATATAGGAAGTGAGCCTTTGTTTCTGAATAGTGATTCCTAGCAGTGAGCCACCCATTTTGTAATATTTTATAACTAGTTATATAATATTGTGAGCTAGCACTCACTGTGGTTTTTCCCATTTGGGTTTTCGACATCAAAATACTGGTGTTCTTGTGTTCTCTGATCTGATGTTCTGTTAATCTTTTTATTTATTTCTACCATTGTTTTAATTGGAATAATTGGATGGTATCTAATCAAAAAATTTAAGAAGATACGAATTCACCCCCCTCTCAGTATCTCGGATCTTTAACAACAAAGTATTCACAATCATGCCTGACCCAGTGGTGAAACTCTTATTAATGCAGAGTGAAATGGGTGAAAGGAGAGCTAAGTGGGTCACTGTGTTACAAGAATATGACATTGAGATTCAACCGATGAAATTAGTGAGAGGGAAGGATCTAACAAGGACAATGGCTAAGACAGACCAAAAAATTGTAGCATAGCAGTACCATCTCTAGGATGTTTCACCTGATGAATGGTATGATGACTTGATTTACTACTTATTGAATCAGAAATTCCTTGATCACTTGAATCATTTGCAATGAAGAGTATTACACTTGAAAGCTACATCCTTAAGGGGGTAATTTTGTATAAGAAGAATCATGAGGGGGTATATCTTTGATTCCTTGGAAAAGAGGAGGTCGCCAGAGTTATGGAAGAACTTCATGATAGGTATGGAATGGGTCATGGATCTGGTATGGCCACTACAACTCAAATCATGCATGCTAGATATTATTGGCCAACAATATTTAAGGATACATACAATAATGTGAGGACATATCATATTTTCCAAACCTCTGCTACTAGGGGAAGGAATTGTGCTTTTCCATTATAGCCAGTGATTGAGGTAAGGTTGTTTGCACAATGGGGATTGGATTTTATTGTTCCTATCAACACACCATCTTTAGCTAGACACATGTATGTTTTAACTACTACTAATTACTTTACTAGGTGGACTGAAGCAATTCCTTGCAAGCAATGTATAACAGAGGTAGTGATAAATTTCCTTGAAGCTTGGATTATCAATCAGCTTGGTTTCCCTTTTGCTATTTTATGTGATAATGGACCTGCCTTTGCATCATTAAAATTCTCTCGATGGGCATTTGATCATGGGGTAGTTATTAAGTTTTCATCTAACTATTATCCCTAGGGAAATGGCTTAGTAGAATCCACTAATAAGAACCTACTTACTGTCATTCACAAGTTAATCGATAAAAATGCAAGAGAATAGTACACTCAGTTAAGATTTTCCTTGTGGGAAGACCATACCCAACATAAAACTTCACTAGAGACCTCTCCTTACCATTTGGTTTATGGAATTGAGCCTATATTTCCTATCTAGATGAGAATCCCTAATCTCCAATTTATAAACAAATATTACGAGGAAGGAGAGCATTTAGAGGCCTGCCTAGCTGAATTGTTATAGCTAGAAGAGAAAAGAGATCAAGCATTAGAAAAAATTTCCAAGCATCAGGTTATTGTTAAGAGATGGTTTGATCATAGAGCTAAAGTTAAAGCTTTCAGGATTTCTTAACTAGTTATGTACTAGGATAAAGTGCATGAAAAGAAAGGGGAAAATGGTAAATTCAACAAGCTATGGCTTGTACCTTTCCAAATTTCCAAAATCCTAGGAGATAATGCTTTTCATCTCAAAACCCACATTAGAGAGGACGTCCCATTTCCAATCAATGGGTAATATTTAAATCATTATTTCCTTGCCTAAGATGTTTCAGCTCATCCAGGTAAATAGTTATTTTAGGTGCTTACTTTCTTTTTGGTTTTTTGGCTTGGTTTGATTTTTTTTTTGTTAGTGTGGGTTAATTTTCTTTGCTTTAGTTTTGGTTTTGGGGTCTTGATGCAGGAGCATCCTTGGTTCTTGGAAATCTCGCATCAACCAAAAATATTTTCCTTAAGTTTTTGTTATTGTTCAATTCTAGCTTAGTTCATGTTGGTGGATTCACCATATTTACTCATCAGACCCTGTGGATCTATGTTTTTATTTAGGACATGTTAATTTTCCTTATTCCAAGATTTGAGTGCGATTGGATATTTTTCTGGCAAGTTATCGCTTCCAGATTTTATGACAGTTTCTTGAACTGACACTAAAATAATTTTCAAGCATAACAGCTAGTTTGATCATTCGTGGATCATTCCCATAACTTGCATATCTTAGCGGTGTGATTTTAATTATTCTGTGGAGTGTCCCCAACCTGAATTATAGGTCCACACTTCATCCTATGCATTCACCAAGGAGTAATTCAAATTTGAGGCTGACCTATTCATGCGATAGTTACATTTTCTTTCATTGGAGATTGTAATGATCTTTGGCCGACGTGGATGATTCTAGATCTCTAGATGTGATATAAATCATTGTAATAGATCATTAGAAAGGAGATTTGATTAGATTAGAAAAATATAGGTTTTGATATGTAATATTATAGCTCATATTAAAGAGCATATAGGAATGTTGTATTTTTGAACATGTTATATCAAGCCTATGAGCCAAATCTATAAGCCCGGATGTTGTCGGCCGATTGTAATTGAATTTTTTGTTAATGAGCATGTTTTAATCTACATTTTCCTCCATATTCCATTTTACTTCTATTGTGTTACTCTTGTTGTATGGTCTATATTGTTCTCTTTGAGGACCCTCCTACTATGGCTACACCAGATTGATATCAGAGTGAGATTCGATTCGTGAGAGATCACTAGAATTCATGAGGTCCTATTGAATATTTTTTGTGGGGGGTGGACTGCGGATCCAACCTACAGCTGTAGAGGACTTGTGTAAAGATGGCGGGAAGAAGAAATGTTAGAGGAAATGGAGGGTGTGTAAATGCAAACCCATCTTTAGTGGAGATGTTGAGAGGAATTGTTGCTAGATTAGATGCAGTCGAAATGGCCCAGAGGAGAGGTCGACGAGTTGATGATGTGAGTGATGAAGAAGTAGAAGTACAGGAAGAAAGAGGAAGAGAAGATCAACCTGGCCTAGATCGGGAAGAAGAGAGGTTCATAAGAGCCTTAACTAGAGAAAATACAAAATCACATTTCAATCCACTAGATTATAATGGTAAGTTGGATTCAAAAGAATTGTTTAATTGGATAATAGAGATGGAAAAGTATTTTGATTTTGTAGGTACCATTGAAGATAGTAAGGTGAAATTTTCTTGTACAAAGTTGAAAGCGCATGCATCCCTTTGGTGGGAAAATTTGCAAAAAGATAGACAAAGAAGAGGAAAAGAAAAGATAATATCATAGGATCAGATGGTGAATAAATTAAAGACAAAGTTTATGCATGTTGATTATCATATCAGTTTGTTGCAGAAGTTGCAAAATTTGAAGCAGAAGGAGTCGAGTGTAACAGAATATATTGAGGAGTTCTACAAGTTGAATATCAGATTTGGACATTTAGAGGATGAGATCGAGCAAGTAGCCAAATATGTGAATGGTATGAGGTCATCTATATAGGATGAAATCAGTTTGATCAAGTTACTAAGTGTGGAAGAGGCATACCAGTGTTCCCTAAAGGTAGAAGAGAAGTTGAATAAAAGACATGAAAAAAGATAGAGAGGAAGGGGTGGAAGATTTCAGAGAGGAAGAATTTTTACTGGGGGAGGAAGAGGAAATTTTGTGTATCAGAATAAGGATTGAAACACCCGAAGCCCTATCAGATAGTATGGATTCAAGATGAGCATAAGATATTGGTAAGTGAAAAATGTTTGGTGAAATTCAAGATAGGAAATTATCATGATGAAGTTTTGTGTGATATCATGCCTATGGATGTATGCCATGTTTTGTTGTGAAGGCCTTGGTAGTATGATAGACATGATATTCATGATGGAAAGAAGAACACATATACCATTATTGCTAATGGGATGAAGTAGACTTTGTTGCCATTGGAAGATGTTCCTAAAGTTGAGGTTAGTATGAGTGCTAGGGTTTTTTTAGTTGATGGAAGGAGATTATTGGATGGATTGAGACATGAGAACATGTGTTATACCTTGGTTCCCAAGAAGGCTGAAGACTTGAAGCATGTAGAAGAACAATTGAATGAGATAAAGGAGTTGTTGATAGAGTATGAAGAGATCATTTTAGATAATGTACCTAATGGATTGCCACCTATGAGGAGTATTATTCATTTCATGGATCTGATTCCTAGAGCTAGTTTTCCTAATAAAGCAACACATTGGATGACACCCGCAGAGAATGAGGAGTTGAATAGACAAGTGCAAGAATTGCTAAGGAAGGGTTTGATCAGAGAAAGCTTAAGTCCTTGTGTAGTACCTATTATGTTAGCACCTAAGAAGGATGGAGAATGGAGGATGTGTATAGAATCTAGAGCCATAAACAAAATCATAGTGAAGTATAGATTTCCTTTTCCCCAAATGGATTAAATTATGGATTGTTTGAGTGTAGATAGATAATTTAGAAAGATATATTTGAAGAGTAGATATCACTAGATCAGAATTAGAGAAGGGGATGAATGGAAGACAACATTCAAGAAAAATGAAGGATTGTATGAGTGGTTAGTAATGCCTTTTGGAATAAAAAATGCACTGATTACTTTCATGAGGTTGATGAATGAGGTATTGAAGAAATTCTTAGCTAAGTTTGTGATTTTTTATTTGGATGACATCTTGATTTTCAGTAAGAATAGAGAAGAACAGTTGTATATAAGACAATTTTTGTAGAGGTTGAAAGAACAACAGTTGCTGGCAAACATCAAGAAGTGTAGTTTCATGAAGGAAGAATTGGTATATCTAGGATTTGTGATATCTATGGATGGATTGAAGATGGATCCTAAGAAGGTAAGAGCAATTGTTGAGTGGCCTACACCAGATAGCATTGGAGAGGTAAGATCATTTCATGGATTGGCTAGTTTCTATCGAAAGTTCATTAGGAATTTCAGTTCTTTTTGCAGCCCTATGACAGAATCAATGAGAGGAGATAAGAAGGATTTTAGGTGGACATCTAGATTAGATCAAAGTTTTCAGTTATTGAAACAAAAGGTGACTAAGTAGCCTATGTTGGCTTTACCAAATTTTAGTAAGGTATTTCAAGTAGACTATGATGCAAGTGGAAATGCAATTGGAGCAGTATTGAGTCAAGAAGGAAGACCAGTAGCTTACTTCAATGAGAAATTGAATGATGCTAGGAGAAGATATTCAATGTATGATCAGGAGTTTTATGCCATAGTTCAAGCCTTGAAGAAGTGGAGACATTATTTGTTTCCTAAGGAGTTTGTGTTGTATACGGATCTTCAGGATTTGCAATATTTGAACAGTCAAGGTAAGTTGAACCAGAGACACATGAGATGGGTAGAATTCTTACAGAGTTATACTTTTGTTTTGAAGCATAGGATTGGAAAGTAAAATAGAGTTGTTGATGCTTTGAGTAGGAGAAGGAATTTACTGACAAAGCTGAGAGGTGAGATATTAGGCTTTGAAGAATTGGAGAACTTGTATAAGGAAGACTCAGATTTTACAGAACCTTGGAGAGCTTGTAAAGAACCAGTTTTAGAGGATAGAAGTAAGTGGTTGGATTATTTCATTTAGGAGGATATGTTGTTCAAAGGGAATCAATTGTGTATACCTTAGAGTTTGATGAGGGATAACTTGGTGAAAGAAAAGCATTATGGAGGATTGGTAGAACACTTTGGAATTGATAAGACAGTAGCATTAGTGAATGAGAATTACTTTTGGCCATAGATTCATAAGGATGTTAGTAAATTTGTGTAGAGTTGTAGAGTTTTTGAAGTTGCAAAAGGGAGTAGTCAAAATGTTGGATTGTATAAACCTTTGATACTTCCGGAGAGACCTTGGGAAGATATCAACATGGATTTCATACTTGGTTTACCGAAGAAACAAAGAGGTAATGATTCTATATTTGTGGTGGTGGATATATTTTCTAAGATGGCACATTTCATACCTTTCAAGAAGACAATAGATGTAGTACATGTAGCAGACTTATTTTTTAAGGAATTGGTCAGAATGCATGGATTACCTAGGAGTATTGTTTCAAATAGAGATACAAAGTTTGTTGGTTACTTTGGGAGGACACTTTGGAAAAAGTTAAAGATGGATTTGAATTTAGTTCCACTTTTCACCCACAGACTGATGGAAAAACAGAGGTAGTAAACAAGAACTTGGGGAATTTGCTAAGATGTTTGGTTGGAGAGAAGACCAAAAGTTGGGATTTATTCCTTGCACAAGTCGAGTTTGCTTACAATAATTCAATGAATAGGAGTACTGGAAATACACCTTTTGAGATTGTTGTTGTAATTCATCCTAGAGGAATATCAAAGTTGAGAGACATCAGTATGGAAGATAAGAGGAGTGCAAAAGTAAAAGAATTTGCAGAACATATGAAGAAAGTGCATACTCAAGTGAAGGAGCAATTGGAAGATATGAACCAGAAGTATAAAGAGAAAGCAGATGAAAAGAGGAGACATAAGGAGTTTGAAGTTTGAGATGAAGTGATAGTGTATCTGAGAAAGGAAAGATTCCCAGTTGACACATTCAATAAGCTGAAGATGAGGAAGTTTGGACCGTATAATATTTTTAAGAAATTTGATTCAGGAAATGCCTATGAAGTGGAGTTACCAGATGGCATGGGTATATCACCTATATTCAACATTGTAGATCTACATCAGTATGATGAAGCAGAATTCAATGAAGATAGTAAAGAAAAGTTGGATGATAAGTTTCCTAAACTACAATTAGATGAGATTTAAGAGATTTTGGATATAAAAAATGGATGGAAAACTCATGGAAGATAGTACAAAGAATATCTTGTGAAGTGGAATGGTAGACCAGTGGAGAATTTTTGAATTTCTCAGGCTAAGGTAGACAATTTTGGTTTTCCTTTAGCCCGAGCAAAGTGAGGGACTCACTTTTTAAATAACCCCAGATGTCTGATGCAAGAGCATCCTTGGTTCTTGCAAATCTCACATCAACCAAAATTATTTTCTTTCAATTTTTGTTCTTGTTCAGTTCTTGCTTAGTTCATGTTAGTGGATTCACCATATTTGCTCACTAGACCCTATGGATCTATGTTTTCATTGAGGACATGTTCCTTTTCCTTATTCCAAGATTTGAGCTCTATTGGATCGTTTCCTGGTAAGTTATCACTTCCAAATTTTATGACAGTTTCTTGAACCGACACCTGAATAATTTTTAGGCATAATGGCTAGTTTGATCATTCGTGGATCATCCCTGTAACTTGTGAATCTTGGAGGTGTGATTTTAATTATTCCATGGAGTGTCCCCAACCTAAATTATAGGTCCACACTTCATCCTATGCATTCACCAAGGAGTAATTCAAATTTGAGGCCAACCTATTCATGTGCCCATTACATTTTCTTTCATTGGAGATTGTAACAATATTTGGCCTACGCGGATGATTCTAGATCTCTGGATGTGATATAAATCATCATAATAGATAATTCAAAAGGAGAGTTGATTAGACTAGAAAAATATAGGTTTTTATATATAATATTTCAGCTCGTACTAAGGAGCATATAGGAATGTTGTATTTTTTAGCATGTTATATCAAGCCCGTGAGCCAGATCTATAAGCTCGGATGTTGTTAGCCGATTGTAATTAAGATTTTTGTTAACAAGCATGTTTTAATCTGCATTTTCCTCCATATTCCATGTTGCTTATGTTGTGTTACTCTTGCTACATGGTCCAGATTGTTCTCTTTGAGGACCCTCCTACCGTGGATACACCAGGTCTCCTTGGTCTTTTGGTTGGGAAAGTGTCTTATCTATGCAATCATCATTTATCTGTGACTGCTTTAAGTATATCCTATACAAACTCTAATCATTTTTTCAGATGGGATGGTGGAAGTGCTCTATTTAGTGTCACATGTGTTAAACGATAACGTGGATAAGTGATTGGATTGAGTTAGTTCCTGAATGTGCTCAAATCTTATATTTTACACATATCTCAAGAATCCTGAGGTTGTTGGGGGTTCCTTGTGAGGTCTTGTTAAGTGAAAAATATTATATTTTTGCTTTAGTGCCACTATGATTCTTAGCCCTGAGTGTGAGATTCGTGTCTCACAGGTTGAAATGAAAGAGTAAAAATAAAAAATAGAAAGAAAAAGAAAAGGAAAGAAAATATTGAAAATCAAAAGAGATTTCAACTTATCAGGAGGATCTGAATATCTCTACCAGGGCTATGGACATTTGGCTAGTAGTAGAGCTATGTTTGAGAGAATCATAGTGATAACCTCATCAGGGCTATGAATGCTTGAATAACAGTGAGGCTCTATCAAGGTTTCTTTTAGAGTTAGAATCTTTCATGTAGCTTTACCTAACTGAACTTGGTTTCTGCAGTGACTGGGGGAGGGAAATTAATACATCTGCACAAACTTGGATTTCCAGCACAGGAAGGGCCAGTTCATTTAATGGTTTTGAGCATTTAATTTATCAGTTGACCTAATGTGAGGATTGAAACCAAATATTTTGGGTTCTTGATTCTAGATTGTCATCAAAATGCTCTAGAGAATTTCCCAGTAGAGTCACTATTTGTTGTGCACTTCTCACACACACACACCCCAACAAATAAAGGACCCTCTTTTTCTTTTTTGGTTTTCCAGTTTTTCTTGAGGTCTGACCTCTTCCCCTTAAGGGATAGGTTCCTCTAAATTTTGGGTTCACTTCACTTGATTGAATTAATGCTTTAATTGAACTTTAGGTGTCTCATTTTGCAACATTTCAACCATAGAATCAACCTTGAACTTGGATACTTCATTCAAATTCAACTAAGGCAACAAATTGTGCAAGTTTTGATGAGTTTAATGAAAATCCATCTCAAGTAGATTTTCTCGAAGGTGTGGATTGGTCACAGAAATCCCTCCTAGGTGGATTTTCCCAAGGGATTTAAGTTTCACAGAATCTATTTCCTGGTGGATTCCTCAAGTGTTTGAACATTCACAATAATCCTTTGATGATGGATTTTCTCAAATCCTTCATGACCTTGAATCCCCAAGACTTTTGGTGGTCTTTTCAACACATATATAACTCTGAAAAATGCAGTATTTGCTCATTAATGCTCCCTTGGGCATGATTTAAAGGGTAATTTTCACTTCATTTTCATTATTTATTGATCAATTGTATTTAAAGAGTGTGTGGTCTCACTTGCATTTTAAAGGTTGGTGATTTATGCTTTGGTGTTTAGATTTTCCAGCAAGGGTTTTCTCAAAGTAGGTTTTTTGGGCACTAGTATTTTGGTCTTTTGAGCTTTAAGGTAGTGTTTTTTTGTAACCTATGATAGTTTTAACAAAGTTTTTCTTCCTCTTTGATGATTTAATGTTGTGATTTTGACATTTCTTTCATTTTTTACCACCATTTTATTTTGATTTTTCTTCATCATTCACCTTCGATGCCATCAATGGCAGATTTCTTTTGGTTGATCAATGTATGGTTGTGCCCTCAAAAGTTTATTGTAAATTTTTTTAATCTTTATTTTGAGCTTAAGTGAATTAGGGAATCATTCCAAAACTAGGCTTCTTCAAGTCTTGTGGTTAAGATTATATTGAGGCACATATTTTTTCGACGAGGCTAGGGTTCTAGATTTAAATTGGGTTTATTTCCTAGGAGACATGCTTCCATGCTTAAGAGCTTGATTTATTGATGCCCTAGATGTGTGAATCAAACCTAGTCACCCTTGAACTCTAATTTTATTTTGAGAGGTTGATTGTAATCAGATCATTTACAATAAATTGAACATTAAAATTATTATCTATATTCAAAGTTCAACCCCAATTTATGAGCATGAAATCTCAAAATTGAGTCAACTTATGAGTCAAAGGTTTCCCAAAGTTTGTAATATTTTAAGAGGGCAACATGTGAAACTTTATGAAAATATGTCCTCGATGAAAAATCCTAACCATCTTTTCCTTAATTAAATTCCATCCTCCATGGATTTCTCTAAGTCTTGCATCCTTCACATAATCCATCTGGATGTGGATTCCTCGAAAGTTGTTTAGTCCTTCGTGAACATCCATCGGCCCCAGATTTCCTTGAATCCCTGGTGACTGATAATCCCCAAAGTTGAGAATGCATTTGGTATCTATTGGTTGGGTCTTGAGAATGTTGAATAATGAACCTTCATTGAGTTGAAAGTGTTTGATGACCAAGTTTTGCTTAGGTTATTGATGTTTGCTAAAATTCTCCTATTTGAGATTTCCCTGAGCCTTCAAACTTTCACAAAATCAGCTCAAGGGAAGATTCTCCAAAAAATATATTCATCGCTAAAATCCATTGGAGGCAGATAAACTTGAGGTTTTCTTAAGATGCATTTTCAAGGGTTTTAACTTGGTTTCTTAGGATCATGATGGAGTTTAAGACATGATTTTATAATATATATATAGATATATGCATTTTAATGATCAATTCAATGATGCCATTAAATTATATTAATCAGTCTTCCTTAAAATTGTGGTAATTATGGTCTTTGCTTATTAGATACAAGGTAAATCTAGCAAAGGTGCAGAACCTAAGGCAAAGGCAATTGAGCCAGTCAAAGGGGGACCTCTAACAAGAGTAGAGAAAATGAAGTACAGCTTCAAAGGTATCAAACCAAAATCAAACGTCATTTCTACATGGAACAAGGTTGGAGACACCAATATGGGTCATATTGACTATGATTATTTCAAGAAAAGAATGTTTGGTGACACCCAAACCCGTCTTGACAACATCATAATTCATGCAAGGTTAGCTCAGGCTATTGGATTTCCATCTTCTATACAGTGTCTGGAGCTTGTTATGGAGTTTGTCAAACACTATGATTCTTTTAAAAGCATTATTGTGGGCCCTCAAGGAAGGGTTGTGACAAATTTGATTGAAGAATTCATTGCAAGAACATTTAACATTGGATCTCATCAAAAGCTAGTAAAGATAAATGTGAAGGAGGCAAAGGATTTTTATC
Source organism: Sequoia sempervirens (assembly GCA_007258455.2). Lineage (NCBI taxonomy): Eukaryota > Viridiplantae > Streptophyta > Pinopsida > Cupressales > Cupressaceae > Sequoia > Sequoia sempervirens. The sequence continues at coordinate 51,055,431 of VDFB02256132.1, read as the reverse complement.
CGAAAGACCCTTTTATGAGATTTGGAGACAATGAATGGTGCTTGGATTGAGAAACCAAAGTATCATTACTCCAAACTTCCTAAGCAATTATAGAAAGTTGAATTTAAACATGAGTATAATGACACGATAACTCTTTTAGGAAGGGTCATGGGATTGGATGAGTCCTTCATGTTCAAGGAATGGATGTTCTATGTCATATCACTGATTGTAAAGGGAGTACATTACCATTGGGCTGGCATCATAAGTGACAACTTGGACATGCAATTGAGAAGTGTGCAAGACACCAAGAAATTTACTATGACCTCATATTTGGTATACTTGCTTGCTGCAAATAATAAATACAATGGTCTTAGTAATAAAGGATTCCTTGGAAAAGATAGAATTTGTGATGTGTACCCTTAGTTGTAATTCAATAATTCTAACTATATGAGAGTCAATGATGCTTTTCTAATGTATATTACCAAAATTTTGCAAGATGCTCTTCATATCATAATCTCACTCAATGTTATGGATTTGATCAAAAGGTATGGTTATTGGTTTATCCAATTTCCAAATTTCTCATCCATCAAAGTACATGGATCTCCTCAAGTTCCCTTTAGGCTTCCTAGATATCCTACTGATAAATTGATATTGTTGGAGGTGACAAGAAAACAAGTTGCATTTGACACAGTCTTGAAAAATATGCATAAAACAGGATTTGGAGGAGACTTTCCTCTAAGGATTGGAAGTTTGGAGGCTTTTCCTTTTATTCAAAGTTCTCATCATTCAGAGAAGGAGATGGTCAATTTTCATTTGTATTCACATACACATAGAGGGAATTTTGATCCCTATGGTGTTGCACAAAAAATGGCTAGCAAAGAATTCAAGCATAAAGATCATATTGAGGACTATTGGGCTAACTACAGGGATGAGTTTGAGGTGATCAGGAGAAAATGTTCTAGATTTTCCTTGAGATTGATTAGGCTTCACAAGATAGCCAATGTCCCCAACCAAGTAGATGATGAAGATGACCTTCTACAACACCATGATTACTAGCAATACAAAGATAAGACACTCCCTACTATAAATTGGTCAAAGGAGGAGGTAGTTGATTTGAATTTGCTTACTACCCCTATGTTGAGGTACTCTACCCCAGTGTTGAGGTACTCTAAGTTATGGGTAAAGCATAAAGTTATGGACTTAGAGGAAAATGGCAAAAAATTCACCTATGACTTAATGGGAGACCTTGAATCTCATTCGAGGAAAAAAAAACCACTAAAAATGGTACTACTAAACCTAATGAGGAAGAGGACATAGAAGAAACACAATATGTAATCAAGAGAAGAACTAGAAGTCAAGCAAAAGGAAAATAAGTTAAGAGGAAGCCCATTGCTAAAGTAAGAAATCCTTCAAAAAAGATTGTTGATGAAGGAGATGATGAAGAAAAACCTTCTAAGAAGAGGAGACTTTTCATAGAAGGTGTGTGTGGGAAATGTTAGTATCAAAATAAGATAATAAAAACACACCAATGCAACATTAAACTAAAGAAAACTAAATAAGATTGAAATCAAAGATCAAACAGAGCTTCTTCAGAATCGTTCCATAATCCTCTATCTCCAGTGATTTGCTTGAAGCTGCTGCTCTCAGATTGTGTAAGCAAAGCTTCTTAGAATGGCAACCTACAGAATGAGTATGCAAAGGGAGAGTACTTCTCTATCCTATATGCTGGTGGAGTGAAATGTTGGTATATGGATATGCACAGGGGCTGTGGATTATGAATGCTATTGAAGCTATGATATGAGGATGATAAGCCATGATATGGATTGCTAATATGCTAAGCTATGCTATGCTATGATTCTAAAGGCTATGAATGCTGAAAGGCTGATTGACTATAGTTTTCCTGTATGAAAGCTTCTCCTATTTTTGAAGACCCGACAGTCCTTTTTATAGCTTTTTGCAGGCAAGAGCCTAGCTGGCAAAGATCAATGGCTGTGAGATTGTCTGGTAATTTTGAATGGTGAGAGATTGAGAGGTTGAGAGGAAGATGGAAGATGTTGGGAGGTTGGAGAGAAAAATGGAGGTTTGTCTTCAACCCACGGGAACAAGCTTGCTCAGAAACAGAGAAATTAATTTTCTGTTTTGAAGTTTGTTTTCACGGTTGTTGAAGATAATCCAAATTAAATAAATAAATTTATTTAATTTTATGTGAGTTTGATTTTTGATTTTAGGACTATAGAAGACTTAATTAAATATTTAGAATATTTAATTATGAATAGACTTTAGAGGAATTAATTAAATATTTAGAATATTTAATTGTGAATGGAATTTAGAGGATTTAATTAAATATTTGGAATATTTAATTGTGAATGGAATTTAGAGGATTTTTAGAAGAGAAGAATATTTAATCTTTATTTGAATAAAATATTCAATCCAAGATTATATGATAATTAATATAAATAAATTGTAACGTTTATTTAATTAATTAAGAAATGGATAAGAAAAGTGATTAAATAAACTTATTTATTTAATCGAAATGAAAGAATGAATAATATAAATAAATTATTTAGATTTATTTATACATAGATTGAATTCAGAGATTTGATTAAATATTAAAAATATTTAATTAATTACCAGACTATTGTAATGTGACCATTTTTAGGTGTATACATTTTGCCCCTCTTTGAAGTGATGTGTTTTACGCATTGCTTCAAAGAATTTTGAAATTTTCCCCATATCCTGATTGTCAAATGTTGATAGGTATATGCCCCCTCAGACGATGAATCGATAAGATTTTGATTTTTGCAATTTTTTTTGAATTTTTAGATTTGGTGGAATTTTTCAATTTTTATGATTTTTAAGATGTTGATTCATTGTTTGAAAATGATGATGTGAAGAAATTGACATGAAAATATGTGAGATGAAAAATTGATGACCGAAATTACCCCTGCTATGATAAAATGTGATAAAATGCCCCAATTTTGTCTTTAAATAGGTTTAAAATGTAATTTTCCATGTCATTTTCCCATTTTAACCTAGTAAAAATTGTAATTTTTGAGCTCTGGAGTGAGAAAGATGGCACTTCCTATCCACCAGCACCATTTTGAGCGCATCCAATGACATCAATGGCTGACACACTATGGACCCACGGTATGTACCCCGCTAAACCTTTAGTGTTTGAAATTTTTCCATTTATGGCACATTTATCAACATTTATGTACCTTCATGCTGTCTTTTAGCGCCCTTCAATCTTTTTGTAGCACCCATTAAGTTTTCCTTAGCGCCCATGATTTCATAGCGCCCATGAGGATTTATATAGTGCCCATCATAATTTTTGTAGCGTCCATCATTTCTTAGTGCCCATGATGATTTCTGCAGCGCCCATGATGATTTTTGTAGCATCCATGATTTGATGTGATTTTGTGTGATCGGTTTGTTCCCAAGGTTGTTGGAAAACAAATACTAGCTGATAAATTTTCTTTTAAAGTTGTTAAAAACAAATAGGATTTTGATAAGTTTGCTTCTAAAGTTCTTAAAAACAAACATGATTTTGATAAATTTTCTTTTAAAGTTGTTAAAAACAAATAGGATTTGATAAATTTGCTTTTAAAGTTGTTAAAAACAAACAGGATTTTGATAAATTTTCTTTCCATGATGATGAAAAACAAATTTTTGTTAAGTTTGCTTCTAAAGTTGTTAAAAACAAACAAGATTTTGATAAATTTGCTTTTAAAGTTGTTAAAAACAAACAGGATTGTGATAAATTTATTTTCCATGATGATGAAAAACAAATTGTTGTTGATAAGTTTAGATTTCATTGATTTGTCGTGATGATTTGATATTGATGTTGCTTTGATTTGATGATTCTTCCTATTCAACAGGAGAGATTGGGTGTCTTGCAGTTACGGGAGAAATTCCCAAAAACATGGAGATTGATTCCACAGCTTGTACAGGTGGATAGAGATGTTATTGAGGCATGCAAACTGACCTCATTACTTGAGATGCCTGAGGTGTGTCTCAACAGAGGTTTATTGACAACACTTGCGGAGAGGTGGCACAGTGACACGAACACCTTTCATTTGCTGATAGGAGAGATTACCGTGACTCTAGAGGATGTATACCGTATCTTAAGGATTCCAGTGATGGGCGAGGTAGTGAGATTTGATGGTCGGGAGGCAAGAGGTACTAATGCTTTGAGGCGGATATTCAGAGATGATCATATTATAGGATATTATATCTCATGGGCGACGATGACAGATTCGTATGTGCCTTTACCCTCTGTACTTGCAAGCTTCATTGGAGGTGTTTTGTGCCCCGACCATAGGTCGAAGGGTTTTGCAGTCGAGTGGGATCGTGTACTTGAGAGTATGGTGATGTAGGGTACACATTATGTTTGGGGATCATGCATGCTTGCACATTTATATGATGAACTACACCATATTGTGTATGGTGGAGGTCGGAGTTTAGCCGTTGGTTGTTCACTATTATAGATATGGGCATGGGAGCATTTTACCATTATGCGACCATTGACTCGAGGACGACGGCCTGTCAGTCGACCGTATAGATTTAGATATATTGATGTCATTGCTCAGCCCAGGTTGGGAAAACTGGATCATTGGCAGCATCTTTTGGATGATCTCGATATAGTATGCTTGCAACCCTATGTAGATTGTGAGGCATGGCCAGAGGATGCTAGGAAGATGCCCTATGTTTTTACCGCTAGATATCTAATTAGTCGTACTCCTGGGATTATTGAGAGGTTTCTTCTTGGTCGAGTGTGGCAACAATATGGTTGGCCTCAGGGTATGCCCCATGGTTCTTCTATTTATGTGCGTCAGCAATAGGAGATTGCAGTGTGAGGTCCACATATTGCATATGATGCAGTAGTGGCTGAGTTCACCAGTTTAGGAGTATAGGTGTGGGACTACAGAGTTGATATTCTTGACGAGGGGATGACTCTAGAGTATGGTCAGTATGTGTTGGAGCATCCTGCACCATGATTATTTGATCTTGATGAGCCTGCCACTCTAGTTGCAGAGCAAAGACCACATATAGGGGGACATAGGCGACAGCGAGATGTAGCTTCAGAGGGTGATGACTCTGAGGAGGATGATGATGAGTCAGATGGAGATGGAGATAGCAGTGATGAGGAGAGTGGAGGTGATAGTGGTGGAGGAGGTAGAGGTGGTAGAGGTGGTAGTAGAGGTGGTCCGCGGATGAGACATTTGGCTCCATCGTCTACAGTAGATCCAGTGGTGTTGATTCAGATAACTACCTTGCAAAGTAGAGTGCAAAGCTTACAGGATCAGTTAGCACAGGCACAAGCCTTGGTCACATAGCTACAAGGATAGCTGACTATAGTGATAGATGAGAGAGATACAGCCAGACGATGGGGTGAGCAAGCCATGGCCCTAGCTGACAGTTTGCAAAGAGTAGCAATAGGTACCTTGATTGGTGACATGATGAGAGAGGTGATGAGGGCCACCCGGGAGGTAGAGTTCTATAGGACTAGGTATCATGATGAAGTGCCACCCGAGCGGAGAGTGAGTTATACACAGTCTCGATCTACACATAGTCACTCTCAAGCTACCAGCAGGGGTGTATCTCAGCCATTACCTCTAGGAGGGTCATCAGGAGCAGGTGGAGCAGGTCCATCAGGTACAGGTGGGGCAGGTCCCAGACCAGCAACATTAGAGGATAGCACTTCGTAGTGTTTTTTTTTGCATGATGGTTTATATGTCTTATTGATACTCTATTGAGACATCTATATACACACTGATATGATCCCATTTTGATGATTTTATGTCATGTATAGTTGGCATCTTTTGTACATTTGACATTCATTTTTGAGATATATGATATGCAACGATGATGAATGCATCTATTTTTTATATGCATGATGTTTTATGTGATGGTTTCCCAATGTTATGCTTATGATGTATATGTATGCATGATTTTTAGATATGAAAATGCAAGTGCAATGTTATGATATGATTGCAATCTATTGATGAATGTTTTTATGAAAATGAATGTAAAATGATGAATTCCTATGAATGTTTTGATTATAATGTATGCTTTATTTTTATGATTTTCTTATGCAAATATGTATGTGATGATGTTTTTGTGAATGTCAAAATGTACTCAGTCATTTATTGGAAAATATATGAAACATTTGATACTTTGCCAGGTTTTGAGAAAATGTATTAATGCAAAATGCAAAGTCTAGAATGAATGTGATCTATACTAACCATGCAGGGTATCCGTACAATATTGCCATTCTGAGAGCTTATTTGTGCTTTTTGTGTCATCATAGAGCATTGAAATGTTGAAAGTTAATATAGGCATCAAAGGGTATGTTAGCACCAGTCATTACCTGAGTATTGCTTTCATGATTTTTGATATAGCAAGATAATACAAGCATCTAGGTATAATTGAACCGAGATGACCTGAGTATCACTTGCATAAATGGACAAGAGTTAACCCGTTTCCTATGCAAATTCTAAAATGTCATCAATGATACTTAGTAGAGCATGTCCCGCGACCAATTTGCATAGTACTAATGATTCACTCACAAACAACAGACAAAGAAAAATCATACTCCTTCCTTGCTTTTCTAGTTCAATACATCATTGAATTGCTCCAGAGATATGATAGAAAATCAACCAACAATTCAAATTTTGCTTAAAGTATTCCAAACATTATTCAGATTAAGATCATCCAACTTGGTTATCAACATTGATGTTTGTGTTTTGATTAACATTGTTTTGACCATGTTGTTTGATGTCATTGACATTGAGTAATTGTTTTGGTATTGTGGTTGATTTGATGCGTCAATATATGTTGCATTTTGGCAAACTGTCATTTGTCCATTTGTGATGTTCTAAAAGCTTGATGCCCCTCTCTTGTTTAGTCTGTCTTTTTGCCCCTAGTGTAAACACAATCTAATTGTTAAGGATATGTACAAATTTCATCAAGCCATGATGAAACTCAAGAATTCCCGTTGGATGACATGGATATGATAGATATGTACAAATGATAGATATGGATAGATGATGTCGTTATGTGAATGCAAGACATAATATAATAGATAGAGGAGCCCATTTTGATCACAAGTAGCACCTGTTTGCCAAGTTTTCACCACTTGTTTTTATTGCACTTTTTTAGAACTTTTTCTGATTTTTTTGTATTTTTTAGTTTTGATGATTTTTTTTGTATTTTTTCGAGACTTTTTCTGATTTTTTGTATTTTTTCAATACTTTTAAGATGGAATGTGATGACCAATTGAAGAAACAAGATTCCCCACAATATCAGAGAAGATGCATGACAAAGGATATGGTATGGAAGATTTGGATGAAGTGAATAGGATAAGATGCATGATTTTCAAGAAGATCCTTAACCTTGTCAAGATCAAAGGTGGAAATGTAAAGAATGGGCATAGAAAGGATAATGACCATGAATGATAAGATGGATGAAACTTGTCCCTAAGTGTAGAGTGCAAGAGGAATATGGAAGATAGGATATGGAGGAAGGACTTAAGCATCAAGTTTCACAACCAAATATCCCTCTAATAAACCATGGAAATGGGAATTAGAATCCTAAATGTTGGCAGATTAATGATATGATGGAAGAATCTAAGGACTTATGCAAAGGTTTGGATTCAAGGAGAATGATGGGGGATGAATGTTGGATAATGGATAGGAGGTTGGAAGACCCGTTGATGGATAGATGGAAAGGTTGGAAAGATCAACATTGGCACACACCTTGAAGGCCGGTGGAGTGATGGAGGAAAAATGGATTTGGAAGGTGGTAGGTTATTAGATGGAAAATTGGAGGAAGCTTTTGGATTAACAAATTTGGATGCCAATTTATATTTTATTGCTTTTATGAGAATTTTAGGAATCCACATGACTTTTGATTTTGATATTTGCTTTATGGGCCTTTGTGGCCTTTGAGATTTTTCACTTTGATTTATGAACCTTTGCGGTCTTTGAAATTTTTCTTTTGAATTGATGGGCCTTTGTGGCCTTTTGAATTTCTCTTTTCCTTTGATGGGCCTTTGTGGCCTTCTGAATTTTTCTTTTGATTTTTGGATCAAATTTTCTTTTATTTTTGCATGACTCTTCGAGGAGACATGTTGATCCTTTGATACATGTGGAGTTTTATATTGAAGCTTTTGACATTTGGCATCCAAATTGCTTCCAAAAGAAATGGAAGGAGTGTATTGAGATGAACGATATGGAGGTATGATGGATGAGTTAATGAAGGAAGAATTTTGAAAGTGGATCAAGGATGTGTGCCTTTGTTGTTCTTGAAGAATAGGAGATGGAGAAATGTGGGACCCTAATATGGATGGAAGGGTTGATGAGCTAGGGTTTGGATGATAAGGACCAAGGATAGATATAAAGTTTGATGAACTAGGATAAGGACCTAGGATAGATGGAGTTTTTGATGGACTAGGATAAGGACCTAGGATGGATGGAGAGTTTGATGGACTAGGATACCTAGGTTGAGCATGAGGTGTATAACCAAGGCCATGAGAATATGGATGTGCTTGGATAGAAAGGGGTTCTAGGATACCTTGCTCATGAAGGCCTAAACCTTTCCTTTGTAATTCATAATTTCACACATTCGTTTACCCATGGGATATGCATTGTTTGTGAAACACGATGCGAGTCCATTGTGAGGAGGATATGATATGCATGAAAGGATAGGTGTTGGAAGTAAACCGGAGTGGATAAAGGTGGAGGATCTTAATTTATAGAGGCTGATTGACTATAGTTTTCCTGTATGAAAGCTTCTCCTATTTTTGAAGACCCGACAATCCTTTTTATAGCTTTTTGCAGGCAAGAGCCTGGCTGGCAAAGATCAATGGCTGTCAGATTGTCTAGTAATTTTGAATGGTGAAAGATTGAGAGTTGAGAGGAAGATGGAAGATGTTGGGAGGTTGGAGAGAAGAATGGAGGTTTTTCTTCAACCCACGGGAACAAGCTTGCTCAGAAACAGAGAAATTATTTTTCTGTTTTGAAGTTTGTTTTCACGGTTGTTGAAGATAATCCAAATTAAATAAATAAATTTATTTAATTTTATGTGAGTTTGATTTTTGATTTTAGGACTATAGAAGACTTAATTAAATATTTAGAATATTTAATTATGAATAGACTTTAGAGGAATTAATTAAATATTTAGAATATTTAATTGTGAATGGAATTTAGAGGATTTAATTAAATATTTGGAATATTTAATTGTGGATGGAATTTAGAGGATTTTTAGAAGAGAAGAATATTTAATCTTTATTTGAATAAAATATTCAAGCCAAGATTATATGATAATTAATATAAATAAATCATAACGTTTATTAAATTAATTAAAAAATGGATAAGAAAAGTGATTAAATAAACTTATTTATTTAATTGAAATGAAAGAATGAACAATATAAATAAATTATTTAGATTTATTTATACGTAGATTGAATTCAGAGATTTAATTAAATATTAAAAATATTTAATTAATTACTAGACTATTGTAATGTGACCATTTTTAGGTGTATACAAAAGGAAAAAAGATGGCTAAATCAAAGTCTAAAAAGATGAAGGTGGATGAAGTAGGAACTACTCCTATTAAGGTAGTTGATATAGAAATTTTAGGAGAATCCCCAAGTGTATGTGATGAGAAATTCTCCAAAGCAAAAAAATCTCCCTGCAGATAATGTTGATGAGATGATGAATGAACCTGAAAAGAGCAATGAAGAGGCAGGTACTCATGATATTCTAAAGGAGACATAGAGAGCAACTATAGGAAATAATACTCCTCCTACTTCTCCTTTTCAAAATATGATAGTGCATGAGGATGTTGTGCATGAAGAGGAGGATATCTCCAAGAATCCTAAAGAAGACAAAGAAGATGAAGATGTGCCTACACCCAAAAGTGGGGAATTGAATGATCTAGGCAGCAATTGGATCAAACAATATTTGAATCACAAAGTAAGAATGTAGAATTAGAAGTGACAAAGGAGGTTCCTTCTCATTCTCCTGTAAAGGAGCATGTAAATGTATCTAGTGAAGAGGATAAGCATGGTGAGGGATATAATACAAAAGAAACTAACAAGAATATAGAAGATGTTAAGGATCCCCCCTCTAAAAATCAACAAGAGTAGAATGTTTCCCACAAGCTGAAATATGATGTTCTTGATTGGTTGAAGGAGAGACTCAAACCAAAACCAATCATTGTTGAAAAAGAAGCTACTAATTGGGATAATTTTCTAACCAGCTGGGGCCAACCCAAGGAAAGGAAGAGAGCTAGGATAGTCTCTAATTTTACCAGAGATGAATTCAACAATAGGGTTGTTCAAGTAGCTACTCTTACTAGTGATAAATACAAGGTAGAATCTATTAATTTGGGACCATCTACAAAAGAACAAAAGACAACTTGAAAGAATTTGTGCAAGTAATACTCAAGAGATTGGATAATGAACTGAAGGCCAAGGAGGATTTATAGGGACAATTAAGGGACATACAAAAATATGTTCAACATTTGATTAAACCCTTGCAAGCTTAGTCTAGAGAAGGAACATCATTTTTTGAAGGGTTACTATCCAAGGATGTAATTTCTAAAATAGAAAAGATGAGAAAATCCTTACAAGTTACTCATGGATGGCTCAATGATATTAGTGAGAAGGGAGATGATATGATTGAGAAAATGTTTCACACATATGAGAAGGTTGCATCATTTCTTGAGGATATAACTCAGTTCACAACAGACTGCCAGAGGATTGATGATTCTACTATTGTGGAACTGAAGAAAATCATAGAAACTCCCAAGGAAGAGCTAATCAAAAGGAATATCTTTACATCTAATGATATAGGAAAATTGATGGAATTGATGGAGGTATGAAACTATCGAAAGGAGCTTATGATGAAGAAATTGAAGAAGATATCAAAGATTCAAAGCAAAGTGAAGGAAATATTTGATAGTTGTGTTGCATTCTTGGAGATTGTCACTAGAAGAAGAAAGTTTGGACATAAGAATTTAAATGTTAATCAATTGTAGAAATGGTGGCATGAATTATATTCTCTAGTTGATAATGGGTTGATTATCAAGGATCAACTTGAAGATGCAACTATCTATTTCTCTAACCTGGATAATATCAAGGGTTACAAATTGAATGGAAAAAGGCTTGTTGATGGTCAGAATAGCACAACAATAGTTAAACAGAATATTACTATTTTGTTTCTCCTAAAAGAGAAAGAATAACACATGGATATATTAACTCCTAAGGTCTTTGTAATCGGTTCTCGACTGTGCTGATTTCACTCAAGTGGTTGATGTGAACTATAATGTTCAAGGGGCCTATTGGTGTTGAGCTTCTGGATTGTTCTAAGATCAAACATAAACTTAAACCTACTCTAACTAGGGTTTTTAAAGAAACAAAAAAAGATAGATCAAAGCTTTGGAACTGAAGAGAATAATAATTCATCCAACTTAACCAGACTTGTTACCTTTCAAGGACTTGCTAACTAAAACTTCCAAACAAAATTAACTTGTGATTAACACACAGTTTCATTCATTCATAGTGCTAATTTCAATAGCAAATTGCAAATCACTATTTAAACAAAACATAAAATAAGACTTCATTCCTTGAAAGCTTTTCAAATCAAATGATTAACTGAAGATGAATACCATTCAGGAACACAATATGAAGTAGATTTAAAACTGGTTGCTTCTACTATTAGTGAAACAGATAAACAACATTTACAATTCTGGCACAATCACCAGTGTATAGAAAACCTATATCTTTAGCTTGTTTCCATCTACACTAAGAAAACTTGAAAGATACAATATTGCCTATGCTGAATCTAATTCCTAACTAATAAGACAAAAGAAGCTCCCATTACATAGAAACAGGATGCAGTTCTATCTCCTCTATCTTTCAAAAAATTCCTATTGCTTGAAAATCTCACTCTATCCCTGAAATCTCTCTCTATCTTCTAAAACTCGTACCTCTCCTCTAAAAGAGGCAAAAAATTCCATATATACAAAATGTGCCAAAAAATAAAGTCGGCCCCTATTTTAGGGTTAACAAAATATCAGTTGGTTATAGGAGAGTCGGCCCTCTGATATTTTGGAATGAAGTTAATGTTGCATTCAATGTGCATCCTTGTGTCCATGTTGGTGACAGATCGCCCTCAGGAGAAGCCTTCAGATCTTTTGAAACTATGGCATTTACTTCTAGCCTCCATGTCCATCCTCGAACTTCCTTGAAGGGCTACTTTGAATGCCCTAAAGCATTATCATTAATGTCGATCTCTCTTTGCCAGTAGACACCACAGCTGTCATCGAAACTCGCAACTTCTTTGCTTCCTTTTGGCTTCCTGATGCTCATGATCTTTCTGCAAGTTGACCATCCTTTGGAAGTAGCATCAGGTTTTCCCCCTAGATCTTCACAGATGACATCTCCAGACCCTGAACTGATCCATCGCTTTATTCACAAAGCAGATCCTTTCTGCACACATTCCATTGATCTTCTTCACAAGGGTAGTCAATCAGTCAAACAAACCATAGTTCACTTTTAGTTCCCTCTTATTGGGTGAACACACCCCACATAAGATTCTTGTGCGATCAAAGGTCATTCACACAGAATCGCATGTCGATGAGACACTAATCGTGTCTCCCCGATGCGATTATTCCTCATAGCAGCCATCAGTGTAACATACGATGATATGCAAGACCTCATAGTGAGAGGCTAGAGTCATATCGACATCCAAGTGGTTGCCGAGACAATCGCTATCGACCAGACATCATAGTGATTTCCCAAGGGTTATACCGATGCGTGGCCCCCTTGGCACAACATCCGCATTTGGAAAGACATCCTTCAGTCAAGAGGAGGTCATAGTGGGCGCTAAGAGTCATATCGATACCCTTTTCCATTGGCAAGCTCGTCGCTATCGGCAAGACTTTATTCCCTTGGCATGGCATCACATCGAGCCCCTCTTCCTTCAGCGAGACACCATCGGGTCAGCCAGACATCACGGCGGGCTCCATTAGTTAAGTCGAAGGTTTAAAACCATCAGTGAGACCATCACTTGTCAGTAGGACATCATGTCGAGCTCCTCCATTCTCCCTGAGCTCATTCTATTTTGGTGAGACCTTACCAGGTCTGCAAGAGATTACATCGAAGGCACCTTGTTTCAGTGAGAGCTCATTTCATTTCGGGGAGACCCTGCTTGGTCGGCGAGACCTTTCACTGAGCTCAAAACTTTCGAGACCCTTCATCGGTCGGCAAGACTTTTCATCGAGCACAAATATTTCGGTGATGCTAACCTTGTGTATGCAATCAGTTAGTGAGACTTCAGCATGTCGGGGAGATATATGAAAACCTACGATGATTAAAATGTCTGGCTGACCGGGACATCTCAAATGAATAGAACCACTGCTAGTCGGCAAGACATCTGGAAGGTCTTGCCAACTTTTTCCTTAGAGGAATTTTATGCTAAAATGGATTGAGGGATGCCTTCCAACTGACCTCCTTGAGAGATATCTTTAGATGAGCGATTCAACCCTATAAAACAAATGCCTCAATTAGTTCTCAAAAGCATATAAAATATATAATTTATGATTTCATTCAGTTTTTAGCAAGAATAAAACCAACTCAAGCTGAGACAGAACCAAAATCTAACAAAACAAAATATAGACCCAGGAGGAAGACAAAAAGAATTCCAAAGACCAAACCCAACAACCAAAGGCAAAGAAAATAAAGAGAAAAGGGGGACCCATTTTGTTCCAGAATAAAATGGGGTGGTTATGCAAGGCATAACAAATGGCGACTCGGTTGGGGAAATGGTTTAACCATTTTCAAGAAACTAAAGGATTCAGCTACCCAGAACTCCTGGTTTATGAACATCACAACTCCAATTGGGTCAATTTTAACAACCAAGGCTGAGCTAGGATCTCAAATGTAAATTAGCAATGGCTACCTCTAAATCTATTTGTGTGCTTGATGGTGCATCATCCTTTTATAAATTTCTCCTCATCTTTTGGACAACAATGTGTAAGATTTGAACTACATGAGTTGATTCCCTTTAGCTGTTGTGCAATGATATCCTAGGCATTGCTCTGCTGCTAGTCAAGCGTCCATAGCCCCGATGGAGATACCTCTAGTTTTCTCAAAACATTGCTCTACTACCAGTTAGGCGTCCATAGCCCCGGTAGAGATACTGGAATCACCCATTCATATTGAGTCCTCCTTTCTTTTTGATAATTCTCTTCTTCTTTTTTTCTCTTGGAGTTTCAGATATTTCATTCAATTTTTCTGAATATGTCAGATGTTTAACATCTGTTTTGGGTTGAAAACTACCATGGTCCTCATAAAAGAACTTGGGAGATTAGATTTTTCACTCAAAACTTACAACACTATCATCCTAGGACAAATATACCATTACAAAGGGAGATGATCTTGATGATTTGTGACAGATTCAGAGGTAGCCAATGAAGGTTGTTTACTTTGCACCTTGTTTTCAATACTTTCCGCAACTCTTATTGACAATGGGCATAAAACAATGAATTTAGGACAAAATCATCCAATCATAAAACCTAAAAATATCTAAACCACTCCTCTCCTAATAACCAAAGTATACTTCAGATAACAACCCACCATTTCAAGATGAAAAGAATAGAGAAACCCCAAAGAACAAACAAGATAGAAACCAAACAACAAAGGAACGAAAGGACAAACAAACAAACAAAAAAAAACTATTTACAAACAGAAAAACAAACAGACTATTCACAGACAGAACAAAAAATTACTTACATACAAAGATTATTTACAAGCAAAAATACAGGAACTATTCACACCAATGGACTCCCCAACACAATACCAAACTTCATGACCCAAAATAATGTTTAAGAAACTATCCATTAATAGGAAATGGAACAGGTTCTCCCGTTAAATTACTCAGTCGGAAGGAATTCTCTCCTAGGATCTCAACAATTTGATAGGGACCCAACCAGAGCTTATCAAATTTATGGTGACTACCCTTCTTTTCACTAGCTTTATCCCATAGCAGCACAAGGTCAGATATTCTTAAAGCCTTAATTTTGGCTCTTTTGTCAAACCAACATTTGACAATAGCCTGGTGTCTAAAGAATTGCTGCAAGGCGGCATCTCTCTGCTCTTCCAATTTCAACAAGGCAACTAATTTTACCTCTATCCTATCATCACTAGAGTAGAATTTCTGCATGAACTCAAGGATAGGTATTTGCAAATGAATAGGGAACACATGCTCTTGTCCATACACTAGTTTAAATGGTGAAGTATTTAAAGCAGCCTTGATTCTAGTTCTATCTGCCCATAACGCGAATCTGAGTTGGGTATGCCAATCCCTAGGGTTGTTCTCTCACAAATTTTTAATTACCCCTAAGAGATTCTTATTGGTTGATTCTGCAACTCCATTTCCTTGTGGGTAATAGTTTGAAGAATATTTTAAGACAATTTTGTGACCATAAGCCCATGAAATGAACTCAGCAGAAGAAAATGAAGATCCATTGTCACATACCAATGCGAAGGGTACTCCAAACCTAGTTGTGATGCATTCGGTGAGGAACTTGATTACTACCTCTGTTGTGTTGTTCTTGCAGGGTATAGCCTCTATCCATCTTGTGCAGTAATCAGTGGCGATCAAAATAAAATTATGTCCTGTAGAATAATTTGGGTTAATTACCCCAATAAAGTCAAGTGCCCATTGGGCAAATGGTCTTACCTCGTAAACAGGTTGCAATGGAATGGATGGATGGCATTCCTTTGATGCAAAATTTTGGCATATGTGACATGTTCTTACATGTTGATGGGCATCTTTGAACACACACGGCCAGTAATAACCAGATCTGAGGATCTGGTGTGCTAATGAGTCGGTAGAACCATGACCTATGCCATGTTTCCCATGAAATTCAGTAATTACGTGTTTATCCTCTTACTGATCAAGGCATCATAGGTACACTCCCTCAAAATTCTTCCTATATAGCAATCCTCCCTTGACCATATAATGAGAGCTTTTCATTCTCAGCGTTCTCCTCTGAGTTTCATTCATTCCCTCTGGACATTGATTGTTGAGCATGAAATAGATGATATCAGCATACCAAGGGTCATTGGAAAAGGATTGAGTTGTGTATTGCTAGAAAATAATATTGTCACCAACAGTCGCCATGGACATAGACAGACCTTTACCTCAGACAAGTTTCATAGGGAAAATCTCCAGATTGAACTCCTGCAAAACTACCATCCATTTCCCTCTTCGTTCCCCCAACTCGCTCTGCATAAGTAGAGACTTCACAGGAGCATTAGGAACTACAACGATAATTTGACTTCAGAGAATGTAGTGCTTGAACTTCTTGATAGCTCTGACCAGTGCAAAATATTTTTTTTCAAGAGGTGGGTATTTGATTTCAGCATTCTTGAACAGGAGATCTCATGAAGGTGATTGGTCTCTCCTCCCCCTCTTCTCTTCGTTGAGTTAGGACAACTGCACAGGAATGTTCAGAAGCAAAAGAATAAATAAAAAATGGCTTCACATAGTCAGGGTTGGTGAGTACTGGCACTTCCAAAATGGATTATTTGACTTGAGAAAACTCAGCCTTTGCCTCATCACCCCACTCTATTTTGGCATCTTTCTTCATCATTTCATTCAATGGTTTTACAATTTCTCCAAAACCTGTGATAAATTTTCTCACAAAGTTGATCTTTCCAAAGAAATATCTCATCTCCTTCTTGCTTCCTAGCCTGGCTATCTTCAGAATGGACTCAACTCAGTCTGGATCGATCGGTATTCCCCTTTCTGAGATTATGTGTCCCAAGAGCTTCCCTTCAGAAACCCCAAACACACACTTTTTGGGATTCAGGGAGACGCCACACTGGATACATCTTTCAAGAACTTTGGCCAAGTCTGCAGCATGGTTCAGTTTATCTTTAGAGAACACTATCAGGTCATCCATGTAGATGATGATGCATTTTCCAATTAGATCTTTTAATGCCATGTCCATGGCACACTGAAAAGTTGCTCCAGCATTTATCAAACCGAACGACATCCTTCTGTAAGCGAATGTTCCCCACTTAGTAGTGAAGGTTGTCTTCATTCTGTCTTCACAGTTGACCATCACCTGATTGTATCTAGAATAATCATCTAGGAATGATATCATCTGAGACCCATTGACAATCTGCAAGACTTCGTCTAGTGAAGGGAGTGGGTAGTTGTCCTTTTTTGAAGCATTGTTCAGATTCCTGAAGTCTACACATAGCCTGATCTCTCCATTTTTCTTACGGACTAGGACTAAGTTAGCCACCCATGTTGAATGTCGTATAGGGAAGATTATTCTTGCAGAAAGCAATTTCTGAACTTCTTTGAAGATCGGTGATTCAATCAGGGCGTTGACAGGTCATTGTTTCTGTCGAAATGGTTTAGCTTCGGGCTTCAAAGGAATAGTATGAGTCATTACAGAAGCATCAAATGTTTTTAAATCCTCATACCCCCAGGCTATTGCAGCAATGTCCTTCTTCAATTCCCTCAGTATATCTTTTCTGATTGCTTCAGGGCAAGCTTTCCCTATGTAAACATTTCTTTCCAGGCCAGAATCAGCTAGGTTAACAGCTTGATATTCACCTCCTTTATCTTCAGCTAATATCTTCTCCTGAGCCCTTGGGTCTGAATCAAAAATTATTTCTAAGGCCACCATTCCCTTAGGAATGCTATTACTTTTTAAATTGAGGACCCCCTTTGTATCACAATCTTCAGGGTTCCAATCCCCTTGATCCCTGTTAGACTCATCAATGATCTGCCCTTCAAAAACATCTGAGCTTGCTAGAAAAGCAAGGATATGTCGATCATCATCAAAGACTTGAAAGTTCTTGACATTATCAGGAACAACTGGGGTAGATATCAATTCTACTAAGAATCTTTTAAGCTTGGAGCCTTGCATGGGTTCCAGGCTACTTGCAACAACAGCTAATGAATCAACTATCTGATTCTCCTCTCTAGGGATTAAACTAATCCCAAAAGCATTGAAGTCTTCAATCAGGTTCCATACCCGATTTCTATAAGTTGCTAGCCTTCTATTATGACATGTGTATTGGTTGTGCACTTGCTTGATAACTATTTTTGAATATCCTTTAACCATCAAGGCAGTGACTTTCTTCTTATGTGCGAACATCAGCCCCCGAGCTAGAGCTTCATATTCTGCTATGTTGTTAGTGCATCCAAACTGCAACTTATAAGAAGCAAAGAAAGTTTTCCCTTTCAGGTTGGTTAATTCAATCCCAACACCACAACCTATTTTGGATTTGGATGCATCAAACGTGAGGGTCCACAGCTGATCATGAGCTAGGGCTGATCCTTTTGGGGTTATTATGGGCATTTGGATAGGATGAGTCATAGGTGGGGGCACTTGATCCTTTGCATCCAATATTGGTAAGAGGTGTTCAACTGGTTCCTTAGGTGCAATTTTCAATTCCTGCATAGATATATCATATAATTTATGGCTATCCTTCTGACAGTCACTTACATCTTTGATTAATCCCTTGGGTTCTGGTATACTTGTGAGTGCAGGGGTATCAAGCAAACCTTGGGGTTGTTCTTCGTAACTATGTTGGTCTGGTATTGTGACTGGGGTAAGTTCAATTTAAGAAGGAACTTCCTTTGAAGGTGTCTTATCCCTAGTTAACATTACTGCATCTTTGGCTTCAAATGAGAAGTGATCTGCAACGTTCTCAAGGTGACTTGGGCTAGTTTCCTCAGCTTGGGAAACATGATTTAAAATGCTGATGCAGGGTTGGCAGGTCAATTCAGAATGATTTTGGTAATGTACCCTGCACCAATTAGGGAGTAAAAGACTTTGCGGATCGATATCTTCCCCCAAGACCAGTTGATCCTGTTGCAGCTTCCTGATCAATTCCTGTTGATTTTCTTTAATCATGGGGTCAGGGGAATTTTGTATTGTCAGTTCTTTAGGATCAAGAACTGAAAAGGTTAGAATTTCCTCTCTTTTGTAAACCCCTATCCTGGTTTCAAAATAAGCTACCTCATTGGGACAGTCATATTCAGTGATGATATTCTTGAGGCGAGGTTCACTTTCAATCCTAATCTGTGTAGGTACCCCCCTCCATGTTAGCCACATATGTGAAAAGTCGAGGGAGAGATATCCCCTATACTTTTCATCAAATCTCACCTCAACAGCATACCATAAGTCTCGGGAATGTCTGCTACTTGAATATCTATGTTGGTTAGGATCCTAGGGTTAGACCCTACTTGCACATGTATATTTCTCAATTCTACAACTACATTAACCTCTATTTTATCAAGCTGGATGACCTTCTTGTTTGTTTGGATAGGGTTCAATCCAAATTTCTTGCATACAGAAAATGGCATAACATTGCTAGAAGCCCCTGAATCTAGCAGGAAATTATGTAGATTCTTCCCATAGATTCTTAAACTCAAAAGAAATGGTGGGGTACCAACCTTGCTTCTGTACAAAGCTGCATTCATATCTACAGCAAGTGCCACCTTATTTTTCCCTTTTGATTTATCAGCTTGCTCCAAAGCTTTCAGCACTATCTCTCGTTGAGCAGGGCACCACTTTAGGATGCCAAAATATGATAAAGAGGTTTTCTATCTCTGCATTTCAGCAACAATATCAAATTTTGTGTTATATTTTGCATTACATCTGACAACACCAGGTGAATTACCTTTGTTATAGAAGTCAAGTGGACCTTTTGGTGGAGGAGGGTTATTATCAGCACTTTGATTTGGAGGCACCATGTGATTAGATGGTGCTGATGTAGTGAACAGGCCCTTATTTTGATTTCTTAGGAAGTGTCCTCCCTTTGTCTGAAAGGCTTGGGCATCATAGGAATCTTCCTCTAGTTCATTTTCACTCTGCATACGGAATGAAGGTTCTTCTTCAAAGAGGTCATAAGTCATTGTTGTATTTACTGAGCCACCTTCTTTCTTTGAATTTTCTTGGAACGTTTGGTCATCGACCTGTGCCATCTTGACAACTTTCTCCATTTCAGGGCACTTTACCTCAGAATGGGTTGTAGTATCATGCAACCTATACCAGTTAGTCATAAAATTAAGGTCAGCCACATTTGTAGTATGTGACCTTTCCTCATTAGCTTGATAATTGTGAGGAACTCCACCATTATTTGGCCCTGTATTCCATTGTCGGTTGTTATTTGGCCTCTGGTTATATCCTCTATTTTGATTTTGATAGCCTTGGTTGGGGGAGTTTTGGCCTTGATAACTCCTTTGGTCGTGATTGCTATGATTATGATAATTACCCTAATTATTATTGCTCTCATTAGGATAATTACCTTGGTTTTGAGAAGGGTTCAATCTAAGTTGAGCCATGCCATTTGTGACTTGAGACAGAGTTTTCTTCAAGGTCTCCACCTCATTTGTGAGTTGGACTATCTTTTCACTTTCAACACTCTTAGCAACAAGTGGTTGATCACTATGATTTGGTGTTCCCATTTGATTATGATGACTATGCGGACTACGATGAGCCTGTGATTGTTGAAATAAGTTAGGAGCTTCATTGGCAAAGAATGGAATGAGATATTGAGGCTGCAACTCAGACATAGGTCCATAATGGGAAGGAGACATTCCCAGGACAGTATTGAATAAAGGGTTTGGGCTATGCATCTGATACCCCATTGAAGGAAAACCTCCTCCCAAACTTCCCTGTTGAGAGCTAATTTGTTGTTGCAGCTTGATGGCTAGATGATAAACCTTAGACAAGGAATCAATATCTGTCATTTGATAAGTCCTCTGTAGGAACAAGCCAATCAGAGGGTCTATAACTCTAAATTATGCTTGAATGGCACTATTCTCAACAACTAGATAGGGGTCCTGCAGTCTCCTATACATTCATTGAAACCTAGTATTAAACAAGGGAAAAGGTTCACCTAGCTCCTTCCTAATGCTAGCAAATTGGTGGAACAAAATGGTTGGATCCACATAAATCCTAAACTGATTGATGAAAGCATTCTCTAGGTCTGTCCAACTCATAATAGAGTGCTGAGGAAGATTTAGGTACCAGTTGTAAGCCATATCCCTAAAGAATAAGGGAACAACCTACAAACTACATCATGGTGGGCTATCTGGGCTTTGGTACAAGCATCCTTAAAAGCTTGTATGTACTCTTCGGCACTCCTTGATTCACCATGAATGTACTTGGGACAAAATTTCTCAGGATTCTTAGGCATATCATGAAAACCTCCAGGAATAGTCCCCAATGGAGAGGGATTATTCTGAAAAAATGCCAATGGTGGTGGTGGTTGAGCCAACTATGATGGCACTTGAGATGAATTCGGTGGTGGATTAATAGGTATCCACTGGGGTATTGGTGAAAATCCTAGTGGAGTGAGCGAGGCTGACAAGGGTGGGATGATGGTTGCCCCAGTCTTGTGAATCTTGTGTCTTGTTGGGGTCTTAAGTTCTATCAGAGGTGGAGGATTTTCAGCTGATCGAAGCACTCTACGAGACCTTTCTGGTGAGAAAAACCCAGTATTATCCATCTTTCTCTTTAGGGTCCTCCTTCTAGCACCAATTTCTGTTGTTGTGCTCATTATAACCATCAACAAGGCTTTCACTAAATATGAAGAAGAATTAAAAGTAATTAAGTTGAGGATTACATTCATCCTAGTCCCAAGCCCATCCAACTTGGATGATGTGCTTTCTAAGGTCAAGGAACTTTCTAGAAATGAAGAAGATAAGGACAAGGGGGATGATCTAGCCTAGATTCCTTTGGAGAATGTGCCTACTACATCAAGCTTGTCAAGGATACAAGTTAGGCATGCTTAGATTTTTGTGCCAAGATTTTATTTAATAGTAAAATTTCCTTTTGAGGTCGACCTTGTAGTATTTTACTGTAGAATTAAATTAGGAAGTTTTAAAAGTTTCAAGGCCGACTTGTCAGGCCAACCTAATGTAAACCTAATTTAATATTTCTCCTAGGCTGACATATCTTGAGGAACTCTATAAATTGAAGCCTCCTCCTCATTTGTAAGGCTAATAGTGAATAGTTGATACCTGCTAGAAGTTGATGCTACTGTACTTGAGAAACTTGAATTGTTGCAAGCTATTGGTGAAGCGAATACAAGTGAAGACATTGTCTTTTGGTGATTTTTTTTGTGTTATTTCATTTGTGCATGGTTTTTGTGTCTGTCATCTATTTTAAGTTATTGAGTAAGTGTTTTATGGTTAATCTTAGAACTATTTGTAGCTCATTTGTGTTTATGACAAAGTGTTTGAGGTGTTGAGGAATCTTCAGTCCATACTTTTGGTGATCTGTTGATTATGGATTGTTGTGTAAAGTTAGCCTAGGCCTACTCTATTTTTCACTCAAGTTCTATTGTGAATTTTTGAATGTATGTTTGAATATTTACAATCTAAAAATTTGTAGTTCCTTTGGAGATTGCACTATCTTTGTGATACTCTGGATCTAATCTTGGTTAAGAAAATATTGGTTTCAAAAGATTGGTCCATCTTGAGCACTATTATTTGCACAATTGATCTTAGGTTTTACATTAGAGATCTCTTTTTGAACCTTATATCTTTATTTTTATTTTTTGAGATTATTATCAAAGCAAGATTCACAAAGCATCACCACTATTGTTACATTTGATGATATTTGAGACTTCTAGCATTGTTAATTTGTAAGGCCCCTTGTGATTACCAACAAATCACATTATCACTGAGTTATTTGTTGTATTGTCAAGACCTGACATTAGAGACCTTGGGGCTATTTATTGAGGCTTGTTGATAGAAATTTACCTTTCACAAGAGATAGGATACTTGTATTCTATCTGATTTGTTGTAGTGCTTAAAACACCATCAATAGATTGGCACTACAAGGAGGGTTGATCAACCAAGCTAGAGCATTTTTTATAATCCATATCTCCTCAAAGATTTTGAAGGTAGACTCTACAACAGAAGGAGATTTTCAAGAGTTGGGAGTCCCTACTAGGTCAAGAAGGACTAAGAAAGGAAATGCATCATCATCATCTTCACCCATCTAGCCATATTTTTCATCTAGCCCTTCATCATCTGATTCTGAAGACACTCCCACTGAACCCACTCCTATTCCCATTCAGCAACCCAAGACTCCAATCAATCATCCACTACCACCTCCACCTAGAATAATGGCTTTTCTGGCTAATAAACCTTCACCCTATTCTTCAATAACTATAATGCTATGCCCAAGAATCCTAAACACTTTTGCTCAAAGTTCCATGTTAATGACCCTAATAGAACAACTAAAGAGCATATTAGGATCTTTCAAACTACCCTTCAGGATAGGTTAATCAATCATGAAGATGTGGCTTGTAGGCTATTTCCTTATTAATTGGGTGAGGAGGCATTATATTGGTACAATCACTTGCTTGTTGGTTCTATTACTAGTTGGAGTCAAATGGAAAATCCTTTCCTACAAAGTTTCAAAATCCCTATCAATCCTAATGACCTATATTTGTAGTTTATGTCAGTTAAGAGAGATCCTAATGATCCCATTAGTTCATTTAATAATAGGTTCCTTCATGCCTACACCCGGTTATAGCCACCATATGCTATGGATGATGCTTCAACTAAGGGAGTTTATTATGAGGCCCTAGATAGACTTCTACATTTATTAAAAGAATGCATCAATCCCCTACTACATTGATTGATGCATATCGGTATGTGCAAGATCATGATAGGCCAAAAAGTGGTGATATGATGGGTATGTGTAGGGTATGTGGCTGATGACTTTTTTTCCCCAAAATTGATAAATTAAAAAGGGTTTTTAAAGGAGATTCTCAGCTTTCCACCAATATACATTATGCTTTACTTTGATTTTAATAAATAATTATTATTCATTTTCTATTTGAATTATGGCTAAAGTCTTGATTGATAGGCTGATTGAAAAACATCTATAGCTTTTAAAAGGTATCACATTTTTTGAATCTGAAGCATGTGTCACATTCTAAGCTTCACATACTATAGGATTAAAAAAAATTGAATTTCATGAAGTTTTGACCAAGTTAAGGTGGTCAGACATACGAGTTTTTATATTTTTTAAAAAATTTAATAAAAAATTCATAATTAATTATTTAGTTGGAAAAAAATTACAAAAAATATGCATCACATCAGGAAATGAGTCCTCTACTTATATCTAAAATCTTATAAAAAAATATTATCATTTTATTGTGGTTAGGGTGGTTAGACAGACACCTACTTCTTATTTTTTCCCTAAAATTTAAGTACTACTGCATTGAAATTTCAAATTTTCACCAAATAGATTTTTTTTAAAAATAAACCTAGTAGTTTAGAAACTACATTCAATTTTCTATAGATTTTATTCTTATATATTTTTGAAATAATATAGATGACTTATTCAAACTTTTATGTCAAGTTTCCTAACTCTGATTTTTCTAAACTTTTTGCCACTTAAGGGCCTATTTTTTCCATGATGATCTTGGACATACCCATATACAGAGGCTATTAAGGCAAGCATGGATTTAAGACAACATATAGTAGGATTGTTTCCTTCATTAGGACCAAGTACTCATCTAGGACAGATCTAAGGGTTGAACCAAGCATTGGCTAACTAGACTCCTATGATGAATCTAGTCCCTCATATGTTTTTGGTTCCACACCCAATTCCTCCACTAAATCAATCCCATCTACTTCCTCCCTATTTGCAGAATTCGGGGAAAAAAACATTTCCTCAACAACAATCCAACATTTTAGCTTATTTGCAACATTTTGAGCTGTTAAATCAATCACAAAACTTGAGCTCAACCCCCATTTATTTGCAAAACTCCACAAGGTTTGTACCAACATAGGACAATGTAGATAAAGAAAGGTTAGATGAATTGACAAAACAAGTAAACAAGTTATCTACAAAGGTCACCTACTTGAGGAATCATAATAGTCAATTGCAAGTTGCACAAAGAGTCATACAATCCAATAACAATAGAGAGAATAGATATTTCGCTCATGGCCAAGGACAAAAATTTGAAAGAGGACAAGGTCAGGGAAAAGGTTTGGATAGAGGTCAATCATCAGGAAAATTTTTTGATAGAAGGCCACCTCCAAGATAGAATAGGACTTGGAATACTAGGCCTAATAATGGAGGAGTTCCTACACCCTTAGATTCCCCTGGTAATCAAGAGAAATCAACAAGTACAATCCTCTTGGCTGAGGTGGCATTAGTTGGATATTGTAGGCTCCATAAGATGACACAACATTCTAAATTTGACTGTCCTAAATTACACACTACAACTGCTTAATTCCAAATGGAGGTCCACTAGGTTGTTGGTAATGGTGCAAATGGGAAGGAGATTGTGCCCTCTAATCCATATGACTGACTTGTGTTGGTATTAAATCATGCTCATTTCCTGTGAGGTGAAGAAAATGGACCTGAAGAGGAGTCAGTGGAACAAAGCTTCAAGTTAGAATAGGTATGTAATGATGAATCTATATCTCAATTATTTGAAGGTAACGATGTGGCTGACAATGGTCCTTTAGATGAAGAGGAGCATAAAGTAGATGAAGTATAGATGTTTCATCAAAGAACTAGGCCATATGATTTGAGGAATACACAAGTTGGTGGGCCTTTTACTACATCCACTCCTCCAAACAATTTTAGCACTCCACTTGATCCAAATGCAAGCAATAACCCTTCCTATCCCCACATGCCGAAGAAATACTTTTCTAAAGGATGATCTTTTGATGCTTCCAAAGGAGGACATACTGACGCTGCTAAAGAAAAGCAAGAGGAACAACCTAGGAGTAATTAGACTGATATGACTATGACTCAAATGGGTGAATTTGGTTGAGGAACTCAATAAGTTAAAGGTAAGTCTCTCAGCTTTTGAGTTGTTAAGAGTTTTATCCATTAGGAGTGTTGTATTTGGTTCTTTAAATGAGAATGTACCCTCAAAGTCTTCTCTAGATGCTACTATGAAGAGAGATAGTTTTGTTGAATCACTAGTCAAGGAGATGACTGGAAGGACACAAAATCCCCAACCAGTTAAGGAACATACTAATCAGCTTCCTAAAGATCAAGCTCAAGTGCAGACAATTGATAGAAGAAAAGATAAGGATAAGACTCAAGTGGCCCAAGTTGATTCTCTAGTGAGTCTTTTCCAAGCTAAACAAGATACTCCTCCTTTTTTGATCTCCATTCATATATTCGGTAAAAATATGCATAATTTCTTATTGGATTCAAGAGTATCCACAAACATTATGCCATTCTCAGTTTGCAAAGCTTTAGGAATCACTCCTACTCCTTCCTAGCGTAAGGTGACTCAGTTGGAAAAAGCTAAGGTAAGTGTAGTAGGGGAATTAAATATGATTCCAATGTAGGTTGCATTAGACCCATGTGTGCAACAATTCATTAATATCCAAGTGGCTTGTTTGGACTGTAAAATTTTGCAAAATTTTAAGACCCATGATGAAAATTTGCTTTGCACACTCATAAATGCACCTAATTTTTTTTTCCCCAGTGACCTACTTTGGAGGGTCATAATCTGGAGCCCATTTGCTTTCATGCCAAATCCCTTGGTGATTGTATTCATTTTTCATATGTGAACATGTATGTCTAATTTTAACTTCCCATGATGAGTTTCTACAAGGTTTTGAAACACAAAGTTGGAGGGTTATGGGACTATTTTGTTGTCTGCAAACTCTCAGGCCTACGAAGTGGCCTCCTGTTCAAACTGATATTTCACAGCTCAATGATCATCGTGGAAAATGGATTGGTTTCATGCATTCCCCTTACATTCATATGCTCCCTTGTCTAGTTCTAGAGCCACAAGATCAAGTTTGATATTTTTACCAAGTTAGAAGCAAATGCAGTTTGTTTTATTTTTACATCTACATTTCTAAAATGTTTCAAGGAGGTCAACTTCAACCCTTAATATCTTGTGAAGAATGTGGATTGAAGGAAAGCACTCTTGCACATATACTTAGTGGATCTAAATGATCTAATGTTTCTAGTGGTAGCTTCCCTTGAGGTTATTTGATATTTTTTCTGGATGGTGGCTTGGTGAGCCCTAATTGGTTTATGACAGGTATAGTTGAAGAAGAGTCTGACTAAGCCACTTTTGATGTTAATATCTTGCACCTTAGAATGAATTTTTCTAAGTTGTTTGTTGCATTGAATTTTTCATTTGAATGTCTACAAGCTTGCCCAATTTTGTGCCTCCTAGATGAGTTTTGATGGGTTAATTAATGTGTTGCTGACTACAATTAGGCCAAATTTGGTGTTCTAGAAAGTTTCAAATTTTCAAATTCTAAGGGAAATCCATTTCTCATTTTGGTCTAAAACATTTCCAGCTCCATTTTTGTCAAAAATGGAGGTCATATGATGTGTTATTTTAATGCATTTTGGGTGCGGTGAACACGTCCCAAAAGCCAATTTACAAAGGTGGTACTTTATTTTGATCGCTTGGTGAAGTTTGATTTAGAACCCATGTTCTAAATAAATGATTATGGTCGTACGCAAAAAATCTTGGCTCTAGGGGTCACCATTTGTGTGCAGTGAAATTTCTCCATTTGTCTTACAAGCGTAATTGAAATCTATAATTTTTCTAATGTTTGAAATGCTAATGTTTAAAATATTTTAAATATTTTAAATATTGTGGAATGCTGAAAAATGCATTTAGGGAAAACATAAGTTATTTCCAAATGTTTGTGAGAAAAAATGAGGATAATTTTTGGTTCTGATTTGTCCAAATATGACATTCATGAAATTCAAGCACTACAAGGAAACTTCATTGGGAATTGCTGAAATGAGAGTCGACAGAGGAAAAAATACAATGATGCAATGTTTCCAACCATAAATTCTTGATTAGACGGGTTCACTTAATGTTTCCTTGGCTTTGGCAAACCTTCTCAAAGTTTGAAAGTTTCATGGCAACTCCATTGTTGGTCACCGTAACAGATGCATGAATGAAAACATTATAGTCATGAGAAATGGCATCGCTCATCACGGTAATGAGTTTCCTTTTCAATTTGTTTCAATGATGGAGTGATGGCATCGCTTATCACTCTAATGAAATTCATTTTCATTTTGTTTCAACGATGCTCGATGTTGGTAAGGATGGTTTGGTATTATTATTTGAGGGGATATTTTAACGGTGAGAAAAAGTATGTGAAGGTAAATTAAAAGAAAATGCATAGGTAAAGAAGCTTTACACAACCAAATAAATGAATTAAAGCCTTCACGATAAAAATAAAAGCTTTGAGGAGTAGAGGATAATGGTATTCACGTCCAAAAATTTGTAGCAATGATTTCTCATGCTTTAAGGGCTATTTTAGTGCTATTTTAAGCAAATTTGGTTCCCAACAATTGATAATATTGACCTAGTGAGTGCTTTCAATGCTTTAATATCATTTTCCATTGTATTTTGACCATTTTTATTGCCTATGAAAGTGAAAACGCCCAGAAATCCTTTTCATAGCCAAAAAATACATGCAATGTTTTTAATGGTGCTCATGGGTGTCAATGGTAATTTAGAAGTGGGATTTTCATTACTAAGATGCAAATGAAAGGGGAGAAGATTATCGCAAGCCATAATATACAAGTGTAAGAGAGGGGGACCACTGCGTGCAAAACCCTAGATCACGGAGGTTCAAGATGTGAGAGGCTGCCCTAACTTACCTTAGCTAAACATAGTGTTTAGGGTATGTAAGGTGAGGGTAATGAGGACCGTAGGGCCTCTTAGCTATGCAACAGGCCCGAAATGTAGAAAGAGGCCAGGCAAGTTGGTTTCTAGGTTTAACACTTCATCTCAGAAAGCTCCCTATATGAGGACAAAAGACAAACTTTGGACAACAGTGCAGTGCGCTGGACTCTCAAAAGTGCAATGTTGTTCGTACGACCAACCAGCAATAAAAATGAGGTTAAGTCACTAAAAACTAGCTAATGGCCCAAAAAGCTAACTAAGGGGCCAAAATGACAGAACCAAGTAAATGATGTACTCTCTAATATGATAAAGTAAATAAGCAAGAGTGATGAACATGAGGAGAATCTCACCAATGAACTCGTTTGCCAGTTGATCCTCCAGGAGCTCGCACACCTACACACAACAAGAAGGGAAAATGTTGGGTGGCTGTATAGGGGCGTGCCTCAGTCAGAACCCCATTTAGGTGTTTCCACCACCATGGACAACCAAAAGAATGAGATAAAGAAGCAATGTAATAAAAGCACAAACACTACAATGCAGTACTATGCTACTCATCAAATGATAGAGGAGAGGAGAGGGAAGCTTACCACCTCCACCAAGAGCACTCAAGGTTGCTTGGGGGAGAAAATGAGAGGAACTCAAGCCTCTATTGCAAATGGCATGGTCCCAAACATGCTCTACTGGGTTGACGAAGTGTGAAATTTCTGCACTAGAATGCTTGGATGCTTCGGGTGAGCTTGTGAGAGTGCAAGAATGAGAGCTTGAACTGATGAAGAGTTGGATTGAATGCTTAGAAGCCTCAAATTCAAGTTCAAGGAGTGAATATGAAGGAATGAGGAAGAAAATGGCCATATTCGGGTCAATCGGCCGAAGGAGGGATTACAACTTTGTTGCCAATGAAAAGAGTAATGCCTTTGTTGGCTCAGCCACAAGAATCTGCCAGGGACGTAAGCGCGCCGCATAGACATCTACACGCCTCGCGGGCATCTCTGACAGAAATTCCTCCACCGACACACAAAATAGGCTCCACGTGGACCGCCAATAGTGGGCTTGAGTAAATTTAAGACTCCAACTTTGGTTTTCTAAAGCGTATAAAGGAAAAAATGGGAATTGTGCCTAAGGTTAAAATTCGCTCTTATACATTTTTCCCCCACTTTAGCAAGCATGAGTACTGATGAGTGCTCGGTAAAGTAAATCAAGAAGAAAGTAGGGTTAGAAAAGTATACCTAAACTGTCGAGGAAGCAGTACTCGGTCTGGCATACCCAAAGGTGCAGGAGATGTGAAGGACTCAATAGCTGCTCGAACTATGGAATTGGAACAAAGCATCTTACAGGCCTTTGGACCTACAAGGAGGAAACCCCCATGATCTCTCACATGGAGGAAGCCCCAAGGAAGTGTACTCCATAGAGTCAGGAAGCGGCGACATGTCTACCCACAGATAGAGCATGTTTGGAGTGGCAACACGTCTACCCTCAGATAGAGCGTGTCTAAAGCGGTGACATGTCTACCCATAGATAGAGCATGTCTAAAGTGGTGACACGTCTACCCATAGATAGAGCATGTCTAAAGTGGTGACACCTCTACCTTTAGATAGAGTGTGTCTAAAGTGGCGACACGTCTACCCGCAAGTAGAACATGTCTACCCACAGATATAACATGTCAAAAATTGGTTGGTCATCCAGATAGTAAAAATTTCAAAGGGATCCCTCGGGAACCCTTCAAAAGGAGAGGGGTCCAGTCAAGGGACGCGTTGTTTGAAAGGTAAGGTCTAGTCAGGCTGCCCCAAAGCTAGACGCAGAAGGGAGAATGGAATCAACCTAGTCAAGCTGCCCCTAGGCTAGACATGAAAAATTCCATTCGTTACAAAGGCTTTTGAAGAAAGGGGGTCTTCTCAAGGGACACACAATTCAAAAGTGACTGTTCACCTTAGAGTGATTCATCATCAAGGAATTTAGAAGGAAGGTCATGCCCCCACACAAGGGGAATTCAAAGTAATTCCCATTTTAGAGGAAGGTCTTCAAGTCCTTTCTTTACAAACCCATGATGAAGGAAACACATTCCATTAGGGTTCCAAGTTGAGAATGCAATTCTAAAGAAAAATTATTGTGAAGACTTTCAAGAAAAGATTCATTGGAAATGAATTCATTTTCTAAAAATTGAGGTGTTAAAAAGGAGAACATTATCACACGTAGGAGGGACAACTCAAGCAAAGAAGAGAGAAAGATAAAGGGAAAGCGAAAGAGAAAAGAAAAATACAAATAAAGGGCACAAGGGGATCTGGTTTAGCGGGGTCAAATCTATCCAAGCTCATATAGTAATAGGTAACCGTAATGTAAGGCGAAAGATCATCAATACCAAACCAAATTAGGAAGAATGCATAAAAAAAAAAGTAAAAATAGAAAATTGGGTCAACATGGAAGGGAAGCCCAAACGCCCCCAATGCTTTGCATCATCCCCAATTTATCAAAAATCAATCACAAACATGGAAGAATGATGGTACAAATAGAAGAAGGTTTATGACACAAAAACCACACTTGTATCCAAGCACCAATAGGGGTGACGAGGGTCATCCAGGGACACATAGCGTGAGTACGGGAGAACACATCATGAAACACACACACACACACAAGATCAAGAAAAGGGGACCTCCTCCTAACACTGATTATCCAAGAGGTCATCCACTTCCCAATCTAGATCCTCATAAGGGAAAGCAGGATGAGCCTACAAGAGTGGAATGTTAAGAGGGAGAGCATCTGACCCTCTCGTAACAAGGGCCAGGAAGAAGGCCCCTCGAGGTCCTCTCCACTAAGCTCTTGTGGAGTGAAAGTAACCAATTTTAGGAAGATCACCAAGAAGGCTGTTAGCTCTCAAAAACGCAGGCGGGATACCTCAAGAGGCTGCCAATCTCTTGATACATTTTAGGGTAATAGACAAGGTCAAATGATTTAAACCTTCTACTCTTCAGGTGTTGCCAGACCTAGGCGGGTGTACCTATCAGAATGAAGTAGACTTTACTTATGATTATCCTTCTTGCAATGATTTGTCCACAATGGCAGATGGAAGTGAACAAATGAAATCAAACTTGGTACAAATAGCAATAGTGATCTTCTAATCTAAATCCTAAAGTTTTCAATTAATAGATGTAAAGAAACTGAATGAATCTAAATGATGAAATGCATAGACCAGTGCCTTATTGGGTATGTGGAGTCAAATAAAACAGAAGTGGGCAACTTATTCTGGCAAAAACTCAAATTGCTAGCATATATTTTGTTTATAACTTGTATAAACATGCAAGATTATGACTACTAAGCTCTACTTTAATAATCCAGATGAATCTCCCTGATTACTATGATCAACCAAAAGGATTTAATCTCTTCTTGAGAGAACCAGTTAATTAATCACACAGATACAACAAATGTGCACTGATAAACTGAAAATAAACTTGTTATATCAATTTAAACAACCAGAAAGAATCAACTTGGAGATAGCTTAGCAATACTTTTCAATAAAATCAACAGACAATTGACACCAGAGATAAACTGCCACACCAACTAAATTTCTTTGAAATCACCATTTGAAAACATGC
Source organism: Sequoia sempervirens (assembly GCA_007258455.2). Taxonomy (NCBI): domain Eukaryota; kingdom Viridiplantae; phylum Streptophyta; class Pinopsida; order Cupressales; family Cupressaceae; genus Sequoia; species Sequoia sempervirens. The sequence goes on along the minus strand of VDFB02256132.1, from coordinate 51,023,157 downwards.
ACATCATCTCTGATATGAGAAATTTATTCTAATGCAGCCATTCCTAATCTACCTACTATGTCTCTCCTAAAAAAATCCCCCCATTTACAATCGGGAATGCATATTTATATATTTGTATCTGAAGAGGCACATCATTTCATATTCCAATGTCGGCAAATAGTAGTATTTGAGCTTTCACATGTCGGCCAACAGTATTTGGGTTCCTGTTAATTATTCGCTGAGACAACCCCGTAAGTATGCCAAAGGAAATTATATCATAATCAGTCGCTGTGACTCATCAAAATTGGGGAGACCTCATGTAGATCACACCATGTTTCAGGAAAAGTTCCTTCATCCATCCTGAGTCACTGAGACAAGAGCAAACTCTCGCCGAGAAGCACCTTCCATTTGCCTTCGCCAAGATAAATCAAAATCGAGGAGAGGTCTCAAAGAATCCACCGAGTCATACCAAAACATCCTGAGCACACTTTAGATCGCCAAGAGAATTCAACTCTCATACCGACAGAGACCCCTTGCCTTTTTTATCGGTGAGACCCAACGAAGTCGCTAAGACCTCCCTCCGAATGTTAGTAACTCTTACCGATAAGTCAATCCTTCCACTGTCGGTTGGTAAGACAAGAAGACTTCGCCAAGATATTACAAAGAAGGAAAACCTCTCGTCAATGAGTACCCTTCCTCTATCGCCAAAACCACGTGAAAGTCTTGCCGATAATTGTCAATAAGTAAACTCCAATCGCCATGATATCAAAAATGTCTTGCTGATAGGCAACACAAACATTTTCTAGCAGAAAACACAACATGGGTTGGGGAGACCTTGACCATCTCACGTCGATATGAACTGTTATGTGAAATATTCAAGACTCGATGGAATTTATGGGGCCATATGGGAAAAAATAAGGAAAATGTGCTCATGGTAGGACTCACTTGGAAAATTATGAATGTGAACACTATGTAAAATCATCAGATTTTTATAGTTCCAACAGTGGCTCCGTCTAGGGATGAATGATAGTAAGATCATTGCAAGGATCCAGATTCTTTGGGTGAGCAGACCAGACAAAAATGATGAGAAAATGGAAATGGACAAGAAGCATGATGGAAAATGAATGCAAAATGGAGATGAACCAAAACCCTAAACTACTATGTGGAAAAGAATTTAAAGAGGATTAGCAAGAGTTGTCCATGCACTGGCAACCCTTAATCCTCTATGTTTCAACATCACCTATTCTGAGCTGTTACGATCTGAAACTCAAACCATACTTTCCCCTGTCAAATACCTGGCTTTGTCTCAAGTTCATCAGATTCTTCTTGAAGACATTCATGCAATCTTTCCTGTCACTATTATTGCAAGTTTTTAGAAAATCATCATGCTCAACATGGCCCAAATTCCCTACACCACTCTGTAGTTCAAATTCTCCATCATCATGGGGTAAATCTCTGTTATCTCCAACATACAAAGTATATGCATATTTAATGCAAAAATCCTCATTATCTTTCTCACTGTTATGTATTATGAAACATTCTCCCAGCCGTAATGAAAATTGACCATCAAAGTGCTTCTCCTGAGAAACAAAAGCTTCTGTTATATCAACACTGTCTGAAACCAACAAACCTAAAGCCTTTTGCACCTTTTCCAAATCGTCATTTGGAGATAACATTTGATTATAACTCACATCTCCAATATCAAGCATATATGGGCCAATCAAAGTTGAACTTCTATCATCCTTGGCATGCAAGTAAACATCTTCCCCATATGAGTTAGAAACTTCAAAATCACATACCTCATCTTGGATGAACACAGACTTTTGATCAATTCCAAAGGTTTCTCCATCAATTCAAGAAATGCACTGAGAGCCATGTGAATCATCACACAAATATTTTTCACTGTCAAAACAAATGTAAGCTGGACACAGAACTTCAGGGTCACCCTCATGTAGACATCTCTGATATTCAAGAGTCAGTAGATTCAAAATTTTCTCACTGCTAAGTGAAGAAGTCTCAACATTTTAATCACTAAAATTATATTTTTCACTTTTTTCATCATCAAAAAGAGGTCCAAGATCATCAGAGAATGAAAAATCAGAAACATTATCAACACAGTCATTTATTCCATCATTTTGCTTATCTGAAATTATCTCCTCTTTACCATAAAATGAATTTAAAAATACTTGAAGTTCATTCATGGACACACCTTGGCAAAAAATCATCTGATCTTCATTTAACTCATCATCATACAATGGGTTTGAAAAAGTTTGGAAATCACTTTCAGATGTACAAACCTCTTCATCATCAAATGTATCTTCATAGCTTTCAACTGCAGTTGGAGGTATTAATTTTTCACTGTCAAATGGACACACATTGTCCATTGCTTCTTCATCTTGATCACCACAAGAACTGCAAGAGTCATCGTGATGTAGATCAAAATCCACAGGCTCCTCAAGCTCTTCATCATTGTGACATGATACACAATCTCCTTCCATTTCATTTTCCAATTCATCAACATGACAATTATAGCTATTCTCTTCATATGTTGATATACTCTCCTCCTCATTTGAGCATGTTTCATCCTGGTTTCCAAAAGGGCTGCTAGAATCCCTTGATTGTAGATCAAAATCCATAGGTCCATCCTCAAAATCTGAATACTCATTGGATCCCTCATAACACACACTGCTTTCCCTGTCACAATCTGTTATGCAAGAGAGATAACATGTACCCTCATCTTTCTCATGCAAGCTATTATATGAATCATTTCGACTTGCACTTGTCTCATCTTCTATTGGCTACATTGTTTGATCAATTTCTCTATACTCATCAGAAATACAACTATTGGATTTGACATTGATAGTGTTCTCATACCTCATCCGCTCCATGGAATCAATGAATTTATTCACTTGATCAAAGGTACACTGCTTTTCTAGCCAATAAATTGATTTAGGCTCCCATGCTCTTACAAACTGTTCAAAAAACATGGTCCTTGTAGGCCTACAATGAGAAGGTATTTTCATACAAATATATGTCATTCTATTGTACCAAGAAATCAAATCTTCTCCTTCATACATCCTTATGTCAAGAAATGCATCCAAGGGAGAAATTATGCACTCTGATTCTGTGATGGAGTCCTGGCTTTGAGTATACTCATCTTCTTCTACATCAAATTGCTAATCCTGGCATACATATTGCTGCAAATTCTGATTTTGAATCTGTACGAACCTATGGGAAGCCCAATTTGATGCAGAAAAATTTCCATAGTGCTGGAGAAATTGATCCTGAAAACCTTGGAGAGATTTAATAGAAGCAAATGACAAGCTATTAAACCAATCCCTAACTTCATGAATGAGTGACATCATAAACAAAATCATGTGTAAATCTTCATATGGAATATTTATGTCTTTGATAAAAGCATTGAAGCTCCTCAAATGATCTTTAGCAGTGATTGCACTACTCCCCATAAACTTTGGAACAAGACTCCTCCAACTGCCATCCATAGGGTAAGGGTACAATTGAAATCCTGTTAGATCAAATTGCCTGATTATCATTGTTGCATATTGGTGAGGGGGAGGGTTAGGTGGGTACTGATATTGGTATGGCAGACTATTGCATTATGCATAATGCTGTGGGATATAATGTTGGCCATGAGGTGGTTGTGTGTATGTATGTTGTGTGGGAATGTAAGGAGGATAATGTGGCTATTGGGTTGCTTTTAGTTCTTCTATCTCCATCCTTTGAGATTCAAATAGTGCCTTGACCTCCTCATCAGTTAAAGATTCATAATAAACTTGAGGAGTATCATAATCAATAGGTACACTCTGATTACCCTCCATTTTCAGATCATTGTGTGTCCACTTATTGCTGCCAGGAGGACCTCCAGTATGACCTCCCCTGTATTGAGATCTTCTTCCATTCATGTTTGAACAAATGCAATGTTTCTTTCAGAGTCGCCACTCACTTTTTTCAAAAGTGAGAAAAGTATTTAACATTTCTTATTCCCAGTGGAGTCTGTATAAATGTCCTGACTCTATGATTAAGGCCTTGATTCTAAATGTATTCCCCAGCAAAGTCACCAATTTGTTAGCTCTCAAAAACGCAGGCGGGATACCTCAAAAGGCTGCCAATCTCTTGATACGTTTTAGGGTAATAGACAAGGTCAAATGAATTAAACCTTCTACTCTTCAGGTGTTGCCAGACCTAGGCAGGTGTACCTATCAGAATGAAGCAGACTTTACTTATGATTATCCTTCTTGCAATGATTTGTCCACAATGGCAGATGGAAGTGAACAAATGAAATCAAACTTGGTACAAATAGCAATAGCGATCTTCTAATCTAAATCCTAAAGTGTTCAATTAATAGATGTAAAGAAACTGAATGAATCTAAATGATGAAATGCATAGACCAGTGCCTTATTGGGTATGTGGAGTCAAATAAAACAGAAGTGGGCAACTTATTCTGGCAGAAACTCAAATTGTTGGCATATAATTTGTTTATAACTTGTATAAACATGCAAGATTATGACTACTAAGCTCTACTTTAATAATCCAGATGAATCTCCCTGATTATTGTGATCAACCAAAAGGATTTAATCTCTTCTTGAGGGAACTAGTTAATTAATCACACAAATACAACAAATGTGCACTGATAAACTGAAAATAAACTTGTTATATCAATTTAAACAATCGGAAAGAATCAACTTGGAGACAACTTAGCAATACTTTTCAATAAACTCAACAGACAATTGACACCAGAGATAAACTGCCACACCAACTGAATTTCATTGAAATCGCCATTTGAAAACATGCACATCATCTCTGATATGAGAACTTTATTCTAATGTAGCCATTCCTAATCTACCTATTGTGTCTCTCCTCAAAAAATCCCCTCATTTACAATTGGGAATGCATATTTATATATCTGTATCTGAAGAGGCACATCATTTCATATTCCAATGTCGAAAACAACAGTATTTGAGCTTTCACATGTCGACCAGTAGTATTTGGGTTCCTGTTAATTATTTGCTGAGACAACCCCATAAGTATGTTGAAGGAAATTATATCACCATCAGTCCTTGTGACTCATCAAAATCGGGGAGACCTCATGTAGATCACACCATGTTTCACCAAAAGTTCCTTCATCCATCCTGAGTCACCGAGACAAGAGAAAACTCTCACTGAGAAGCACCTTCCATTCGCCTTCACCAAGAAAAATCAAAATCAGGGAGAAGTCTCAAAGAATCCATCGAGTCATACCGAAACATCCTGAGCACACTTTAGATCGCCAAGAGAATTCAACTCTCATACCGACAGAGACCCCTTGCCTTTTTTATCGGTGAGACCCAACGAAGTCGCTAAGACCTCCCTCCGAATGTTAGTAACTCTTACTGATAAGTCAATCCTTCCACCATCGGTCAGCAAGACAAGAAGACTTTGCCAAGATATTACAATGAAGGAAAACCTCTCGCCGATGAGTACCCTTCCTTCTGTCGCCAAAACCACGTGAAATTCTTGCCGATAACTATCAATAAGTAAACTCCAATTGCCATGATATCAAAAACATCTTGCCAATAGGCAACATAGATGTTTGCTAGCAGAAAATGCAACATGGGTCAGGGATACCTTGACCATCTCATGCAGATATGAACTGTTATGTGAAATATTCAAGACTCGATGGAATTTATGGGGCCATATGGGAAAAAATAAGGAAAATGTGCTCATGGTAGGACTCATTTGGAAAATTATGAATGTGAACACTATGTAAAATCATCAGATTTTTATAGTTCCAACAAGGGCCAGGACTTCATCCATGAAATTAAACATGCATCTCATGGGATCATCATGCTTATCCTTAGCGAATGGCGCAGGTTGTGCCTGAGATTCACCATCAAGATCGTTGAATGGCTCGGGAGCGGTGACAAACTCAGGGGAAACCGAGACTGGTTTTTTCGTAAGGACATAACAAGTCATCACAAGGCCACCTTGTGAAGAAGGTGGATTCCTCTTATGTCCTACTTTTTTGGAAGGACTAACCTCCACCTCTTTCTTCGTGGGAGGAGATGAACTCCCCACAAACGAAGCTAGGGGAATAGAGGAAGAGGAGGATAGAACTACAGTGGACACGATTGAAGTGTTAACCATTTCCATGGGCTTAGGGAAGGGTTGAATATCTGGGATGGACATCAGCAAAGGTGGCTCCACTAAAGTAGCGATAAACACCTATACCAATTTAGGGCTAGGCACGTTTGTACTTGCAATGGAAGCCAGGAGCAAATCAGGTTGAAGGGAAATAGAAGGAAGGGAGGAAGAAGACACTATAGAAGATCCTGAAATAGGAGCGGTCATTTCTTCCTCCTTCTACTGTGAGGTGGCCTGCTTGGCAGGAGAGCCTTTTATCATGCGCTTGTGCTCATGTGGAAGGTAGTTTTTACAGTTCTTGGAGTTAGAAACTAGAGCTTGTGAGGGGATGGGAGGTTCCTGCTTGACCATGGGAACATCCACTATGGCCATTTTGGGGGGAGGAATGAGTTCATGTACAAGAGCAGGGGGAGTAGGCAGGGGAGCAATAGGAGGAGTTGTCTTGAGGGCCTTGGCAGCGGGCCTCTTTCTGCTCACTTCCTTAGGAGCAGGAGAAGTAGGAGGTCGTGGATTGAATTCTCTGTGAGAACGTTTCTTTCTCTCGTATAAGTAGTACCATCATCTAAGAAATTCATTAGGAAGGTCTGTGATTCTAATCTTGGGCCTATGCCGAGGAGGAATTATTGGACTCAAAGGATAGCCACTGGGCTTACTCATCTATTACTCTTCCCAAGAAAGGGGAGAGGATGGGGTAGTCCAAAAAAAGGTCATTTTCTCTTTACCTTTACGAGAAGGAGAGGGAATTTTTATGGGATTCTCCTCCTTCTTAAGGGAAGAGAGAGCAGATGATATAACCTTCTCTTTACCTTTGGGGAGGAGAAGGGGCCAGCATGGACTCCTCTTTCTCTCTTGGAGAAGGAGTAGTCATAAGCACAGGATCCTCTCATCTTGGGAAGAGGAGGTGACCAATTTTTTCATTGCAGGAAGGGTCATCTTTGGCACCCCTTTGCCCCCAGTTTTATACTTCACGTAGTTCTTGTAAAGTATGTCCATTCTCGAAGGAAGCAGATTGACTGAGGAGGGCCAAAAGTAATCTAGTGAATATCCACCATGAGATACCAATGGCTGATATCTGGTATCATGCACTACATGCACGAAACCTTCATGGGAAAACTTTAAACACTTATGAATAAAAAATGCGACCCCATTCATGGAAGCCAACCGAGGAATGCCTAGCTTCACTCTGAATAGATCTGACTCTGGAATAATGTGATAGACCATGTCAATAGTCCTAGGTCTGACCAGGATAGACAAAGTGATCGAGCCATAAGGTTTAAGACTCATACCATCATGGGTACGGATGGTGGATTTTTTTCTCCATACTTTTCTTTTTGCAATGAGTTCAATACTAATTTTTCTTTGGTAATAATATTCACATGGCTCGTGGGGTCTATCAAGACTCCCATCACAATGTTACCATTGACGCGAGTGGGAATGTAAAGAGGTGAAGACTTGTTGTTTAAGGGTAGAACTTGTGCTATAAATTTAATATCTGGCGAACTAGGTGCGAGTGGAATAGTAGAAGTTACTGTGACCATGTTCACATAGGCCTCGGGTTGGAAAACAAAATCAGTGGGATCGATAATCATGTTGGTAGAATGTGATGGAAATGGGTCTTTGTATATCTACATTTAACTATTAGCTTTCACCATTGATTTGTTAGCGTTCTATTTATTCCCATCGAGATGAATGCTACCATCCTCGATGCGGTCTTGTATCTCATGACGCAACCGCATACAACATTCGGTATCATGTTTGTTAACGCAATGGTATTGGTAGTAAGCACTCCCATCATACCAATTAAGATAGGTTTCCCTAATAGGCTTAGGGGGTGGCAAAGTTATGATCTTATCCTTCAACAAATTTTGCAAGACGAAAGTGTAAGATTCAAACAACTTCATGAATTTTCGGTTGCATTTGAGGCCATTGTCATCGACAGTGGCTACTACATTCACAATGGCTTTTCCTTTCCTAGAGATTGATACGATGGAATTTCTTTCAGAATGAGAGTGCAAAGAGGATCCCCCAAACTGAGCAATCATCTGTTGGTATTCTCGTAAGGTTGCACACAAATGTGCAAAGGAAGAATATTTCATAAGGGTGAACTTCTCTTGCCAAGGCCTTTGTAAGTTCCCTATGAACACCTTCTGCACGTCAGAATTGGGCAACTAGTATGAAATTTGTGAAAGAAGTGCTTGATAATGCACTATGAAATCAGTAATCTTCTAATTGTCTCCTTGCTTACATTGGATGAGATCCAAAAAGGTCATCTTTGGCCCAATGTTTTCTTGGAATTGTCTAAAGAATTTATTAACAAGCTGGTCGAATGAGAAAATAGAATTATCAGGCAAGGAACAGTACCACTCGAGTGTTGTGTCCTTGAGGGATTGGGGAAATAGTTTTGCCATCAAGGAATCATGATGGAAGAAGTTGGTGTAGAGGGCGTTAAAGGAAGACACGTGTGTCTAGAGATCCCCCTTACCACCAAACTTCTCAAATTTAGGAATCTCCATTCCCTGAGGGAAGGGAGTGTTCAAGATGGCAACCAAAAATAGGCTATGTTGGAAGAAAGGCTGGAAAATAGGTTGGGAAGAGGCTTGGGAAAGGCTCACTAATTGACTCTGCATCTTACCCATATTTTCAAGTAGAGTATTAAGAATAGGGTTGTTAGAAGATAAAGGGCCAGAGGAACCCCCTTCAGAGGCACTGCCAATTCTACCTCTAGAACCACCACTAGTGTGACTTCCGCCAGAGCCACCACCACTAGTAGGGCCACTTCTGGAACCATCACCATGACCTCTTCTAAATCCACCTCCACTAGCACCACCTCCACTACTAGATTCACCACCACTACCAAAGCCTCCACCACTAGAGGTGACAAAAGGGGTAAAGCTAAAGCCCAATAGGACCTTATTCACCTTGATAGTTTTTGGTTGATTAGGGATGGAAGGGACACTAATGGAAGGGACCGCATTAGCCATGTAGACAGAGGTGGGAGGAATTGATACTCCTAGCACTCTCTCGTGTTCTTCGAAGGTGACTCCTTGTGCAAAACTAGGGTTTCCTGAAGGGGCACATGCTTCGGCGATCCTAAAGAGACTACTTAGAAGCTTTGCACCTATTTAGTCTTTATCCATCATATGTTTTAGTTCACTAACAATCTGAGCGGCCCTAGCCATCTTTGGATTTCTTTCCAAATGATTTTCAAGGTCGCCCAACCCCCTTGTAAGGGTGGACACATATTCAATAGGGATTTGAACAACCTCATGCTCATCCACCGATGATGGCATGGGGGATGTAGGAGGAGTGGGGATGTGATTAGTTTCATCATTCAATCCTATCTCACCCCTTGACACCTACTCCTGTGCATTCAAACTAACGACAAGATGAGAGAAGAGACCTGTAGAGAGACCAATCGAGACCTTCATTCTATCCATCGGGAGGTGTCATACACTTCTCCTTATGATATGCCCATAAGTTGTGGACTCAGTTGTGATGCTCATAAACCTTTGCAATGCTCGAGAACACAACAATCATGAAGCAATTGGAGGAAGCCTCAACACTGATAGATGAATAGAAGTTGGTTCACGTCAGGTTCACAAAAAATGTAAGAGAGGGGGACCACCACATGCAAGACCCTAGGTCATGGAGGGTCAAGATGTGAGAGGCTTCCCTAACTTACCTCATCTAAGCATAGTGTTTAGGGTATGTAAGGTGAGGGTAATGAGGACCGTAGGGCCTCTCAGCTACACAATAGGCCCGAAATGCAAAAAGAGGCTAGGTGAGCTGGATTCTAGGTTTAACACTTCATCTCAGAAAGCTCCCTATCCGAAGACAGAAGCGCAGACTTTGGACGACAGTGCGGTGTGCTGGAGTCTCAAAAGTATGCTATTGTCTATATGGCCAAGCAACAATAAAAATGGCATTAAGTCACTAAAAACTAGCTAACGGCCCAACAAGCTAACTAAGGGGCCAAAATGACAGAACTAAGTAAATGATGTACACTTTAATATGATAAAGTAAATAAGAAAGAGTAATGAAGATGAGGAGAATCTCATCAATGAACTTGTTTGCCAGTTGATCCTCTAGGAGCTTGCCCACCTACACACATCAAGAAGGGAAAATATTGGGTGATTGTATAGGGGCATGCCTCAGTCAAACCCCCATTTAGGTGTTTCCATTGCCACAAAAAGCCAAAAGAATGAGATAAAGAAGCAATGTAATGAAAGCACAAACACTACAATGCAATACTATGCTACTCACCAAATGATAGAGGGGAGGAGAGGGAAGCTTACCACCTCCACCAAGAGAACTGAAGGCTGCTTGGGGAAGAAAATGAGAGGAACTCAAGCCTCTACTACGAATGGCGTGGTCCCAAACATTCTCTACCGAGTTTACAAAGTGTGAAATTGCTACAATGGAATGCTTGGATGCTTGGGGTGAGCTTGTGAGAGTGTAAGAATGAGAGCTTGAAGTGATGAAGAGTTGGATTGAATTGTTAGAAGCCTCAAATTCAAGTTCAAGGAGTGAATATGAAGGAATGAGGAAGAAAATGGCCATATTCAGGTCGGTTAGCCAAAGGAGGTGTTACAAATTCACTGCCAATGAGAAGAGTAACACCTCTGCTAGCTCAGTTGCAGGAATTATCTAGGGACATAAGTGTGCCACATAGACGTATACGCGTCGTGCGGGCATCTCTGATAGAAATTCCTCCATCGACACACAAAATAGGCTCCACATAGACTGCCAACAATAGGCTTGAGTAAATTTAAGCCTTTGACTTTGGTTTTCTAAAGTGTATAAAGGAAAAAAGGGGAATTGTGTCTAGGGTGAAAATTTGCTCTTATACAACAGGAAACTAGATACCAACTAACTTTTTGAAAAAATGTTAAATAGTTTACAATATGAAATAAAATATCAAAAGGGTTAAAATGAAAATTTGAAAAACATTTTTAATAGTTGTGTAAATGGGTTTTGAACCAAAGTAAATATTTTTCACTTGCAAAGTTAAAATGGAGTTGGAAAATTGTTTTTACTTGTAGGGTAATTTGATGCACGAGATTTTAAAGTGAAGACAAGCTAAAGACAAGGAAAATAAAGATTGAAAAGGAACTTTTCTAAATTTTGGTTGGTTGTAGATCAAGGGAGCTCTGATGTGCCATGTGTCTACCTTGGATTTATTTTAGGGCTTCTCTATTGTTTTATCATTTTCTTTTAAAATGAGAAATGGGTTTCATTGTAAGAGGGTTGTTCACAGTTTGATTTCATGGGAATACTTTTGTAACAAATCCTGTAATAGAATGGGGGTCTACTTTAGGTTCTGGGAGTTTTCAAAATCTTGTAATGAAGAATTTAATTACAACACTATTATCTTTAATAAATAAATGACAATATATTTTGAGCCAGTTTTCTCCATTGTAGGAATTACATAAGTTTTGAATATATGAAATCAAGGGTTTATGTTATTCATCTTCTTGTCTTTCCCTAAATGTTTGTTGATTTTTATTACTCTTATTCAAGGAGTAAGTTAAATTGTATTAACAGGAATGAAGATTTGTGCAACTGTATGCTTGGATCAATAAAGTATGACTAACTTGGATTCTAGTATCAATGGTGTAATGCATCATATGATAGGCATAGTTATGAAAGAGTTAATGTTGTAATGAGATTTAAATTTCATGGTTTAGGTGACTCCACCCTATAATATGGCATTGGTCTTTTGATGTTGCAATTTCCAGAGATTGTTTTGTGAGCAGCTACAATTTAAAGTCAAATTTACTTATCCATCTTGTTGTGGGTGTGTGTGAAATTTAATGCTCTATATCTCTCATGTTTAACTAGGCATTACCATGAAGGTTAGCCAAACCTTTAGGGTAGAATGTCCTTTAAACAGTTAAAGGAGAATCATCTATTTACAGTGTATTTGATACTTTGGCACATAAGTATCTATAAGCACACTATTGGGGTCACCTTCTTGGGTTTCATAGAGCCTAAAGTGTAGGGGAGAAAGGGATTTTAATTCAATTTCCCACTTGTTGGCCAAATCTCTCCTTGAATATGACCATTAGGCCTAGTAGCCCTTTAAGATTCAAGTTGATAGCAAATTTGGGGAGCCAACAGATTGGTGACTCTATTGGGGAGAACTTTAATCTCCAGTTGTAGAATGATATTTCATAGAGTCATATTATTTGTTGATTTGAACATTTGGTTCAAATATTGAAGGAATTCATACCTGGAGAAAGAAATCTTTCAGTAAACTTGAAAGTTTCATGATCTATGGTGCTCTGTTGGTGAAAGGAACTCAAAAATAAATTCATCTTTGAAAGAGATCCATACTACTTTAAGTTCAGTCCTCTGTGAAGAGAGGTGGCGACTCTGTCAAAAGAACCTGATGAAGATGTGAATAAAGTTTCAGATCTACAAATATTTCTAGTTAGGAAGAAGAATTTGCAGTAGCTACAACATATCTAGGTATTTTTCACTTTTTGGTTTTCAAGAAATTTGCATGTGAAAACCATATTTGAAAGTCTTGAAAAAAATTTGGTTCCCTATTTAGTGAAATAGCACTAAGAAAGGGAAAGGATAGCGTTATTGAGTTTGCATACTTTTGTGATAAAATTTTTAGTTAGAATTATGTATAAGTATGCTTTTTTTCTTAGAACTACTCATGTTGAATAGACCTTAAACATAGTTGAAACTATATGTTGTACTTTGTAAAGGGTTTAAGGTCATATGTTGTATAAGGAAGCTAGGAACTATGTGAACAATTGTTGCATTATTGTGAAAGTTTCATAAAAGGCATGTCAAAATGCATCAATATATGCATCCTTATATGGTTCCTAGTGCAACCATGGCTTGTGATCAGCACCAACCATGTTTTAAAAGAGGTTTTAACACTAAAAGATATAGACCCATCAATTTCAATGGCATTAATGGTTACCCAAATATAATTCCATCTAAAATAATAGATAAAATACCAAGATTCAATGGTGAGAAGTCTAAATCAGCAAGTAGGCATCTAGAAGAATTCAATACTTTAATGGATGAATATGAGGTAGATCATGAGGATGTTATCATGAAGTTTGTTGTGAGAACTTTAGAAAATGTTGTAGAATATTGGTTTTCTAGCTTACTGTGGCATTCCATATGTTCATGGTGAGAGTTTAGAATAATTTTCATTGATCATTTTGAAGGAATATCAACAAACAATGTGTGCCTATTAGACAATAGACATTTGCATATCCTACAAGAATTTGAAGAGAAATCTAAAGAAAAAGTTGAATCTATGTCATCTATTGATGCATTGTGTGATGTAAAGAGATTTGAGGATGAATCCTCCTATTATTTTCATGATAGATTCATGAAAATTTTGTTTACTATACCAATAGTAGATAGACTTGATGAATCACTATGTATTGATTTTGTTTGTGAAAGACTTGAGCTAGGTCTAGGTACCATGCCAACTGATTTGAAGCCCCCTAACTTTAAATGTATATATTGATGGCTTTCAATGATTGAAGAAATAATAGAGTAGTTTGGAAATGGTTTCCTAACTAGACTATGTGATGGTACTTTTTCTAGACTTGATCAAATAGATTTGGCTGATATAGCAGAAGACAATGATAATGCATCTTGTGGTGATGAGGATGTTGTTTTTGAACAAACTACAGAGAAAGTATATATGGATGAAGATTGCAGCCATAATAGTCATGATGAAATGAATGAAATGTGTGAAGTTTCTTCTATTCACTTTGAAAAATATATAAATAGAGAGCATATTTTTTATATCAAATGAAGGTTGCAGTGATGCAAATGATACTAACAAAGAGGAAATATGTTATGATGAATCCTTTGGATCAGGTGCATTGACCTCATTTCAAGATATAGTTGAATATCATGCTGATTTTTAAGTTTTGTGTCTTCATGATGACAATAGTATTGTTGTAGATGGAATTCTTCCACCAGAAGAAGAGTATTTTTATCCTGGTGATCAAGATGGTTACAAATCCATTTGCAACCCTAGTGACTATGAATATTTCCAAGAGGAGGAAGCATAACTAATTTCCTTGAGTGAACAGTGTTCCAATAAAGGTGATGACAATATTTTTCAACACTCACAAGAACAAGATAATGGATATGAATTAAAAGAACTTTATGAAGAGGAGATATGTGATCAATAGTGCTATAGCACACTTGTTCATACCTCTTCTACAAGTGAGTGTCGCATTGATACAAGCTTCCATGATGATGAGACAAAGGATTTTTCTGATTTAGGGAATGCTTTTGAGAATTTCAGTGTATCATATACAAATGACAAAGTGAGAAATGAATTTTAGTTGGATAGATCATCCACAAGCAACTGCAATGAAGAAACAAATGATGATTTTTAGTTTGACTATGAGGAATGTGACCCTGTTGATTGTTGTAGCATTATGAACAAGGAAGGAGATATGCATGCAAGAGATTCATTGGATGAATCAGTTCAGGTAGTTGATTATGAGGAGCATACATATGTTGGTAATGTAAGTGATGAACAAGGAACTATTTTCTTGTTTGACTCTTCACCTTCTTCCATTCCTTTTTTGGTTTTCAAGTTATCATTGAATGTTTGCATGAGAATAGCACAAATGTGGTTGTATATGAAAGTGAAAAGGTAGAGTCAAATATTGGTACAACGGATGAAGATCTTTATGATGAGTTTACACTTGAAGAATGTCAATGTGTCAATCATATGGATGCATATGAGAACCTTTTTTCTAGATCTGCAAATCATAGTCCTTCTCATGAGTAGTATGCTTCAGATTTTCATGTTGGTGTAGCAAGAGGTAATGTTGAGTGTGATACTCTCTACAATAGTGAATGTGTTTTGAACACTCACTATGATGAGTTTATTGCAAATGAAGATTTGAGTCATATGAACCTATACTTGAAGCTTCTTTTTTGTGCTAACATATTGAGTGTTGACAATCTTGTCTATGAGCTT
The DNA here is from genome assembly GCA_007258455.2 of Sequoia sempervirens. Lineage (NCBI taxonomy): Eukaryota > Viridiplantae > Streptophyta > Pinopsida > Cupressales > Cupressaceae > Sequoia > Sequoia sempervirens. Next base: position 51,008,054 of record VDFB02256132.1, on the reverse strand, counting down.
GAAGTAGGAAACATTGTTTGGGATGTTGATGCATTTTCTTAATGTTGTGATTTAAATGTGGATAATGGACTTGTGGATGTTGATAAATCTGGTTTTCAGAACCTTGAGACATATAATAATGTGTTGGGTTGTGTTGTTGGGATGATGATAAACTGACATGTGATGTAATTCAGTCAAAGGAGTTACAAATGTGTGAGCATTATTTTCTCAATGCATAGGAGGATTACAAATTGTTTTTGAGGCATGATATCTTCTCTGAGCATAATCATTATGAGGGGGTTTTAAAATGTGATAAGAATGTGTCTTGATGTAGTCTTGATCATTATCCCCATATGTTGTCACTTACTACAAAATCCAAAAATGAAGATTGGCAGTGATGTGGCCTATGTGATTTGGTTGTCATGTGACAACAAAGCTAAATAGGGATCAAGTTCTCACTTGTTCAAAGGTAGCTTGATACTTGTGCTTGTAGAAATGAAGTCACTCATGTTGTGGTGTCACAGAGGAAAGTGTGGATTAAAGGGGATCAGTTCCTTCAATAGGATGGTGTTTAATAGAGGCAAAAATTGGTTCTTCTTTTCATTTTGCGGCCTAGGGCCATTAAATAAAGGTTTGAAAATTTGAATAAAGCCTCTATTGCCTAATGATTCTAGCACTTGGTCTACTCCCCAGAGATCTGGAATCTTGCCATTCCCACAAGGGGCATGCATCCCCAGTTAGAGCCACTATTGGGACTATAAAATTTTGCAAATTTTTAAGACCCGTGATGAAAATTTGCTTTCCACACTCAGAAATGCACTTGAAAAATCTGCCCTAGTGACCTACTTTGGAGGGTCATAAGTCAGAGCCCATTTGCTTTCATGCCAAATCCCTTGGTGAGTGTATTAATTTGTCATATGTGAACATGTATGTTTGATTTTAGCTTCCCATGATGATTTTTGATAGGGTTTTGAAATGCAAAGTTGGAGGGCTCTGGTACTGTTTTGCTATTTGCAAACTCTCAAGCCTAGAAAGTGGCCTCTTATTCAAACTTATATTTCACAGCTGAATGATCGTCATGGAAAATGGATTGGTGCCTTATATTCCCCTCACATTCATATGCTCCCTAGTCCAATTTTAGAGCCACAAGATCAAGTTTGATATTTTTACCAAGTCAAAAGCAATGTAGTTTGTTTTATTTTTACATCTGCATTTCCAGAATATTTCAAGGTCAACTTTGACCCTTAATATCTTGTGAAGAATGTGGATTGAAGGAAAGACCTATTGCACACATACTAGTGGATCTAAATTATATAATGGTTCTAGTGATAGCTTCCTAGGAGGTGATTTAATATTTTTTTTGGATGGTGACTTGGTGAGCCCTAATTGGTTTTTGACAGGTATAGTTGCAGAAGAGTCTAACTAAGCCACTTTGGATGTTAATATCTTGCACCTCAAGATGAATTTTTTTAAGCCGTTTGTTGCACTAAATTTTTGGTTCAAATGTCTACATGCCTACCCAGTTTCATGCCTCCTGGATGAGTTTTGATGGGTAAATTAATGTGTTGCTGACTACAATTGGGCCAAATTTGGTGTTTCATAAGGTTTTAAATTTCCAAGTTCTAAGGGCAACCCATTTCTCATTTTGGTCTAAAACATCTCCAGCTCCATTTTCATCAAAAATGGAGGTCATATGATGAGTATGTACAGGATCATCATGGCAAAAATAGGCCCTTAAGTGGCGATAAAATTCAGAAAATTCAGAGTTAGGCACTTAATGTAAAAATTTGAATAAGTTATCTATATTATTTCAAAAATATGTAAGAATAGAATTTGTAGCAAATTGAATGTAGTTTCTAAATTACTAGGTTTATTTAAAAAACCTATTTGGTGAAAATTTGAAATTTCAATGCAGTAGCACTTAAATTTCAGGGGAAAAATAAGTAGGTGTATGTCTGAGCACCTTAACCACAATAAAATGATAATATTTTTTTATAAGATTTTAGATATAATTAGAGGACTCATGTCCCGATGTGATGCATATTTTTTTGTAATTTTTATGACAACTTTTAAAAAATATAAAAATTTGTATGTCTGACCACCTTAACTTGGTCAAAACTTCATGAAATTCAATTTTTTTTTAATCCTATAGTATGCGAAGCATAGAATGTGACCCATGTTTCAGATTCAAAAAATGTGATACCATTTAAAAGCTATAGATGTTTTTCAATTAGTTTGAATCAGGACTTTATTCGTAATTCAAATAGAAAATGAATAATAATTATTTATTAAATTCAAAGTAAAGCATAATTTATATTGGTGGAAAGCTGAGAACCTCCTTTAAAAACCCTTTTTGTTTCATCAATTTTGGGGAAAAAAAAGTTGTCAGCCACATACCCTACACATACCCATCATATCGCCACTTTTTGGCCCATCATGATCCTACACATACCCTGATGCATTATTTTAATACATTTTGGGTGCGGCGAACACATCCCAAAGGCCAGTTTACAAAGGAGGTACTTGATTTTTGATGGCTGGCCAAAGTTTGATTTAGAACCCATGTTCTAAATAATTGATTATGGCCACATGCAAAAAATTTGGCTCCAGGGGTCACCGTTTGTGTGCAGTGAAATTTCTCTGTTTGGCCTACATGCATAATTAAAATTTGCAATTTTTCTAATATTTGAAATGCTAATGTTTAAGAGATTTAAAATATTTTAAATATTGTGGAATGGTGAAAAATGCATTTAGGGAAAACATAAATGTATTTCCAAATGTTTGTGAGGAAAAATAAAGATAATTCTTGGTTCTAATTGGTCCAAATACGACATTCACACATTCAAGCACTGTACGAAAACTCCATTGAGAATCACTGAAATGAGAGTGGAAAGGGGAAACAATATAGCGATGCAATGTTTCCAACCATAAATTCTTCATTAGAAAAGTTCATTTAATTTGTCCTTGGATTTGGCAAACCTTCTCAAAGTTTCAAAGTTTCACAACAACTCCATCACTAGTCATCATAATAGATGCATGAATGAAAACATTACAGCATGAGCGATGGCATCGTTCATCATGGTAATGAGTTTCCTTTTCAATTTGTTTCAACAAAGGAGTGATGGCATCGCTCATTGCTATAATGAAATTCATTTTCATTTTTGTTTCAACGATGCTCAATGTTCATAAGGATGGTTTGATATTATTATTTGAGGGGATATTTTAACGATTAGAAAAGGTATGTGAAGGTAAATAAAAATAAAATGCATAGATAAAGAAGCTTTACATAGCCAACTAAATGAATTAAAGCCTTTACAGTAAAAAAAAAAGCTTTGAGGAGCACAAGATAATGGTATTCACATCCAAAAATTTGTAGCAGTGATTTATCATGCTTTAATGGCTATTTTAGTGTTATTTTAAGAAAATTCGATTCCCAACAATTGATAGTATTGACCCAACAAGTGTTTTCAATGCCTGGATATCATTTTCCATTGTATTTTGAGCATTTTTATTGCCTATGAAGGTGAAAACGCCTAGAAATCCTTTTCATAGCCAAAAACTATCTACAATGTTTTTAATGGTGCTCATGGGTGTCAATGGTAGTTTAGAAGTGGGGTTTTCATTACTGAGATGCAAATGAAAGGGGGCAAGATTATTGCAGGCCAAAGTATACGGGAAACTAGATACCAACTAACTATTTGAGAAAATGTTAAATAGTTTACAATATGAAATAAAATATTAAAAGGGTTAAAATGAAATTTTGAAAAACATTTTTAATAGCTGGGTAAATGGGTTTTGACCCAGAGTAAATATTTTTCACTTGTAAAGTGAAAATGGAGCTAGAAAATGGTTTTTACTTGTAGGGTAATTTTATGCATGAGATTTTCAAATGAAGACAAGTTGAAGAGAGGGAAAATAAAGATTGTAAAGGAATTTTTTTAAATGGTTATTGGTTGCAGATCAAGGCAGCTCTGATGTGCCATGTGTCTACCTTGGATTTATTTTAGGGCTTCTCTATTGTTTTCTCATTTTCTCTTAAAATGATAAACTGGTTTCATTGTAAGAGGGTTGTTCATAGTTTTATTTCATGGGAATACTTTTGTAACAAAGCCTATAATAGAATGGGGATTTGTTTTAGGTTTTGGGAGTTTTCAAAATCTTGTAATGAAGAATTTAATTACAACACTGTTATCTTTAATACATAAATGACAATATATTCTGAGTCAGTTTTCTCCATTGTAGAAATTGCATAAGTTTTGAATATATGAAATCAAGGGTTTCTATTGTTCATCTTCTTTCATTTCCCTAAATGTTTGTTCACTGTTATTACTCTTATTCAAGGAGTAAGTTAAATTGTATTAATAGGAATGAAGATTTGTGCAACTGTATGCTTGGATCAATAAAGTATGGTTGGCTTGGTTTCTAGTATCAATGGTGTAATGCATCATCTGATAGGCATAGATATGATAGAGTTAATGCTATAATTAGTTTTATATTTCATGGTTTAGGTGACTCCACCCTGGAATATGGCATTGATCTTTTGATGTTGCAATTTCCTGAGATTGTTTGGCAAGCAGCTATAATTTAAAATCAAATGTACTTATATATCTTGTTGTGGGTGTGTGTGGAATTTAATTCTATACATCTCTCATGTTTAACTAGGCATTACCATGAAGGTCGACCAAAACTTTAGGGTAGCATGTCCATTAAACAGTTAAAAGAGAATCATTTGTTTACAATGTATTTGATACTTTGGCACACAAGTAGATGTAAGCACATTGTTGTGATAACCTTCCTAGGTTTCACAGAGCACAAAGTGCAGGGGAGAAAGGGATTTTAATTCAATCTCCCATTCATTAGCCAAATATCTCCTTGAATTTGACCATTAGGCCTAGCATCCCTTTAGGATTCAAGTTGATAGCAAATTTGGGAAACCAACATGGTTGATATACAAGATGCATACAGTATGATTCTAGGAAGGAACTTCATGAGAGTACTTAATGGGTATACTTGCATAGATCATTCTCATATGTGGTTGTCATAGAAGGGAATTCCCAATCATATCAAGATTGAATGAGAACCAATATTGAAATATTTGATCACTGAATATCAAAATACGTCAAATGAAGTGTTAGTTTATGAGGCAAGTTTAGGAAATTATATCTTAGCAGTAGCTATTGGTGAATTAGAAGTAGAGGAAGTATTCATGATGCATGACATGCCTAAGGATTTGACTTAGTGTTCCAATAGTACGAAGGTAGTTTTTGAATCAAATGAAGACTCTAAGTAGAGTGATGGAAATCTTGGTTTGCTGGATAAATTTCAGGAGTTCATTCAGAAGCGTATTGAGGATGAAATTAATCTTAGAAGGAAATTGAATTTTGAAGAGTTGCTATTACCCAACTGTTGTAGATTTCACAATGCTTCACATCATGAGCTTGAATGTTGTCGATTTCATACTACAATAGAATAGATTATGAGATGTATCAATCCTCCTCCAATAGTTAGACTTGAGGTACATGAAATTCCAAAGGAATAGAAAGGTAAATATCCTATTGTACAAGAAGATCCTTCACCAAGTAAGAGTAGGGGTGTAAAAGATTCAAAAGGTATGTCTTATGTTGAATTATGGGCTTTATTGTTTGATGGCTCTGAGTCTAAACAAGGGGCTATGTAGGATTTTATTTGATAAGTTCTTCAAGTAAAAACTTTTTGCTGCACATAGACTACAATTTCAATGCACCAACAATGTTTTTGAGTATGAGGCATTGATACATGGATTAATCATGACTCTGAGAAACAAGGTCAAATATTTGCAAGTTTTTGAAGATTCTAAATTAGTAGTTAAGAAATTCAAGAAGCAGTACTCTTTCCATAACAGAAGGATGACCAATTATAGGCATAGAGTATGGGACTTGATAGAGGGAGTCAATGCATTTAACATTCAACTGATTCCTAGAAGCAAGAATCACACTATTGATTCCCTAGCCTAGGAATCCAACACTTTGGAGCCATTATCCCTATTAGGGTTGAAAAGGCTCATGGTTGAACTTACTCTAGTTCCTTCTGTACCAAAAAATGTGACAAAATTTTAGGTATTCAAAGATGACATGAATATTTTGGACTTTATTGCAATTTTTGATGTATTTACCTCTTAGATAATTGATGAGATAGAACCTCAAGAGGAAGAGCTAGACATGGAAGGGGTAATCAACCTAAAAACTAATATGATTCCTAGAGGCATGGTATAGCTAGAAAGGATCTTTGAATTGGACAAGATAAGGGATCAAGACCAACAAGCAAAGAAGGATTCAATAGCTAGTCAATGTGATACATACAATATGGACACTCAAGATGATGTAAAGAATGTGTTCATTGGAAAGGTATGCACCCCAGAAGAAAGAAAAGGGTTAATAGATATGTTACATGTATGTCAAGATGTTATAGCTTGGAGATATGAAGACATGAAAACTTATAACACTTCAATTATTAAACATACAATCCCTCTAAATCTAGATGTAAAGCCCTTTAGGAAAAGACAGAGGCCCATTAATGCACTACTGGAGCACATTATTTAGAATGAGGTACAAAAGTTGCTTTCTGCTCGTATCATTTTTCTAGTTAGACATTCAACATGGGCGGATAATTTGGTTCTAGTCTACAAGAAGAATGGTGAGATAAGGTTATGTGTGGATTTTAGAAACTTAATTGTGCTTCTAAAAAGGATAACTATCTAGTACTCTCATTGGATGACGTTTTACAGACTGTGAACAGGTCACAAATGATGTCCTTTCTAGATGGTTATTATGGTTACAACCAGGTTATGGTGCAATATGAGAATAGGCACAAAACTTCCTTTACAACTAAATGGGGCACATTTGCATACAAAATAATGTTGTTCGAGATAATCAATGTAGGAGGCACTTTCCAAAGGGCTATGGACATTACCTTCAAATATATCATGGGTAAGTGCATTATTATCTATATGGATGACTTGAATATTTTCTCTAAGAATAGGGGAGATCATATTTCATATCTATGCAAGCTATTCTAAAGATATAGAGAATTTGGTATCTACCTCAATCCCAAGAAATGTATATTTGGGATGACAGAAGGAAAGCTCTTTTGTCATGTAATCTCTGAACATGGCATTTCTATTGACCCTCACCGAATCCATGCAATTTTGAAGATACAACCCCCTACTAGAAAAAAGGAGATGAATTCTTTCTTTGGGAAGATCAATTTTATTCAAAAATTCATCACAGGTTTTACAAAAAAAGTCAAGCCATTGAATGTGATGCTAAAGCAAGATGCAAAGGTAGAGTGGACTGTTGAAGCAAATTAGACATTTAACAAAATCAAGAGGGCAATAGTTGCTGCTTTGGTGCCTACAAGTCTAAATTATACAAAACCCTTATGTATATATATATATATATTCATTTCCATCAGATAATTCCTACACTAGCATGTTGACACAAAAGTCAGATGAAGGAAATGAGCATCCGATAGCATTCATGAGTGTTCCTTTTAGGGATGCTGAATTGAAATACCTAAATGTAGAAAAGCAAGCTTATGCATTGGTTAGGGGAGTTAAGAAATTTAGGCATTACATTTTAAGGAACAAAGTCTTCACAATCATGCCTAACCCAATGGTGAAACTCTTATTAATGCAAAGTGAAATGGGTGAAAGGAGAGCTAAGTGGGTCACTATGTTACATGAATATAACATTGAGGTTCAAACAATGAAATTAGTGAGAGGGTAGGCTTTAAGAAGGACAATGGTTGAGACAGGCCTAGAAATTGTAGCATAACAGTACCATCTCCAAGATTGTTTCACCTAATGAATGGTATAATGACTTGGTTTACTACTTGCTGAATTAGAAATGTCCTAATCACTTGAATCTAGTGAAATGAAGAGTATTATGCTTGAAGAGTGCTAGCTACATTCTTAAGGGGGAAATTATGTATAAGAAGAATCATGAGGGGGTAGATCTCTGATGCCTTGGAAAAGAGGAGGTCGCTAGAGTTATGGAAGAACTTCATGATGGGTATGGAATGGGTCATGGCTCTGGTATGGCCACTGCAACTCTAATCATGTGTGTTGGATATTATTGGCCAACAATATTTAAGGACACACACTACTGTATTTGGCTCCAATTTATGTTGAAATTTTGTTGAAATTTTGACAAACTATTGTCGGAATACCAACAAAACACTTAAACATTTTTTGTCGTAATCTTTTCGTCACTTTCTCAAAAAACTTTAAAACGTTGAAATCATGACCTAACTTCGTTGGTTGTTGCCATGAAAAATGGATCAAGTGTTTGTCACAATTTCGATGAAACTTGTGTCAATCTAGGGACAAATAATAGCAAGAACACAAGTTGTATGCCTCTACCAAAGCATCAGAACAACACCAGAAGTGCATCAAAATTGCAATGAAAGGGGAAATTCATAACGATGAAAGTTTTTTTGGAGGTATAGCAATTTCATTAGACACTTTTGTTGTTTCATCGGTTGCATTCGTCAAAATTTTGATGAAACAATGCATTTTTTTTTAAAAAGTATTTGTTCCAATTTAGGCATTATTTCATTTGAAAACATGCTAGTCTAGAAGTTTAGCATATTGCCTCAAAGAGATGTCATCTCTTGGACTGCAATTATTGTTGGATATGCACAAAATGGATTTATTGGAAAGGATTTACAAACATTCAAGAAAATGCAATTGGTGGGTGTAAATACAAATTCCACAACCTTTTCCAACATCCTCCCTACCTATGCCAAAAGTGGAGCTTTGGAATAGGGTATGGACATCCATAAAAACATAAAGGATAGAGGAATTTCATCAGATGTAGTTGCAATTTCCCTATTAGACATGTATGCAAAATTTTGAAGCTTAGACAAGGAACGTGAACTATTGATAGAATGCCTCAAAGAAATGTGGTCTCAGGGACTGCAATGATTGTAGGATATGGACAAAATAGATTTGTTCAAAAGGATTTAGAAATTTTAAAGCAAATGTAATTGGCTAGTGTAAATCCAAATTCAACAACCTTTGTCAACATCCTCCCTTCCTATGCCAAAAGTGGAGCTTTGGAGCATGGTATGGACATCCATCATAACATAATGGAAGGGGGAGTTTTGTCAACTATTATAGTTGTAAATTCTCTAGTAGACATGTATTCAAAATGTGGAAGTATAGATAAGGCACGTGAACTATTTGATGGAATGGATCAAAGAGATGTCATCTCTTGGAATGCAATGATTGTAGGATATACACAAAAATGACTATTTAAATAGAAATTGTTGTGATAGATGCAAACTATTTCCATCATTTTAAATAGGGACAATGTTCTCGAGGAGATGATTGGTGATGCTAAATGAAGAAATCTAAAAATTAGGCTTCCAATATGTTGTAGTGGCAACTGCCCTAGTGGACATACCTACGAAGAGTCTATAATGCACCTTCAAAAGATGCAGTCATGCCTATCTTATCTTGTTCCACACATGAACATATGTTACATTAGATAATGGAATACAAAATAAAATAAAGAGTTTAACTAATGAATTGTAGAAAATATATTTTTGTAGTTTATATTCATATCGTTGATTACATTCATTGCATTGCACACCTTTCAAACTCAAAGTATTACTTCACATTGCATAACTAATAACTAGATGTTGATAGATGATGAAATTTCAATTACAATATAGTTTATTACGGTCAACCTAAGCAATTGTGCAATTACTTCACATTGTGTAACTAATATCTAGGAGCAACTACCAATTGCATTAGCTTGTCATGGAATTCCATGAGACCACATTTATTTGACACAATTTTTCAAATAGTTCACTACCTTGTCTATGCTACGACATTTTTCATACATGTCTGCCAAAGTATTCTATCAAACAGTTCACTACCTTGCTGCTATTATCTATTATTTTCCTGCATCTCATGGCATCTTTATCACTATCAATATGTCTAGACAGTCATGATGATATGACTCTCTTTAAATCTTACTCCTCATTGAGGATAGTCATGACTTGTCCTTCCTATGACTTCCTTTAATGGACCAAGGTTATCCTAAACTCTGCATTCATGGTCATTGTACTAAAAATTATCACGATTGTCCTTACATTATTGTTTCATCGTCATTTTATGGTGAGTATTAAAATTATTGTTATGATTATCCCTAGTTTTAAGAAATGGTTGTCTCTTTCATTTGACACTACACTTGTCACTTTTCACTACCTTCAATTATCTTTGCACAGTCCACTTGATATGTATTTTAAATGACTATCTCTTGAGATGAAGTCACTACCCCTTGACATTGTTAATGATCATTTGGAATTCATGACTATCCAATGATTTCTAATGGACTATGCTCTATCTTTTAACATTGATTCCTTATCTTGATTGTCACCATCTTGTGCTTAAGATCTCTACCCACCCATGTCTCTTGGCCTTTCCATAGTAGCAGATGCTTGATCACTTCCCTTTCATATATTCCTACATAGTTCACTATCCTTGGTTTTTCAATCACTTAATGTATTCTTTCCATGTCACAAAACAAGATTCTTCTATCATGAACAAGGTTGTAGTATGAAGGCTTGTAGCATACTCTAGGATCTACTCATTTCCTATCAAATTTCCCCATAATAACCCTTGTTATTTTTGTGATGGACATAAGCTAATGCATTATTCTTCAATTGTGACAAAACCTTTATGGAGTTACCCTCTCAAATGACACATGAATGCATAAATTTGAGAGGACTAAAGAAATACCTATGGAAATATAAGGAAAAAATCTCGAATCCTACAACAATGAAATTAGAAAGGTGGATGCGGAGCTCAATTATTTGATGATCTCATAATCACATAGAAAAACCATTATTTCTATAGGAAAACTCAAGATGACTCAGAATAAAGAATATTTTGTGGGACGATTGCATAACTTTTCTATATTGGTGACTATCTTCTATATTGGTGACACCCAATAAGTCTATAGGCACATGGAGGCAACAAGGTATTTCTAGTTTCAAGAATTTTACTTAATGTTGTGGAATAGAAGAAAAAAAAATCATTTATCTACCACCATAGTGAAAAGTTAGCAATTGCATTTGGTTTGTTAAACATGGCCCTTGGTGTTTTGGTGAAGGATAGGATATAGAAGGCAATGTATGTTGTTTTTAATGATTTAGGTATGGTGAATCTAATATGCATGAATGATGACTTGACTGCAAAAAGGATAGTAAGTTGGAATGGACAAAGTTGTGAAGTATATGATGAACCTATTATCTTAGAGGTCTGATAATTGGTTATAGTGGGAAGGTATAGATGGTTGTTAATGTGCCATGGTGATTTGGTATAGGTGTTTGATTGTTTTTCCTTGAAGGGATACAATTGCAATGTAGAATGATATGATGTAAAGTAAAGGATGTGAATGGTTCTATAATCAGGTTTTGATGTTGTAAAGTAGAGGATGTGAATGGTTCTATAATCATATTTTTGATGCAATGACATACAAAAGGAACAATGTTGAGAGAAAAAATGCAAGAAAATAGATCATAGAGCATGAAGTTTTTTGTGGAAAGACTTGTGCCATGAATTTTTTATGGACAGACGTGGAGGCATGAAGCATATGAGGACATGAGTCTTAGGTTTTACATGCCAAATTTCAAGACATGGAAAGTGATCATAGATATGAATTTGTAAACAATCCAAAAGACTATCATGTGTCCTTAGCAAAGGTAGACTGTGGTTTATCCTCCATAGGTCTTTATGAAATATGTTTACCCTTAGTAATGTATTAATGACTATTATCCTTTTTGTCAAGACAAAGATTAATGGCTCAGATTGAAGCATTGTGACAGTGTGCTAGTTATGGTTGTGGCTTAACAAGGGTATATTTTGGTAAGGAAGACAATAAGTTGAATGAATGTAAGTAGAGAAATTTTTGCATACCTGCAGATGGTACAAAATTTTATGGTTAAGTGGAAGCCTCCCATCAACAACAAGATCCAAATATTCGTGTATCTATCTCAATCAAGCCTCTAAACCCTTCAGAGCTATCAATTTTTCCACTAACCTGTTATGCACAAAAGTTAAATTTTAGAGTTATGTCACCACTAAAAACAAAAGAAACAGAGCTTTGAAACCAAATCCACACACAACACAATGTGGTATTCATACAAAGCCATACAAACAAACTAAAATCAGAACATTGGAATGGAAACAAATTCAAATTATGATGTAGAGCATGGATTCAATTTACTCAAATAGAGGCACATTTCACAATAATGGGTGCTTCATCTAAAACATTTGTACGAGGTTCAAATAGTAAAGAGATTGATGAAAGATAGAGGAATTAAAAAGATACTTGGATGTAGTTGGATTGAAGGTTGTAAATTGGTACATGTTTTTTGTGTAGGAGTCATATCACATCCAAAAACATGGTAGAGCTATGCAAAGCATGAGAAATTGGCTGTAAAATGAAGGAATCAGGGTATAAAGAATCATTTTTCTGCCACCATAGTGAAAAGTTAGCACTTTCTTTTAGCTTTTCATATTGGTTTGATGCTTCAAATGATGCATTTCTTATATTGAAAAGTGCATTACCTTATTGAGCTTTTAATATTCTCTACTTAACAGGGCCAACCACATGATGGTGGAAGCTCATTTGGCCCCTCCCCCCCCTCACATCACTCTCAATTCCCCATACTCGATCATATAACATTAATCATTCATTCATCCATTAATAACATATAACATTCATTCATCCATCCATTAATAGCATATAAAATTCATTCATTAACATATAACATTCATTCATTAACATATTCACATTCATTCATTAACATATAACATTCATTCTTTCATTTTTTACATATTATCAAAAATATGGTTGTCATAATATGATTACAATCACTTTTTTTTTGTTTCTTTTTTGAAGATAACAAAAGCTAAAGTGGAGTATCCTTTTCTAAATCATTTTTCCCCCCTTTAGTTGTTCTACCTTCTACTCATGATCTTAATTTATGCCTAGTCATGATTTGATCACGATGTGGAGGCCGTTACAAGGTGGGGTCTGCTGCAATAACAAAGAAATGTTAAATTGATATGTTTTTTTTATTATTGTTACAAGTATTTCATTAATTAAAAGAACATTAGAGTGGTGCTCTTTACCTAATTGGGCCACATCATGTTCCTCATCTTTTCTTATAGCCTCATGCTCAACATGTTGAACACCCTCTAAATCTTGATCTGGAGTTGAAACACGAAAGGTTACATTAAGTAATACACCAATTACAATTAAATATGTTTAAAAGAACATTAGAGTGGTCCTCTTTACTTGATGGGGCCACATCAGGTTCCTGATCTTCTCTAGCCTGATCATGCTCAACATGTGGATCATGCTCTACATGCTCTAAAGTTGAAACACAAAAGGTTACATTAATTAATACACCAATTTTGTATTAATCCATACTATGTTTTGTATAGCACATGAATACATCCAGTACTGGGATGCACACCATGACCTTCATCTACAGGTTGTACTCCACCCTCACCAGGCTGCATTCCAATGTCATGTGTAGTATTATCATTGCTTGTCTATTTAAAACAAATAGGAACATAATTAATTTATGGTGGAAATTAATATTGAATAGATTGCACAAGTATTCAATTTTAAATAAACTTTATTGATTTTATTTACCTTCATGTCGGATGCAGTGAAAGATTGTGTTTTCCCAGTCAAGACTCTTAGGTGTTTAGCCACAACTTCATAGCCTTGTTGGAAGGAAATATTCATCTCCTCTTCTGTGGGAACTCTGTTGAATTTAGAGCCCTGGATTTTTGCATAAGATCATGAATTTTTCTTCTATGGTGTGATAAAACTAAAATTGTTTGAAATGTATTATTTGGATACAATATTTCATTTATTGATACTTACAATTCATGCAGCTAATTTCATAAAACCACTAGAGCCAAGTTTGTGTTGCATGTGTTTTTCTAGTATTTCCTTTGTTGCCTTCGATGTGTCGGTCAGCCTATGAAAAGTTTGAAATACATTAGATTATGTAAAAAGAAAGAGTAATTAGTATATAATTACATTTTTGATAGTATCACATACGTTCCTTGGCCTAGCGGTGTCTTTCCTTTTTTATTTTCAACTTTCTCCTTTCCATCCAACACCAAGTCCTTCCACTCCCTCTCTGGAATCATGGGGGGATGCTTGTACTTTTTGTTCTTCTCTAAATGTAACCTATATCGGTCCCTCACATACTTTAGATAGGTACCATCTTTCTTAAGGACCTTGGTTTAGTTGAATGTTTTATCACCGAACAACACAACTAAACGGTTAATGAGCTCATCTTTTAAATCTTGATTTTGGGCATTCCACTGTGTACGTATGGTGGGCCCGAAGAGCTCCAATGTCATATCACCTATATGTTTATAAAAAACATCATTTCCTACAAAATGATCAGGGGATCATTAGTCTAAAAAGAGTGATCAATAAGTAAATTTCAATTGAATTATATATAATAATAATTAAAACATTTTAAAGTACCCAGGATCTTCTCTATCTTTATGGGAACAAAATCCTTGGTCACCACAAATGTGACTAGAAATGTTTCCATACTAGTAATATGGGAAGATCCAAGAAATTTTGTTAAAACATCACCAGTACTAGTGGCCTCTGCATCACCCGTACTACCTGATGCTTGAATGCTATGTGTTGCCAACATTTTAGTTGAAAATACAGGCACAGATGATGGGGTCGGATGATGTGATGTATGTGCAGGAAGATCAGGATGGACACTTGTACCAACCCCTACTCCATGGGCAGCACCTACAGTACCTTGATCATGGCCAGCAGCATCATGAGGATGCAAAAAAATCTTGTAAAAACAACACATATTTCAGTTCATGACATAAAAGAGTACAAAATATAAAACCATGAATGAAATTATGTTATAATTAAAGACCTCATGACAACTTACTTGCAATTTTTGTACTCTCTCAGTCAATATTTTAACCCTCTCTCTTATCTCATCTATTTGAGGCACTATGAATAACAATTGAAGGATTTCTTCATTACATTATTTTTGTGTCTTCCTTATCATGTCGAGAGGGTTTGTTGAATATGTGATGTAATCATCGCATAATAGTGACTACACTTTGACCCTATGGATGCTCTCCTCTACTGTTGGTGCCTTTCCCTGATCAGTTGACTGTAACAAGAATATTAAAAACATTATTAAAATTAACCCAATAAACTTATGAAAAAAACATAATAATATAATATTTTTCCCGTATCTAATTTGTTCAATTACACTAAGGTAAACCTATCAAGTAGAAGAACTTGAAAATGCATCATGATTTGTGTTCTAGGCTGGAACCTTCCCTGTATGATCAATGTCCCACTGTGACAAAAATTAAATAAAAAAAAAAAATTACTGAAATGAAACCAATAGACTTACAAAAAAAAACATAATAATAAAATGGTATATTGGAGTCATTAATTGGAAGTTGGATAAAATGGTATATAGTACATACCATCCCCATAGTAACTATGTTTGTATCTATGCGATTCAAATTGTAATTGATTAGCAACTCTCCCTATGTTGTTATTGATTTTATCACACATACGAATACACAGTTTCCCTCGTGCACCTCGAATATGCAATTGGGTTGCTTATTTGTTGACCCAGGTCATGTACTATTTATAAACCTTGCAATATTCTCTAATGCTTTTGGCCTTCCATCAATGTACATAGCCTCTCCTTTATTTTGATCCGTATCTTTTAGTTGTATATAATTTGTTAACAATGCATACCTATGCATACTTTGTGTATATCGAACTAGTTGCATCTAATCTTTGTAACTGTAATAGGGTCCGACATACTCATCAATTCAGTAACTTTTTTCATAATAGACCTTTATGTCATCCATGCATAATAGGCCCAAACCATGTAATTACGATGCTGTTATGTGATATATCCTCTTGTTGACACAAAAATCAATGTTTATTGGAGGAAGTTCCTTGGGTACCCATTATTTTTGTAGATGTTTGTACCTCAAGGGCACCTCGATGTTTCCTATGCTCTCATCATCATAAGAACATGATGCCCCTTCAACAAGATAAAATTCCATGCGTTTATGAAATTTTCTTCTAATCTTTTGACCTCTAGTTGATCTCCTTCTTTTAGACAAACTACATGTCTCGCTTTCCTCTTCTCTTCTTGAATTTCCCTCGCTCAAGGAAGTCAAATCTGACAAATACCTATTTGGTGGAACTTGCACTCATAAGGATGTTGGATGAATTTATTTCATGGTGATGTGATCCCAAGGTGACATTATGATTAATCTATCATTTCATCACTAGAATTTGACTGGTTATAAGGTAATCAAGTCTTGATAGATTGCAAGTTATTGTTACTACCATCCAAATGTGTCCATCACAAATCAAATCAATGTATGAAGGAGACTGTCCCTTGCAATTAATGACTTTAAAATGTCATTATTTTACAACCTAACACAAACATGGAGTTTGGGAGATGCAGTTCACAGTAGCTAAGGCTTTGGAAGCCTAAAAAACCTAGACTCGGTGATGAATTTTCCTACATGTACAATGTATGGAAATTTTCTGAGGATTTTTGCATGAAAATTGAGGGGAAAAGGTAATGAATAATAATCATTATCAGTCTCACAATCT
Organism: Sequoia sempervirens; assembly: GCA_007258455.2. NCBI lineage: Eukaryota > Viridiplantae > Streptophyta > Pinopsida > Cupressales > Cupressaceae > Sequoia > Sequoia sempervirens. The sequence goes on along the minus strand of VDFB02256132.1, from coordinate 50,991,357 downwards.
TAATCCAAGTTATTTGATTTACTAGACTTCTACTTAACGTTTTAACTCCCAAACTTTGTAACAAGTGTTAAATGTGACTATGGTCCACCAGTTACACAACCAAGGCCTCAAATGTATTGTGCAAAAGAATGGTTTCACCATACATAATTTTTTGGTTTAAGTTGTCGTGAAAAAGATAAATTAGAACACTAATAGACATAATTCAAGTGCGCATGTGAGGTGGTTCATTTGTCCACTGATAAACTCCATATGTCTAAGTGGTTAACGGGGAGGGAGTGTGTACTAGGACTGGTTAAGTCATCATAATTTTATGCTTTGGCAATAATTTTTTTTAATTCATCTTAAATCTTCCTATGTCAAATTGCTAGGAGACTTTTGGTATGTTTTAAGGTAGGATGAGTGGTTGCATCAATGTTCTAGTTCTCTATGACAAGGTTTCAACATCTTCAAATAGTGAAAGTTAGTGCTCATAGTCATTTGAAACAACAAAAAATTATTATGTATGATGGTAGGATTTGATAACTTAAAAGAATTGGCTACCCAACAAACTTAAAGTTGAAATTAACTTTTTGAGTTTAAGGGGTTAACATTAAAAGTTGTCAAAATTGCAATTTTGGAAAATAATGGGTTGTTAAGTGTTTGTAAGTTATTTATGGATGTTGGTTGAAGGTCTTTGGGGTATGAGATGATTTAAAAATCCTTCCAAGGTTCGAGAAAATGTTGTTGGAGGATTTGATACCAAAATCTCATATCAAATACCACATTCTTGAAGCAATTTTTTGTGTTTTTACTATTTTTCTGAAGTTCTTTTGTGTTGTATGGATCTGTACAAGCTTGAAATGCTCTAAGATCATTGGTGTAGATAAATATATGTGTTCCCTTTCATTTTAATTTTTTTTAAGTGCTAAATCACTATTTTTTGGGAGAAAACAATCAAATACAGGGACTGCCTTGTTTTTCCTGTGTAAGGATTTGAGGGCTAAATATAAATGACATCCACCAATCCAACCATTGTCTTGGAATTGTAACTCAGTGGATTGATGTGAAACATGGTATGATAGATGTTCATTGCATTTAGGGTTTTTTTAATGCAAGAAACTTGGCATTGAAATGATTCCCTAGGGCTGACAAAGGCAATTTTCTTGTGAATTTGTGGTTGTTAAGTCAGGGTTTGTCAATTTGATGGATATATTGGTAGAGTCATGGTGACACTATTTGATGGTCTAATCTCTACTTCAAAACAAAAATATCTCTAACAACTCTAAGAGCTATAATGGGATGGCATTAAAGGAACCTTTATATGAAGGATCTTCTAATGAAGGACCTTTGAATTAAGGTCTTCATTTGAAGGTCCTTCATGCAAACGTTCCTTTTATAAAGCATTTTGGACATGAAATATTTAAAATAAAAAAGTACCTTCATTTTAAAGTCTTGACATGGAATCATTTTTGAATGAAGGTTCTTCATTCAAAGGTCATGAAAGGACATTCGATGCAATCATATGCCTTGTTAAAGTTTTAACTTAATAGTAAGGGAATCATGAGTAGTTTGTTGGGCCCATTCAACAATCTCTGATACAAGGATTGAATTGTCTAGAATGTATCTACTATCAAGAAATCAATTTTTTTTACCTATATGCCTATATCTCAAGCAATAGGTTTAATTGTGATGGCAATGATATTGACAAAGATTTTGTAATCTAGGTGTTGAGAAGCATAATTGGCCACCATCGTAGGAAAGATTCTTCATTCTCACTTTTAGGTGTTAAAATTTAACAATACCTTGATTGATGAAAGAGCCCAAAGAGCCTTTCTCCATGGTATCCAAGTACACATAGCAGAGGTATTCTCTTATACAATTGGACATGATTTAAAGAACTCAGTGGGACGTAATTATGAGTTCCCAAACATGATATCAAAGCAAAACAGGTTCATTTATGACCTAGTATTATTGCATAATTAAATTAAAAATGTGTTTTTGTTTACATTCAATATCCATCCATTTGTGTAGATGATTCTCTTTGTGTAGGGTACTTGTGAAAGCCATGACATACAAGTTCCTAAAAAAAATTGTATACAAATTTTTGTTATGTATATGGATATGTGTTTTGTGTTTCCATTTTGTTTTGTGAAGCATTGAGCAAATAAAATATCAACCAACACCTTCTTCAAGGTATTTATGCACTTGAGAGAGGTTTTGGGTTTTAATTACCTATGTACATTGTTGTTTTGAGGCTATTAATATAAGTTGTGGGGTTTGTAAGTTGCTTGTGCATGACGAAGTAAAGGCCAATTTATAAAGAATTCAGAGATTCACATTTAGCATTGGAAGAATCAAGTGCAGACCATTATGGCATGTGAAGACCATGTATTAGGTTGATCTATGTGCATATCATTTGTGAACCATGAGCTTTTATCTAAGGTTTTTTTTCTGCTTGGCATGAATCTCTTTTCTTGTGTGATCCTGTGTGTTAATATGTATTCATGATCTTTGTGCATGCGTGCTCTAGATGCAAAACTTGAGTACAATATCATAGAGGTCGATCCTAATTTACTCCCATTAAATGTTTGAGGTGAATTTGAAACCATTGTTCGAGGCATGAAGCTCCTATTATCCCTATTATGCATGTGTAAAGATTGCATCTAAATTGAGATCTAGAGATCATGTGCAAAGAGTAAGAAATTGCACAACCATAATGGGGGTGCCAATGTATGAGAAGATCTTTGGAAACTAGGCATGGAAAATGTAGGTTAAAGAGAATGGGGTGCCAAACTTATAGTACTCATTGTCCCTTCGTCGTGGATTTTCCCTGAGTGCCCTCAACCTCGTCCTCAGTGCTGGCATTGACCTTGTTTTGACTCCTCCAAACTCTTCCTCGGTGTTGGTATTGACCTTGTTTTCACTCCCTAAAACTCTTCCTCGGCGATGGTATTGACCTTTCACTTCTCTAATTTGAAGAGCTAGGTTTTTAGAGTATGTTAATTAAATTGAAAATTCTAGCGCCATTTAGCTAGGTTTTAATATTCTACAATATAGTTAAGTATATATTAGCTATATTTTACATAATAAATTATATAATTATTTTACTTATTATAATTATATATTATATTCTTTAACAAAATTATTAAATACATATAAAATTATTATAATTAATAATTAATAATAAGTATATTTTTATATAATAAAAAATATAATTAATATAATATATATTTAATATAATAGTAATATTAGATTAAATTATATATAATATAATTATATTTTTTATTATATAATAGTATATATATGATTTTACCTGATATTTTAGCAGATTTTACCACTACACTACAGCTAGTTTACCATTAAATGGCAGTTGAAACTTGTTTTCCAATGACACAATACTAGTGGTTTCCAGACATGAGATTTGTTTCAAGCTCAAATCTCACAATATATGTAGCCTATTAGCTAATACAAAGAGAGAAACTAAAAATATAGAGATTGAGAGAAAGAGATGAACTTAGATAGATAGGGAGAGAGAGAGCATGAGAGAGAAATATAAGAGATACAAAGGGAAAGAGAGAGGGAAAAGAGAAACTAAATTTTGATTGGTTGTTTCATGTCAACAATCCAAGGATGGCATGTGTCCTTGGGGCGTTATGCTCAAGGTAGCATGCCATTTGATTAAAGATATGATAATTCTCCTTTAAGACCTCTTCAATGTACCCATTGCACACTTAAGGAGACAGATAAATAGAGGGAAGAAAATATAGAGAGAGAGGGAGATAATGAGAAACATACAAATAGAAAGGGAGACAAAGAGATAGAGAGAGGTAGAGAGATAAAGATATAAGGATGAATAGATAGATATATAGGGAGGGTGATTGATATGTCTCTCCCTGTCACTCTCTATCTCTCTATATCTCCCACTATCTATGTCACTCCCTCTTCCCCCCTTATCTATTGAGATATCTCTCCCTTTCCCCCCTTTATCTCTCATTCATTCCATCTCTCCTACTCTATATAACTATCTCTATTTCTCTTTTTATCTCCCTCTCACTCATTTATCTCTTTCTATTCATATCTTTCTCTACCTCTATTATGATCTCTCTATCTCTTTCACCATCCCCTTCTATCTCTCTATATCACCCCCTTTCTATGTATCTCCCTCTCCCTCTATATATATTGGGCTATCTCTCCCTCTCTCCCCTATCTTCTCTCTCTCCCTTTCTACATATCGCTCTCCCTCTTCCCCTCTTCTTTCTCTCCCTTTTCTACCTATCTATCTCCATCTCTTCTCTCTCTTCCTCTTCAACCTATCTCTCCCTCCCTCCCCCTCTTCTCCATATCTCATCTACCTATCTATATCCCTTTCTCTCACTCCCCCTCTCTATCTCTCACCATCTCTCCCTCCCTATCCCCCTATCCATCGACTCTCTATCTACACCTCTCTTCCTTTCTCTTCCCATATATCTCCATCTCTCTTTCTCTTCCCATGTATCTCTATCTCTCTCTCTCTCTCTCTCTTTCACCATACCCCTCTATCTCTCTATGTCATCCCCTTTCTATGTCTCTCCCTCTCCCTCTCTCCCCTATCTTCTTCTCTCTTTCCCTTTCTACATATCGCTCTCTCTCTGCCCCTCTTCTTTATCTCCATTTTCTACCTATCTGTCTCCATTTCTTCTCTCTCTTCCTCTTCAACCTATCTCTCCTCTACCTATCTATATCCATTTCTCTCCCTCCCCCTCTCTATCTACCCCTCTCTATCTCTCACCATCTCTCCCTCCCTATGCCCCCTATCCATCGACTCTCTATCTCCACCTCTCTTCCTTTCTCTTCCCATATATCTCCATCTCTCTTTATCTTCCCATATATCTCTATCTCTCTCTCTTTCTCTCCCCATATATCTCTATCTCTCTTTTCACCATCCTCTATCTCTCTATATCACCCCCTTTCTATGTTCTCCTCTCCCTCTATATATATTGAGCTATCTCTCCCTCTCTCCCTATCTTCTTCTCTCTCTCCCTTTCTACATATCGCTCTCCCTCTCCCCCTCTTCTTTCTCTCCCTTTTCTACCTATCTATCTCCATCTCTTCTCTCTCTTCCTATTCAACCTATCTCTCCCTCTCTCCCCCTCTTATCTATCTCTCCTCTACCTATCTATATCCCTTTCTCTCCCTCCCCCTCTATATCTCTTCCTCTCTATCTCTCACCATCTCTCCCTCCCTATCCCCCCTATCCATAAACTCTCTATCTCCACCTCTCTTCCTTTCTCTTCCCATATATCTCCATCTCTCTTTCTCTTCCCATATATCTCTTTCTCTTCCCATATATCTCTATCTCTCTCTCTTTCACCATCCCCCTCTATCTCTCTATATCACTCCCTTTCTATGTCTCTTCCTCTCCCTCTATATATATTGAGCTATCTCTCCATCTCTCCCATATCTTCTTCTCTCTCTCTCCCTTTCTACATTTCCCTCTCCCTCTCCCCCTCTTCTTTCTCTCCCTTTTCTACCTATCTATCTCCTCTCTTCTCTCTCTTCCTCTTCAAATTATCTCTCCCTCTCTCCCCCTCTTCTCTATCTCTCTAATTTCAAGCCTTCTGAAAATATTTTTTTATTAAACTATAAGTAGATTATTGTCACCACTCTTCATTCCACATGAAATTCCAAATGTAGAAATTTTTTTGTTGCTTTTTTCAAGTTTCATTAACCAAACTATTTAGTGGGTTGAATAAATTTGTGTTATGACCCTTGGTCTCTTTAAAATAATTAGACAATATTAGGGAGATCAAGAAAGGGAGAAAACTAAACTCCTTCAAAATAGGGGTAGTTGTGGGTTTGTTGGTTTTCTTTGTATACTATATACTTAGTTCCTCTAGGATAAATAAGTCACTATAGAAATGAAAGATGTTTGATTATCTACCTAATATTTTTTTTGTTTTTGAAATGGAAGAGATCTACAACTCTATAGAAATTGCTATAAGCTAATGGTCAAATTATTAGACTGTTTAGATCATTTTCTTAGTTATGTATCCTAACTAATATAGAGTAAGCTTTTTCATTTTAATTGACTACTACATAATATTTTATGTGTTGAAAGAATTGTTTCCATTCTTTGTAGTTTATACATTGGAATACAAAATATATTTAATTTCACGCCAATATACTTCTTTCATAAATCATATTTGTTTAATATCTTAAAAGATGTTAGTTAAATTGGAAATGTTGTTTGAGTTAATTACTAAATTTTATCTAAAAATGTTCAACACTTTAGATAAATTAAATTAGATATATATAGTTAAATTGGAGATGTCATTTGAGTTAATAATTAAATAGCATAATAATCAATTAAAGAAAGGGACATAATTTTGGATGTGTTTGAATTTAATAAATTACAAATTAAAATAGACATAAATTACTTGAAATAAGTGCTTCATAACCCATCTAATCAAATCATAACCTATCAAAAAGGAAATAGGAATTTTCTAAAGAAAAGAACACTTGACCCAATCATAAGTGTATGGCATTCACAAAAAGGAGTGATCCACCTTAGCAATAGCAACTACCCCATCCAAAATTTGCTCACATTAAACAAAGCCACAATGTTCCTCCAAGATAAGCCAATCAAATCCTACCTTATGTGTCCTAGTAATCAAATTGGAGATGATCCTAAAAATGAAATTGTGAAAGGTGATTGGTCTAAAAAATCTAAACGACTTTGCAATTATTTCACTACTACAATCAATGTGTCATCTTTCATGAAATTTTGAAAAATACTATTCATTATGATCATATGGAAATTTCTAGGAGAGCTACAATGGTTGTAACATCATGAATTAAAATTAATCATTAAAAGGTACATCATGAATTAATTATGTAACCACATAATTCAAATATAATTCTATCAAGAAATTAATATCAAATAGATAATATAGTTGCATAACCCATACATTTCAATGTCATTGATCTTCTTATTCATCCAACCCTTTGTTTGTATCATCCGATCCAGATTCGACATTGTAAGAATTGGTCATATCATCATCATCAATATTGATAGCAATTTTGATAATGTCATCATCCACATGGATATCATCTTCATGAACATTAACTCCTACATCATCATGTTCTAGTTCCTCTTCTTCTACATCTTCGTCAGGCACATCATCAACTAACTGTTGATCCTAATCATCATCTACGTCATCTTCTAGTTCTTTGGTATCTTATTCTTCCACCACATTATACTTTACCGAACTTCCTCTTGGATCATGTCTAACAACAAATGACCAACCTGGTTTACCTGGAACCTCTGAGTAAAATACCTACTCACATTGGCTTGGAAGAACATAGGGCTCATTTCCAGCTCACTCGATCAACCTTGTATTAACCATGGTAAATCCATTATCATGATCAATAACAATTCTCTCGGGATCATTTTCATTCAATCGTAACCTATACCATAGGATAACGAACATAACTCATTTGAAAGACTTAAAGTCACACTCAAGTATATCATCCAAAATCCCATAGTATCAATTTTCTGAGACTTCTAGATGTGGGTCACTTCTAGATGAAACATTAGTCACTTGAAAGAATGCAGTTATCCTAGAATCACAAGTTTTCTTTGTGTCATCCAACTTCTTGATTTGAAATTTATGACCATTGTAGCACATAGCCTTGTGGTGTTTCACCTGCAATATGTCAAACATGTACAAATTATTTCAATATTGTTAGTTGATAAAAATATTTATTCTTGGATGAATGTATGCAAAGAAAAAAATATTAACATATATATACATCAATATAATTGAAAATAATTAAATAATATGGGTGATTAATATATTTATACGTACCTATTTATCTCTTAAACCATACGTTAAATCAATTTCCCTTGGTGTAACATTGGAACCTCCATTACGATGAGCTTCTTTAACCAATGAAGCCACACCTTCCCGTGTTAATGTGTGACCAAATTTTTGACATCATTGAATCCATACTGTCATCCAATCAAGATTTTTTGTGACGTACAAATGTAGTGCATCCCACTCTCAACCAACTATATAAAAAAAAATTGAAATTCACAAATGACTTATAATTAGTGGTGTAGGAGCACCTATACGTCATTCTCAACTTGTGATTATTTGAAGGTGGACATATGGTAAATATGTAGAGTGAGCCTTTTAGATGTTTTTGTATTGATTAAGGTCAATTAAGACCATTATACATGTTCTAGGTGAAGTTTTGAGATATGAGTTTGAGTCTTGCATTAAAGAGTTTTGTAGCCTTTTTAAGAAAAATTGGAGAATTTACATGTAAAAGGGTGCAAGGTTAGTGTCATGTCAATAATAAGGATATTATCAAGCCACTAGCATGGTCTTAGAGGTTTCCTAGGAGTTTCAATACATTTGAAAGTTTAAAAAATTAAAACATTTCAATAGTGATGTTAACAACCTTGAAATTAGTGTGTTTTATGTTTCATGTGATCATAAAAGATTAAAAAGTCAGTTGTAGAGGTGTTTGTTTGGTATTTGAGGTTTAAATTCCTTTAAAGGGCATAAATTAATCATTGTAAAGGTTTTTGATGGTTAAGGATTCAAAATACAAGATCTTGACATTCAAAAATCTATGTTTTTCTTCAAAAAAATTGTATTTTTCCTATTTTGCAGCACTGTATGGTCACATACAACCATATTTTGACATGAAATCAATTCCATGTTTTGAAGATATGTGTTATCTTTTATTTGAATATGATTTTAGGGCTTAAGGAATTGATTTTAATTAGAAAGCTTCATTTCTTTGCATTCAGCCCAATTACCCTATTTTTGAGGGTTTTGTAGTCCAAACATGATATAAAGGGGCTCTTACACTTTTTGTGATTACTGTAGCTTGTGTAAGAGGCCCCATGGATACTGTTGTAATTGTAGGATGCATGAATAGGTGCAAGATGAGAAATAAAGAAGGTATAGTTGTTGTCCTCAAGAGTTTTGTGAAAAAAAGCATGTGAGATGAGAGGTTCAAGCCTAGATTTCAACAAAATATGTATGGGAGATCTGATTTTATGAATTTTTACCCATGTGAAGACTTAATGGGTTGTGTTTGAGTTGGTTTTGAGGTCTGGGAGGTCGTGGAAGTAGGATATTCAATAAACCCTCATGATTTTGGCAAGAATCTGGTCGTAAAAGTGAAATCTTTTTGTGGATTGGAGGTTTGTAGGTATAAAAATTGCTGCCCCAAGATTTCATGGGCATATGACAAGTTTAAAGAATAGTTGCTTTGTAAAATAGGCCTAATCAACACAACCTAGAAAGGGTGATTTTGGTGATTTGGTCCAAAGGACTTGTACTTTCCCTTGAAGTATATTTAATAATGCCAAAATGGGTGTCTAAAACCATCAAGGGTTTGTTTGGTGTTTTGGGAAAGTTTTGAGTTATTGGGAAAACTAGGTTTGCACTGCTATAAGGATTCAAGGAGTCAAAGTGTGAAATCTGAATTTTATTGTTTTTCAGGCTTTAAGAGTTGTTTGGATTGTTTAAAGTGGTCATTCTAAACTTTTTGGAAGCCTCTTAAAGGTAGGTTGATAGGTTGGTTGAGTTGAGCCTCTCCAGTCTACATCAATTAGTTAATTACCACGGTATACGACCTTAATTTATAATTGATGTATATTGAAGATTAATAATTAAATAAGTACAATATACATAAAAACTAAATGTAAAATAAATTATAATTAATCTCCATGACCATCTTATAATTACCTCTCACTTTCCTCAATCTACCTTTCCCATTAGGTACTCCCCTTCAAATTTGTTAATGGATTTGGGATCCCAAATGCGATCTACATGGATCTTTGCTGCAAACTTAGGAAGATATTTAGTAATGTACATCATGGTCTAGTTTACCATATATCCCTCCACCATAGAACCTGTTAGACCAGTAAAATTCTAAAAAATTTACATGTTGTTCACATCCATGAGTTTCCAAATGAGCCCTTACCATAAGAACAAAATCCTCTCTTCACAACATTTTGCTCATATTTTTCCATGTGGTTCCTATAAAATCCATGAAGTCTTGAATATCTCACAGTATAATTCTTATCGGCATGAGTTGATGAGGGTCTCCCCGATCCATAGTTCTTTCTTTTGCCAATATACATCTGTTGTAGTCTATTGGCAAGACTTCTTTGATGTCACACCGATCAGAATTTATCTATAGGCACCTATCGGCAGGACACAACTTATTGTCTCAGTGACAGAAGGTATATCAGCCAGATAAAGTCATCGGAGTAAGATCTCATCGAATACATTATGTCTTACCGATAGGCTCACGAGTAAACACTTCGGCCAAACCAAATGTCTTCGGTATGTGGTCTTGTCGAATGTTTTATGTCATACCGACTAGTGCACCGAAAGACTTATCGACTAGACTAAATGGTATTGGAGTAAAGTCTTAGTGAGTACATCGGGTCTTGCTGACAAAGTGAAGGGGACTCTATCAAAGGATTATCAAGGTAAAGTGATATAGTCTTGCTGACCCGTATGTTACACCGAAGCATGGTTCTATCGGTGAGAAAGTTAATACTTCTCAGTGACAAAAAAAGCATACCAATGGGGTATCTCGGTATAGCACAAGGTAACCTATGAGACCTCTCCCTGACTCGGAATGGTCACAACAACAAGATTCAAACTTGGAGATACGTTCAATGAGACTGGCTTCTTTGGCATGAGCTAGGTGAATCATACCGAATGAAGATCCATCGGCAGGAAAATTGCTATGTCACGGCGATCAAAAGTGAACTTAAGGAAATGTTTCGGTAAGACATGAAATGAGCTGTGGGACATCTTGACAACTCCAAAGGTCATGGTGATGCATAGGATGATTGTTGGTGAGACACCGTATCTCGGCATGACTGCAGGATGTCTCGGTGAATGTTTCAGTAAGTGTTAACAAAAGCCCAGGTACAACTGATTGTTGACATTTGAATGCGAAGCGATGTGTCTTTTCAAATACTGATGTATAAATGCTCATTTTAGATTGTAAAGATACGATAGATAGAATTGAATAGAATATAGGGTAGATACTATACAATTGGATAAAAATTTCCATAGAACAGAGACTACGATGTATGATTACAAAATGGAGATTTTAATGAGAATCAGTTGATGTGGCAGCGTATTTCTGGTGTCAATTGTCTATTGTGTTCATTGAAAGTATTACTGAAGTTGTCTCCAATATTGATGCTTTATGGTTATTTAAATTGATGTAACAAGTTTATATTCAGTTTATCAGTGCACATTTGTTGTATCTGTGTGGTTGATTGATCGGTTCTTTCAAGGAAAGATTAAATCCTTTTAATTGATCACAGTAATCGGGAAATTCATCTAGATCATTAAGAAGAACTTGGTAGTCACAGTCTTGCATGTTTATACAAGTTATAAAAAAAAACATATGCCAAAAAATTTGAGTGTTTTCCAGAAATAAGTTACCCATTTAGATTTTATTTGACTATGCATACCCAATAAGGCACTAGTCTCTGCACTTTTCATCATTCAGTTTCATTCATTTCTTACATTTGTTAACTGAACATATTAGGATTTAGTTTTGAATATTGCTATACAATTTATACCAAATTTAATTTCATTTGTCCACTCTCATTTGCCATTGTGGGAAAAACATTTCAAGAGAGATAATTACTAGTCAAGTCTGCCTCACTCATATAGGTACACCCACTTGGGTCTAGCAGCACCTGAAGAGTAGAAGGTCTAAGCCATTTGACCTTGTCTGTTACCCTGAAACGTATCAAGAGATTGGAAACCTCTTGAGGCATTTTGCCTGTGTTTTTGAGAGCTAACAAATTGGCGACTCTGCTGGGGAAAACATCAAAAAATCTAGTTCCCGCCTATCCATCCATAGAGTCAATAAAGTTCTAAAATTGGTCTTTAACCAAAGGTTCACAATTGTTTCATTTGCACTCCCCATCCGAGTCACGCACCTAAAAAATTGGCGACTCTAATAGGGACTAAACTCAGAATCAGGGCCTTAATCATAGATTCTGAAACCTTGTACAGACTTCGTTGGGAATAATAAATATCAAATACTTTTTCACTTTTGAAAAAAGTGAGGGGCAACTCTGACAGAAACATTGCATCTGTTCAAACATGAATGGAATAAGATCTCAATACAGGGGAGGTCATACTAGAGGTCCTGCTGGCAACAGTAAGTGGACTCACAAGGATGATAAGGTTGATAAGGGTAAAATGATAAATGAGGACATGTGCATGACGAACAAAGAAAAAGCATTAAGATCACATTGTGAGATATATGATAGCTATGATACATGGAGAGATAATTCAAGTGCAGAACTTTGTACCCCTAAAGAGAAAATAAATCCTTTTTATCATCCTCAAAAATAGGCTAAGTTTAGTGTTGAACTCAAAGTTGAGCGAATCAAAAATCAATAGGAATATGATATAAAAATGGAGGGTAATCAGAATGGACCTATTGATCATGAAAATCCTCAAGAAAACTATGAATCTTTAACTTATGAAGTAAAATCATGGTTTGAATCTCAGAGAAAGGAGATAGAAGAATAGGAGAAATCCCATATGATACAAGCAATGAGAGACTTCAAATTGCAGAAAGCTCAAAATTTTGCTCAGAGAGCTGGTTTCCCAAAGTATGTACCACCTCATAAGCAAGGTTATCATAGTGCAGGGCCTTCTGATCCATCAAAGGTTCCTCACCATCAAATAGGGAATGAATGCAGACAGTTAAATCATTCACCTCATATTCCCACACAATATACAAATATACAGCCACCTCATGGTCAACATTATGTGCCACATCATCATACACAATACAATAATCCAATGTATCAGTATCAGTACCCACCTAATCCTCCCCCTCATCAATACACAACAATGATCAAAAAATTCAACTTGGCAAGGTTTCAATTATACCCTTACCCTATGGATGGAAGTTGGAGGAGTCTTGTTCCTAAATTTACAAGGAGTAGTGCAATTACTATTGAACATCATTTAAGGAGTTTTAATGCTTTCATACAAGATTTGGATGTTCCTTATGAGGATTTGCATATGAGGCTATTTATGATGTCGCTTACTGAAGAAGCCAGAGATTGGTTCAATAGCCTAACAACAGCCTCTATTGATTCTCTCCAAATATTTCAGGATAGATTCCTCGAGAAATATGGGAATCTAGGTGCACTAGATGCTGCTTTTCATGAATTGATGCGAATTCAAAAAAATTAGAATGAATCAATTTATGATTTTAATTGGAGATTCAATAAACTGCAGAACAAAATACCTCCTGGATCAAAGTTGCCAGACTTTGTAGCATTGAGTGTTTATTTGAATGCATTTGATCCAAAAATAAGGTATGAATTAAGAAATAGGTTCCTAAGAGATTTGGCTGAAGCCCAAAAGATAGCATTAACAATTGAAAACAATAGGAGGGCTGCTAGGATAATTGATAAAAGAGACAATCCTAGGGTTCCTCAGCAATCCAATAATTATCAATACAAACAGGAGAACACATACAGAAATGAAAGGCCTAGGCTGCATGACATGCCTTATAATACAAATTGGAAGGATGGAAAACCTATAACAGATAGGCCTAGAAACAAATAAACTCCTGATCCATTAAGGAAGAAGGGAACCTATATGGTAAATAACAATTATTTCTGTGAATTTTATGATAAGCCACATTCCCTAGATTACTGTGTTGTAGCCCAAAGAATGCAAGAAGGAATGTTGATGGGGAACAGTGTAGAAGATCACACAGTGTATTTGACTTCAAGTACTTTTCACCACTTTGAGGAGAGGTACTCATCTTCAAAGGATGAAGGTTATGAGTATGATGTTTCAAATCAGAGGTACAATATCCATATGGCTGAATAGCAGGTTCTTTTTGACTCTGAAGAAGATTATACAGAACCCCATTCAGTTGAGATGCCTACTCCGCATAGTATGAGGAAACTCATCAAAGAGGAGATAGAGAGATTAACCATTGCTGCAGTTGAGGAAGCAAAGAGTAAGTACTGGTTGAGAAATAGGATAGTGAATGAGAAGGAAGGTGTCCCTAGGGGAATATTTTTGAAGGATCAAAAGGTGACACAAGGAGTTTCGAAGAAAACAGAAAACAAACAGAACAATAAAAGCGAAAAGAAGCTTTCCCAAAAGGAGGAAGTAAAGGAGTGACACAAAGAAAGGAAAAATACTGATCAGCCAAGTAAAAGAGAAAAGGAAGAGAACAAAGGAGAAACGCCATAACAAAATAAAATGATTAAAATAGAGGGTTCTTCTTTTGACTTCACTTAGGCTTTATCCCAGGTAAAGATGTCTATTCCACTACTTGAGATGATGAAAATTAAGGAATATAGAGATAGTGTTGTTCAATTAATAAAAAGTGGAAATGAAAAACATATAAATTCTAAGAGTAAGATGGACACTAAAAATAAGCAAGAGAAGGTAAATATCCTAGAAGTTTTCCTTAATAATACATTGTTAAATCCCCCTCAAGTTGATCCTTTTTTCACTACATTACTCATAAATAACAAATTACTGAGGAATTGCATGATAGACTCTAACACTGCCATAAATATCATGCTAGTAGGACTTATGAAACAACTTGGCATGTGGGTGGATACTAATGGAGGCAAGTGCTATGTAATGGATAACCAACCTGTTCATGTGGTGGGTATAATGAAAGATGTTGAAGTCAAACTAGCTGCTTATCCTCAGGTGACCTATAACATTGATATAACAGTAATTGACACCCCTCCTCAATTTGGGATGCTCCTATCAAGACAATGGATGGTCGTGGTTGGGGGAAATTTCCAGTTTGATTTGTCTTATGCAACAATCCCAGTAAATGGTTAGGAAGTTAAGTTATACAGGGAGCCAAGGATGAACCAAGTTGTTGATTGTGTACCACAAGATCAAGTCAATTGTTTTTGTGATGTGGATCTTGGGAATTTTAAGATAGATCCATCCTAGCCAGAGTTGATCAATAGTGATCCAATTGAAAAGCATGTTGCACAAAATTGCAATGGTGTGTGGAAAATGTACTTTGATTGAGCTTGTAGCCAAGAAGGTAATGGGGCAGGAATAGTATTTGTTTCACTTGAAGGTATTACTTCTAAGTATTCATTTCTGTTAACATTTGAATGTACAAATAATGTGGTGTAATATGAAGCTTTATTAACAGGGTTGAATATAGCTGTGAAACATAAAATCAAGCTGCTAGCTATTCTAGGAGATTCTGAGTTAGTTGTTTCACAAATTAAGTCAAAATATGTAGCAAAACATAAAATACTGAAACAATACAGGAATGTTGTATGGGACACAATTGAGTTGTTTGATGCCTTCTCAATTGAGTGGATTGATAGGTCAAAGAACATAATGGAAAACATTTTAGCATATGTGGCGCTAAAGAGAGATGATATTACACTGGCTAGAGTATCACAAATTGAGTTCAAAACAAGGCCTGTTGTGCCTGATAACATATATAGTTGGTAGGTTTTCAATGATGACACTGACCTTTTGAAATTTCTTCACTGTATAGACCAATATGAAGCCCAAGAAATTGATTTCAATGCCTTTGTTGAAGAAGTGGATGGGAAGCATACAGTATTTGGGAAGGAGATCTTACAGCTTAAAACAAATAAGCTTCCTAAAGGGTTAGTGGCATTGGAGAGGGTGTATGATGGAAGTGATCGATCCCTCATGAAGCAAACACCAATCAAGAGTGAGGATATTGAAGAGATTAACTTGGGGACTGAGATGGCACCAAGAAAGGTGTACATAGGGAAGAAAATAAGCCCAAAAATTAGAAGAATGCTAATAGCATTACTGAGAAAATATAAACATGTGTTTGCTTGGTCTTATGAAGATCTAAAAGCTTATAGGGAAGATTTGTTTCAGCATGAAATACCATTGAAGCCAGATGCAAAGCCATTTAGACAGAAAGGAAAGACCCATTAATCCAACATTGGAACCAAAAATGCAGGAAGAATTGGCAAAGCTCAGAGATGGTGGCATTATCAAACCAATTAGGCACTCAACATGGGTCTCAAACCTGGTCCCTATGAGAAAGAAAAATGGAGATATCATATTATGTGTGGATTTTAGAAATCTAAACATGACATCCCTCAAAGATAATTATCCTCTACCCAATATGGAGGCTATATTGCATAAGGTAACAAGGTATGAGCTGTTGCCTATGATGGATGGGTTTTTAGGTTATAACCAGGTCAAAGTCAAAGAATCTGAACAGTATAAGATGGCTTTTACAACTCCTTGGGGAACATATGTATACATAAGAATGCCATTTGGTCTCACAAACGTAGGAGCAACCTTCCAAAGAGCTATGGACGTAGCATTTTCAGATTTGATCAATGCTATCATGGTGGTCTATCAGGATGACCTTACTACTTATTCAAAGAAAGCCGAAGATTCATATTATCTGCAAAAAATGACTAGTGAAGATCAGGAGTTTCATGTACATGGGAAATTCTTGAAGCATTTTTTCTCTTGAGCAACACAGAGGATTAAGGGTTGCCAGTGCATGGACAACTCTTGATGGTCCTCTCAAAATTCTCTTTTTCATGCATAGTAGTGTAGGTTCATATTCATTTTCATTTCCATTCACTCCATTTGGCTCACTGGTCCATCACTCTAATAATTTGGTCTACTCACCCAGAAATCTGGATCCTTGCAATGATTTCACAATCATTCATCCCCAGATGGAGCCACTGTTAGACCAGTAAAATTTTGAATATTTTACATGTTGTTCACATCCATGAGTTTCCAAATGATTCCTTACCATAAGCACAAAATACTCTCTTCACAACATTTTGCTCATATTTTTCCATGTGGTTCTTGTAAAATCCATGAAGTCTTGAATATCTCACAGTATAATTCTTATCGGCATGAGTTGATGAGGGTCTCCCTGATCCATAGTGCTTTCTTTTGCCAATATACATCTGTTGTAGTCTATCGGAAAGACTTCTTTGATGTCACACCGAAAAGAATTTATCTATAGGCACCTATCGGCAGGAAACAACTTATTGTCTTGGCAACAGAAGGTATATCGGCCAGATAAAGTCATCGGAGTAAGATCTCACTGAATACATTACGTCTTATCAATCAGATCATGAGTAAACACTTCGGCCAAACCAAATGTCTTCGGTATGTGGTCTTGCCGAATGTTTTATGTCATACCGACTCACGCACTGAAAGACTTATTGGCCATACTGAATGGTATCAGAGTAAAGTCTTAGCGAGTACATCAGGTCTTGCCGACAAAGTGAAGGGGACTATATCAAAGGATTATCGGGGTAAATTCATACAGTCTTTTCGACCTATATTTTACGCCGAAGCATGGTTCTATTGGTGAGAAAGTTAATACGTCTCAGTGACAAAAAAGCATACCAATGGGGTATCTCGGTATAGCACAAGGTAACCTATGAGACCTCTCCTCGACTCAGAATGGTCACAGTGACAAGATTCAAACTTGGACATACGTTCAGGTGAGACTGGCTTCTTTAGTGTGAGCTAGGTGAATCATACCGAATGAAGGTCCATCGGCAGGAAAATTGCTATGTCACGGCGATCAGAAGTGAACTTAAGGAAATGTTTTGGTAAGACATGAAATGAGATGTGGGACATCTTGATGACTCCAAAGGTCACGATGATGCACAGGATGACTGTCAGTGAGACACCATATCTCAGCATGATTGTAGGATGTCTCGGTGAATGTTTCAGCAAGTGTTAACAAAAGCCTAGGTACAACTGATCGCCGACATTTGAATGCAAAGCGATGTGTCTTTTCAAATACTCATGTATAAATGCTCATTTTCAATTGTAAAGATGTGGTAGATAGAATTGAATAGAATATAGGATAGATAATATACAGTTGGATAAAAATTTCCATAGAACAGAGACTACGATGTATGATTACAAAATGGAGATTTTAATGAGAACCAGTTGATGTGGTAGCGTATTTCTGGTGTCAATTATCTATTGTGTTCATTGAAAGTATTATTAAATTTGTCTCCAAGATTGATTCTTTCTAGTTATTTAAATTGATGTAACAAGTTTATATTTAGTTTATCAGTGCACATTTGTTGTATCTGTGTGGTTGATTGATCGGTTCTTTCAAGGAAAGATTAAATCCTTTTAATTGATCACAGTAATCAGGGAAATTCATCTGGATCATTAAGAAGAACTTGGTAGTCACAATCTTGCATGTTTATACAAGTTATAAACAAAAACATATGCCAAACAATTTGAGTGTTTTCTAGAAATAAGTTACCCATTTAGATTTCATTTGACTCTGCATACCCAATAAGGCACTAGTCTCTGCACTTTTCATCATTCAGTTTCATTCATTTCTTACATTTGTTAACTAAACATATTAGGATTTAGTTTTGAATATTGCTATACAATTTATACCAAATTTAATTTCATTTGTCCACTCCCATTTTCCATTGTGGGAAAAATATTTCAAGAGAGATAAGCACTAGTCAAGTCTGCCTCACTCATATAGGTATCAAGTCTGCCTCACTCATATAGGTACACCCACCTAGGTCTAGCAGCACCTGAAGAGTAGAAGGTCTAAGCCATTTGACCTTGTCTGTTACCCTGAAACGTATCAAGAGATTGGCAACCTCTTGAGGCATTTCACCTACGTTTTTGAGAGCTAACAGAACCCTCAGGATGTTCTCTTTGTCTAAACAAAGCCTTCAAACATTTCAAGTGCTTCCCAACCATCCACACTGACCTTGTGTGTATAGGTCCACACAATTCAATCTCCTCAACTTGGTGTATGAGGTAGTGTTATTGTGCATTGAAAAATGTCGAAGGTAGAGACTTTTTCATTTCACACATTAGACGAGGAATTTTTCTCTTCCAATAATTTATATCTTCTTTATGGATTTCTTTAGATGACAACCATCTACACGTGATTCAAGGTGCAAATATATTAACAATATTTAACAAAAATATAAAATATATTACGTAACAAGTAAAAAAAATGGCAATTATAAGATCTATACAATGAATTAAACAAATATCGCTACTTATCTCATGTATTTTCCAAGATCATATATAACTTTCTTGACATTGTTGTCGAAGTTGTCTAGGAGAGATAGAGGTAGAATGTACTGCAACAATTATAAAATGATCTTTTCATTATTTTTCCAAAATTAGTAAACATAATACACTAAAAAGTACATGCAATATACAAATATATATATAATATACCAGAATAATTACCTTAATGAAGGTATGTCAATCATGTGTTTTCATCCCTGGCCCAAATTCACCTTTCTTTGTTATGATATTGTTTATGTTCACAACAAATCCTGTGGGAAATCAAATTTTTCATATGACTTCTTTGATAGCGTTGTTTTGTTGCTCCATTAATAACCAAGGAAGCGAACTTATATTAATTTGGTCTCCATCACTATTTAATTGAATGACATTTTTCATTGCATGATTGGCTTCCTGAATGTCACTACAAATTTTAACAATTTTTTCTTTGTCATGCCTTCCATCTAATATTTTCCATAATGTTTCTATTATATTCTTTACGATATGCACTGTATCAAACAAATGCACAATTTGTAGCTGCTCATAGTAGGGAAACCTACTAAATTGTTTGGGATAACTTTTCATTCCTTGTGGAAGCCGGCCATTAATTCCTTGATGACCTTCATGAAGCATATAAGTTAAACAAATTAACAACAACGATCATTGTCAATTACAACATGAGTAAACAAAACACAATATAAAAATATAAATTTCAAACATATCATATATGATAGATAGCAATTTGATCT
This sequence comes from Sequoia sempervirens, assembly GCA_007258455.2. Lineage (NCBI taxonomy): Eukaryota > Viridiplantae > Streptophyta > Pinopsida > Cupressales > Cupressaceae > Sequoia > Sequoia sempervirens. Next base: position 50,971,529 of record VDFB02256132.1, on the reverse strand, counting down.
GATGTATAACCTTGATGATTAATTCTATTATATTCCAACTTCCATAGGTGAGGTGTCATTCTTCATGGTTTTTATGTAGATTCTTCCTTCCCATTGAAAATATGTTTTTCAGTAGTTCGATACTTATGATTTATGTGAGGAAGTGCCTATACTCATCAAACACCTGCTTTCCTAAACTTGTTGAACGATGAGATTTCATCTTTGGACCACAAATTGGACATGCAAATTTTCCCTTTGTTTGAAGACCTGCAAGATCATATATAATTGGATTAAATATGTCAATTTTTATAATTATATATAATGAATATATTATTTAAAAAACATGCATGATATCTACTTCATAAAATTAAATATCGTTAAAGTGCATTCAAACATTATAACATACCAAAAAAATGTGTTAGCCCTGGGGCATCATGAATTGTCCATACAAGCATTGCATGGAATTGAAATTATATTTGTCCTATTGGTCTAGAGACATCATACATAGTGACACCATTCCATAACTTTAGTAACTCATCGATAAGAGGATCGATATATACATTCATATCTTTAACTTGGTACTTACCTAGTTGAATGGACATAAAAATTACATAATTATTATAACCATTTTACTGCAATATATATAAATTAATGTACATGACTATTAAATGAAAAAAATATGTCATTATGCAAAAAATAAAGAAAATTGATGTAAAAAAATACTTGGAACAATCATTGCCAACATTATGTGCTCACTCTTTATTGATATCCATGGAGGAATGTTATTGTTGATAACAAAAATAGGCCACACTGAGTAAATAGATCTCAGCTCTCCAAATGGATTGACATCGTCTGATGCCAATGAAAGCCTGAGATTATGAGGTTCTTCTTTAAAGTGTGGCCATTTTTCCTCCATGTCCCTAAATGCAGAACCATTCACAGGCATTCAAATAATTTCATTCCCATTTCTATTCCATGCATGGTAATCCATAAATTGTGCTAAGATTTTGCACCTAAATAATCATTGCATACATTGAATAATGGGAATATAACAAAGAACCTTGCGAGGCACCATTTTTGTTAGTTGATCTGTTTGATATCTAGTGATGTGACATTCTAGACATTCTGTTGCAAATTCATGTTTCTTATGATATATAATATGATCATTGGGACATGCATCTATTGTTTGATACTCCATTCCAATATCATTCATAATGGTAACAAAAATATTAGATGGTGGTAACAAAAATTCACCTATTTGTTAATATAAAGAATATTAATGGTACATATTTCATCCTTTATTTACTAGTATTGACTAACAACAATAAAAATAGATGAAAAAAGATGGCATATATGACATACCTTAACATTTGCGAGATTGCTATGTTGGATAAACCATTCATAACCTTCAAGTTCACCAACAACAATACAACAGAGAGAAGAGTTGTTTTAGAGCCTTCATAAAGGGGCTTGTGTGCCTTCTCAAGTATAGGTAAATCATGAACATCATCAAACTCATCTCGATCATCATGATTAGCTACACCACTAAATGTGTCATGGATCAATGCATTTGTACCATCATCTTCAACTGTGTTTTCTAGCGAATGATCATCTTCGATATTCACAGCTCCATGCTCCTCCGCTTGCAAAACCACATTCTTTGGGGTGTGATAATCCATATCTTATGCCCTAGGGCACCCCATCTTTATAATAATGATCGACACAAATAAACCATGATCATGATCAAGTGATTTTTTATATATATATAAAATGTTAAAATGATATAAACATTTACAAATTCAATCAATATAAAGACATATAATGAACAACTTACCAATGGATGATAATCATGCCCCCCCTTCAATGTGACCATGCTACCTACAATGTTTCTCAACTATTGTGATTAAAAGTATTCTCATCTTTAAGCCCTTGCAATTATTGCAAGGACAATAACATTTCCCATCACCCTTTCTTTTCAATCTAGCCCACATTCTAGCAAGTTTTTGTTTATTTTATTCTGCACTAATATTATCTAACATGATTTTTCTTTACCAAGCTTGAATATTTAGATCTTCAAAAAATATCAAACTCAAACTCCAATAATTTTTAATCATAGACAGGTAACAAAATCTAATAATTATGATATTTTTCACCAAAAAAAATTGGCATGCAACCACCCCTGCAAAAAAGAAGATAGTTTGAAGTTAATGAACCCAAAAAACACTTTAAAATGCTAATTCCAAAACTTATTAAAATTTGATTTTACTATGATTTCCAACTGTTAGACTCCTAAAATTAGAATATTGAACTTGCATAACAAAATTTGGAAATGAAATTCTAAAAATGCACAAGTCTAAAAATGAAATCAGATGTGATGTTGCTTTAAAATATGATTTTCAAACTTGGAAGTACAAATTTGACTTCACAAATGAATTATGGAAAAATAAAATGACTACCCTCAACCTGGAAATATCTTCTTAATTTTTTTCTAATTTTTCCCAAGAAATCGTCCTTAGTTCTCCACAAACTATCACAAGTATAGCAAATTCACAAGTAGAGAAAATTCGCAAGTATAGAAAAATACTATCACAATAAATAGGTGAACACACTTTTATTTATGTTGGCCACAATTTTATTTTTCTGATTTTGCATGTTCGTCGAAATTCTGACAAAAAATCTTAGTCAAAATTTCAACAAAAACTAGGTTCATCAAAATTTCAATGAACGTTAGGGATAAAATTTTAAAAATTTGAAAATTACACATTAAATATCACAAGTACCCGCCAATACTTCAAATTATACATCTTTCATCAGAAATCTTCATCGTATTTTGTAGTCAAATGAGTTAGTGACATACAATCATGTGAGAACCTATCATATTTGCCAAACCTCTACTACCAGAGAAAGGAACTTTGCTTTTTGATTATAGCTAGTGATTGAGCTAAGGCCATTTGCATAGTGGGGATTAGACTTTATTGGTCTTATGAACCCACCATCTTCAACTAGACATAGGTATGTTTTAACTACTACTAATTACTTTACTAGATGGACTGAAGGAATTCCTTGCAAGCAATGTACAATAGAGGTAGTGATAAATTTCCTTGAAGCTTGGATTCTCAATAATTTTGGTTTCCCATTTTCTATTGTATGTGATAATGGACCTTCCTTTTCATCATTCAAATTATTTGGATGGGAATTTGATCATGGGGTAATTATTAAGTTTGCATCTAACTACTATCTCTATGGAAAAGCTTAGTAGAATCCAATAATAAGAGCCTACTTACTATCGTTCGCAAGTTAATTGATAAAAATACAAGAGAATGGCACACTTAGTTAAGATTTTCCTTGTGGGTATACCGTACCTTACATAAAATTTCACTAGGGACCTCTCCTTACTAGCTGGTTGATGGACTTGAGCTTGTCTTTCTAGTCTAGTTGAGAATCCCTACTCTCCAATTTATCAACAAATATTACGAGGAAGAAGAGCAATTAGAGGCTTTCCTAGTTGAATTGTTACAGGTAGAAGATAAAAGAGATGAAGCATTAGAAAAAATTTCCAAGCATTAGGGTATTTTCAAGAGATGATTTGATCATAGAGCTAAGGTCAAAGCTTTCAAAATTTTTGACCTAGTTCTATACAAGGATAAAGTGCATGAAAAGAAAGAGGAACATAGTAAATTCGACAAGCTATGGCTTGGCCCTTTCCAAATTTCTAAAATCCTAGGAGATAATGATTTCTATCTCAAAACCCTCATTGGAGAGGATGTCCCATTGCCAGTCGATGCACAATATTTAAAGTATTATTTCCTTTCCTGAGCTGGTTTAGCTCATCCTTGTAAATATATAGTTTAGGTGCTTGTTTTCTTTTTGTTTGTTTTGGCTTGATTTTATTTTGTTTTTGTTAGTGTAGGTTGCTTTGCTTTGCTTTATTTTTGGTTTTGGGGTCTCCTTGGTCTTTTGGTTGGGGAAGTGTCTTATCTGCATAATCATCATTTATCTAGGACTGCTTTATGTGTTTCCTTTACAAAATCTAATCATTTTTTCAGATGGGATGGTGGAAGTCCATTATTTAGTGTCACATATGCTAAATGTTGAAGTGGATAAGTAATTTGATTGAGTTAGTTCCTGAATGTTCTCAAATCTTACATTTTACACATATCTTAAGAATCATGAGGTTGTTGGGGCTTCCTTGTGAGGTCTTGTTAAGTGCAAAATATTATATTTCTGTTTTAGCACCACTATGATTCTCAGCCTTGAGTATAAGCTTCATGGCTCAAATGTTGAAATGAAAGAGTAAAAAGAAAAAATTAGAAAGAAAAAGAAAAGAAGAGAAAAGAAAATATTGAAAAAAAAATCAACTTATCAAGAGGATCTTAATATCTCTATTGGGGCTATGGACACATGGCTAGTAGTAGAGCTATGTTTGAGAGAATCACAATGATAACCTCATCAGGGTTATGGACACCTAACTAGCAGTGAGGCTCTATCCAGGTTGCTTTTGGAGTTAGAATATTTTATGTAGCTTAACCTAACTAAACTTGGTTTTGCAGTGACTAAGGGAGGGAATTAATACATCTACACACACTTGGATTTCCAACATAGGAAGGGACAACTTGTTCAGTGGTTTTGGGCCTTTAATTTATTGGTTGACCTAATGTGAGGATTGAAACCAAAGATTCTAGTTTTTCATCAAAATGCTTTAGAGAATTTTCTCAACAGAGTCACCATTTGTTGTACACTTTTTGTACACACGCCCCACCAAAGGTGGGGACCCTCTTTTGCTTGTCTTGTTTTCTAGTTTTTCTTTAGGTCTGACCTCTTCCCCTTAAGGGATAGGTTCCTATGAATTTTGGGTTCACTTCACCTGATTGAATCAATGCCTTATCTACACTTTAGGTGTCCCATTTTACAACATTTCAACCTTGGAATCAACCTTGAACTTGGATATTTCATGAAAATTTTGCTAAGGCAAAAAATTGTGCAAGTTTTGATGATTTTCACGAAAAATCCATCCCAAATTTTTTTTCCCAAAGGCCTATAATAGTCACGAAAATCTATCCTAGGCGTATTTTCCCAAGGGATTTAAGTTACACAAAATTTGTTTCTTAGCGGATTCCCTGGGTGTGTGAATGTTCACTATAATCCTTCGATGATGGATTTTCCAAAATTTGTCATGACCTTGAATACCTAGGCCTTTTGATGGTCTTGTCAATGAATTTATAACTTTGACAACCATAGTGTTTTCCCATTAATGCTCCCTTGTGCATGATTTAAAGGGTCATTTGCATCTAAAGAGTGTGTGGTCTCACTTGAATTTTGAAGGGTGGTGATTTATGATTTGGTGTTCAGATTTTCCAGTCAGGTTTTTCTCAAAGCAGTTATCTAGGTGCCAGTATTTTGGTCTTCTGAGATTTAAGGTAGGATTTTTTCACAACCTCTGATAGTTTCAACAAAATTTTATTCCTTTTTGATGATTTAATGGTGTGCTTTTAGCATTGCTTTGATTTTTTACCACCATTTGATTTTGAGTTTTCTTTATCATTTACATTTGATGCTATCAATGGAAGATTTCTTTTGGTTGATCAATGTTTTGTTGTGCCCTCGAAGGTTTATTGTACATTGTTTTAATCTTTATTTTGAGCTTAAGAAAATTAGGGCATTGTTCCAAAACTAGGGTTCTTCAAGTCGTGTGGTTAAGATTAGATTAAGGCACATATGTTTTTGATGAGGCTAGGGTTCTAGATTTAAATTGGGTTTATTGACTATGAAACATGCATCCATTCTTAAGAGCTTGATTTATTGATGCCCTAGATGTGTGAATCAAACCTCGTCTCCCTTGAACCCTAGTTTTATTTTGAGAGGTTGATTGTAATTAGATCATTTACAATAAATTGAACATCAAAATTATTGTTTGCATTCAAAGTTCAACCCCAATTTATGGCATGAAATATCAAAAATGAGTCAACTTATGAGTTAGAGGTTTCCCAAAGTTTGTAATATTTGAAGATGGCAACATTTGAAACTTTGTGAAAAAATTTCCCTGATGAAAATTCCCGGCCATCTTTTCTTTCGCTAAATTTCATCCTTCGTGATTTCTCCAAGGATTGTATCCTTCTCAAAATCCATCTAGGTAGGATTCCTCGAGATTTTAGTCCTTCATGAAAATCCATCGGCCCCAGATTTCCCCAAATCCCTAGTAACTAATAATCCCCAATGTTGAGAATGCATTTGGTATTTATGGGTTGGGTCTTGAGAATGTTGAATAATGAACCTTCATTGAGTTCAAAGTATTTGATGACCAAGTTTTTCTCAAGTTATTGATGCTCGCCAAAATCCTCCTATGAGGGATTTCCCCGAGCCTTTAAACTTTCATGGAATCCACTCAAGGGTGGATTCCTCAGAAAATTTATTCATCGCTAAAATCTATTGGAGGTAGATAAACCTGGGGTTTTCTTAAGATGCATTTTCAAAGGTTTTAACTTGGTTTCTTAGGATCATGATGGAGTTTAAGACATGATTTTATACTGTATATGAATTTTAATGATTAATTCAATGGTGCTATTAAATTATATTGGTCATTCTTCCTTAACATTGTGGTAATTATGGTCTTTTCTTATCCGATGCAGGGTGAATCTAAAAAAGGTGCATAATCTAAGGAAAAGGATGTTGAGCTAGTCAAAGGGGGGCCTCTAACCAGAGTAGAGAAGATGAAGTATGACTTCAAAGGTATCAAACCAGAATCAAAGATCATTTCTACATGGAACAATGTTGGAGACACTAATATGGTTCATATTGACTATGATGATTTCAAGCAAAGAATGTTTGGTGATGCCCAAACCCCTCTTGCCAACATCATAACTCACTCAGGTTTAGTTCAAGCTATTGGATTTTTTCCTTTTGTACAGTGCTCGAAGCTTGTCATGGATTTTTTTAAACACTATGATTCAAATAAAAGGATTATTATGGGCTCTCAAGGAAGGGCTATGGAAAATTTGATTGAAGAATTCATTGCTAGAACATTTAACATTGACTCTCATCAAAATATGGTAAAGATAAATGTGAAGGAGGCTGAGGAGTTTTATCAGAAAGACCCTTCATGAGCTTTGGATCATGAATGGTCCTTGGATTGAGAAACAAAAGTCTCATTACTCCAAACTGCTTAAACAATTATATAGAGTTGAATTTAAATAGGAGTATAATGACATGATAACTCTTTTAGGAAGGGTCATGGGATTGGATGAGTCCTTCATGTTCAAAGAATGGATGTTCTATGTCATCTCATAGGTTGTAAAGGGAGTACATTACCATTGGGATGCATCATAAGTGACAACCTGGATATGCAACTAGGAAATTTTCAAGACACCAATAAATTTACTATGACCTAATATTTGGTATACTTGCTTGTTGCAAAGAATAAATACAAGGATCTTAGTTGTAAAGGAGTCCTTGGAAAAGATAAAATTTGTGATGTGTACCCTCAGCTATAATTCAATACTTCTAATTACAGGAGATTCAATGATGCTTTTCTAATGTATATTACCAAAATGTTGCAAAATGATCTTCATATCAGAATCTCATCTATGCTATGGATTTGATCAATAGGTATGGTTATTGGTTGATCCAATTTCCAAAGTTATCATACATCAGAGTGCATGGATCTCCTTAGGTTCCCTTTAGGCTTCCTAGATATCCTACTGATAAATTGATATTGTTGGAGGTGACAAGACAACTAGTTGCATTTGACACTGTCTTGAAAAATATGCATAAAACAGGATTTGGAGGAGACTTTCCTCTAAGGATTGGAGGTTTGGAGGCTTTTCCTTCTATTCAAAGTGCTCATCATTCAAAGAAGGAGATGGTCAATTTTCATTTGTATTCACATACAGATAGAGGGAACCTTGATCCTTATGGTGTTGCACAAAAAATGACTAGTATAGAATTCAAGCATAAAGATCATATTGAGGACTATTGGGCTTATTGCAGGGATGAGTTTGAGGTGATAAGAAGAAAATGTTCTAGGTTGTGCTTGAGATTGATTAGGATTCACAAGATAGACAATTTCCTTGACCAAGTAGATAATGAAGAGGACCTTCTACAACACCATTATTATGAGCAATACAAGGATAAGCCACTTCCTATTATAAATTGGTTCGAGGAGGAGGTGGTTGATTTGAATTTTCTTATTGCCCTTCTTTCAAGGTACTATAAGTTATGGGTAAAGCATAAAATTATGGACTTAGAGTAAAATGACACCAAATTCACCTATGACTTGATGGGATACCTTGAATCTCATTTAGAGGAGGAAATAGAAACCACTAAAAATGATACTACTGAACCTAATGAGGAAGAGGACACAAAACAAACATAATATGTAATCAAGAGAAGAACTAGAAGTGAAGGAAAAGGAAAAGAAGTTAAGAGGCAACTCATTTATAAAGTAAGAAATCCTTCAAAAGAGATTGTTGAGGAAGGAGTTGAGGAAGCACAACCTTGGAAGAAGAGGAGACTTGTCGTAGAAGTCCAAAAGGTGGCTAAATCAAAGTCTAAAAAGATGAAGGTGGATGAAGTAGGCGTTATTCCTATTAAGGTACTTGATATAGAAAGTTCAAGAAAGAAACCCAAGTATATGTGAGGAGAAATTCTCCAAAGAAGAAAACTCTCCCTATAGAGAATGCTGATGAGATGATGAATCAACTTGAATAGAGTAGTGAAGAGGCACCTACTGATGATATTGCAAAGGAGATAGAGAGAGCAACTACAGGAAATAATACTCCTCCTACTTCTCCTTATCAAAATATGCCAGTGGATGAGGATGGTGTACATGAATAGGAGGATGTCTCCAAGAATCTTGAAGAAGAGGGAGAAGATGAAGATATTCCTACACCCAAAAGTGGGGAATTGAATGATTTTAGGCAGCAATTAGATCAAACAATCTATAAAGCACAAAGTAATAATGTAGAATCAGAAGTGATAGAGGTTCCTTCTCATTCTCCTATAAAGGAGCACGTAAATGTATCTAGTGAAGAGGATAAGCATGGGGAGGGACCTAATACAAAATAAACTGAAAAGTATATAGAAGATGTTGAGGATCACCCCTCTAAAAATCAGCAAGAGCAGGATGTTTCCTAGGAGTCAAAATCAGATGTTCTTGATTGGCTAAAGGAGAGACTGAAACCAAAACCAATCAGTATTGAAGAAGAAGCTCCTGATTCAGATAAGTTTCTAAGTAGTTGGGGCCAACCCAAGGAAAGGAAGAGAGCTAGGATAGTCTCTAAGTTTACTAGAGATGAATTCAACAAGGCTCTTCAAGTTGCTACTCCTGCTAGTGATAAATACATGGATGAGGTGAAGCCATCTAATTACAAGGTAGAAACTATTAATTTGGGTCCCTCTACAAAAGAACAAGAGAAAGAAGACTTGCACGAATCTGTAAAAGTAACACTCAAGAGACTGGATAATGAAATGAAGGCTAAGGAGGATTTGCAGGGGCAATTAAGGGAAGTACAAAAATATGTTCATTATTTGATTAAACCCTTGCAAGCTCATTTTGGAGAAGGAACCTCATTTTTTGAAGGGTTACTATCCAAGGATGCAGTTTCTGAAATAGAAAAGATGAGAACATCCTTACAAGTTACTTAGGGTTGGCTCAACGATGTTAATAAGGGAGATGAGATGATTGAGGAAATATTGCACACATATGAGAAGGCTACATCGTCTCTTGAGGATATAACTCAGTTCACAGTAGACTATTAGAGGATTGATGATGCTACTATTGTGGAATTGAAGAAAATTATAGAAACTCCCAAGGAAGAGATGATCAAAAGGAATATCTTTACATTTGATATTATAGGAAAATTGATGGAATGGATGGAGGTATGGAACTATAGAAAGGAGCTTATGATGAAGGCATTGAAGAAGATATCGAAGATCTAGAGCAAAGTGAAGGAAATATTTGATAGCTCTTTTGCATTCTTGGATATTTTCATTTGAAGGAGAAATTTTGGATAGAAGAAGTTAAATGTTAATCAGTTGCATAAATGGTAGCATGAAGTATATTCTCTAGCTGATAATGGGTCGATTGTCAAGGATCAACTTGAAGATGCAGCTATCTATATCTCCAACTTGGATAAATATCAAGGTTTACAAACTAAATGGGAAAAGAATTTAACTAAATATGAAGAAGAATTAAAAGTAATTAAGTTGAGGATTAAATTCATCCCAGTCCCAGACCTAGCCAACTTGGATGATGTTCTTTCTAAGGTCAAGGAACTTTCTAGAAATGAAGAAGATAATGACAAGGGGGACAATCCATCCTAGCTTCCTTTGGAGAATGTGACTCCTACTTTGAGCTTGTCAATGATAAAAATCGATCATGCTTAGCTTTGTGTGCCAAGATTTTATTTAATTTTAAAATTGGCTTTTGAGGCCAACCTTGTAGTATTTTATTGTAGAATTAAATTAGGAAGTTTTAAAAGTGTCAAGGTTGACTTGTCTGGCCAACCTAATGTAAACCTAATTTAATATTTCTCCTAGGATAACATGTCTTGATGAATTCTATAAATTGAAGCCTCCTCCTCATTTGTAAGGCTAATAGTGAATAGTTTATAGTTGCTAGAAGTTGATGTTTCTATACTTGAGAAACTTGAATTGTTGCAAGCTATTGGTGAAGTGAATACAAGTGAAGACATTGTCTTTTGGTGCTCTTCTTTGTGTTATTTAATCTATGCATGTTTCTTGTGTCTCTCATCTATTTTAAGTTATTGAGTAAGTGTATTATGGTTAATCTTAGAACTAGTTGCAGTTCATTTGTGTTTATGACAAAGTGTTTGAGGTGTTGAGGAATCTTCAGTCCATACTTTTGGTGATCTAGTGATTGTGGATAGTTGTGTAAAGTTATCCTGGGCCTACTCTATTTTGCACTCAAGTTCTATTGTGAATGTTTGAATGTATGTTTGAATATTTAAGATCTAAAATTTTGTAGTTCCTTTGGAGATTGTACTGTCTTTCTGATACTGTAGATCTGATCTTGGTTAAGAAAAGATTGGTTTTGGAAGATTGGTCCATCTTGAAGACTATTATTTGCACAATTGATCTTAGCTTTTAGATTAGATATCTCTTTCTAAACCTTACATCATTTTTTATTTCTTTGAGATTATCATCATAGCAAGATTCACAAAGCATCACCACTATTATTACATTTGATGATATTTGAAACTTCCAACATTGTTAATTTGTAAGGCCCCTTGTGATTACCAACAAATCACATTATCATTGAGTTGTTTATTGCATTGTCAAAACCAAACATTAGAGAACTTAGGGTTGTTTCTTGAGGCTTGCTAATAGAAATTTACTTTCAAGTGAGATATGATACTTGTATTATGTTTGAGTTGTTCCAGTTCTAAAAACACCATCAACAAGAATATTAGAAGGTGAAGGGGATATACATGAGAAATGATTGATATAAGATGATGATAAATGGGAAGTGGAAGAAACATCATTGGTGGGGAAATGATGAGAATGATTTTAGGTGCCTTCTAATGATTTAGAATATTAAATTTATCAAGGATCAATAAGGAAAATATTTTTAGTGTGGCAATATGTATCCATGGGTAGTCAAGGATAATATTCTAGGGGAGATCAAGGTGTAAAACATGCAAACATAGTCACCATTACTATTTGGAAAATCTAGATTAGATATTTTAATAGTGCCTTTTGACACTCTTTTAGAATCATAATAAGATTTAATAGAAATTTTCTTTTGAGGATCCATAGCCTCCTTGTAATGTCTGAATTTTAGTATTAATCTTAATGAAAAAAAAATTAAGATAGATCTACCATCTATAAGGACTCATTTTATTTTGTGTTTATGAATGATACCTTCAATGAGAAGGGCTTTGGTATGTGATGGATGAGTAGTTGGCAAGTGTTATTTGGTAGATATAAGATGATGTGGCGAGGATAGGTGTATGATCATTGGTTGTAATTAATTAGAGTTGATGTAATTTAGGAATTTAGACACTTCTAGAGCTCAATCTAGATTTTCCTTATGGATGGAAAAGTTCTAAGAAGCTCTACAATGTATATTTAAGTTGGTTTCTTCCCTTGGTGATCAAGGAAATTATAGTAGTTAGATAGTTGGGAAGATGAAGAGGCCCCTTAGATAGGGTAAAAGAACAAACCTATATCACACTTTATAAAGGAAATGACCAACACAAATTTTTTTTTCAACTTTGACTACATAAAAGTGGCCTTTGTGTTTTGAATTTGAAAATGATGTAAACTAATGAAATGTAGAACTCTTGATGAAGTTTATAATTATAATTTTTATTTTAAAAAATAGGCTGATATATTTTTTTTGTAAATTTAAAAGAATAATTTGAGCTATTAAAAATTAAAAAAAGATGAGGTTGATAGGATGTCACAAGAAAAGAGTAAATAATTTTTTATTTTTTCCAATTTTTTCCTCCCAAATAGATAACTTCAATATGAGTGACATTTTGGTTTGTTTAGTGGGTTAAGGTTTCTTTGCCACCTGACTACTCTTCTTTATAGTTTTTCTAGTATTTCTATGGACGAGCTTCGTGCTCCTTCTCCTATAACATTCTCTGTTGGAGGGTTTTTATTTGTATGAAAAATTCTGGATGTATCTATTTTTTCCTCCATTACTTGGCATGTACTCCTTTATATATTTCAATAAAATCTTGTGGCTTGCCACCTTTTCATAAAAAAATTAGTGCATGGGAAAAATTTAACTTTTGATGTTTTTTTTGTAATGATGTTTTAAATTGAAATTTCTTTAGAATGTCATAGTTTTAATGTAATTCTAATTTTTGTCTATTTTTTTATCATTTAAATAAAAAATTATACCCTATTGAACATGATTCTCTTCTCTAGTGCACCATATATGTTTTTAATTTTTTTGAATATGTTAATATTAATTTCTATTTAGCCTCATGTTTAATTATAATAACCTACTTATAGTAAATTTTAAAAATTAATAATAAGTCTAAACAAAATATTAAAAAAAATAAAATTAGATTCTAGACTTAGAGCTCTATAAAAGGGTATTTTTATATTTTCATGAAATTAGCCCTAGCTAGAGAAATTTAGAGTTGAAGTTGAAGTTTTTTAGAATTTACCCGAAAAGAGGGGTTAAGTTGCCACATAGATAATTTCAATTGAAAGAGTTTCACCCAAAACTATTTCAATTGAAAATATTTCACCTAGAACATTGCATGTTCTCCAATAAAAAAAAATTACATGTAAGTTGAATTATAATTCAAATTTTTATAGGGAAGTTTTTTATTTTATAGTTAAGGTGAAATGGTTTCACCCAAAAACATATGTACCACATGGTTTCAGGTGAAACTAGATTAATCTTGAAACTATTTAAGGTGAAAAAGTTTCACTTAATACTACTTGGTTGGCCAAAAGTGTGACACAACGTTGTTCTTTTACCTAATAGTCATTTGACCACAATGAGTAGTAGCAAAAAAAATTAACTCTTAATGGTTATTATTGAAGGGAACACAATCTACTGAGAGGGGGGGTGAATCAATAGATCTAATAAATTTAAAATTCTTAAGTTTTCTATTGTTATCAGATTATATGACTCTTCACAACTAACCCCACATAATCAATTAAAACATAATAGTATAAATAACACAAGAGAACACTAGATATATGTGGAAACCAAAGATGGGAAAAACAATAGTGAGAATAGCCACTTGGATCTACTTTTTGACATGGATGTTGCACATGCACACCAACATGTAGATAAATAATTGATCAAATGAACAAATGAACCCATCTTTCTTGAAATAATCACTAATATTTTTTGGTTGGAGACGATCTTAGGTATCCCAAGGCTCGGGAATGTCAGGTCTTGATGTACTAGGTTCACTTAGGTTTCATTGTGAAAAAATGTTGTAATCATGAGGGTCTATGGTTTTGAAGCTTAATGATAGTAGTACCAAATATAGTATCATAAAAATCTAACAGATTCAACATGTATTACTCTCCACAATTTTATGAATCCAAATCATTTGCAAGAACATTACTGAAAATAAAATTAAAAAAGGAAATTTAAAGATCCTAAGATTTCAAGGTCTCTAAGCTATTATCCATGCATACACCAAGAAATGAACTAAATAAAAATAGAAACCACTCTATACCTCACCAAATTGCTTCATAGCTATGCATAGAATGATGCAATAATTTTAAAGAAAACACTATTTACCATTGAACAAAGTCAATATGCACTCTGTTGGTGCTCCAAATATCAACAAATTAATTGAATCCTAAAGACTTAGCCAATGTATTATGCTCATACTCAAAGGTTGATTTGGCCAACTGACAAGATTAAGTCAAAGACTGAGATCTTCTGCACTTCTGGTTCTGCAGAACCAAGGTGGGTCAACCTATACAATGCCCAAAACTTAATTCACTTGCACACAAACATTGCTTTTTATAGCAGATAACTCCCAATTCAAATATGCTAAATAAAGTATTGAAAACCTCAAATCTGGCTACATTCTTGGTATTTCAACACTTACTCAGCAATTGGGAAGCAAAACTCAACACAATACTTCAACCAAACAACATGTATTTAAAATGATTTTGAATTTAAAGTTGTTTCTAAGATGCATTAAGCTGAAAAATAGACTAGTGCCTAATTTTGGGCCATGGAGTCAAATTTATAAAGAGAATTCATCAGTAAACAACTTCAATCAGTGGATTTAAAATTTCTGATGCATTGCACCAACAGATCCTCTCCTAATTTTAGTCAAATTATTCTTATAGATCCAACTTGCACACTTGAAATCACAATCATTTGCTCAAAGCATTTTAACCATTTCATTGAAATAGAACAATGAATAGACAAAACAATCTCATCAAATTTGAGATGACAAACTCAAAGATACTTTGTATTATTGAATTCATATGACTAAATGTGAACAAATATGGAGACAATTTGAAAACATTCATGAATGTGGAAACACTTTGAAGACATTCATGATTTATCTACACAAACTAGCTGATATTTGCTCATGAAATCAGAATTTATAGCTTATAGGCTCAGCTAATGACTCAAAATTTAACATTTTCTATCTAACCAACCCCATACAAGAATTCAGAACCTTTGAATCTTAGAACCTTTCACAATTGAGAGAAGAAGAGAAGAAATAGGAAACAAAAGCATCCCTAAAATTGATTCGTTGAAGATATTTGGTAGCTCCATTCCCATTGATCAGCATCAAGCAAAGCTTCTCTCATCTCTCTTCTTTGTAACCAATTTTACCTCCAATTCTATGTTCACTCCAAGTTGTTGAGCAACAGAAAACTTTCCCATGTGAGGAATTCACCATCATTTTACCAGTAGTTGAATAATTACCTCTGCCCATGAAAATTCTCTTTTCTATCTTTTATGTGTTGCAGCCATATTTTATTTCCCAGCACATAATGTATGTTTATAAAGTGAATAAATTCACTTTATAAAATACCTCCTTCCTTCATTTTGTATTTTCATGCCCAGTAATAAAATATTTCACCTTTTACATATTACTATTCTCCAACAAAGAGAATATTACATGCAAACATTTAAAAATATTGTGCTTGGGTAATAAAATATTTACCCATATTTCACGTACCACAAAGTATTTCACATACTTCATTTAAAATATTAGCTAAAGGCATCTTTTAAAATTCACTTCACATTTTATGTTTACCTTCTACATTTAAAAATCACCTCTCACATACTTGGGCAATATTTTAGCTTCCTGAATATTTTTCCTTCACACTTTACTGGGCCCACCCTTTATATCTATCCTTCATCTTAAATTTAAAGCAATATGCTTTAAATGTATTTTAAAAGACTCCAAACAAACCTTTATTAAAAATCATCGGGCATTTTTCCCTTTCAAATATTTTTCCTTTTAATACAGTGGAGCTTTTAAAAAATTTAAATCTGACACAAAACATTACCTGTGCATTGAATTCCTCCCAAGCCCACTAGCCACGTGGCTTGATTTCACTCACCCCACAGTGATTAACCGGTGCGTATTTTATATCCGTGAGCTAGTGATGAAAGCACGAGATTTGATCTCCCTGCTTCATCCAACTTTCACTGGGTATATTTAGTCTCATTAAATGCTTTACTTTTGAAAGTGAAAATGAAAACCTTTGAAAAAACTAAACCATCAAGCCTTTAAAAATCTTGTCCATGGAAGACTGCACCCGTTCGAGAAGGCTCTACCTAGACCCACATCTACCATGTGGTAGAATTTTTCCAATCTCATGAGTTTTAAAGAGTGTGCATTTTGTTTGGGTGATCCAGTGGGGAACGACCTAGATGAGGCTGCATTCCCATGTTTGATCTCCTCCATTGATCTTCTTGCTCTCCATTTTGTGCCCTAATTTCTCCATTTCCTGTGTATTCTCTACAACTTCATTTCATGGCAATGGCAGCAATCACATGGTGCGTTTGCTAGATATCCATATCCCACACCTGGTTGCATTTGTTTACAAGTTTCTGAAGTCTTCAACATTTCATTTGTGAATACCCTGCAGCTATTCATTCCCTATGTCACTTAACGCATGCCAGTTACATTTGCTTCAAGTTTTCTATGGCATTTTCAATGCACCCATCTGTGCATACCAATTATGGCTATGGTTGCCAATGACATCACATTTATTTGGGGTGCACCACCAGGTAGGCCATGTTCCTTGCCCTCTATGCTTTTATCTTCTATGAAGTTCCATTTAATTTGAAACTAGCATGGGCTTTCCTAACATGGTTCAAACTTTAACTACATTTTCCTGAAATTGAGCCCTTTTCATTGCATCCATGACATTCCATTCTTTCTCCTTTCGTTCTATGCTTTGAAAAGTGTCCATACACCTTTCCTATGCTTCCAATTTCTACATGTAATAGTTGCTCTATTTGGTGTTCTCTTTCTCTATGTGGTGGTGCTCTTCACATTGCAGATGGCACCCAAAAGAAGTCCCTCTTAGCTGTGTGTGGCAGCTCCATCTCTTTATGTTGATTTTCTTTAAAGTTTCTAAAGCCATTTCAACATATCCATCTATTATGAGGTGTGCTACAATATATATAGCATCCCTTGCAAACTATGCTCCATGTTTTAGGCACTGCCTTGTAGCTTCCACTGGAAACCTAACATTTCTTTTTGCATTTTTATTTGTCTTTGATGGGTGTGCGTTCCTAGCAATAACATTCTGCCCAATTAAATTTGACTATGACGTTTCTTCCATCCGGTTTGAGCCTTTTCCTCCATGCGTGCTTTGATGGATGTCCATCCTTTGGTGCCAAGGATGAAAATCATTTCCATTGGCATTTGAAAAACACATTGGAATTTGTATGTCAAATTCCTTATACTGTGTAGCTCTGTCTATTTCCATTGCTTCAAGCTCTTCCATGATAAAACAGTACACTCAATTGACTCATCAAATGTCAAGTGGATATTATTCTTGAAGACAAAAGATTTCTTTAAGATTTCTTTTGGAGGCCTCACAATTTTCCCAGTGCCAGAAACATCATCAATGTTGCTTGAAATGTTAAAAAAATCTAGTCCAACACTAGTCTTCCTTACCTTATTGAGCTCTGAATCAAACCCAAGTGATAGGCCATCTTTACATGTATGCATTTTGGTCCTTTCTAAAGTCTTAAATTGGCCATATACATTTACTCATCCTCCCATGTAAATTTCAAAATGTTGCTTCACTAAAGTAGCATTGGCAATAAGTTTTTATCAACATTTGTTTTAGTACCTTTTCTTTAGCTATTCCAACAACTTAGCAAGATTAGATAGTGTTGTGACATTATCCATGGTAAGTTCAAGTAGAGCACCACCCTCACCATCAAGCTATGAGAAATAGCTTTAATTTCCTCTGCCTCATTATGCCAAATGAAGTAGACCCTCCACATACTGAGCTATTCAAAACAATTTTCTTGAAGAGGTTACTACAATGCAACATTTTCAATTTCATGTTGTGTAATGCATGTCGGGTCCCATGTGGGCCCGACTATTTTTTTTTGTTTTCATACAACTTTCATGCTCAAACTGACTTAACAAAACTTCTAAGTGCATTTGAAGTGAAAACATGAACTAGGTTTTCATTAAAACTTGCTTTCAGGCACTCTTGAAAAATGGTGAAAATTGGCTATGTTGGCTTTGGAATCAGCTTTGAAAATTGGTCAAACGACCTCCTGGAGCAATGCAAACTTGCAAGATTATAGAAATTAGACCTGAGAATTGAATAAAATAGATGAATCAAAGAGAGGGATCCCGAGGTGAAAGTTATTCACTATCAAAGTTGCTCAGTTGAACTTTTTGCAACAATCAGTTGTTCTAAACCAATTAAAACTCACCCCATTGTCATTTTGCAAAAATATCAAATCAACTCCTAGCGAGCTACCACTAGACACACTAGGTCATTTTGGTACAGTGAGCACTTGTGCAAGATGAATTAGCTTCAAACATCAATCATCAAAAGTTATTAGGGGTCAAAGTTGACCTCTCTGAAATGATGTCAAGAAGACAGATGCAAAACTGAACAAATTGTGTTTGGTTTTCATTTGTTAAAATAGAAAATCAGATCATGAAGCTCTGAAACTTGACATGGGAGTTCATTTAGGAATGGAGAATTGAGACCAACAATAATTTTGACATGAAAATCATCCGGTTGCAAAATACAAGCTCAAATGGGAGCCTACTTTGTAAAACTGAAAGTTTGCAAACAACATAAAAGTGCCAAAACCCTCTAACTTCTCTTTTCAAAACCTCATCAAAACTTATCATAGGAAGCTAAAAATTGACATGCTTGCTCACATAGGACACATGAGTGATTTTGCAAAGGGGTTTTGCATGAAAATCAATAGGCATCAAATTACGACCCTCCAAAGTGGGTCACTTGGGTAGATTTCTTAGGTGCACCTCAAAGAGTGCAAAGGAATTTTTTTGAAATAGGAACTTCAAATTTGAAAATTATGAGAGTTCCATTAGTGGCTTCGACTGGGGATGTATGCCCCCTGTGGGCATAGTAAGAGTCTGGATCTGTGGGGAGTAGACCGAATACTAAGTTCGTTAGGTGTTGTCAAATTGCTCCTTTATTCAACCTTCTTTTTCAACTTTATCTGGTGACACCAGGCCACCAAATGAAAAGGGGAGATCAATATTTACCTCTGTCAAACACAATTTTTTTAAAAAGAGCTGATCTCTCTCAACTCATGCTCGCCTCTACAAAACCATACCAACATAGGTAACTGCACTTCTGCAAACACAAGTATTAGGCTACCTCCATGCAAGTGGAAACTTGCTCTCTGTTTGGTATTTTCATCAAGTGTAAACCAAATCAAATAGGCAACATCACTTCCATTATCTTCATTTTTTGATTTTGCATCAAGTGGCAACAATTGAAAATGGTGATCAAGACCATGTGTAAGCATAACCTGATCACAATCATCTACCTGATTAAACATGCTAGTACCTCTCAACAAGCCATCATTCACAACATTATCAACATGTTCACAATCACTATGCATTTGAAAGTCAGGCACACTTTCAAAATGTTGATTATCATGTGGCAAAAATTCATCATATTTATTATTTAAATCACTCTCAAGCTGAAAACAACATTTTTCAATATCTTGCACATTGCCACATTCTATGAAAACTTGTTCCAACTGATAAAAATAGCACTCACATTCTGCCCCATGGATGGTACTATTAAGCTCATTCTAATCACTATTTTTCATGTCAAAGGTGAAACCATCACAAAAACTTACCAAAAGATCTTGCATATCATGCAAACTATCTCTGAGTGTATGCAAAGAGATACGCTCATGCATTGGCACACTTTGTACTTGCTCTTCATCATGCTGGTATTGAGAATCATTAGAGATTTTTGACTCATCATCATCTATAGTAATTTGGTTATCTTCTAAACATAAGGTATCAATACTTTTAGTATCACAAGCTTGCTCAACAACAAGCAATGTTGGTTCAGAAGCATAATCTCATTTCTCATTGAAATCAACATTCACATTCACATTCCAAGACTGGTGACTAGGCTCATTCAATTCAGCAAATAGACACTTGTCCAAATTTGTATTACAATCTTCAAAACATAGCTCATTGAATGCACAAACCTCATGGTCATTTGCTACTTCAAACTTATCAAAAAAGATTTTTGAGTTTGCATCATCATGCACACTATCATACTCATCATACCAAGCATCATTACCATCAAATGGTTGCTTGTCTTCATTCACAGTATCATCATCATGATCAGTTGGTTCACCATTGGAAAGAGAATAAAAAATTCATGCATCATACCTTGCATCTCAAAGGTCATCATCACTGTCAAAGTCAATAGGAGTAGCACACAACAACTAAGAGTTGTTCACATGTGTATATTTTTTATATTGAGTGGTCAATAGATTTGAAATTTGTTCACAACTTAATAGATCATTGCTCTGATCTACTGTTTCAACCACTTCCTCTTTTTGACCTTCATTGTAAATGAATGCACTATCAAATTGCAAATCAGGATATCCCAAGGTGTCTTCATCATCAAGATTTGAAAGCTCAATGGGTTGATCATAAACAGGATCTCCCCAATCATAAGAGATAGGATTGCTAACAATACTGTCAAAAACATGGTCACAACCCGTCATAGAGAATAGGTTGCCAATTTGTTCATTCTTACTCATTCCTGGGCTGTCATAATAGCAATTCTCATGTTCTTTCATTTCAACATCAAACTGGGTGTCTTCATTGAGTTTGTCATTTACATCCTCTTGAGGGTAGACACAAACATCTTCTCTATCAAACTGAAAAACATCAATGGTTTCTTTATTACAGCTGCTTGTGGTTAATCTTGTCAAGTGAAATTCATTGCATACCTCATCACTTGTAGCTAATAAACTGACATCCTTAAGAGCATTTATCAAATCAACATATTCCAATTTCTCATTATGGAGACTTGCATCAAGACTACATTCAACACATGTAGAATTAACATGGTCATTAGTATCATCACATTGCTAATCACATATCTCTTCTTCAAAGAGTAAATCCAATTGATATTCTTCATCATGTTCTTGGCTCGGAAGACTTGGAATCCCATTGTTCTTCACAACATCACATTCATTGACTAAAGGGAAAGTTTCATTAGCACAGTTTGAATTGAGATGATCACTTAGGACATTGTTTGCTTCATTGCAGCCCTCCATTACTACAAAAAATCTTCTCTTCATTTTTGCACTTTCAGAGGAGATCAAAGAAACTTCACATGTTTCATTTCTTCCATCATATTTTTTATCATCATGGCTGGAACTTTCAGCTGGGCACATTTCTTTTGTAGTTTGTTCAGAGACAACTTTCTCATCACTTGATGATGCATTCTTCTTATCTTCTACCTTATCAACTATGCATTTTTTTGAAGACTTCTAATCATTGGAATTCACATAGTTGTTGATTTCATCAGTATGTTTACCCAAAACTGAAGACAACAAACTTAGCACATATTCATTCCTTTGTTTCTCCAAATTATCTATAACATTGTAAGCCATCTGCATACTAGATATTCTGAAATCTTTTAACAATGCACTAGATCCTTCTCCATAAGCTTCAAAATACATATGGATATAATCTGGAGTACTAGGTCTGAAACTTTCTAGGATTAGTGATAGGGCAACAATGAATCTATGACTGAAATCAATGCTTGACTCCTCATCTTGTTTTCTAATTTTCTTTAACCTTATGACAAGGTTAGAATGGTCTCTTGAAAATTCTTCTCTATACGCATTCACTACTTTATCCCAGCAAGGAAATGACTTCTTAGGAAAACTTAGATATCAATCTTGAGCTCTTGCTTCAAGGGATGTGACAAAAAATCTCATCCACATATCTTGATATCCAAATGAATGTTTCTCCATGAATCTGGAAAATATTTTGACATGTGCATCTCCTTCACAAATATTGTATCCATTAAATCTAGGCATCTCCTTATAGACTTTAGTTGACATACTTTCAGTTTTGTAATCAACCCATGACAAATCTAATTGAGCATACAATGGATCAAATGAATCGACAAAAGGTGCAACACTTTGGTGATCAGACATGATATGACTCTCTTAACTGGACTTGTTGAAACATCTGGTGTCTTTCATCCATTTCTTTAAGTCCTCTTTCAAATACAACTTTCCATTTTGGCCTTATCTTAGGCTTGTGCACTCTTGGGTTCATGCCCTTTGGGGTGTCAAATGTGTGAAGATTATCAGACTTTTGACACTTCTTGACAAGCTGTCTCAAAGTGTCTACATGTATGGCTATTTTATGATCCATTGATATATGCAAATCAAAGCTCAACTAATTGTGCATAATGACAACCATGACAAAATGATGGATCACTATGACAATTACTAACAACCATGACAAAATGATGGATCACTATGACAACTTGAACTTGAAATATATGACAATGCAAATGGATGGAAATCCCTAAGATGTACAAAAGCATTCTAACCACCCACACTAGCAGATATTTGAGCACTAGACCAAAAATTCTTTCAATGGAACTACAACTCATTTAAAATAATAGATCCAACAACTTATGGGAGTGTGTAAACTCAATTTACTATCCTTTCCCTCTATTAGTGCTAATCACTCAATAGGGAAGCAAAATTTTTCCTAAGAAGTTCAAATATGGTTCTCATACATCATTTTCTTCAAAACCAAAGGTTAAGAATACCTGGAAATGCTACAACTAATACAAATTGTTCTTCTAATTGGAAATATTTGCAGATCTGGAACTGTATTCACCTCTTCAACAAGTTCTTCTAATAGAGTCACCACCTCTCTTCATAGAGGACTAAACTTCAAGCAACATCAAGTTCTTTCACATGTAAATTTATTTCTAAGTTCCTTTCACCAACAAAGCACCTTAGATCTTGAAATCTTCAGGTTCACTGCAACAAATCTTTCTCCAGGCTTGAAATTCTTCAATATTTAAACTAAATTCAGAATGGAAAATAATAATATGACTATGAAATAACTATCTGCAACTGGGGATTCAAAATTGTCCCCACCGGAGTCACCATTTTGTTGGTGCACCAAATATCAACAGATTAATTGAATCCTAAAGACTTAGCCAATGTCTTATGCTCAGACTCAAAGGTTGATTTGGCCAACTAACAAGATTCAGTCAAAGACTAAGATATTTTGCACTTCTAGCTCTGTATAACCAAGGTGGGTCAACCTATACAATTCCCAAAACTTAATTCACTTGCACACAGACATAGCTTTTTATAGCAGATAACTCCCAATTCAAATATGCTAAATAAAGTACTGACAACCTCAAATCTGGCTAGATTCTTGGTATTTCAACACTTACTCAACAATTGGGAAGCAAAACTCAACACAATACTTCAACCAAACTACAAGGATTTAAAATGATTTTGAATTTAAAGTTGTTTCTGAGATGCATCAAGTTGAAAAACATACTAGTGCCTAATTTTGGACCATGGAATCAAATTTATAAAGATAATTTATTAGAAAACAACTTCAAACAAAGGATTTAAAATTACTGATGCATTCCACCAATAGATCCTCTCCTGATGTCAGTCAAATTATTCTTATAGATCCAACCTGAACACTTGAAATCACAATCATCTGCTCAAAGCATTTTAACCATTTCACTGAAACAGAACAATGAACAGACAAAACAATCTCATGAAATTTGATATGATAAACTCAAAGATACTTTGTATTATTGAATTCATATGACTAAATGTGTACAAATATGGAGACAATTTGAAGACATTCATGAATGTGGAAACACTTTGAAGACATTCATGATTTATCTACATAAACTAGCTGATATTTGCTCATGAAATCAGAATTTGCAGCTTACAGACTCAACTAATGACTCAGAACTTAACATTTCCTATCTACCCAGCCCCATACAAGAATTTAGAACCTCTGAATCTCATAACCTTTTACAATTGAGAGAAGAAGAGAAAAAATAGGAAACAAAAGCAACCCTAAAACTGATCCATTGAAGACATCTAGCAGCTCCATTCCCATTGATTAGCATGAAGCAAATCTTCTCTCATCTCTCTTCCTTGTAACCAATTTTACCTCTAATTTTTCCTTTGCTCCAAGTTGTTGAGCAACAAAAAACTTTCCCATGTGAGGAATTCACCATCATTTTACCAGTAGTTGAATAATTACCTCTGCCCATGAAAATTCTCTTTTCTATCTTTTATGTGTTGCAGCCATATTTTATTTCCCAGCACATAATGTATGTTTATAAAGTGAATAAATTCACTTTATAAAATACATCCTTCCTTCATTTTGTATTTTCATGCCCAGTAATAAAATATTTCACCTTTTACATATTACTATTCTCCAACAAAGAGAATATTACATGCAAACATTTAAAAATATTGTGCTTGGGTGAATAAAATATTTACCCATATTTCACACGCCACAAAGTATTTCACATACTTCATTTAAAATATTAGCTAAAGGCATCTTTTAAAATTCACTTCACATTTTACCTTTACCTTCTACATTTAAAAATCACCTCTCACATATTTGGGCAATATTTTAGCTTCCTGAATATTTCTCCTTCACACTTTATCAGGCCCACCCTTTATATCTTCCCTTTCGTCTTAAATTTAAAGCAATATGCTTTAAATGTATTTTAAAAGACTCCAAACAAACCTTTATTAAAAATCATCGGGCGCTTTTCCCTTTCAAATATTTTTCCTTTTAATAAGGTGAAGCTTTTAAAAAATTTAACTCGGGCACAAAACATTACCCGTGCATTGAATTCCTCCTGGGCCCGCCAACCACGTGGCTTGATTTCTCTCACCCCATGATGATTAACTGGTGCGTATTTTATATTTGCAAGCTAGTGGGGAAAGCATGGTATTTTATCTACCTGCTTCATCCAACTTTCAGTGAGTATATTTAGTCTCATTAAATGCTTTGCTTTTGAAAGCAAAAATGAAAACCTTTGAAAAAATTAAACCATCGAGCCTTTAAAAATCCCATGCACGGAAGACTTCACCCATTCGAGACGGCTCTGCCTAGACCCACATTTGCCACGTGGCAAAATTTCAATAGTCTCTTGGGTTTGAAAGAGTGTGCAGTTTGTTTGGGCAAGCCAACGGGGAATGTCCTAGATGAGGCTGCATTCCCATCTTTTATCTCCTCCATTGATCTTCTTGCTCTCCATTTTTTTCCCTAATTTCTTCATTTTTCATGTATTCTCTACAACTTCATTTCATGGCAATGGTGGAAATCACATGTTGTGTTTGCTAGATATCCATATCCCACGCCTGGTTGCATTTGTTTAAAATTTTCTGAAGTCTTCAACATTTCATTTGTGAATACCCTACAGATATTCATTCCTTGTGTCACTTAACACATGCTAGTTGCATTTGCTTCAAGTTTTCTATGGCATTTTCAATGCACCCATCTATGCATACCAATCATGGTTGTCACTGGAAATGAGATCACATTTCTTTGGGGTGGACCATCAGGCAGGTTGTGCGCCTTGCCCTCTATGCTTTGATGGTCTATCAAGTTCCATTTAATTTGAAACTAGCACGGGATTTCCTAACATGGTTCAAGCTTTAACCACATTTTCCTAAAACTGGCCCCTTTTCATTATATCCATGGTGTGCCATTCTTTCTCCTTTCGTTCTATGCTTTGAAAGGTGTCCATACACCTTGCCTATGCTTCCAATTTTTGCATGTAATAGCTACTTCATTTCACATTCTCTTTCTCTATGTGGTGGTGTTCTCCACATTGCAGATGACACCCAATTGAAGTCCCTCTTAGCTATGTGTGGCAGTCCCATCTCTTTGTTTTTATTTTATTTAATGTTTCTAAAGCCATTTCAACATATCCATCTGTTATGAGGTGCTTTGCAATATATATAGCGTCCCTTGCAAACTTTGTTCCTTGTTTTTAGAGTTGCCCTGTAGCTTCCACTAGCAACCTAGCATTTCTTTCTGCATTTTTATTTGTCTTTGATGGGTGTGTGTTCCCAAAAATAACATTCCACCGAATTAAATTTGACTATGATGTCCCTTCCATCTGGTTCGAGCCTTTTCCTCCATGCGTGCTTTGATGGATGTCCATCCTTTGTAACCAAGGCTACAAATCATTTCCATTGGCATTTGAAAAGCACATTGGAATTTGTATTTCAAATTCCTTATACTACACAACTCTGTCTATTTTCATTGCTTCGAGCTCTTCCATGATAAAACAATACAGTCAATTGACACATCAATTTCCAAGTGGATATATCCTTGAAGACAAAAGATTGCTTTAATATTTCTTCTAGAAGCCTCACAGTTTTCCCAATGCCAGAAACATCACCAATGTTGCTTGAAATGTTAAACAAATCTGGTCCAACACTAGTCTTCCTTACCTTATTGAGCTCTGAATCAAACCCAAGTGATAGGCCATCTTTACATGTCTACATTTTGGTCATTTCTGAAGTCTTAAATTAGCCATATACATTTACTCCTCCTACCATGTCAATTTCAAAATTTTGCTTCACTAAAGTAGCATTGGCAAGAATTTTTTATCAACATTTGTTTCAGTACCTTTTCTATAGCTATTTCAACAACTTAGCAAGATTAAATAGTGTTGCGACATTATCAATGGTAAGTTCAAGTAGAGCACCACCCTCACCATCAAGCTATGAGAAATAGCTTTAATTTCCTCTGCCTCATTATTCCAAATGAAGTAGACCCTCCACATATTGAGCTAGTCAAAACAATTTTCTTAAAGAGGTTACTACAATGCAACATTTTCAATATCATGTTGTGCAAGGCATGTCGGGTCCCCATGTGGGACCGACTAAATTTTTTTTCATTTTCATACAACTTTCATGCTCAAACTGACTTGACACAGCTTATGAGTGTATTTGAAGTGAAAAAATGAACAAGGTTTTCATTAAAACTTGCTTTCAGACACTCTTGAAAAATGGTGAAAACTAGCTAACTTGGCTTTGGAATTAGCTTTGAAAATTGGCCAAATGACCTCCTAGACCAATGCAAACTTGCAGTCTCATAGAAATCAGACCCGAGAATTGAATGCAATAGATGGCTCAAAGAAAGGGATATCGAGGTGAAATTTATTCACTGTCAAAGTTTCTTAGTTGAACTTTCTGCAATAATCAGCTGTTCTGAACCAATTAAAACTCACCCCATTGTCATTTTGCAAAAATATCAAATCAACTCCTGGTGAGCTACCACTAGACACACTAGCTCATTTTGGTATAGTGAACACTTCTGCAAGAGGAATTAGCTTCAATCATCAATTATCAAAATTTATTAGGGTTCAAAGTTGACTTCTCTGAAATGTTGTTGGGAATATAGATCCAAAACTGAACAAATTGTGTTTGGTTTTGATCTGTTAAAAATAGAAAATCAGATCATGAAGCTTTGAAACCTAACATGGGAGTTCATTTAGACCTAGAGAGTTGAGAGCAACAATCATTTTGACATGACAATCATCCGGTTGCAAAATGCAAGCTCAAATGGGAGGTACTTTGCAAAACTGAAAGTTTGCAAACAACATAAAAATCCCAAAACCCTCCAACTTCGCTTTTCAAAACCCTATCAAAACTTATCATAGGAAGCTAAAAATTGACATGCCTGCTCATATAGGACACATGAGTGAGTTTGCAAAGGGGTTTTGCATGAAAATCAAAAGGCATCAAATTACAACCCTCCAAAGTGGGTCACTTGGGAAGATTTCTTAAGTGCACCTTAGAGAGTGCAGAGGAAATTTTTTGAAATGGACACTTCAAATTTGCAAAATTTGAGAGTGCCATCACACTCGAATCTAGCACAACATATTGGATTTTCGTATAGGAATAAATAGTTAGCTATGTTATATTTATGATCAGTAAATAGCTTTCAAAAGGCTTTAATATTAGCAACTTTTGTGGAATATACAAGTTTTTATACCATTATTGAATAGAAAAGATGAAAATAGAAAAAAAAATTGTGAAATGCCAATCTTAAGTCTACCAAGTTCAAAAATTTGAATCCATCAAAATGAATAATGCACGGCCTTTTATAGAACACAATGCCTCAAAAGAGTTTTGAACAACACATGGCTAAGTAGGACTATGCAAATCATAAAATAGCACGTGGCACAAAATGATAGTTGGCACAAGAAGATATTTTCCCCATTTTGGAAATGATTCAAAGGAATTTTGAAATCCTCCTTTGTAGTTGGAAAGCTTTGAAATCGTGAGAAAATGCACATTGGGTCCACTTCCATCTTCAAAATGTGGGAAAAACATGTTGACATTTTACTTCAAAATTATTGGCCCCCACCACCAAGCGTCGGGTTTGGGAAGATAATTTTATGATGTAATTTAGAAAAAATTGTCACTGCATTGGTTCGCCAAAAACTCGAGTCTTCCTTTTCTCAGTTATCTGCTGCTCTTCTTTGGACATTTCCTCCATAGATTCATATCCACCCTTTCTAAGCCTATATTCCCCAAAATCCATCAACATCTAGTTTATATCTCTATTGAGTTATTTTGTGTTATCTTCCAACTATACTTGTGTCATGCATATTATTCTGCCACCTTCTTTATGGCTTCATTCCTTTGTAACACTTCAATATCACACTTCCCCATGTGATTTTTGTATCTGATCATCTCATCCAAGACTTACGTATTCAATAATTGAACAAGATTATTATTTATTTTTTCAAACTAGTCCCTGAATTCTTTTATCTCAGCATCATCCTACCCTATTTGATCTAGATAACACATTTGTTGTGGAATTGTCTCTACTGTTGGAAGAATGAAGAAGAATGGATAACTATATATTTTTGTGTTGTCATTAATGTCACCATGTTATTCAGGTTGTGATTGCAAGACTAAGTCAATGCTTGATTCAATATTTTGGTTCAGTGTCTGAACTGGCATACAAGCTACACCCTTCGGTATTTTGATCTGCAATCATCCATAGCTGATAGTTTCTATTTTCAGTTTTGGGAAACAATTTATGGTTGTTGAAAGCATGTATGTTTAGAATCTCTCATGCTCTAGTGCTTGTATGGTGTATCAACATTATTCTGTTGATTACTTTTTTCAATTAAGTCTAATTTTGGTCAACTTCATCAATAAGTGGTGATATGGTGAATCAATTATTGTTATGTGGATATATGTGTGACCTATCTTAGGTCAATGCTGACATGATAAAGTATGCTACATGTTTTGATTTATTGGTTACAAATATTATGCAAATACTTAAGGGCAACAGTTGGTATTTTTGGTAAACAAGGAATGCATCTAATTAAACTGACCCAATTAATGATTATGGATGGATTGAGTATATATATTGGATAGGTTTGAAGATTTGTGTATGAAGAAGTAGTAGTGATTTTGAAGCTTTGAATGTGAAAAGTGTGAAAATGATTAAGTGCATTAAGTTTGTTTATTGAGCATCACTAGAACTATATCATCACTTGTTAGGTGCGCTCTCCACAATTCATTTTGGTTGTGAAGCCAATTTTGTTTTGTAATCCTTTTGTAGGTAGTGAGCCTCCTTGTGTAAGCAATGAGCTTTTGTATCTAGATAATGAGTCCTGTTCAAGGCAGTGAGCCCTTGTTAGTGAGCCTTATATATTCAGTTTTGGAACTACTTTATATTTTGAGTTAATCCTCACTGTGGTTTTTCCCTCATTGGGTTTTCCACATAAAATCTGGTGTTCATTATGTTGATTTTTCTTTCTGTTATCTGTATTTCATGTTCATACTTAATAAAAGAATAGTGTGGTTGTCAAATTGATAAGAGTTGAAGTATTGTGTTTGAATTTGGTGACAATTGATTCACTCCCTGTCATAGTTGTCCTGCACCATTTAACAATTGGTATTAGAGCTTTGGTTTCTTGGTGCAGAGCTTAATTGCTTGAGCAAGATCATGAAGGTTGATCAAATGGATGATAAATAAGAACTCTAAACTACACCTAAAGATCTTGATAAGGTAGAAAATGAAACACAAAGACTTGAAAGAAAATCTAGATGAGGCTAATGAATGTATTTGGAAGCTGAAAGAACAATTCAAGAAATTCAATGAAAGACACAGAGAATTAAGTGTGTAGTAGAAACAAGAAATCATTGGATTGAAAGTGATTGTAGAAGAAAATAAGAAAATTGAAGAATGTTTGAATACTATGGTGTAGAACAAGTCTGATCAGTGCACTAAGCTTGAACAAGAAGTGGTGAATTTGAAAGTAGAACTAGACAAGGAAAAAAATTGTGAGAACAACTTTAGATCTAGCTCTGACAAGCTTGACGAGTTGATTGTTGGACAGAAACCAAGTAAAGACAAAGGTGGCTTGGGAAATGAAATAGGTGAAAGTTCAAAGGACATTCAAAAGACTCAAGACAAAGGGAAGCATAAAATAAATTCAAGAAATTTTATAAAGAGACTGCCTGTGAGACAACCTAATGCACAAAGGTATCCATCTTTCAATGGTATTCTCTTTTTCTATAATAAATTTGGTCACAAGGCAACAAAATGCAGGAGTAGGATGAATTAATTTCCTAGTTCTTTCTCTGGACAATGTTTCTCATGCAAGAAATTTGGACATAAAGCCACTAAATGTAGATCTCAAGTAAGAATGTTCAACCAAGTGATGATGAATAGGTTTAATGGAGGAAGACTAAATCAATTCTTTAATGGCTACTAATATACCTGTAACAAATTTGGACACAAAGTAAATCAATGTAGATTGAGAAGTAATGGAGGTCAAACTAATTAGAAAGGTGTTGTCTGCTATAATTGTAACAAACTTGGACATTTCTCAAAGGTTTGCAAAAGTAAGAAGGGAAAGCAATCTGCTTCGGTAGAGAAGAATGAAGTGGTAAAGAAAATTGAAAAAGAAGAGATGAAGCAAGGGATGAATAAGATATGGAGGAAGAAAGAAGAATAAATTGAAACTGTTGATGTGTTTGTACCCTCATTCGATATAGACAATTCCTCTGGGAATTAGACCTAGCATCGTCTTAGGGGGAGCATTATCATAAAACTGTAAAAAAACCCTAGATGAATGACATGTCAAAGGTTGGCATGAGGATGTATTGTGAAGAATGAATAAATAGAGGTTTTGGAAAAGAAACCGGAAGAAAACATGTCAGCATGCTAATTTGTGAATCAAATTAAGGTTTTCTATGCTGTGAAGAATAGTTTTAGCAGCTTTTTGAAGACTGATACATTTAATGCGAATTAGGGAAAACCAAAGGTGTATAAGGTAAAATTCATAAATATTTTTTATCACTTGAGCACTTGAAGAGTTTGAAAGGCATCTTGGAGTGATCTCGAAGCGATCTAAAGCAATTCTAAAGAAATTTGAAGGAATTATTTCTTAGTTTATAAAGGGGAAGAAAGGAAAATGAAGAAGTTTTGACTGAACAATAATGAATTCAAAAATTAAGAAAAAAAATGGATAGAGGATCATGTGGAGACATTCCACTAAATTTGAATGGAGTTGAATTGGAATAATTTGATCATGGAAAGATGAAGGAAATGGAACTAGGGTTGAAAGAAAATGAGTTACAGAGTATAAAAACCCTAGGTATGGATTTATGGGGAGAATTTCCCTGGTTTGCAGATAAATTATTCATCTCGTTCTTGTTAAGTCAATTCAAAAATGACAATATTTTGTTGGAAAAACCCTACCTGATCATGAAGGAAGAGATCAAAGTGATTATTGGCCTATGTAGTGTTGGGGATCTCCCTAGGAATAAAATCGTGAAATAAAAATATGTGGAGGAACTTACTGGCATTAATAAAGACCCTTGAGCTCTATTGATAAACACTCTTGTGGATTCTGCTAGAAGATAAACACTCTTGTGGATTCTGCTAGAAGGTATGTTGCGTACAACATTTCTTATAAAATCTATTTGAGAAATCATGAAGGTTTGACTTCGGCTATTGATATATATCTTGCACACATGATGGTTAAGGAAAACAAGCAGTTTGATTTATGTAGCCTATTACTTGAGAACCTAACTAAGAATGCTTGAATGTCATTGGTTGAGGGTTATCCTTTTTGGTTTGGATCTTTTTTCATGTGTTTAAATTTTTACTTTTTGAACTCACTACCAAGAAGAGAAAATATTGAGTGGGAATCTAGTATTCCTATTGGATTTTTTTTTTACAGATACTTGGAATCATTGGCGAACAATGTAAGTGTTTTTAGAACATATTTCACATCCTTAAAGAAAAATTTGTGCTCTGGTATGTCAGTAGCTAGTCATTTTGAAGTGGGTTCATCCTTTGTTAAGAAAGAATTGGAAGTTATCATTGGTGAGTCCCCTTCAGAACCTAAAAGGAGGAAAAATTTTGTAATAGATGTCTTAGAAGAAAAGAAGAATGAAGAAATTTTTTCTGGATTTTCCTTCTTTGATCCAGAGGATATACAAATGATGCTAGGCAAAGGAGATATGAATAAGATTGGTGAAATGTGGAATGCATGCTCTCTGATTGAGAAGCTTAAAATTGATGATGTATTGGTTGACTATTTTATCAATAAGGGTATTTCAATTTTAGATGTATCAGACTCATTGCCAGATGATCTAATAGAGATTATTGAAGAGAGAACATTGTTGGAAGGACCCAAAGGTCATAAGTTCAAAGCTATGGTTGAAAGAAGATGTAACAAAGCCAAACATGTGCTATATAAATGCATGAATGAGACAAAAGAATGCATCAAAGAAATATTTGACATCTACAAGTATTGTTGGACTCAAGGAACACTAAGAGGGGGGGTGAATTAGTGTTCAACAAATTAAAGTTTTAATTCAAATCTTAAACCATTTACAACACAAACAAAAATAGAGATGAAAGCACATGAAAAAGATGATCAAAACACCATAACACTAATATTTTTACATGGAAACCCTGTTAGGGGAAAAACCACGGTGGAGATTAATCTATAATTTATACTCTATTAAAAGTATGAATAAAAGGGAATGCATTTGCATTCAGGCACACTGCCTAGAGCTCATTGCTTAAAATAAGGAAGGCTCACTTCCTTACAAAATGTTATAAAAATTGAACTAAGAAGATAACATCTACAAATTCCTAGACTTAGTTCCAATGAAGCACATAAAACAGATTCTGAACCTTCAGTCTGATCCTGCAACTCACTTTGCTCTACTCTACTCTAATTCACAAAATTTACTCAACTGATCTTTTGATGTTCACTCATATATTTGTTCTACTCTTTTCACACATTTACACCTTCTCACCACTTCGTTCTACTTTCAAAATTAATTACCAATCTCATATATATATTTTCTAGAAAGGATTTTAATCACTTAATTCGGCTTCAACAAAAACATGAAATATTCTCCAACAGTCAGCTCAAATCACAAGTTATATTTAATGTGCACCAACAAAGGTTGGCTAAGACATAGCTGGGACCCAAAAAAATATTCTAAAACTTAGAAACAATTAAACAAATAATCCTTATACATCTTTGACATGCTACATTCATTGAGTCGGCCATAATGAGCAAATAAACAGAAAATCATTCTATCGAATCTCTTAACTCGTACATCGATTGCTGCAACACCACAAAACTTACCAATAATGTAACACACATGCTTAACAAACTTTCCTGGGGATCCACAACACAAAATGATGATTTAGTGAAGCATACAGATTGACTAACCGACCAGATACCCTATTCTTCATGCTTTCTGTCAGTAACACACTGTCTTCTACATTTCCTACCGGTATAAGTAGATCTTGATCTATGGACCGAGATAATGACTTCATTTTCCATCAATGACAACACTAGAAGCCATAAACATCCTCCCCAAGCCATATTCCAATAATCTCCCCCTTTGGCATTGATGGAAACACTTAGTGAAAAATGACTAAGTGTTGAAACCAAAACTCAAAATTTGAAAACACAACAAAACACTACTCCCCCTTAGAATGTCAAGACATTTTTCACTACTCTTCTCCCCATTTGAAATAAATGAAAAAAAATTACTACTTACTCTCCTTTTGCTAAAATTTACACTGCACTCACTCACCCTTTATTGATGCAAAAATTGATCAAAATTTGGGAAATTTCAACTATTGCACAAGTCAGAAAATAATTTTGTACTTATCCTTTATCTCCAGAAGAAATTTCTTCCAAGCATCTACAACAATCCCAATAATTATTAACAAACTGTTGTTTTCTGATGTTCGGTTGATGATTTGAATAAGGGATTCTGGAATTGTAATTGCTTCTTCCAACTTCTCTCCTTTCTTCAGAATCTCAATTTGTTGCTCCAATCTGCATTCAGTTAGATCCTTCACTTTCCAAAAAGTTTCCATAAGAGTGTTTTTGGCAAAGTGAACCTTTGCATGCTTAGCCTACAACTCATAAATTATGTTCTTTACTACTCCATCCTGGTCCTGAAACATATTATAATCCTAACCAATTTTTTTCAACTCACTCTCAATTTGCTCCAACTTGTCCTTGTATTTACCAACCACATGAGGCAATTGAAGACAATAATTGTAGACCTTATTTGTTGAGTCAATGAATTTCCTTAACACATTCATTTTCTTTTTCAGTTTGGCGAGAGACAGCCTAAACTACTCCTTCAGATGTAAAATTACTTCTTCCTCTTTCATGTCCTAAGGCACAGAGGCCATAGCCTCCTAGATGCATTCAATCCATTCTTCTGGAAGTATATTCTGTAAACTTTCCAATTCAATTTTGTTGTGCACAAAGTATCTTCCTAGAGTGTCCTCAATGAAGTCCTATTCATATGATGGTCCATTTAACCATATGTCAGCAATCTTTTGCATTCCATCTTCCTCCTAAACAATTTGTAGTATCTTTTCTTTGAATAAAGCACCTTCTTCATCACTTTCTTCTACTATCATCACATCCGGTTCAACTGATTCTAGTTCATCTCTAGGAGTGTAATCATCAGAATCTTCATCTGGTATATCCACAATTACTTTCTCTTTGCCTTTTTCTTCAGATTTTGGAGATTTGTGTGTTGGAGGAATGTCATCAACAAACTCTAGAGCCCTTTTCTGCTTCTTCTCCACCTTACCAGAAGAGGACCCAACTTCAACTACTCTTACTGGAAGAGAGATGCCAACTATTCCAAACTTTCCCAACAACTCTCTAAAGAAATTTTCATGAACTTGCTCACAATTTTCTAGAGTATTGAAATGTTTAAAAAAAATCTTACAAATGGGTTCATTTTCCTTCCATACCACATTATCATTCTAAGGCAAGCAATTCAGAAAATACATCATAATGCATATAACTAGGGTACCAAACTTGAAGGGGTAATCTGCATCCTTCGTCAATTGCACATTTTCCATCAATTGATCCTTCAGCAATCCACACAGATCAAAATTTTCATCTTCCATTATCATTTTGTGAGTGATATATACTACGCCTGCCAAGGTTGATCCTTCCCTATTTCTAAAGAAAAAATTATATGAAATTCCATGTGTGATGTACCTCATTATTGGATCTTTGGTTGTTGAAATTAAGAGAGCTCTCTGATCTCCTATCACTCTGGTTAGGGTTTCGACCACTTGATTCTGAATTGACTTCTTTTTCAGAACAACTCCAATATTGCATAATCCTATTAGATTTCTGATAACCTCTTTTTAAATGTGATAGGGTTTACCTAGAGTAAGGATATAATCATCCAATCTATTCAAGATAAACCTAACCACTTCTACATTGATGAAATAAGGAAACTCATTCTAGATGTCCAAATTCTTATGTTTTGCACCTTCAAGCCACTTCAATTCACTGGCTAGCAAAAAATTTCTTACATCCCTGATCTTCCTACTACTATATTCATCCAAATTCACTGTTCCTTTGATTTTCTTCATTTTACTTTCTGTACCAAACAAGGTTTTCTCCTAAGCACAAAATTTTGAAATTCTACAAGAAATTCAAATACCTAAAGAATTCACCACCAAATTTGCTTTACTCCTTTGAGATTTCGATGTAGAGGCTCTCCTTTTGTTCTTCTTCAATGCAAGGTGACAAATGAGGGTTCCAAGTACCCTTTTATAACTTTGCGCAACTAACATTTTCACCACATTAAATAGTTTTCCCTAGGTTTTTCGGTAACTCTGTTTTCTCAGACAAAAAAAGAAAAATTTGTTTGTGAACCTTCTACTTCTCATGTTCTTGCATAAGTGATCACTGATGCATTTTCAAACTTTTTATCACAACTACTGACAATTTTTTTCATTTCGGTGACAACTACCAACAAGGGGGCCAAAGGATTTTCCTTGAAAAACTCCCCCTAGGCTAATGGCTTGAGATCAATTTCCAAAGGAATTACCGGAGGTTGCTTCCGGTACGAGCTTATTTCCTTCATCAAATCCACTCTTCTTTACCCACATTTTCTTCATCTGATCTCTTATCTCTTCCACAATCACTTTTCCTTTTCCTTTTTCATCTTTTTGCGAAATTATTTCTCTGTATACCGGACCTCTTCTATCCATATTTTTGTTCTTGCAGAATCTTGCAATGTGACCAATTCTATTACAACTATAACACACCGGATTTCTCTATTTAGACAACTCATTCCACTAATTTCCTCCTGATCTGCATCGATTATCAACATGCCAAAATCTTCCACAAGTATAGCACTTAACGTTTCTTAAACTGACAGACATACTTTTGCATTCAACTGACTTGTGACCAAACTATTTGCAACTAAAATGCTAACTGAGAAATGATGGACTGCTTGAATTTATTTTACTTCTACACTGAGAAGCCATATGACCAAATTTATTGCAAGCAAAGCAGTAACCATTAAACTTTTGAGCATTGGGTTGTCTTACCGGATACCTTCTTCCTTTGTTCATCTAATTTGTTTGTCTAGAATCCTTATGTTCAAATCTGAAGCTTTCTTCCTTCTCATATCCAAGACCTTGCTTATCATTTGCATCCTTCTATCATTTATTCATCTCATCAAGCTTAGAAGAACTGATCCTAAATTTCTCCATGTACTCATTTGCAGTAGTAAGTTCATCACTGAGAATAACTATCTATCTTTCAAGTTCTTGTTCATTGTTTTTGGATTGTTGCAATTCAATCTCCAGCTGAATGAATCCACTGTTTACTCTGTTGCATTCTTTATATTTTTATTTTAAGGACTGAGCCAAATTCTCCTCATTTTTCTTCCTTTCTTCAATCTCCTTAGTTAGCTTCATTTCCACATATTCCATCTCAAGCTTCACAGTAGCATTATTTCTAGCAATATTTTCACATTCTTCAGTTATCTCTTTTAGGGTTTGATTTAGGTGAACATCTTTCAAGTTTTTATTTTCTTTCTACTTCAATTGATCACAAATTTGATTCCTCTTTTCTCTTGACTCATTGTGTTGGTGTAATTAAAAGTGTTGTACCTTGTCCTAGACCATGATTACACCTTAGTTAGGTTTACTTAGGGACCACATAGGAGGTTGTTGGAGAATTTCCACTTTTGGTGGACTTGACATGTCATTACTTTATCGCTTCCACCTTTTGTGGACACATCATGTGATTATCTCTCCACATTTTGTGGGTGATCCACCTTTTGTGGTGATTATCACATTATCAATTTTCCACTTTAGGTGGAGTGATAGCTTTTCATAATTGTCTCATGTCATAAGATTACGACACTTGTCATAATCTTATGTCCTTCTATGTTCTCACCTTGGCTATATAACCAAGGGGTCTCCTATGTACTTTTGTACTACTCATCATATCATATTTGCATTATTGGCATAATACAATTTATTCTTGTCATCTTGTTTCTATCTCTTTTATGCTTGTGCTTTCTATTAGGCCTCTAGATCTTGGGTGGCTACCTTCATATCCAATTCTTACATGGTATCAGAGCTATTGGAGTGCCTTTAGTTAGTCTTTTGGAGAGATTCTTAGAGGGTTCCATTTTTGGCATTGTATTGCAGGTGCATTTTGGGAGCTCGTTGCATCAGATCTGAGCTCACCATTGCATCTAGAGTGTTCGAGATAGTCAAATTTTCCTTTTCTTTCATCTCAATTGGACATTGGAGGCCAAATCTACAAAGGGTTGAAGATTGGAGGTGGTTGCTAGATCCAGGAGCTAGCTACCACTTTGGAGCATTTTCAGCCGAAAAGGACATTGCTATCGTGCTCAGAAGGGCCAAAAACCCATAAATTGACTACAAAATCATCCAAATCGGAGCAAGTTGTCTGTCAAGGAAAAAAATTTGTTGGTCGAGCCGTACGACCCAACCATTATTGTGTCAGTACTATGTTATTTCAAAAAATATATCTTTCATATATTTTCTGCAAATTTATTTTTCAAAAATAAAAAAAAAGATCATTCAAAAATTTATTTTCACGGGTTTTATTCATTGTAAAAGGTTTATTTTAAAAAAAATTTAAAAATCTTTTTAAGGCTAAGTACGCAGAGTATAAGGTACACTGATGTACCCGCCAGTACCTGCGTGACCGCAGGGGTCACCTAGCTCTGCCACGTGGCTCATAGCCACTGGTCCACATGCACACCCGCGGCCCACACAATAATAAACCCGACGGCTAAAAATTCTGATGGAATCTTAAATATTTTGGCTCAAAAAACATCAATAGCCAGCATTTAGAATATTCCATCCAATCAAAAAGAATATTCTGGCAATTTTTAGCACGCAGGACTGACGACATCCGCGACGGTCAAACAACCGTCAAATTTAATCCAGTACAGTTTGTGACGAGCATACGGCCATCAAATTTAATGCCTAAACTACTGACGTCAGTTATGCATCGGCAACTTTTTGAAAAATCTGACCCCCTCATGGTTGAAGCTTTTGATTTTACAGTTCATCTTCAGAGGCTCATATCTTGGTCATTTTGAGGCCTTTTTTGGTGCAATGTTTTTTGATTTGGGCTAGTTTTTCATATACTTTGTAGTGGTGCAATTATTTTCTGATTTTGGTGCATGGATTTTCTAGAAAATTCATTTTCTCTTAGGTGTTGCTCAATTGTCACCATTTTTGCAACTTCCAAGGCTTCGTTCAGGCTCATACGAACTCCTTTTCAGGTGCCTTTTTTTTTAAAGTGCATAATTTTTTCTGAACTTCACAGTGGTGCTATCAGTTTATAGTAATTGTGATAAGAAATTGTACTTTCAGCACTTGGTCATATTTGGCCTATTTTGGCATTTGTAAAGATAAGATCTCAGTTTGGTCTTTTGTATCAGCCATTTGAGTCTATTGTAGCCTACTTAAGGCTGTTGTAAAAGATTGAAAATCAGAATCCCACTTTGCTTGGCTTGCAAGTGGCCATTGTACACGCACTAATTATAAAGTGCCAAATCATCTTTTTCGGGGGTTGTTCTTTGATTGAGTGAATTTGGGAGGGTATCTTGTGTGATTGTGCCCCTCTCTCTATCTTTTTCTCTTTCATTTTTCTGCTATGGGTTCTCCTAAGTTTCCTTTGTTAACTCCACATAATTATGCTTCTTGGAAAATTGATGCTTGGAGTAAGTTAATGGAAAAAGGATTAACTCATTATATTGATGGAACTATTGTTGCACCATCTGATCCTAAAGCTAATCCTCTCATATGGATTGGCTCACTAAAAATACTATGGCTCTTGGAACATTAAGGAAATATGTATCAAAAGATCTCATCTTTCAAATTGAAAAGTGTAAAACAATTAAAGAAGCTTGGGAAAA
Source organism: Sequoia sempervirens (assembly GCA_007258455.2). Lineage (NCBI taxonomy): Eukaryota > Viridiplantae > Streptophyta > Pinopsida > Cupressales > Cupressaceae > Sequoia > Sequoia sempervirens. The sequence goes on along the minus strand of VDFB02256132.1, from coordinate 50,931,775 downwards.
GTTTGGTCAATTGTATGGCCAAGTTGATGAGATTAGAGGTTATCAGCTTGACAATGATCTCACAATGTTAGATCCCAAGAATTTTGATACAATCCAAGACTATGTCACTAAGGCAAATGAGCTAAGAGCACAACTTAAGGATTGTGGCATTGATAAGAAGGATGCACAGTTGGTCTACAATTTGTTGGGAAAGCTTCCATCAGAATATGCAACATTTGTTTCTAGCTTCCAAACCCATCGCTTGACAGTTGGTAGTTCTTTCACTATGCCATCATTTGATGCATTCACAGAAATGTTGATGTTAGAGCAAGCAAAGTTGATAAGCATGGGGATTCTCAAGTCTTCAAAGTCCAAAGCTTTGGTGGCTAATCAAGGGAATCAAGGGACTCAAGGAAAGGGTTCCAACAAGAAGCAAAAGCAATCTAAGCCAAAGACACAACAAGATAAAGCACAATCATCCTCTCTAAAACAAGGGAAATCTTCATCACAAGGGGATTCTTCATCTTCTCCCAAGAAGGGAAATTCAAGCAAGAAGGAGAGACCAACTTGTTCATATTGCAAGAAGTTTGTTCATGATGAGCATCATTTCCACACTAAGCAAATTGATGAGTTGAAAAACATCATCAAGAAGAACAACATCAATTTGTCATCTACCTACAAGAAGAAGGATTCATCTCCTTCCACTTCCTCACAATCAAAAGGAAAAGGGAAAGCATTTGTGGCTACTTCAGGTTCTTCACAACAATGGATACTTGACTCAGGTGCCACTCATCATATGGGTTCTTCAAGGGAATAGTTTTCTTCTTTGGAGCCATCTAAGGTACCTCACATCTTCATAGGAGATGATACTCAAGTGGAAGTTGAAGGCAAAGGTTCGGTTGCCATGCATAATGGGACATTTGAGAATGTTCTCTATGTTCCTAACTTGAGTGCCAATCTTCTTTCAATCTACCAAATCACCCACTTTGGAGATGGCAAGAAAGTTGAGTTTCTACTAGATTCAATTGTGGTCAAAGAACTTAAGGATGATGCCTTAGTTGCAGTGGGACAAGCCAATCACAACACATGACTTTACTCTTTTTCCCACTTTGTGCCTAAGTCTCCTTCTACAACCTTGCTCACTCATTCAAATTCAGAAAGTAAGCTATGGTATGAGCGGTTTGGACATCTCAATTACCGCTATCTTTAGCAGCTTAGCTCCAAGGATATGGTTACAAGACTCCCTCAAATCAGCTTTTCAGAAGGTGTGTGTTCAGGTTGTTCCATGGGTAAGCATCTAGAAAAGAAGTTTGACAAAGGGAATTCTTGGAGAGATTTGAAAATTCTTCAATTGGTTCACAGTGATGTAGCAGGTCCATTTCTAGTGCCATCATTCAGTAAGGCCCGCTATGTCCTCCCCTTCATTGATGACTACTCTCGCTTCACATGGGTTTAATTTTTTGTTCACAAGAGTGAAGTGTTTGACAGATTTCTAGCCTTCAAGGCTCATGTTGAGAAGCAATCAAGGAAGCAAGTCAAGATTCTTCGCATAGACAATGGAAGGGAATATGTGAACAATAGACTTGAGGAATTTTGTACTCTTGAGGGGATTGATCTTCAACATTTAGTTGCATACACTCCATAGCATAATGGTGTAGTTGAAAGAAAGAATAGAACCCTTAAGGAGATGGCTAGCTGCATGATTCATGCTCAATCTCTTGGTCCTTAATTTTGGGCAGAAGCTATTAGTTGTGCCACTCACATCCAAAATTGGGTTCCCCATAAAGCTTTGAAGGGTATGACTCCTTTTGAGGCTTGGTGTGGTAGAAAACTGGTTGTGAGACACTTTAGAGTTTTTGGTTGTCCAACTTGGGCACGCATACCTCTAGAGAAGTGCAAGGCATTGGAACATCAAAGTAGGCCTTGCATCTTTATTGGATATCCTAAATGTGTTAAGGCATATAGAATTTTGGATCCAGAGACACATGAGCTACTCATTGAGAGGAGTGTTCACTTTGAGGAAAGCTCTCCTAGCTTGGCCTCTAATCCTCCTCTTCCTTCCTCCATAGTGGAAAGTGATTATAGTGACTTAGATGATGATTCCTCCTCAACTTTGACTTGCAAGATCACACCTTCACAGGGTCCACTTGCAGTTGAGGCACCTCATCCTTCATCTCCTACTAGACCTCATTGGGCTTGACAGACTCTTGAGTCAGCAAGTTCTCTTGTTGGGGATCCTTTAGATACTCGAAGGACTCAGTCGCAACATCTGAATTTTCCACATGCTTATATTGCTAGTGCTTTAGATCCATAATCCTTTAAGGAGGCTTCAGGCATTCCTGAATGGGATTCAACAATGGAGGAAGAGTATAGTTCCTTGATGAGGAACCACACATGGGATTTGGTTCCTCTTCCTAAGGGGAGAAAGATGGTTCAATGTAAGTGGATCTATCGGACCAAGTATGCAGTAGATGGAAGTGTGGATAAATACAAAGCTCGGCTTGTGGCAAAAGGTTTCTCATAGGTTCCAGGTGTTGACTATACTAAGACCTTTGCACCCGTTGCTAAGATGAACTCCATTCGCTTGACACTTGCTATTACTGCAACTCATGGTTGGGTTGTACATCAAATGGATGTAAAGAGTGCATTTCTTCATGGGGATCTTCATGAGGAGATTTACATGGAGCAACCACAGGGATTCATACAGGATTCTTCTTTGGTTTGCAGATTGAGGAAGTCTATCTATGGCCTCAAACAGGCCCCTAGGGCTTGGTATGCCAAGATGGATTCCTTTCTTCTCTCATCAGAATTCATGAGGTGTCATTCAGATCCGAATGTCTACATTTTGCAACAGGATGATTCTCACTTGCTACTTGTTCTCTATGTTGATGATTTGATCATTACAGGGAGTACCTCATCCATCATTGGTAGTGTCAAATATACTTTATAGGACATATTTGCTATGACTGACTTGGGCCTTTTGCACTATTTTCTTGGGATTGAGATCACTCAGTCAGCTTCTGGGATTTCTCTTTCTCAACCCAAGTATGCTCTTGATCTTCTAGCTTGGTTTCACATGGCTGATTGTAAGCCTGCTCCAACTCCCTTTCTTTCAGGAGTCAAGCTTGAGGCTAAGTGTTCTTCTCCACTTGTTGGGAGCCTCATCTACTTGACTCACACATTCCCTGATATCTCCTTTGTAGTTGGCATGGTTTCAGGCTTTATGCAGGAACCACATGAGCTTCATTGGAAAGCAGCCAAATGCATCTTGCACTACATACAGGGTACACATCATCATGGGATTCACTATGCAACAGGTACAAGACTTACCTTGGTGGGATATACAGATTCTTATTGGGCAGGCAATCTTGATGATCATAAGCCCACTTCTGGCTACAACTTTCATCTTGGTTTAGGCCCCATTTGTTGGCAGAGTAAGAAGCAACATGCTATTGCTCTTTCTTCGACTGAGGCTGAGTATCGAGGGGCTGTTAATGCAGCTACTGAGGCTATTTGGCTTCAGAACATTCTCACTGAGTTTGGCTTCACTATTCCACATCCTACAGTCATTCATTGTGACAATCAGAGTGCCATTCAGATCTTGAAGAATCCAATTCACCATCAGAGGACCAAACACATCGAGATTCATATGCACTACATTCGGGAGCTGATACAAGAGCAGGTCATTGATTTGCAGTATTGTCCTACAGCAGAGCAGGTTGCAAATATCTTCACCAAACCCTTCACTCAGAGTATATATCATCATTTTCGAGCTCTCTTGGGGGTGCAGAATGTTTCATTTGAGGAGGTCACTTGAATTCTTCATTCTCTCTTATGGGGGGGCTTTTTCCTCACTCGAGGTTTTTCCCTTCTCATCTTTTTGAGTGCAATTTTTGTTTTATTTCATCTCTCTTTTGGGGGGGAGTTTTTTCCCACATGGTTTTCTCATTTTCTCTTCTTTATGAGAGATTGCATTGCATTTGTACATGGGTACCTAACATGGCCTAGTAGTCGAGACCCATCTTGCATTGTATGCTTTTGTATACATTCTCCCTAAGTTTCACTTAAGGGGGGGTGTTGGTGTAATTAAAAGTGTTGTACCTTGTCCTAGATCATGATTACACCTTAGTTAAGTTTACTTAGGGAACACATAAGAGGTTGTTGGAGAATTTCCACTTTTGGTGGACTTCACATGTCATTACTTTATCACTTCCACCTTTTGTGGACACATCATGTGATTATCTCTCCACCTTTTGTGGCTGATCCACCTTTTGTGGTGATTATCACATTATCACTTTTCCACTTCAGGTGGAGTGATAGATTTTCATAGTTGTCTCATGTCATAATATTACAACACTTGTCATAATCTTATGTCCTTCTATGTTGTCACCTTGGCTATATAACCAAGGGGTCTCCTATGTACTTTTGTACTGCTCATCATATCATATTTTCATATTTGGCAGAATACAGTTTATTCTTGTCATCTTGTTTCTATCTCTCTTATGCTTGTACTTTCTATTAGGCCTCTAGATCTTGGGTGGCTACCTTCATAGCCAATTATTACACATTGATTTTATCCTTCAATGATTGAATGAATTTCTTAGCATCCATAAGATTTTCTTTTAATTCCATGGCTTCTACTTTAGATTGATCAAGATCATCAAGTGTCACCATAAGCTAGTGTTGAATACCACTAGAGTCCAATGTATTCCAAGAGCCACCTCAAGTTGTTAAACTTATACAAAGGAACTATGCTCTGATACCAATTTTTGGACTCAAGGAACACTAAGAGAAGGGGGTGAATTAGTGTTAAACAAATTAAACTTTCAATTCAGATCTTAAACTATTTATAGAACATAAATAGAAATAAAGATGCAAGCACATGAACAAGATGATCAAAACACCATAACACCAATATTTTTACGTGGAAACCCTATTAGGGAAAAAACCATGATGGAGATTAATCCACAATTTATACTCTATTAAAAGTATGAATAAAAGGGAATGCACTTGCATTCAAGCACACTGCCTAGAGCTCACTGCTCAAAATAAGGAAGGCTCACTGCCTTACAAAATTTTTGTGATTACAAAAAAAAATGAACTAAGAAGATAGCATCTACAAATGCCTAGATTCAGTTCAAATGAAGCACATAAAACAGATTTTGAACCTTCAATCTGATCTTGCAACTCACTCTACTTTGCTCTGCTCTAATTCACAAAATTTACTCAAGTGATCTTCTGATGTTCACTCATATATATGTTCTGCTCTTTTCACTCATTTAAACCTTCTCACCACTTTTTTCTACTTTCAAAATGAATTACCAATCTCATATATATATATATATATCTGCTAGCAAATATTTTAATCACTTAAGTCAGCTTCAACAAAAAAATGAAATATTCTCCAATAGTTAGCTCAATCACAAGTTATACTTAATGTGCACCCACAAAGGTTGGCTAAGACATAGCTGGGACCCAAAACAATATTCTCAAACTTATAAAAAAATAAAAAATTACTACTTATACATCCACGACACGCTGCTTTCATTGAGTCAGCCATAATGAGAAAATAAACAGAAAATCATTCTACCGAATCTCCTAACTTGTACACCGATTGTTGCAACACCACAAAACTTACCAATAAGGTAACATACATGCTTAAAAAAAATTCTTGGCGATCCACAACACAAAATTATGATCCGATGAATCATACATATCGACTAATTGATCAGATACCCTATTCTTCATGCTTTCTGTTAGTAACACACTATCTTCTACATTTCCTACCAGTATAAGTAGATCCTTATCTATGGACCAAGATAATGACTTCATTTGCCATCAATGAAAACACTAGAAGAAATAAACATTCTCCCCAAGCCATATGCCAATACTATTGTCTCTGATGGCTAGCAGTTGTTGACAATTTTACAAGTAGAATTGAAGCCATTGAATCTGACATGAATAGTATTGGAAAGAAATTTTATTTCTTCAAAGACAAGGGTGGAAAACAAAGAATAAGAGTTGGTGAATTGCAGGTGGAATTTCTGACTACTCAGAGGCAAAGAGAAGATATGGTTAAAACCTTCTGGTTGGTTAAAGAAGTTTTTGAGGTCCAGTTGGATCATCTCTTAGGAATTCTCTCTTATGCAGAAAATTGTGAATGACAATGTATGTCTTCTAATCAAACACCCTCCTTTATGCAGTTATCTTTATTGGATGGCATGAGTGCAAGAATGAATTTGGTTGTGCTTGCTTGGAAAAGGATTCTTCCGGTCATAATAGAGAGGAACAAGAAAATATTTCATGTAAAATCCATCATTTTCACTTGAATACTTGATATGGAGTGTTGGAATTTCCTTGTATACAAAATGTTTACATACTTCTTTTGGTCACCCTTTTCCATTGATGTCAAAGGGGGAGAGAGGTGTGAAGAAAGGAGTAAAAAGGAAGGAATGCTTTTTTTTTTTTGCACATGTTGCCATCAATGACAAAGGGGGAGATTGTTGGAAGAATGAAGAAGAGTGGCTAACTATATAGTTTTGTGTTGTCATTGATGTCACCACATTATTTGGGTTGTGACTACAAGACTAAGTCAGTGCTTGATCCAGTATTTTGTTCAGATATCTGAACCAATATACAAGCTACACCCTCCAATATTTTGGTATGCAACCGTCCACGATCGATAGTTGTTGTTTGCAGTTTTGGGAAATAGTTTATGGTTTGTTGAAATCATGTATGCTCATAATCTCCCGTGCTTCGATGCTCGTATGGTGTATCGACATTATTTTGTTGATTACTTTTTGCAATTAAGTCTAATTCTAGTCAATTTCATCAATAAGTGGTGATATGGTGAATCAATTTTTGTTATGTGGATATATGCGTGACCTATCTTAGGTCTATGCCAACATGATAAAGTATGCTACACATTTTGATTTATTGGTTGGAAATATTTTGCAAATACTTGAGGCCGACAATTTGTATTTTTGGTAAACAAGGAATGCATCTAATTAGGCTGACCTAATTAATGATTACGGATCGATCGAGTATATATATTGGACAGGTTTGAAGATTGATGTATGAATAAGTAGTAGTGATTTTGAAGCTGTGAATGTGAAAAATGCAAAAATGATGAAGTGCATTAATTTTGTTTATTGAGCATCACTGGAACTGTATGAACACTTGTTAGGTTCACTCTCCACATTTCATTTTGGTTGTGAAGCCAATTTTGTTTTGTAATCCTTTTGTAGGCACTCCTTTAATTCTCTTTTCTTTTATTTATCCTTTCTCATTTGGGTAGTAGTTGCTTCCAAATTCATCCTCATTTCCTCTAACTACTACTCCCATGAAGAGCTCCCAAGGTTAATTGTAAAAATTTGGTAGTCTCGATTCATCACCTCATGCTTATCCTTCTCCCCAATAGGAGTGGCTATTTGGAGAACCTTTCCTCCACCTCTACTTTTCCTAACAACATTTTTTACCCTTTCTCTAGTCTTAGGCCTCAGGGTTTCTACCTCTTGCATGATACTTTTAAAATCTAGAGGCACCAATTATACCTACAATGGTGGGGCTAATTGTTGATCCAAACAATTAGGTATGTCATTTTTTTGTCTTACCTTTTCCTACCTCTATGCATGTTGGTATTGTTTTCTAGGAACATTTTCTTTCTTCACATGACTGTCATCACCTACAACTTCAAAAAAAATTGCCACATTATCTCTCGATGGCAAGGATTCATGATTTATTTGGTCCTCATTTCTTTATTCTTCATCTCTGAGTCTCATCTCCTCACCTCCTTCCTTATCTTTCTACTGATGACTTCCCTAAACTAGTGATTCATGTTGCTCCAAGATATTATGGTTTCAATACCCAACTATTCTTCATTTCCATTTTGGGTCTAGAATCAACACCTTTGCTTGTGGCTATACCTTCTCCTTGACCATACGAATTCTCCATGAAACTCTCTACTACAATTTCCATTTTTTGAGACTTTTTCTCAATGACCTCAATATTGGGTGCATCTTCATGTCTCTCTTCTTCTTCTTCTATGGAAATGAGCTCCTGAGATGTGACACTAGGATGCTTATCTTGAGGCTACATTTTCTCTCCCACTACCATTTATTTGTTTTGCTACTCTCCACTTTGAGTGGGTTGATCTCTCAAAACTCCTAGATCCTCAACAACACCTAATTCTACCATTATTTTAGGCTCCTTCTCAACAACTAGTTAGCCAATTGGAACCATCCCTAGTGGTTTATTTCCTTGTAATTGTTGTACCAAAGTACTCCATTTTTTTACATCCTTTAAGGCACAATCCATAGTTATCATAGGTTCTTCCTCTAGAACCAAATTCACTTCTCCCATGGTATATCTCATTGTTGTGATACTTACTAATGAGGGAGAATAAAACATAGCAACTACCTATTGAGATGTTGACCTTGTTCGACTATACACCTATTGTTTCATTTCCATTTCCTCTAGGGTCAAGATCCCCACTCTAGATAATACAATAGAAGAATATGCCACTGTTGGCATGTTTAGTAGATTATTAGAAATAGCCATGACCTCCCCATAAGGATCATCCAAAAAATAAACTAATCAAACGCCATGACTTGAGACTTCAACAATCCTTTTGTTGCCTTCTTCTAGAGCTTTGGCCTCTACTATCCTTCTTTTCTTCACCAAGTAGTCATCATATCCTAGGTCACTTATCATATTTTTCTTCCTCTTTCTCCCCAGAGGGTATGTGATTACTACTCCATTATCTTTTAGGTTCTAGATATATCTCTCTATCCAAATTTGACTAAACTCAATTACTGTCTTGGATATTTATTCTATTGTTTTCATCTCTGACTATTCCCAATCAGGGTTTGGAATAGGTTCATTATAAATCTTCTCTAACTCATACATGGGGTTCTCAACCTCACCATTATCATCTTCTATTTGTAATGGAACATCATGTGTCCCAAAGGTCATTATCTAGTCTAGTGTTAACCTATAAAAGGACCACTTCCTAGCCTCATATTTATCATCACAATCGCTCCAAAAATCCTCCAAATGAGGAATGTTCATGCATGACTTTTGTTAATTTTTTTAGCTAGTCTTTCACCTGGGTTATAATTATTACTTTTCAATGTGAATGTCTCCAACCCAAATGAGCTTAATTCACCATCCACCAATTTAGAACTCTTGTCTAAGTTACACTTATAGTTCCCTACGATGATAAGAAATTTATTTGGTCCCATTTTATGATCTTGCATGTGCTTGCATGTGTGCTACATGGGGCTCCATCACTTGCTTTGCAAATTCCTTATGGTAAACCACACCAGAATATGAAATAGTTAGATGTGTTCATTAAATGTTTTGCTAATAAACATAGCTTAGTGAGTGGATCTAGGTAGGACCCTCTTTCATGTGTTTGATAACTATTGATGGGTGTTTTTGCACTTCTCAACAAAAGTAATGCATAAGTGCATAACCTCTTGAAAGACAATTTCCTACAAGAAAATTACAGAAAACTATCCCAAGGTCTCTCAGGTGTCAGGTCATGACTTGCTTGGAATATCTCAATTGGTTCATGTGATTTTCTAGTAATCACATGGAAGCCTTACGCATGTCGAGTTGGAGGGAGATTGGTTCCTTATATGGAGTTCCTAAGATTTTGAAGATGATGTATGTGTGAACCCTTTTCCTAGTACACTTGCAAAACAACATGAATAAACAAGTTAGACAAGGAATTACAAGCCAAAAGAAGGATTCCCCATGAAATCCATTTGCAAACTCAAAATAAGCAAGAACACAATACAATTGATAAACCAAAGATTAAATCCTAATTTAAATAGTAAACACTTGATCCCATGGGGGAATTGGTGCCAATTTGATGTGAAAATTGGCCCTTTCCCAATTCCTATGATGCAAGATTCAAATGTTGAAGAGATTATTGATCCACTTTTGGTGAAAAGATGAGAACTCCAAGCCAAACCTGCAAAAAACCTAGCTAAGAATACAAATGATGGATGGAAATGGCTAAGTATTTTAGCATGGTAACTTTGCTTGGATTGTGGATGATAAAATGAGAGGAGCTCTTCATTTATAGGATTTCAAGATGGATGAATGTCCAAATTTGAGCAATGTGGGACTAACATTCATCCAATGATATGGTACCACTTGTCAAGCTATGAATGGATGATGGTTGTGAAAGATTTGGGGTTTGTGCCAATAAATGCCAATATTTGAAATTCAAATTTGTTGAAATGACATGTAAGAGGGAAGGTAAAATGCAAAAAATGCCATTTGGCTCAAGGCAAAGGACATGTAAGATGAATTTATTTCCTTGTTGGATGTACATGTTGACTTGGAATTTTTTGAATTCAAATTGAGAGAATATTCCAAAAGATGCCATGTGAGGGAAAATAGGGATTTAATAAATGAATTAAATCTATTTTCTTGTGCAACTTGCATTATCTAGAGTATGTGACATGAGATTAGATTAAATTAATCAAGGTTTAATTAATTTAACAAGAGATTAGATGATGTGACTTATTTGACTTAGATTTATGGATTTATTTAAATCAGATAAGAGAGGAATATGATAAGAAACTAATTAAATAAAGATTTTGATTTATTTAATAAAAGGGGATGGTGTTAGATTAAATCAAATAAGGTTTTAATTTATTTAATTTAATAGATAGACTTTAGAGATTTAATCAAATAAATTGATTCTTAAATTAAATAGGGATAATTAGATCAGATGGATTGATTTAATTAACAAGAGAGATGCGACTTAATTAAACAAAATGATTTATTTAATTAAGAGATGAATATTGATGAATTTAATCAGATAGGGAGATTTGATTAAATGGTTAGACCGAGGGATGATTTAGGAAGAAATGATGTTAGTAAGTCAGGATTGAATGCATGATGTCAATCAGTATATTTTCGATGTCTACAATGTATAATTGTTGCAAGTTCAAAATAGTAGTCTAAAACTCCAATTTTGTCATTTGATTTGGCTTTACAATGATGCTAGAAATTTTCCTAAATTACTATTTCAAAGACAAGTCAAAAGGGAAGGGAAAGGGGGAAGTTCCTAGACCTACAACTACCAATGAATAGTGATAATGGAGGATACTACAGTGGACATCCTTTTTTGAAACTAAGTTCCACTTAACCAAATCAACTAACAGTATCATGAAACTAGTGCTCTCTCCTAAGTTCTGCAAATTTTCAACTATTCATTCACCATAAAGCATAAATGAAAGATGAATTTTAAGTGCAGCAATGAATCTATGTTCAGCCTAGCTTTACACTGCTATTTATCATCAACAAACAACAAAAAGTATGAACAAGGAAGGGCATCAACACAACAGTATTATTTGGCATCAATGAACAACATTCACTAAACTACTAAAAGCATGCAAAAATACATAGAACAACAAACTAAATCTACTCAAATCTATCAACTATTAGGAGATGAACCATGAAACATGAAGGAAACTCAAGAATCCATCCAAAAGAAATGAATTTCTATTAGAATTTCAGAAGCATTTCTTTACAACAACTCAAATCTCTCTTGAAAATGAGAAGAGACCCCCTATTTATAGTTTTCAAAAAGAAAAATGAATGGCCAAGATTTAATCTCATTGTGTGGCCAAGATTCACTACAAATTAGGGTTTCACCTACCCCCAATATTTTACAATTTAAGAATACATTTGTTGTCTTTTATCTATTTTTTTCTCTAATGCCCTGTTACTATAGCACTTTTGTCTTCTAGCTGATTGCCCTTTTGTTGAGCTACATAGTGAGGAACTCGTCATCTATAACTAACTCTCCTTGATTTTTCTAGACAGTGGCATACTCCACAAATTTTTCCATCAGTGCCTAAAGTTTGTCCCACTCTATGATGTCTGACTGAAGCACTTGGAAGGATAGTTTCTTTGATATGTTGGTGATCATCTCCCAATTCTTTGTACACTTCGGCATGTTCTTGATCACCTACTCTGATTGGGAAAAGGCTCAGGCAGAAAAATCCATAAATTTTGATGTTAGTTAGTCCATAGCCCCATTCTCCATTTTCTTATGAAAATATCGTCCTTATTTTCTTGAGGTCTAGCTTGACGACCGACATGTCATAATTCGTCATGAGCTTTAGATATTCTTCACAATCTGCCCGATGTTCCTTGACCCACTCTAGGTCAAGCTCTACGTCATGGAGCACTCACCCCAAGACTTCTCTTCTATGGTCTAGACCTATTTTCCATGTCTCGACCAACCAATGATCATCTTTCACTATGGCCAACTCCTTTTCCCAAGTTCTCTCAAGCATCTTGAGGATAGCCTCAAGTTTAGGATATGTAATTTTGTATAGCTTGAGGAAGTTATTACAGATCCTTTCAGTTCCCTCAAGATACTTTTCACTTCCTAGAACTTATTGGCCATTCAGATGGCATGGCCAATGCCCATATCACCATTGTAGACTACTTGCCGAAACCAATCTTCAATAGCCTTGGTCCAATTCTTTCTCTTTTCTAGCTTGCTTAGGTGATCTTTGTAAAGTAGCAGAGGTGGGGCTGATGAAGTCGTGGGTAGCTCCTCAATAGAAGACCATTGTTGTATGTAGGTAGTGAGGTCTACCACCTACACCTTCAATTCCTCCTTGGAGGATTGGTCCTTGTTCATCTGATGAATGATCATGGTGATGGACCCCTGGAGATGATCAATCTTTTGCTCTCTTGTAACAGTACCCAAATCAATGGTGGAGATGTTGTAGCTCAATCCTTCTGCTTTATCTACCATTGGGGTGCTGATTTTCACTTTCCTTGATCTTGAGGCATCCATCATGATATGGGATCGGACCCTTGGCTTCTTTTCTTTCTTTGCTCCTATTTGAGCTCGTGCTACGATAGCCTCTAGCCTTTCCTTGGGATCCATGAGAGCAAGGGTTTTCTTTTGTAATTGCCTTTATAACCAATCTAGCATTTGAGATCCCTCCTTTGGTGATTCATGTTCACCTTCTTCTCTTTGAGCACATTATACCTCTCCTTCCTCGTGATTTGAGGCTTCTTGTTCTTCCTTCTCTTCTTCTTCCTCATCCGAGTCTTGGATGAATATGACCTTTTCTTTAAATAGCCCAATAGTAGCTACATTTTCTTTAGGGTTGTCCTCCCCCTCAGGTGCTCTTTCTTCTTCTTTCCTAAGCTCTCTGTGATGTTCAGCCTCAGGTCTCTTCTTTATTTCATCCTCTTCTTCAGGCTTATCTTCATCTTTATCTTTAGTTTCTTTTTGTCCTTCCTCGTCCTTCTTGGGGGGTATTTCGTCTTCTTGATCAGGATCTTCATCTTTTCCCTATACTGGAGGTTTTGTAGAAATTTCCATATCATCACCAATTTCCTCCTTTTCTTTAGAAGATTTCCTCTCAACCTCCTCCCGACATCCTTGAATTGTTCAAACAAATCTTCCTCAAGTTCCTGATTGGAGGACTCTACTATATATTTGGTACTGGGGTCCTTAACATCTTCCTCTGAGGATTGTTAACCTTCTTCTTCATATACCACCTCATCTATGGTCACCTTTTGACATTCTGGATTCTCATGCCAGTCATCCCTAAAGGGATCTTCAAGTTCCTCCTCTATCTCCTTAGCAGTCTCCCTTTTTTGTCTCTCTCGATCTTATAAGATCTGCATGGTTTGCTCCATCTTTGGTGGTTTTTTTAGAGGGAAAAGGAGGCCAACAATAGCTTGAGCCATAACTTCCTATACTGTAGGGTTCATCAATACCCAGAGAGTTTTGTGGGTATATTTTGCATGTGTCGGGCAAAGGCCTTTGGTAAAGTAAGAGTTGGCATGGTAATCATGGCTGCCGAAGGGACAATAGTTGAGGGAGACATTAAGGAGGATGAGAACGGTGAGGTTGTAGTGGATGATGAGTCTCTCAACATAATTGGAGTGGTTGGTGAGGTGGAGGCAAGATGAACCGAGATATCCACCATGGGTGGAGAGGAAGTGGGTAATGCTTGAGATGTAAGAGGAGGAGTAATAGCAGTGACAGTGGCAGTGATGGTAGAAGCGGAGGCAACAGGCAATGACTTTGGTTGCTCAGCCTCTTCTTCTTCTCCTTCATGCAATGGATCTTCTTGGATTGTGGGAATTTTAGAGAATCCACCTAACTTTTTTCCTTCTTTGAGGTTTCACCCTCTGAAGCCTTCCTTGAATACACTTTTATGATTTGGTTTGCTCTCTAATACTTCTTTTCTCTTCCTTCACCTAGTGGTGGGAGGAGACTTAGGAGCTTCTTTAGTTGGGGCAGTAGCAATCCCACTATCTATTTCACTCTTGAGCTCATCTTCAAGTTCGCCATATGTCAATGTGGCTCCTTGGAGTTTCAGTTGAGAAATTTGTGCATCAATCCATTGCCTTGTTCTATGCTCTATTGATTTTTTCTGAATATCAAGGTCATTGACCTCTTCTTCATTCCAGTCTATTAGGGGCAATGGTAGGTTAGCAACAACATTGTACCTCAAATCTATGGCAGTGTTTTCATCTTCAACGATCTAATTCGGTACTAGAAATAGTTTGACCATCTTGACAAAGTACACAATCATACCCCTTCCGATGAACTTCTTCAACTTGCCATATGTATCCATACTTGGCTGAGTAGTGTGGAGCCCTAGATTATACTCAACAATATACTTCTCTAAATATTCAACACATTGGGCAGCCGTGAGGGCATACATTCCCTATCTGAATGTGAGGGGATACGATATTACTACTCAATGTTTTTCACTAAGGAGAGTATGTGCATTTTGCAGCTACCTTGAGACTTCTAGCAAGATTATTCAGTTGTTTAGATACTGAGGTAGCTTGTATCACCTCTTAGAGAAGCCTTCTTTCTGGATGTAGGTGAACTTGGGGAATTGTATAAACAAGAATCTGAACCTATGGATGAATGCACAGGCACTCTGCATAACTCTCCTCTTGAGGCCCCCTTTGAGAAGTCTGATAATATGCCCAATAAAGGCATCGTTCACCCTACAGTAGTCCTTCTTGAAATTGTGGTATTGGAGCTACAAATTCCTATCATATACTTTTAGCTCTCTTCTTGGAGTTGGGGTCTATGTGACAAATAAACCTCTGTATGGAAATGGGTCAACCAGATGATATGCCAAATAAGAAGTCATATAGAATTGGGAGGTCTTCTTGACCTCCACAAAATACTCATGCAAGGTGTTACTGATCATTCCAACCCATTTAAACTTGGTTTGTCCTTTGATAATCTCCTCTATGAAGTAGAACATCTAGTCTTGAAAGTAAGTTGTAGTAGGGATTCCCAGGACTCTCCTCAACAAGGTCACCAAGTCATGGTAGTCCTCATAAAAGTCTCTCTTGAATAACTCTTGGGGCACCTTGTCAGCACTCCCCCTCTTCTCTTTTAACCAGTATTGATTAATTAAATTTTTTCATTTTAGGGGATCAACCTTCCACATGGTTTTTGCATATTATTTGGTCATTTCCTCCATAGGGTCAAAGGTAGGGATGTGGAATTTTTTCCCTATGGACTTGGCAGACAGGTTAGCCAGAACTTTACCATCACGATCAACGATCCTTTTTCTCTTTTCTTGATAGGATTCTTTGTTAGCCATCACTAGCTCCAAGGCCACAAGAGCATGAGGGAAACTAGCTACCTTAACCAAACCACTTTGTCTGATCTTCTTTGCATTATCTATAGTAGGATTGGAAATGACCTTGTGTCAGAATTCATCTATGTTAGCCTAGCTGAGGCTGGTATCTGATATTGTGTCCCACATAGATGTGACTTTGGAGGTGATTTATACCCCATGGAACTGGTACTTCATTTGGTCTTTATCTTCCTTCCCTCTTAGGACATTAGTAGCCTTCTTCCCTTTGTCTTTTTCTGTGGACACACCTGATGGTCCTGTAGTTGATACCATAAATCGTGCAAGAAAAGGTGCATTAAGCATATACATGAATAAAATAAGGAGAGTGTCAGTGAAATCCTATGAAAACAAATGTTAGATCAAGTGATTCATCCTTCAAAGATCATAACATTCGTCAAAAATTATCATTTTTCTTTCGTTTGGGGGGAATAGAGCAATGTGGGCCTAGGGATGTGGGTTTCCCTAGGCTAGTAGCAATTTTAGAGAAGGTAGTAGGGACACGACGAAGAGGGTAGGGAAGCCCACAGGCGGCCACCCGTATCAAGCTAGCTGCACCTCAAATTCAGGGGTCATTTAGGGCATTAAGGCATTTAGGAACGTGGGTTGATCACTCATGAGGTCTTTGGAAATGATAGCTCAGTCATTCTAGCATGCGGGAGTAGAGGTCATCAACGCAGTTTAGATCTCTATCATTTGAAAATGACATTGGCAAGGTGGAAGCCCACAAACGGACTCTCACATTGTGGGTCCTGCAAATAGAAATGGTGGTTCAGGTTCAACCTTTAAGTTTTAAGCCATTTAACATGATGCAAGCAGGGACTCACAGGACGTTATTATCAAACAATCATTTGAGATGGCAAGGATGAGATGATAGCCCACAGGTGGCAGTCCACATTGTCAATCCCATGAGGAGGTCAGCATGAGTTGTTTGTTCATTATGGGCCAGGTGGTGACAAAGGGGTCAGGTTCTACAAGGCAAGCAAATGGTGAGACACAACTATTTGGAATAACGGATGCATGGCGATGGTCCGCAAATGACGACCCACAAAGGAGGGCCTACAAATTGTATACTTGGTCATTTTAACTCTCGAGGAGAAAAATGGAAGTAGATGGTGCAAATTTTACAAGGCAGACGGGCGGGGCATCACAATCATCACCAAACAACGAAGGAGAAGATGCGGCCCGTGGATGGAATTCCACAAAGGCTGACTCGCATAGGGTTCAGACTTGGGTTCTTTGGGCATGTTGGACGGCGATAGGAGACACAGGGTCTGAGACACGAAATAAAGTAAGGGTTTTTCCATTTGGGATGGTTGTTGAAATGACGGTGAAGCAACAATGGAAACCAACATCAAATGGCTCGTGGACAGAGGTTTAATGAATTACTAGGGTAATAGACAGGGGTACCACGAAACCCACAAGACAGAAGGTTAGGATTAGACAACCATTGAGAAATGGCAAGAAGAAGGGTGCCATCCATGTGCAAAAACCCACACTCACGGACCTACAGGGGCCATGAGGATCTTTGCCTAACTTAGGATTTTCATTTGATTCAATGGTGGCAGTGAGGAGGTGGCATCTACCCACATGCGCGATCCCACCAAGGGTGGCGACTAGAGTTTGGAGTTTGTCATTCAGTAATCTAAGGTGATGGTGGTAGGAGACCTGTGGGCCACAAGGGCATGAGGGCCCCAATTAAGAACAATGGTCAAGGTGAAAAGTTTCACATGGCCCAAAATGAACAATTTTTGAAGGGTTTTCAAATTTTAAAACATGGGTTTTGCATAGGATCCAATTCCTAACTAGTTTCCTAAGGGTTTTGTTGTTTTCCTCCTTAAGATTTTCAACAATTTATGAAAAACAACTTCAAGAAGCATGGCAAGGGAAATGATGAACTTACTTAACAGACCCGACGAATTGTGATGAAGAAGGTGCTTGAATTCATCCTCAAACTATTGCAAGCATGAAGGTGGCAACTAACGGCGGGAGCTCTAACAATTTCTTACCAAGAGAGTGAAAATGATAGGTCAGATTGGGCTATTTATAGAAAATTCAGCATTTATGACCTGCATTTAATGTTATATGGTAGTCGGCTAGGTTGGTGAGCACAATTTTCAAAACGGTCGGCAACGAGAAGGTTGGAGCCCACGGAGTCGGTAGCAACCACAAGTTTTTCATTTAACAATTGGCAAGGGGAACGACAATAGAGGATGTGGATCCCGTAATGTGGGTGGACTCACCAACTCGGCTGCCATGGAAACGATGAAAAAATAATAGAATTCCACATGGGGAAACCCACAATGGTAGACCCGTAGTGAGAGAAAGATGCCAACTTCAAGGATTTAAGTAAAATTTATAGAGGAGCTCTGTGAAGGAAAAAGACTTGAAAATTTCAAGGGTGGTGAAACTTGGTCAACTTAAGATGATAACTTTATGACTCCTTGACCACTTGGGACTCAAAATAGGGGGCACACAAAATGAGATGAAGGAAAAATCAACCCAGAGAGAGTGAAAAAGAGAGGGTCCCTGTTCTGAATGAGGCGTGTCTGCTATAGGCACAAAAATAACCTCATACATCCATGGATCAAACTTACTAGCATCCTTATTACCTACCATTTTTCTCAGCAAGGTTATTATGTCCTAAATATCTGGGGTGAAATCTGATCTTACTATGTTCTTAGTAATTTTGGACACTATCTTAATTCTTTCTCAAAACTAGGTTGACAACATAGCCTTCTTGTTATGTTCCTCAATATTAACGTATTCCCTAGCTAATTCCCTTATCTTCAATGTATTCATTTTTTTGAATGTTGGGATTCCAAATGTATGAGAAATTACATCTAGGGTTAGGTCCATGTAGACTCTTCCTTCCTTCAACACCACCTTCCTTCTTACATCACACCAATTTATGCATTCTAGAACCAGCTCTAGGGCATCCATTACTTGTGGGAATCTTATCGACAGGTGCATTACTCTTGCAACTATATTTTTGGAACATGGGATAGCATCAAGATGTTGAACCCTCTACATAAACTTATTTTTATTGAAGCTCCCCAGGTAGATTTCTTTTACCAACCCATATAGGGAAATTACTTGTGATGTAGGAAATTCAAACTCATCTTTGGGTTATCTTTTTCGTGAAGTGCTCATGGTTTCCCTTGTTTCCTACATGATTAGTATATAGATAATTCATACACAAATTAGGGAAAACTCTAGCAATTCATTTTCTTCAGTTCAATTCTCTGAAATTTTCTCACCCATTATTGCTCATGCACCAAATTTTAATTAATTTGATTGAAATACATGCAAGCTTACTCAAAAATAACTAGATGTAGTATCATTTTCATGGGTGTTAGGTGCATGTAGAATGAATTTTTAGAACTCAATAAAGAGAGAAATACTTGGTTCCATTAATGGTGACCTCAAGTTGAGAAAAATAAAAAATTGGTAGTTATGTCTTCTCTTATTTTGATATTTTACCTTGGCCACATGAAATGGCATCTCGATTCTTGATGGATTTATAGGTGTTTTTCTTTGTGTGTTATGCCATTTTGCATAAGCAATAAATATGTTTTGCATGATGAAAACTCAGCATTTTAGCCACCTTCATTAATTCCTTCTAATGATTTTACATTAATTACATTGAAAAGATAGCATTATGATAGCCTAAGTTTCAATAATGATGCTTTCAATTTCTATGCTTTAGTTTAATTCAAAAAGACTATGTTAACACTAATATTTTATGCTTGCAGGTTTTTTACCCACTTTAGATATTGATGCATCAATAGAAATTCACCTTAAACATGGGAAGAACCCATCCTCTTAGCATTTCAACTTAAAACACCCGATAACTTTCTTTATAAAATGTTAGGTCTTTACTTTATCAAATTCCCAAGTGTCAGATAAATTCCCACTATTTGTGAAGGTACCTTGATTGTTGGTTTAACAAGAAGTTAATGCAGTTCTAACACACTTCAAACAAAACACTCTCGAATTTTTTTTATGGTAAAATTCCACTTTCAAGTTCAAAGATTTTAATGCCAATACATGTAGATTTGGAAAAGACTCATACCGGGTAAATTGTTCCTTGGGTAGATTGTTGTGATTGCAAGAATTACTCTTACTTTACTTGAGAAAACTTGGTATATGGAAAACCAAAAACCTAATTCTCACAAGACTAAAAAAACCTCCTGAATAACTATTCATTACCTCCCAATACCTGAATTTAAAAGCATTTTTCTTAGGAAAATTGTTATTTTGACTAAAAATTAGGTGTTCAACCCAAATGTTACCCATTTTACCATTTCCTCCCAAACCAGATAAAAGAAAACAAAAAGCATAAAAGGGAAGAGAAAAAAGGGGGGTCCAAATTTTTTGAAGGGAAAAATGGGGTATGTTGTGAGACTACACAACTTGCAACCAATAAAACCAATCAAAACAATAGAATATGAATTCTAGTAATGATAACACCATTCCAAGATTTTGAAACATTCCTAATTATATGTACTCAAGATCATGTTTCAGAATCACTTCCACTTTAATCATCATAACAAAAATGGATTTTATTGGGCTTAAGTATATGCTTGTGATTAATTCCATTACAACAGATCTATATCCTAACAACTACTTGCATTGGCATACATATTTTGGCATTCTCTTTCATCCAAACTTGGATATTTCCTTGCTACCAATAAACCATCCATATCCCCAAGAAGGTTATCTCTATAATTCCCTCCAAACATAGCTTTACTGCTACTCAGGTGTGAATAGCATCGGTAGAGATATTTGGGCCACATAAATATTTGATTATCTCTTTTGATATTTCTTTAATTTTTGTATTTTATTTTGATATTTCCTTTAAGCTCTTTTTCTCAACTTGTTGGCATTAAAGCTTGCTATTAGGTTGGTAATTATAGTGGTAGCAAAGGACACCTTTAGATTTTTTACTCGATACAAGAAACTACTATTCCATGGATTTCTATAAGATTCCTTAAATTTTGTATTTGTATCCCAATGATAGTCTAATAATCAATGTTGATTGAAGTAGGAAAAATATGAGCAAATCCTTGTTCACTCATAGATAATCCATTACATCCTTTCATAATACTATCAAAATTTCTAGAATTCATGTTCTATTATTTTGGTAGCCTTCAAAGGTTAAAAATCATCTAGTCGTATACACCAGCAAACCCAATAGTAAAGGAAAGAAAATAAAAAAACCCAAAACCAAGAGCAAGAAACTATTTACATATTTATAGCATGGGGATAGACTCAAACTAGGCTCAAAAGTAATGTTTCAAGAACTGACCATTGACACGAAATGGGACATCTTCTCTAGTTAACATTTTTAGCCTATATGTACTATCTCCTAATATTTTTTATATTTGGTATGACCTAGCCCACAACTTGCCAAACTTCCCATGATCACCCTTTCATTCATGTAGATTATCCTAGCATAGGACTAGATTAGATATTTTGAATGAATTTATCTTGGCCCTCTTATCAAACCAACATTTTACTATAGATTGATGTTTAGCAAAGTGATCTATCACCCTTGTTCTTTTTTCTTCTAAGTGCATTAGTTGCAATAGTCATACTTTTGTTTGATCATCTAGTCCTATGTACACTTAGGAAAATTTCCAAGTGGGAATTTTCAAATTTATAGGAAATACAGGGTCTATTCTATAGACCAAGTGGTATGGGGAGATTCCTAATGCATATTTTACTCTATTTCTATCAACCCAAAGGGCGAATTTCAACAAGGAATGTCATTACCTAGGGTTCTTTTTAATTAATTTTTTAATTATTTCCAACAGGTTTTTTTCATTGACTCTGCTAAGCCATTCCCTTGTGGATAATAATTAGATGGGAAATTTAATGTTATACCATAATCAAATTCCCAGTTAGAAAACTTTAAAGAGGAAAAGGTAGAGCCATTGTTGCATACTAGTGCGACTCCAAATTGGCACTCCACTTGCAAAACCTTCTCAAGGTGAGAGTAGTAGGCAAGAAAGAGAAGGCTTATCACCATTCCTCCCAGAAAATAGTGATTACAACAAGACGCTACAAACTCATTTTTACAAAGGAGTGTAGAGAAAAATCCCAAGTAGAGGAAGTAGAAGACACATAGAGAAGTGTCTCCACAAATAGTGGAAATAAAAAAAGAGGAACATGAAATACTAGAGAATAAATCTCTACTAAAAACTATAAATATTCTCAAGTTTTCCCCATTGGTTGATGAGGATTAGCTACAAAGTAGTTTGTTTTGCTAGGATGTGTTGGACATGACACTCCAAAAATATCTAAACATGGTAGATCCAAATCATTTAATCACAAGGAGGGTGATAATTAGGTACATAGTAGTATCCAACTTATCATTAGAGCACCTAATGGACTAGTTCCTAAACTCCATAACCACCAGATCAAAAAGGAGAAGATAAAAAGCAATTAAGGAATATGATAAGTTAAAAGACTTACCAATTGGGAAATTAGCCACTACCTTTACACCTCTATAAAAGTAAAGGCTAACAAAAAATCATAACAAAGAGATCTAGTCAAAATAAAGGCCACACCAATTAATGATATACAAACTAGAAGTCACTCAAGCCATCCGAAAGGAGATAAAGGAGGCTACAAAAAAATCCTATCAAAAGTTGGAAAAGGATGAAGAAAAATATAAATCTACCACCTTAGAGTAAGAACAATATTCTCCCCCTCCAAAGTCTGAGACACCCTCTTCCTCTGCAACATCTTCTATAGAGTCCATCAAGGAATTTATGGTCGAATAAAAGTGAATACAACTAGTGGAATCTTCGTAACTACTCCAACTTCCGCTTGTAGGCTCATATGTGGATATTGAGATCATTTCACCCCTACAAAAATTCTAATTAGGGGATATCTTACACCAAACAACAAGGGAAGAAATATTGTAGTCATGTGGAGAGCTTAGATCAATTAAAGGAGTTAATACATGATATACAAGACAATTTCCCTCAAATACAAGGGGACTCATCTCAACCATTTGTAGCACATCTAGGAATTTTGATACATGGGGTAATCAAGGACAACCAATTACAAAAGAAAACTCTAAGGAGACAAATTTAGGTAGAGTATCAGAAGAAAAAAAAATAGATGTGGAATGGAAGAAGTGTGCTTCTTCCCACTACTCTCTAGAGTCATAGATCAATACTCTCAAGAACATTGAAGGAGATCTCAAATGCCTTGTACTAGCTTTGTTTGCAATTCTTTATGGTGACAACTACAACCAAGGCTCAAATGGATTAGTTGGAAGTCCAAACAATTCAAAGGGCCACAACCTATGATACCTTATAAGATATAAATGGGAAATCTAGGATATAAATAGAAGCACTATATGCATAATTCCAATAGATCCAAGATCAACGAGACAAGATCCAAAACAAAATCCACCAATTAAGGGAAGCGGTTGATCTAAAACTATCCCATATTATAAGAGTCTTCTAGAAAGCACAAAAATTAACCCAAAATATACAAATTCCTCAAATGCTCACAAAATCAAAGAAGCTACTACTTTAGATCCAAGTAAAATACCAACAACTACATTTGAAAAAAAACTAATGGGATAGCACATTTTCTAGACTAAAGGACATCTACAAGGATATCAATTCAATAGAGTAGTACTAACTTGAGGACAAGTCAACAATTTGAAAGGGGGGATGATGTTAGTTGAAAAGAACAACAATACAAACATTGTTGGGTAGTAATATTGCATCTTGTTGCAAAGAGCTTGCAGACCCTAAGATTGAAAATATATTATCTAGGCTAGAGGTAGAAGAGATGGGTCATGTTCTATCCCATAGATATATGTATAGAGAAAGATATGAATAATAATGGAAGAGGGGGATGACATAGGAATGTATGTACGAACTGTATATTAAATTATAGTTACTATGTATAAAGATTATATGTAAGAAAGGAAAGAGATAAGGAAAGTATAGGGGAAGATATATAATATACTCTTTTAATATGATTAATATAATGATTACCATAATTCTATCTATATGATGTCATATGACATTCTGTGAATATACAAGTGATTAATTAATCCTTTATTTGAATCGCATTGTGTTACCATTATATGACCGAGTCTAGGATATAAACTACAACACTCAAAAAGCACTTGGGGCTTAGAACTTTAGTTTGTGTTTTCCCCAATTTTCTTACTAACAACCATCAAATAAAATTTCTTATATGGGGTCTTTGAGAGGATCTTAGGGGACCAAAAATTACTGTTTCTAGTTATGATTTACAGGTGGCCACAAAGTGGAATCTTCTCTTTAATATTTCTACTCTATTCAAAAAAATAAAAAATTCAAGGGAGAATGTTTCTTAGAGATCCCCATTGATGGGTTGGATTAATATGGAAGTCATGGGCCAACTAGAAGTGGGGGATTGTTGAGAAATGATAGAGTTAGGTTTAAAAATGTAGTGGCAATCCCTTTGGGTACCTATTCTAGCCACTATGTTGAGACTACAATGGCCTACAATGGACTAAAATTAGCTCATTCTAAGGGCTATAAAAAATTGGATAAAAGGGGATTCACTCAACATAACTCAAAGCCTTAAATAGGAGAAAAGTCCTAGTTGATCTATTGAAACATTCATTAGAGACTCCATTAGCATGATCAAAATCTTTTATGAGATAATTATATCTCATATATAACATGAGGTGAATAACTTAGTCAATTTTTTTGCTAATGTGGGTGTTAATTTACACTCATTAAAACAATGGGATAGGTATGATACCTTCCCCATCAAGAATAAATCCATCATAAACCATGAATTCTATCAGGGTTATTAAAGGACAATTGGATGTTGCTATGATGATTATAGAGAACCTCACACACTTTTTGGGTGATTCAAGTGTCTTCCTCCTTTATTATTTTTGGTGTTTCATAGGAAATTATAATCCTGATTTGTTTTATGAAATCCTGAACAAGAGAAATAAATTGTAGTTAATATGGATGGGAAAAGGAGCTAGTTGGAGCCCCTATATTTTGATGGGGTCCATAGAAACCAATAGTTTTGGAAGAAATTTGAGGAAGGTAGTTTGATTTCCTATATAGAAAAGCTTTATGAACACAACCCTAAAGCTACCAAATGTTCATAAAGGAAGGAATAAAATAATAATGAATGCATTTGGAAGGGAGCTAGTTATTAAGGAAGATGTGATTTCCCAAATTAGAGGCCTCTCGATGCAAGGGAGAAACTTCTTCAAGGACAAGAAGGAAAATTATGAAGCCTTAAACCTATTCTTCAAGGGGTACGAACATAATAATTTGGTCAAGCTCTCATCCTAGGGATATGATCACCTATAAATCAAACCAATATAGGAAGAGGTCACATAATTCATCATGAGGTAAATTACCTTAGATGGTAGATTTATTGCTATCTCTAATAAGCACTTTATTTTTTTGAATTATTTTCACCATAAAATATTAGTTTTCTTTCCCTATTTTTTCTATATTCTATTGACCATGAAATTAAGGAGAACTACAAAAATCCTAAGATCCTTGTTTTGCATGAAGGATTAATTTAATTAATAATGGATTTTATGAAATCTCAAGTCCCTTATATTGATTCTAGGGGAAATATTAATATGAAAAGGAAATTAAAAACCATGGTTGTCAATTATTTGGACATGAACTTTGACACTAGCGAGGATGAAGATAATGAGGATTGGGTCAAAGAGGATGAGGGGGAAGCCTCTATCAAAATGTATTCTAATTTTCCTATAGAGGAGGCCCTATGAAGTAGAAGAGAACTAGGAAGAAGAAAACCCTAAATATGAAAGCCAAAATGTTGTTTTCTTTGTCTAATGGATCCTAGATTGAGGATGAAAGTGAGGGGGAAATATAAGAATTATGAGAAAGAAGACTAAAAAAATGAAGGATGGTGGAAGATAAAAAGGGAAGGAAAAGGTTTTGGATAAGAAGATTGGTAAGAACCCTTTAACAAGTATGGAAAACAATATGGGTGGTTAGGGAATTGATACTATCCTTGATATTCTTGAGGACTACACCTACCTTCATGTGAATAGGGATGAGCTATATGATGTCCTAGGCTTGGTGAGAGAAGGGGTAACAAATAAATTTATTAAATAGTTCTTCTTTAAAATCAATAATGAAATAGTTCTTTCTAGAAATAAATAAATTCAATGTCAAAATGAGGGCTTTATAGGAAAAAATTTCTAATGAGGAAATGGATAGGAATGAGGCAGGGGATAACAAGGTAAATGGGATATGGTGAAAGTTATTAATTATTTGAAAGAATATTTTGAGAAAAAATTATAGGCTTGGAGGAGAAAATCTCGGATATTAATCAAAATCTAGAAAAAGTATTAAAAATCAACCACTATACCATTCAAAATAGCATGAAGGGCATTATAATTTTAACTAAAAATCTTAAGTAGATGAAATAAGAGAAATTTGTTGGGATAAAAATCTGGGGAAAAAGGAATGAGGAATAGAGTAACAAGGATAAGGGAAAGCAGATGATGCAGAGCAATACAAAGGGTCCAAGCTCTTTGAATATAAGTGGCAAAAATAAATTGTTTGATGAAGAAAATAAAGAATCATTGGGCCTTACAACTTTGCACTATAACTTATATAAACAAGAGTTGCAAGTAGCTAATACACTAGAGAAGATGAAGTATAGTCTGTTGGAAACATGAGCATGTTGATATATGGTGTTGTCATTGATGGAAACCCATTGTAGAAATGTAGAAGTATCAGTCTAGAGAAGATCAAGTGTACTGAAGAATTGGCTATGTCCCAGTGTGTATATTCAGTGTTCAAAGGAATAGTTTTATGGTTTGCATTGCTCCACTATGAAGAATCTTGTCATATGGTTTTGAGGTTTTCATGGTATGTGTTGGACATATCTAAATCCATTTTTTTTTGTCTTGATGTCTTCCATAGTTTAAGATATTGTTGATAGTGTATCGGGCTTAGTAATGGAAGTGTTATAGGTGTAGAGTGCATGTTGGAATACTCTGCATTTCAATTCAAATGAATATTATACTATCTACTAGTGATGGAAGGTGTTAGAGGTGTATGCACTCCATGTGGAAAGTGGTTTGGTGGTCCGCGTGGTATGTTTTAAATGAATAGTTGGTCATTTAGTTGTTGCTTCACCAATTTTGTTATGTGGTACTAACCTAAGGGTTTTGGGGTCATGTAGAGTTAAGATATGTATGGAGAAAATTTATGGGAGTGATTATAGGTCATGCCAACCCATTTTGGTGTTGTACACATTTTGGTTTATTCTACAAAGCATGTGTGTTGGAGTTTTGTGTCAATAGATTATGAGGTTATCCATTTTATCTAATTAGGCCGACCTAAATGATGATTTGAGTGTTTGTGGCAAATGTATGTATATATACAAGGTTAATTTTTTATGTGAAGGATGAATTGAATTAGTTCAAGAGTGAGTGTGCAAGATCTGATGTAGAGTGAAGTCTGAAGTGTGATAGTGGTAAAGTATGAAGTGTGTTAGGTAAATTTTTGTGCTTAATTGGAATTTTACTTTTAGCATGTTGTAGATGTATTGTTAGCAGATCATCTTTGGCAGTAAGACACCCCTTCTTCTATCATTTTATATTCTAGGCATTGATCCCTTAGCAGTGACCCACCGATAGTGAGTCATTCTTTCTTTCTTGATAGCAAGTCCTTGGAAAATAAGTTGAATATTCTATAATCTCCATTGTAATCGATTATAATATATTGTGAGATAATCCTCACCGTGGTTTTTCCATTTCAAGGTTTCTCCATGTAAATATAGTGTTCTTGCTTTATGTGTTGTGATGAATGCTTTAATTGTTCCTTTCCATTTTTGTAAGTTTGATGAGATTATTTGAATGGATTTTTAAGTTAATGTAGTTAGTGAATTTTAGTGAAAACTAATTCACCCCCATCTTAGTATTATGGGTGTTGAAAAATTGGTATCAGAGCTTGGTTCCTTCAATTGGATTAATCAATGAGGTAGATCTTGGATGTTGAACAAATGGTAACTAGGAGATATCTTATTCCTCTGAAATAAATCAGCCTTGAAGGGTTTACTAAAGAAGATTGTGAAGTTGATATGGAAGGAAATCTCAAATCAGCCTTTGATGATCTAGATAAAGAAAAATGTGAGAATAGAGATCTAAAATAAGATATCAAGAAAGAAAATGAGTGCATTAAGAATTTGAGGGATCAAATCAAGAAAGATAAAGAAAGATTCAAGGAAACAAATGAGCAACTCAAACAATCAAATGATACAATGTCTAATATGAAAGTGCAAGTTAAAGAAGGAAAAAGAGTTGAAGACTACCTGAATTCCAAATTGAAATACAAATCTAAAGAATTCTCAAAGCTTGAAGAGATTGCGAATTTGAGATGAGTTCTAGAGAAAGCTAAGACCCAAGAAGATAAATTCAAGAAGAGCTCCACCCTACTTGATTAAATAATTGCAATTCAAAAAGCTTCTAAGGAAAAATAAGGATTAGGGTTTTAAAAAGAAGAAAGTTTAGAGGTAAATCAAATTCCAAACAATGTTGAAAAGAAGAATGATAAACAAATAAATAATGGAGATAAAAAGAGAAATATTGGATAGGTTTGGAACTGGAAGAAAGATTTCAAAAAGTCCTCCTATTAGAAAATCGGATACACAAAGGTATTAATATTTTAATGGCTACTATTCCTTTTACAATAAATTTGGATATAGAGTAGTAGAGTGTAGAAGCATAATGAATCAAAATGTTCAATCCTTTTTTGATTAGTTCTTTACATGTAATAGATTTGGTCATAAAGTTAGTGAACGCAGAAGTCAGATGATGAATGGTTACAATAATGGTATGATGTTTAAATCATTCAATGGTCTCTTTTATACATGCAATAAATTTGGGAATAAGGATTTAGAATATAAATCTAAAATGGAAAGAAGTAAGTTTTTTCAGTAAAAAGGTGTCATATGTCACAAATGCAATAATTTAGGATACATAGCTAAGTTTTGCAGAAGCAAGAATGTGAAACCCTTTGTTTCATAAAAGAAGGTTGATCTAGTGAAGAAGATTGATCTAGTGGAGACGAAGGAAATTAACAAGACCTAGAAGAAAAAGGAAGAGCATGAGGTGAAGAATGAGTTTGTGCCACTCCTAACACTGATGTTTCCTCTAAAAACTAGATAAAGAGCTTTGGCTCTAGGGGAGTTTTAACAAAAAAATTCTAGCCCTCTACCAAAGGATGTGATGTTGATATCTTCAACATACTGGTTAGTTGTTGTGCTTGATTTGTTGATGGTATTTCCAATGTGAAATATCTTGTTGTATAAACTTTTGAAGTGATTTAAGGTGACAATGACAACATGGTGTGGTTTTGCTTGCTTTTTTTACCTAACTTTATCTATTGCAATTAATGCACATTAGGTCATTGGAAAAGGGTTTAAATATCAATTCACATATGTTAAAGTCATTCATAATCAAGAAATTGAAGCATTTCTCAATCGTTGATTGAAACCCTATTGGTAAAGATTCACAAGGTATTTATAAATTTCCTACAAACCCTAGTTCAGTGAAAGTTCAAAATGTTTACTCAAGTAATTGATGTGCTCGAGTGGCCAAGACCTAAATTCAAGAAGAATCCATTTAAATCTATGCAAACGAACCCTAAAGGTGCATTCTCTAGGGTTCCATATAGCATAATGCATATAGAGGATGTGTTGATGTATATCCACACAAAAATGGAAGAGTATGATCATTTGAAGATAATGGAATATTAGAAGGTGTTGATTGGAGATGATTTTGAGTTAAAATCAAAACATGAAAAATTGATAGAGAAGAAAATGGATGTGTGGAACAACTTCCCTATTTTTTGCTATGAGGATGAATGGGTAAAATATGTCCTAATCTAAATTCACAAAAACATCATGTGGCTAGACGTGCCACATATGATAAACAAGGAAGCAATTAGGGTGGTCAATGGTTTGTGCTCTAATGGAATAGTTCTAACACTGAAGGCTATGAACAATGAAATGATGATGAAGCTCACCAGAGCAAAGTTTGATAAATGAGCCCTAAAGGTGAATGATATTTATGACCCAATGGTGAAGTATGCTTCAATGGTGATATCCTACAAGATATTTTATATAAACAAAGAGAATTCTATCTTGACCACCACAATTCATACAAAATACCAAATGGTGAAGGAGAAGACATAGATGTTGGAAATATGGAGTCTTGCAACATGAGAATGAAGTGTATATAGATTGAGTTGGTTGTTCTTGTGTTGTCTTTGATGTCAACGTGATGACAATAGTACGTGAAGCTTATTTAGTATACCGAAAGCTAGTCTCTACTAGAATTGTTCTTTACTGATGAACCAATGCATTGGTTTTTTAGTCCAGAATTCACTGCAAGAAAAGATATGACTCTGATATCTTAACCATGTTATCATGACTCATTTAAACAACTATATCAAGGATCTTGAGAAGTTTTTTATTGAGAGCAAAAAATTTATCATTGATAGAATTTAACTCTATATACTACAGTTGTTTCACTGCTCAACATATCAGTGTGGGAGACTCTGCTTTTTCTTAAGAAGAACATTCTAATGTTGTGGTTCTAATAGTAATCTCTCTAATATTAATGTGATGAGAAAGTAAAGTAATATCAGATCTAGAAGGTGTTTTCTTTGAGAAGTGTATGTCAGTTTGGAGTTTTTTGTTTAGGTCCTAGTCTTGGCCAACCTAACATATGACATGCATTAAGAAGACTAAATATACTTTGTGGATGTTTTATATATATCTACATTGACTTGATATGATGCACTACATGGATAAAAAAAATTTAAATCTTATATGGTATTGACAAGAGTGTTTTTGATTGGTTTATTTTCATCTAATTAGGCCAACCTAATTGATGAATGAGATATACTTGTATATATATATAAGTCTTTGAAGGAGAAGTGAGTGTGTGTGTGTATGAGGAGTGAAGGTGTGAATTTGTAAGTATGTGAAGGAAAAAGAAGAGAGGTGTGGTGAAGTGAAAAAATGATTAAAGAATGTTTGAATATGTGAGCCTAAATGATTTATTAGTTGAGGATCAGAAAAAAAATTGTTGAGTGACTATTGTGAGAAGAAATAATCTTATTCAAAGCTTCATTGGAACTTAGTCCTACACACAAAAGTTGTATTCCATTAGTTCATACTTTTGGCAATGAGCCATAACTTTTGTATCTTGGTGGTTAGCCATCTCTTGTATTCAGGTTGTGAGACTTTCAAGGATAGTGAGTCCTAGTAGTGAGCCATGTAATATATTGTATCTAGATATAATATATTGTGAGCTAATCTCATCGTGGTTTTTCCCATTTTGGGTTTTCCACAAAAATCCCAGTGTTCATGTGTGATGATGCATTGTCTTGTTTCCATGTTCCCTCTTGTTGATTCAATCATATTTGTGATAATGTTTAAATGGATTTTATTTGAATGGTTTTATAGAATACTAATTCACCCCCCCCTCTCAATATTCTAGATATTCAACAATTGGTAACAAAGGTTGGTTCCTTTGAAGAAGCCTAACAACTTGAAAAAGGTCTCAAAATTTGAATATAATAATTTTTTTCCTCCAGAAGTGATCTTTGTTGGATATTCAGAAGAAAATGAAGATATGAAGAATAAGCTAAAGGAAGCGAATGAAGAATAAGCTAAAGGAATCAAATGATTGTATCAAGAATCTAAGGAGAAGATATGAAGAAGCCTATGATTAATTGAAAAGGGAACATTATGATATCACCAGACTACTACAAAAATTGGAAGGAAAGAAAAGAATTGAAGATTGTTAGGAAGTTGAAATTCAAGAGAAGATGGATGAATGTGTCAAGCTAAAGTAAGAAATGGAAATTTTGAGATCATATCTGGAAAAGGAAAAAAGATTCGAGGATAAATTCAAGGAAATATCTACAATGCTTGATGATTTGATTATTTTTTAGATACTTACAATGAATAAAAGAGGTTTAGGGTTTGAAGAAGGACATAGTTCAAAAAATGAAGCAATCTTCTGAAAAGAAGACATAGTGCAAAGATGGACAGATCAAGGACTTAAGAAGCAATACTAGAAGGACTCCCATCAGAAAACCTAATGCTCAAAGGTACTTATCTTTTAATGATGTCTGTTATTCCTACAATAAAATTGGATATAGGGCAAAGAACTGCAAAAGTAGAATGAATGATACTTTATTATTCTCCAAAAAATGTTTTAAGTGCAAGAAGTTTGGACACAAATTTAATCAATGTGAATATAGTTTGAATAAAAGAAAGTATGGAAGGAAGAATGTTGTATGTTATGATTACAGTAATCTAGAACATTGTACTAGATACTACAAAAACAAAAGGATAAAAAATATCTATTCAACAAAGAGGCATGAACCAATCATTTATCCAGAAGAGGTAATAAAATAGATGAAAAGAATCTAGAGAAAGGAAGGAGAAGTCAATCAAGTTGAACCAAAATCATTAGTTTTATCTATGTCATCCTCTAGTGCAGATACACTTGCCAAATTTTGAGTCAGGCAATAACTAAGGGGGAGCAATTATCAAAAAATCTAATAAACCCCTCATCGATATTTGATGTCACAACATGATAAAAGTATATTTAATGTGGTAATGAATTAAAATAATTTTTCAAACACACGTGTGAAGAATAAAGTTTATAGAATTTGAAAGGTTGAAAGTGCACACAAATTCTGAGGTGATCTACCTGTAATTTGAATCATTTATTGTAAAAGCATTCAAAATGAAAGAAATAAATTCAAAAGTATCAAGGAAATCATATTCAACAAAAGGAATTTTTGAATATGGAGAAGCATGTAGAGAAATTTTGAAGAAACCAGAGCATTTCAATACATCATAGTTTCAGGATCTGGTGAAGAAAGAAGAAATTGAAATGGATTCAAAGCGTGCCCCAAAAGCTGAAAATCTAATCCTGTTCTTTGTTGTCAATTATAGAGGTATTCTGCTTAAACATCTTTCAATTTTATGCAATGGATAATTCAAAGGTTGTGAATATTTTGGATAAATCACAAGTCAAATTGAGGAAATATTTGACAAATCTATCAAAAGAATCTGTTGGTGCATTTTCTTGCATTCCTCTTAGAGTGTTACCCATTAAAGCTATCTATGCATATATTTATAGTAAAGTTGAGGAAATGTCACCGGTTCAGTTAAGAATCTTATGGAAGAATGAATTGGAAGAAAATCATGATGCATACAAATATTAGTTGAGAAGAAGTTGGATGTGTGGCGGAAATCCCCTCTATTCGAATTCGACAAGAAATACATTAGAATAATTTTGAGTAGGATTCATGATGAATCAATGTGGATTGGCAAAGCACACTTGATAATCAGAGAAGCAATAAAAGATATAACTATTTTGTGTTCCTCTGGACTAGTTCCCAAAGGGAAGTCTATGGATGAACAAGAGATAATTGATATGACTGGTGGGACCCTGGAAGGAAAAAAACTTGTTTTGAGAACAATTGAAGATATGGTCATTAGGTATGTTGGGATGGTTATTGGTCACAAAGTTTGCTTACCAAGTAATGACCATGTAGTCACTACTGCTACTATTTACATTGATATTGATATGGTTAGGAGCGGTATGGATTATTACCTATGTTAGCTACTTTGAATGCATATTTTGAAGAACTTGAAGGAAATCAAGAGGAGAAAGAAAAATACATTCTCGTACAAAACTTTGATTGTCTGCTTACTCTTTTACTTCATGAAAGAGTTATTGGAAATTGGTAGGATAGAATGGACAAATGTAGAACCTATTGCTCATTAGACTAGGAATTTCATGATAAACATTGGTGGTTCGGATGCTCAAGAGACTGCTCTTGCTGCATTCTTTGGAACATTTCAGATTAGGATGAACAAAAGAACAAGAATTCCAGAAAATGTGATTGAGAAGCACTCCAGAAATATTAGTTTACTAGTTTCCACATATTTTTTTTATATGTAAGCAATTGAATCTAGACTGGTGTGGATATCTAAACAAAATTATGAAGTGACTGAGGCTAAAATCGATAATTATGAAAAAATACTTTTAGAGAGCCCCAAGAATCCTAATGAAGAAGAAATTTCTATGACTAAAGCCTCTAGTAGTGCAAATGGAATAGGAAAGAAGAGAAAATGTGTTGTTATCAAATAGTAATTTGTAGAATAAATTGAATTAGAGAGAGCTCAAAATGAGCATGAAATCATAAACATTCAAGGAGCTTTAAAATAATTGCAAAAGGTAATCCCTGGTGGTAACTTCAATTCATCTATATCAATTGTAGAAAATCTTAGAAGCATGATTAACTATTTAAGAGCATATATCTCTAGACTAGAAGTGAAAACTAGAATTAGGTCTATAGAAAAAAATTTAGAAGATATCAAGAAGAAATGTGTAGATGCACATCATAGAGTGGTGAAGGAATTAAAGGGTGTACAAGTTTGTGAGAAAGAAGCTCAAGAACTACTCTCCTTCTGCTTGAATTGGTCTAACAATACACCAAATATAAGAGATGAGATAAGGAAGAGTGAAACTTGGATGCGTACACAAGCAGATATGAACACCTTGGCAAATCATAGAGACAATTAGAGATGGTACTATATTGTGTAGCTTCAGGATAATTTTTTTTCCCTATAGGATCAAAGAAAAAAAGAAATTAAGCAGTTTGTGGCACTCAAAGATATGGTAAAACTAATGCATATTCATGTATCCAGTGCTCTTGATAGTATTGGTAATCTATAAAAAGTTTAATCTCAGTCCAAATACTTTGGTAGACAATATAGATTCTTTGACTAAGCTTGAACTACTATACAAGACTCTTGTAAGTGCGAAAGAAGCTTGGGAAGAAGGAAAAGCTTCATGGAAGGATACCCTGAAGAAACTCAAAGGTTCCTCCTCTTCAAGTTGATACATTCTTTTTTTGCATATCATTTTTGATCAATTTTTTGATGCATATACATATACTGAACCCTTATACGTCCTTTTCCATTAATGTCAAAGGGGGGAGATAGAGAGATAGAGAGACGGATAGAGAAAAAATATTTTTTGAAAAGAACAATTTTGAAAGGGGGAGTATTCAGTTGCTTTATATTAAAAAAATGTTTTTGATATACATGTTGCCATCAATGCCAAAGGGGGAGATTGTTGGAAATATGGAGTCTTGCAACATGACCATGAAGTGTATATAGAATGAATTGGTTGTTCCTTTGTTTTCATTGATGTCAACATGGCAACAACAGTACGAGAAGCTTATTTAGTATACCGAAAGCTAATCTCAATCAGAAGTGTTCTTTACTAATGAACCAGTGCGTTGGTTTTTGAGTTTGGAATTCACCACAAGAAAATATATAACTCTGATCTCTTAACCATGTTATCATGACTCATTCAGATAGCTATATCCAAGATCTTGAAAAATTTTGTGTCGAGAGTAGAAAGTTATCATTGACAGAGTTTAACTTTGTATACTACAGTTGTTTCATTGCTCAACATATCAGAGTGGGAGACTTCGCGTTTTCTTAAGAGAAAAATTCTAATGTTGCTATATCTAATGGTATCTATCTGATGTTAATGTGATGAGAGAGGTAATATCATTGACAGAAGGTATTTGCTTATGAGAAGTTGTATGTTGGTTTCAGAGTTTTGAGACTAGGTCCTTCTTGGCCGAAACATATGACATGCATTAAGAATATTGGTAATGGATGTTTTCTATAGATCTTGAGGAATTTAGATGATGAACTACATGGATACGAGTTTTATCTTATTTAGGTTTTGGCAAGAGTCCTATTAGGCCTACCTAACCTAATATGACATGCATTAAGAATATTAAATATACTCCATGGATGATTTCTATAGATCTACATAGAATTTATATGATGAACTACATGGATACAAATGTTTTAAATCTTATATGGTGCTGGCAAGAGTTTTTTTTATTAGTTAATTTTCATCTAATTAGGCCAACCTAATTGATGAATGATATATACTCACATATATATATATATATATATAACACTCTTTGAAGGAGAAGTGAGTGTGTGTGTATGAGGATTGAAGGTGTGAAGGTGTAAGTATGTAAAGGAGAAAAAAGAGAGGTGTGGTGAAGTGTGAAAAGGATTGAGGAATGTTTGAATATGCGAGCCTAAGCGACTTATCATTTGAGGATCATAATAGAATTGTTGAATGACTACTATGAGAAGCAATAATTCTTATTCAGAGCTTCATTGGAACTGAACCCTACACATAGAAGGTGTATTCCATCAGTTCATACTTTTGGAAGTGAGCCATAACTTTTGTATCTTGGCAGCTAGCCATCTCTTGTATTCAGGCTATGAGCCTTTCAAGGATAGTGAGTCTTGGTAGTGAGCCATGTAATATACTGTATTCAGATATACTATATTGTGAGTTAATCCTCACCATGGTTTTTCTATTTTTGGTTTTCCATGTAAAAATCCAAGTGTTTATGTGTGATGATGCATTGTCTTATTTCCATGTTCTCTCTTGTTGATTCAGTCAGATTTATGATAATGTTTAAATGGATTTTATTTGGATGGTTTTATGGAATACTGATTAACCCCCCTCTCAATATTTTAGATATTAAAAAATAGATTTGTGTGAGCTATTGAGACAAAAATTGATGGAGAATTTGTAGAAGACCAAATAATCAAAGTATCCCTTTCAGTATGGTAACCTAATTATTTTCTTGTTGTTCTACTTTCTTAGAGAGCTATCTGGAATAAAGAATGTAATATGAGATACTATTATTCATGTTTCTATACAAATAAGAGTTCATTTGAGAAGGTTTCCAAATTTTGAATCCCAAAAGTTAGCTTTGTGGGGATTCTTCAAAAAAATTCAAGACAAGATGCAACAAGGTATAGGATTTTGACAAGTGATGCTGAAATTTATAAGAATGACATAGCACTCATGGTTAGTAGAGATTGTTTCTTTATGGAAGCAATTGAACTCATAACTATTTGGGTTTTAGAGCTTGGATATGAAGTGACCAAAGTTGAGCTCATTGGTCTTATAGAGATTGTGTTAAGTAAACCAAGAGATCCATCTTTGGATATGTTTGGAACATATATGGATAAATCCAATCAAGTAAACGTAGAAAATAAGGACATAGCAAAGAAAGTTGAAAAGATGAAAGATAATTTGGAGGAGATGGTGAATAAACCTAAGGGTTCTATGGAGAAGTCTAAAACCGCAATTTTTGTTCCAGATGGTACTCCAAGTAAAAGAAGGTTATTCAAGAGCTCTACCCACTCTCCTACTGCTCCTATTCCTCTAAAATGAAGCCTATAAGGAGTTCCAAGAATAAAGAAACATCTAGAACCCCTAATAAGCATAAGACTACTAAGAGGAGAAGAAAAGAAAAGGCTACCAAGGAGAAGTACATCAGCTGTGAAGAAGAAGGACTTTAGTTGGCCTAGAAAAAGAAGTTTCAAGTCTCTCAAGAGACTAGCGTAAAAAGAGAAAAAGTTGATATAGTGGATACAAAAAGTGAAGAGGAAGTAGAAAAAGAAAAGAAAGATTTTATTTTTTAGAGAAGAGAAAAGAGTTCTAAAAAAGGGGAAAAATCATGTAAGTCTAAGGGAAAGAAGAAAGAGAGTATTACTCTAGTTATGGAGCATAGTCCTATGAATTTAGATGCCTTTTTTAGTAGCATTGCAAAGTTTGGTTTGCTAAAGGAAATTGTTAAAATGTTTTTTAGATGTAAATGATTAAGATAAGGCAACAATAAAAGAGGATATTGTTAAGTATATGGTAATATGCGCAAGTGATTTCCTAGTCTAAAAATGAAAAAAACTAAACAAAATGCAAGAAAGGAAACACAAACAAACACTCAATATTTACCTAGTTTAATCCAAACAAAATGAACAATAAAACACAAATTTTACCATGTTTGAGTTGTTCATTTCATTGGCCCTTTTGATGAAGATTTGTGTGCTCCTTGTTTGATAAAGTGGCTTAAAATAATGCTTAAATTATGAAGAATTCATGATGGATGCAATGGTGATGATAGTAAATTCATTTGGTGCAATATGGTAGCTTGAAATGCTACAAAAATGGAGGTTTGGTAGCTTTGGTGTGTGAGAGCTCAAGTTGCCTAAGTGTGATATGCAAATGAAGCAATTCACATTGCTTTTAGGGAAAAGCCTCCAAAAGAATGGATGTCTAAGATTCATCCTATGGTAGAAGATCTTGGGCTAAGATGTCTTGAGATATCTCAAGCCATGAGATGTTCACATGTAGAGGGGGATGCAGACAAAGATTGATGAGAGGGAATTGGTGTGGAAATGAGCTGGAGGTGCTTGTAAGTACCTTGGGAATGGGAAATATCTCCTTATAAAGTGTTGGAACTCTCAAATTTTGCAAATTTGAAGTGCCCATTTCAAAATTTTGCCTTTGCACTTTCAGAAGTGCACCTGAGAAATCTGCCTAAGTGACCCACTTTGGAGGGTCATATTTTGAAGCCAGTTGATTTTTGTAAAAAACACCTTTGCACACTCACGCATGTGTCCTATGTGAGTAGGCATGTCAATTTTTAGCTTCTCACGATGAGTTCTATTAGTGTTTTGAAAAGTGAAGCTGGAGGGTTTTGACACTTTTTTGTTGTTTGCAAACTTTTAGTTTTGCAAAGGAGCCTCTCGTTTGAGATTGCATTTTGCAACTACATGATTGTCATGCCAAAATGATTGTTGCTCTATATTCTCCATACCAAAATGAGTTCACATGCAAGTGTTCAGGTCTTCATGATTTGATTTGCTATTTTTAACAAATCAAAACCAAATAAAATTTCTTCAGTTTTGCATCTACTTTTCTAGAAACCTTTCTAGAGGTCAACTTTGACCATCAATATCTATTGCTCAATGATGATTCAAGCTAATCCCTCTTGCACAAATTTTCTCTATACCAAAGTGAACTATTGTGTCCAGTGGAAGCCCGCCAAGAGTTGATTTGCTATTTTTACAACAAGGTGATTTCTTGACTTTTACCTAGTTTTCAACAAGTGTTTTGCAAAAACTCTAAGTGACTTTAACAGTGAATATCTTTCACCTCATGAAGCCATCTTTTGCATTGCATTCTCTGGACCAATGTCTGCATGCCTACAAGTTTTTATAGTTTCATGAGGTCGTTTGCCAAGTTTTCAAGGTCAATTCCAAAGCCAACTTGGCCAATTTTGAACATTTGCAAGTATGGCAGAAAGTGAGTTTTAATGAAAACACATTTCATGTTTTAACTCCAAAAACACTCTGAAGCTGCCCTAAGAGCAATTTGAGCCTACATGGGGACCCGACATGCTCTTGTTGAAGAACACTTTAATTATAAAGATGTGAATTTCAAATGCATTGTTTTAGCAATAGGTTGTCATTCATCATTATCATAAGCTTTGTATTGAGGATTCCTGACCTGGTGAGATCTGGAGAGAATTATTTATTTACTACAAAGATAGAATCAAGAAGATTGGTATCCTTTCCCAAAATGGATTTAATCCTTAAAATGGGAGGTTTTAGAACACATCTCAGAGAACAATCTTCCAACACTATGAAGGGGGGTTCTTAACAGATATATGGCTCCAACTGCATCCTTAGGGGAAGGTTGTGATAACATGACCAATATCATAGTCCAACTCAAGAACTATACAAAACCAAGTGTGGAGATTGGCAATCAAGCTTGAACAACACTTGCCTCAAGGTTCACTGAGTTATGCAACAATATGATCATGCCTCTTTATATTGAATGTGGTCTGACTAAAAATGTTGTTTCTTATACTTGACATTTTATGTCGGTTATTCTATACCTATTGCTGATTCAAAAACATAACCATTAGAAGAGTGCTTCATTTGAGGGAATTATTATTCAAGCTCTGAAAATTGCTAAACGAATAATAAGAGATTGCTTAGAGAAATTAAATTGAAGTGATTTGTGCCTAGGTGAAAGTATGTCAAACTTATTGACATTTTGATTCAAGGCAGGAGATAGATGTAGTAAGATTTCTATGAAGAATATAGTGTGGACAAAGAATAGGGAATCCATGAAAGGGAACATAGGCCTCATTGATTAAGTGTCTTTGAATGTGATCTCATTGAATTCCTAGCACAATGCGCCAATGTAATTGTTAAAAATCCTTCAGGAAGCCTTCCATTAAATGCAATCAATGTGTCTAATGACATTAGAGTATTCACATCCCTGCAAGAAGAGAATGTAGGCTTTTCTCTCTCCACAGAAGCAATAAAAAACAAGAATAGATGGGATGCCATGAGCAAGATAAAATGAAATTTGAAAATATCCTAGCATGAAAAGATATATCTATCACTGTACCATGGAAATAAAGACACGCCATCATCATCAATTGAAAGATGAGGGATCATAAGATAGATATGAGGAAAAGCTTTAGAAGCAGTTTGGAGGCCATGCAATGAGGAGAACAACGCAACCAGAACAAATGGAGGATATACCAACAAAGGTAGGACATATGAAATTCTTAAATGAATCATATAGAAATAAAGAGGATGCACACAACTTTCACATAGAGCAGATTTATTGAAATATTTAGAGAAGTTTTCCAAATGAAAGTTTTTTGGTAGAACGCCATAGCTTGAAGCAAAGACATCCATCAAAGTGGGATATGCATAAAATGATTATTTTAAAGTGCTTTAAAACACTTTAAAACAAATGAAACTCCCAGGGAAATGAAGGATATGCATACAAATTGATATGTTGAGAAGGTCTTAAAGACTTTCAAACAAAAGCAACTTTCAAGAATTATAAATCGATGCAATATAAGGGGATCCTTGTGGAGGAATTGGGGAAAGCTGAGCTAGAATGAAAGACAATAGATGAAGACATAGAGCAGACTTGTGTGCAAAGAATGGAGGGAACCCCATGTGCCTAGCACATGAATACAATGCAGATTTGTTAAAAAAATTCAATAGCTCAAAAGCAAATGTAGTAGAATGATTTGGTAAAAACCATTTGAAACTTCAAAGAAAATGCAAATGTGAATAGGGAGCAGGCAATGGAGGCTCCACAAGTGTTTCAGGGCATGCCATGTTGCAGAATATTCACAAAATAGATATGAATCATAATGTTGATTGAATGCCAAATAGATGTTTGAAAAATGCAATGCCATAATCACTATAGGAAGTAAAGAAAGCTCGAACCATGTAGGGAGCTTTGAGAGAATAGATCAAGAGGAATGTGAGGAGGGCCCATGACTTGCTTGGTCTAAAACCCTTTGAATGTAATGTAATCTCAAGGAATGCTACCCTGGCAGAGTACGCACAAAATGACTTGTATGAAATGTCTCAAAAACCTCTAAACAAATGTAGGCAGCTAGTGAAAGTCCCGCACCTGGGTTAGGGAATGAATACCGGTCGAAG
Source organism: Sequoia sempervirens (assembly GCA_007258455.2). Classification (NCBI taxonomy): domain Eukaryota; kingdom Viridiplantae; phylum Streptophyta; class Pinopsida; order Cupressales; family Cupressaceae; genus Sequoia; species Sequoia sempervirens. The sequence continues at coordinate 50,890,670 of VDFB02256132.1, read as the reverse complement.
CATGGAGAAAGGATGAAATCTTCAAAAGGATTGCATTGAATGAAGCAACACTATGAAAAGGCTCGAACCACATTGATGATTGGTTAAAATCGCATCAGGTTTGTGCCGCCATGAACAGGAAACTTGCAGATATAGAGGAGCTCGAGCAAATGAAGTTAGGGCGACAACAGTGAAGAACAAGGAAATTAGTGGCTTAGAAAAGAAGTGAAAACCCAACCACATCCTATTCGTTCCCCGCCATTTCGTAGGATAAAGGTGCATGTTTTTTAATTCTCGCAAGATAGTGGGCTAGTGCCACGTGGCATGTGGGCCCAACAATTATGGAAGGCACAAGATAGACTTTTAAAAGGGAAGACTAAATGTTTGAAGAAGCTTGATGAAATGATTAAGGCATTCCTATGTTTAAAAGGGAAAACATTTAAAATTAAATGTTTATGGGTGAATACACAAGGTGGGCCCAACACAGGTGTGGATTTGTTTTAAGCAGCCCGATAAATTTTTGAAAGAGCCAAGGCATTAAAATGGTAGAAGCTGAGTGTGCCCATTCAATGAGGAATGTGAATATTTAAGAATTTTTTTTTCTTAAGTATTCAAATATGAAGCAAAGGGGGTCTTTACCATTTTAAATGGTAAAGTAATGAATGCACGGATAAGGCAATTTTATTTTTCCTAGGTGAAAATTTTCAACAACACGAGTAAAGTTGTGTGCAGTATTGTTAAAGGTAGAGTGAAATAAAAACCTTCACTGGATAAATTGCACGTGAAAATGCACGAAGGAATGTATTAAAGTGAATAAAGATTCACTTTATGAAATATTTTGTTGGCTATGAAAATATAAAATGTAAGCTGCAGCAAAGAAAAAGAACAGAGATAAGAGTTTTCACGGTCCAACAGAGGCATTTTTCACACAATAGGTAGAATGGAGTTAATTTCTCCACATGGTCATATTTTTTGTTGAATAACAACACACATCAAAGGAAGATTTGGAGGAAAAGACTATTGTAGAGAGAGGAGAGAGGCTTTTCTTTTGTTGATCAATAGTGAAGAGGTTTCTAGATGGTATCTCTAGATCAACTTTAGGGATTCTTCTAGATACTTCTATTCTTCTATTTCTTCTCTTCTCTTCTCATTATTGAGGGTTCTGAGAGAGTTCTATTTTTCTGAATTCTTGTATGGGGCTGGGTAGATAGAAAATGTCAAGTTTTGAGTCATAATTTGAGTCTATAAGCTGTAATTTCTGATTTTATGAGCAAATACAGCCAGTTTGTGCAAATAAATCATGAATGTCTTCAAAGTGTTTGCAAATTCATGAATATCTTCAAATTGTCTCCATACATGTACAATTAAATTATATGAATTCAATAATACCAAGTATCTTTGAGTTTTTCATCTCAAATTTCATGAGATTGTGTTATTTGTTTATGGGTCTATTTCAAAGAAATGGTTAAATACTTTGAGCAGATAACAGTGATTTCAAGTGTGCAGGTTGGATTTGGTAAGGAGAATTTGATTGATAATAGGAGTGGGATTGTTGGTGTAAGACACTAACAGTTGATGCAAAGCATTAATAATTTAAATCCACTGGTTGAAGTTTGTTTGTTGATGAATTCTTTTTTATGTGTTTGACTCCATGGCCCAGAATTAGGCACTGATTTATCTTACAGCCTAGTGCATCTCATAAACATTTTATAAATTCAAAATCATTTTAAATCCATGTTGTTTGGTGTTGATTCATGCTTCCCAATTGCTGAGTTAGTGTTGATATACCAAGAACTTAGCCATATTTGAGGTTATTAATGCTTTCCTTGGTGTCTTTTCATTGGGATTTATTTGCTATAGAAAGTAATGTTTGGGTGCAAGTGAATTAAGTTTTGGGAAGTGTATAGGTTGACCCACCTTGGCCCTGTAGAGCCAGGAGTGTAGAAGATATCAGTCTTTGACTGAATTTTGTCAATTGGCCAAATCCCCCATTGAATCTAATCATTAGAAAGTGGCTAGTCTATAGGATTCAATTGGTCTGGTTTGATTTGGAACACCAACAAAATGGTGACTCTGCTGGGGAGAAACTTGAATCTCCAAGTGCAAACTGCTTAGTTACAAAGTCATATTATTATTTTCCATTTTGAATTTTGTTCAAATATTGAAGAATTTCAAGCTTGGAGAAAGAATTTGTTGAAGAACCTGAAAATTTTCAAGATCTGTGGTGCTCTACTGGTGAAAGGAACTCAGAAAGAAGATTATCTATGAAAGAACTTCATGTTGTTTGAAGTTTAGTCCTCTAAGAAGAGAGGTGGTGACTCTGTTAAAAGATCCTGATGAAGAGGTGATTATAGTTCTAGATCTACAATATTTCCAAAAAATTCGTAGCGGTTGCAACATTTCTAGGTATTCTTCACATGTTTGAACTCCTTAGGAAAGAACTTTGGTTCCCTTATTTAGTGAAATTAAGCACTACAATCAAGGGAGGTTGAATATTTTAATTGAGTAGTTGTAGGGGGAATAATTTTCATTTGCAAAATGCATTGCTATCCTAATTCTCCCTCTACAAGCTGTAATATCATGCTTAGAACACAACCTTGTCCTCAAAGGAAGGCGTTCGATAATGAAAGATACAACCCTTTAGATTTTAGTAAAAACCAAGGTTACCCACATTCTGTCCCAAGAAGAATTAATGAACATTTTCCTAAGTTTAGAGATGATTTTGAAGAATCAACATGAAAACATGTATAGTGTTTCATTGATTTGATGGAAGATTGTCAAATTGAAGAGCAAGATGTTATCATGAAATTTTTTGTAATAACTTTAGAAGGTATGGCTAAAGGTTGGTTTACTTGCTTACCAATGCATTCCATAGATTCATGGAATGAGCTCAGAACATGTTTCCTTGATACTTTTAAAGATGAGTCAGTAGTGAATGATGAATGCTTATCTGAAGATAGAAATTTTCATACTCAAGAAGAATTTGAAGAGGAAATTGCAAACAAGGTTGAGTCCAAATCATATATTGATGCACTGTATGATATAGAAAGATTGGAGGATAAATCTATCTATGATTTTCATGATAGGTTTATGAAATTTTTGCTTGCTATACTAGAATTAGAAAGACCTGATAAATCATTTTGCATTGATTTGTTCTATGAGAATTATGGGCTAGGTATGAGTACCATGCCAGTTCACTTGAGGCCCCCTAGCCTTAAATGCTTATATCAATGGCTTTCAATAATTGAGGAAATGATAGATAAATGTGGAAGTCATCTCTTAACTCAATTATGTGATGGTACTTTTTCAAGATTTAGTCCAATGGATGCAAATGGTGTAGTAGAAGACAAGAATGATAGTGCATCATCCAGTGATAAGTATGTTGTTTCTGAACAACCTACAGAAGAAATATTTCCAAAGGAATATTGCAGCCATGATGGTCATGAAGAGATAAATGAAACATGTGAAGTGTCTTCTATTTGCTTTGAAAATACAAAAATAGAGAGAACAAATTTTCTTTAGCAAATGAAGGTTGCAATGATGCAGATGATGACAATGTTTCTGAAGGCTTACAAGAACAAGAATATGATGGATATGAATTGAACATCTTGTTTGAAGAAGACATGTGTAATCAACAGTACTGCAGTACACTTGGTTATACCAATCTTTTGAGTGTGTAGCATTGATGAGAGCTTTCATGATGAGATAAGGGAGCCTGTAGATTTGAAGAATGCTAGTGAGAGCATCAGTGTATCAGCTGCAAATGACAGAGTATGCAAGGATTGTTAGTTAGAGTAGTCATGTGTGAGAAGTTTCCATGAAGAAACAAATGATAATTTTCACTTTCACAGTGAGGAATGCAGCCCTGTTGATTGTTGCAGCAGTGTGAACAAAGAGAAGGATATGCATGCAAGAGATGTATTGAATGAATCAATACAATTAGTTGATAATGATGAACAAGGAACCCCTATTTTTCTTGATGTTTTACCTTCTTCTATTCCTTTTGCTACCTTTGAAGCCATTACTGAATGTTTGTATGAGGAAAGCATTTATATAGTTGTACGTGAAGGTGAAAATGCAGAGATAAACATTAGTACAACTAATGACAACTTTCATGATGAGTTTGCACATGAGGAATGTGATTGTGTCTATCATATTGATGCATATGAGGACCTTTTTTCTAGATCTACAATTCATATTTCCCCTCATGAGCAATATGTTCCAGATTTTCATGTTGAAGCAGCAACAGATGATGTTGATACGCCTTGCATTGGTGAATGTGTCTTTGAAACTCACTATGGTGAATTTGTTGCAAATGAAAGTTTTGATTCACATGAACCTATACTTGACTCTTCCCTTCAAGATAACATATTGAATGTTGATAATCTTGTCTTTGAACTTGAGGTGGAGAACATTGTTTGGGATCCTAGCATTTCTTCTGAATGCCATGATTTGAATGGAGATGAAGGTATTGTGGGTGTTGATAAACCTAATTTTTAGAATCTTGAAACACATGGAAATGTGTTTGGGTTGTGTTGTTGGGATGAATACAAGCTAACCAGTGATGCATTTCAGTTGGAGGAGACACATATGCATGAGCAATCTTTACTCAACACACAAGAGGATTGCATGTTGTTTTTCAGATGTGATATCTCCTCTAAGCATGATCATTATGAGAGGGTTAGTGAACGTGGTCTTGATCAATATCCTCTCATTTTTCCACCTGATATAAAATTAGACGATGAAGAGAGTGGCAATGATGTGCCCTATGTCATTTGGCTTCCATATGATGACAAAGTTGAATAGAGAGCAAGTTTCCATTTGCATGAAAGCAACCTGATACTTGTGTTTGCAAGGGTGCAGTCACCCATGTTGTTATGGTTTGATAGAGCCAAGCATGAGTTGAGGGAGATCAGTTCTTTTTACAGAATTGTGATAGAGGTAAATGTTGACTCCCCTTTTTCATTTGGTGGCCTGGTGTCACCAGATGAAGTTGAAAAAGAAGAATGAATAAAGGAGCAATTTGAGGACACCTGATGGACTTAGTATTTGGTCTACTCCCCAGAGATATGGAATCTTGCTATGCCCATAGGGGGCATACATCCTCAGTCGGAGCCACTGTTGGCACTCTCAAATTTCCCAAATTTGAAGTGCCCATTTCAAAATTTTGCCTCTGCACTTTCAGAAGTGCACCTGAGAAATCTGCCTAAGTGACCCACTTTGGAGGGTCATATTTTGAAGCCACTTAATTTTTGTACAAAATCCCTTTGCACACTCACTCATGTGTCCTATGTGAGTAGGCATGTCAATTTTAGGCTTCTCATGATGATTTTTGTTAGTTTTTTGAAAAGTGAAGCTACAGGGTTTTGACACTTTTTTGTTGTTTGCAAACTTTCAGTTTTGCAAAGTAGCCTCCCGTTTGAGCTTGAATTTTGCAACCAGATGATTGTCATGCCAAAATGATTGTTGCTCTATATTCTCCATTCCAAAATGAGCTCACATGTCAGTTTTTTAGGGCTTCATGATTTGATTTTCTATTTTTAACAAATCAAAACCAAATGAAATTTCTTCAATTTTGCATATGCTTTGCCAGAAACCTTTATGAGAGGTCAACTTTGACCATCAATATCTATTGCTCAACGATGATTCAAGCTAATCCCTCTTGTACATGTTTTCTCTATACCAAAGTGAAATATTGTGTCCAATGGCAACTCGCCAGGAGTTGATTTGCTATTTTTGCAACGAGGTGATTTTGTGACTTTTAACAGGTTTCAAACAGGCTGTTGTTGCAGAAAGTTCGAGTAAGCAACTTTAACAGCGAATATCTTTCACCTCGTGACTCCTTTTTCTAAATTATCTTTTTCATTGCATTCTTTGGACCAATTTCTGCATTCCTACAATCTTCTATAGTTTCATGAGGTCGTTTGTCAAGTTTTCAGGGTCAATTCCAGAGCCAACTTGGCCAGTTTTGAACATTTGCAAGCATGGTAGAAAGTGAGTTTTAATGAAAACCCATTTCATGTTTTCACTCCAAAAACACTTTGAAGCTTCCCCAAAGCAATTTGAGCCTAAAATTTGTTTGAAAACAAAAAAAATTAGTCGGGTCCACATGGGGACCCGACATGCTCTTGTTGAAGAACACTTTAATTATAAAGATGTGAATTTCAAATGCATTGTTTTAGCAATAGGTTGTCATTCATCATTATCACAAGCTTCGTATTGAGGATTCCTACCCCGGTGAGGTCTAGAGAGAATTATTTATTTACTACAAAGATAGAATCAAGAAGATTGGTATCCTTTCCTAGAATGGATTCAATCCTTAAAATGGAAGGTTTTAGAACACATCTCAGAGAATGATCTTCCAACACTATGAAGGGGGGTTCTTAATAGATATATGGCTCCAACTGCATCCTTAGGGGAAGGTTGTGATAACATGACCAATATCATAGTCCAACTCAAGAACTATACAAAACCAAGTGTGGAGATTTACAATCAAGCTTGAACAACACTTGGCTCAAGGTTCACTGAGTTGTGCAACAATATGATAATGCCTCTTTATATTGAATGTGTTTTGATTCAAAATGTTGTTTCTTATACCTGACATTTTATGTTGGTTATTCTATACCTATTGTTGATTCAAAACAATAACCATTAGAAGAGTGCTTCATTTGAGGGAATTGTTATTCAAGATCTGAAAATTGCTAAATGAATAATTAGAGATTGCTTAGAGAAATTAAATTGAAGTGATCTACGCTAGGGTGAAAGTATGTCAAACTTATTAACATTTTGATTCAAGGCAGAAGATAGATGTAGTAAGACTGCAATGAAGAATATAATGTGGACAAAGAATAGGGAATCCATGAAAGGGCACATGGGCCTCATTGATTAAGTGTCTTTGAATGTGATCTGATTGAATGCCTAGCACAATGCGCCAAGCTAATTGTTAAAAAGCCATCAGGAAGCCTTCCATTAAATGTAATCAATGTGTCTGATGACATTAGAGTATGCACATCCCTGCAAGAAGAGAATGTAGGCTTTGCTCTCTCCATATAAGCAAGCGCAAATAAGAATAGATGGGACAACATGAGCAGCATAAAATGAAATCTGAAAAGATCCCAGCATGCAAAGATATATCTATCACTGTACCATGGAAATAAGGACACAACATCATCGTCAATTGAAAGATGAGGGCTCATAAGATAGATATGAGGAAAATCTTTAGAAGCACTTTGGAGGCCACACAATGAGGAGAACATTGCACCCAGAACAAATGGAGGATATGCCAACAAAGGCAGGACATATGAAATTCTTAAATGAATCATAGAGAAATATAGAGGATGGGCGCAACTTTCACATAGAGAAAATTTATTGAAATGTTTAGAGAAGTTTTCCAAATGAATGTTGTTTGGTAGAACATCGTAGCTTGAAGCAAAGACATCCATCAAAGCAGGATATGCATAAAATGATTTGTTTAAAGTGCTTTAAAATGCTTTAAAACAAATGAAACTCCCAGGGAAATGAAGGATATGCATACAAATTGATATGTTGAGAAGGTCTTAAAGACTTTCAAACAAAAGTAACTTTCAGGAATTATGAAATCAATGCAATATAAGGGGATCCCTATGGAGGAATTGGAGAAAGTTGAGCTGGAATGAAAGAAAACAGATGAAGACACAGAGTGGACTTGTGTGCAAAGAATGGAGGGAACCCCACACACCTAGCACATGAATACAATGCAGATTTGTTAAAAAAATTCAATAGCTCAAAAGCAAACACAGTAAAATGATTTGGTAAAAAAAAATTGAAACTTCAAAGAAAATGTAAATGTGAATAGGGAGAATGAAATGGAGGCTCCACAAGTGTTTCAGGGCATGCCATGTTGCAGAATATTCACAAAATAGATATGAATTAGAATTTTGATTGAATGCCAAACAAATGTTTTACAAATGCAATGCCATAATCACTACAGGAAGTAAAGAAAGCTCGAACCATGTAGGGAGCTTTGAGAGAACAAATCAAAGAGGAATGTGAGGAGGGCCCACGACCTGCTTGGTCTAAAACCCTTTGAATTTAATGTAATCTCAAGGAATGCTACCTTGACAAGAGTAGACACAAAATGACTTGTATGAAATGTCTCATAAACCTTTAAACAAATGCGGGCAGCTAGTTAAATCCCTGCACCTAGGTTAGGGAATGAATACTCATCGAAGCATGGAGAATGGAGGAGATCTTCAAAAGGCTCACGTTGAATGAAGCAACACTGTGAAAAGGCTTGAACCACATTGATGACTAGTTAAAATTGCATCAGGTTTGTGCCCCCATGAACGAGAAACTTGTAGATATAGAGGAGCTTGAGCAAATGAAGTTAGGGCAACAATAGTGAAGAACAAGGAAACCAACGTCTTAGAAAAGAAGTGAAAACCCAGCCACATCCTAGTTGTTCCCCACAATTTTGTGGGATAAAGGTTCAGGTTGTTTAATTCTAGTGAGACAACGGGCTGGTGCCACATGGCATGTGGGCCTGACAATTATGGAAGGCATGGGATAGTATTTTAAAAGGGAAGACTAAATGTTTGAAGAATCTCGATGAAATGATTAAGGAATTCCTATGTTTAAAAGGGAAAACATTTAAAATTAAATGTTTATGGGTGAATACACAAGGTGGGCCCGACACTAGTGTGGATTTGTTTTAAGCAGCCCGATAAATTTTTGAAAGAGCCAAGGCATTAAAATGGTAGGAGCTGATTGTGCCCATTAAATAAGGAATGTGAATATTTAAGAATTTTTTTTTCTTAAGTATTCAAATATGAAGCAAAGGGGGTCTTTACCATTTTAAATGGTAAAGTAATGAATGCATGGGTAAGGCAATTTTATTTTTCTTGGGTGAAAATTTTCAACAACACGAGTAAAGTTGTGTGCAGTATTGTAAAAGGTAGAGTGAAATAAAAACCATCACCGAATAAAGTGCACATGAAAATGCACGAAGGAATGTATTAAAGTGAATAAATATTTACTTTATGAAATATTTTGTTGGTTGTGAAAATATAAAATGCAAGTTGCAGCAAAGAAAAAGAATAGAGATAAGAGTTTTCACGGTACAGGAGAGGCATTTTTCACACAACAGGGTAGAATGGAGTGAATTTCTCCACATGGGCATATTTTCTATTGAAGAACAACATACATCAAAGGAAAATTTGGAGGAAAAGTCTATTGCAGAGAGAGGAGAGAGGATTTTCTTTTGTTGATCAACGATGAAGAGGTTTCCATATGGCATCTCCGGATCAGCTTTAGGGCTTCTTCTAGATACTTCTATTCTTCTATTTCTTCTCTTCTCTTCTCATTATTGAGGGTTCTGAGAGAGTTCTATTTTTCTGAATTCTTGTATGGGGTTGTGTAGATAGAAAATGTCAAGTTTTGAGTCATAATTTGAGTCTGTAAGCTATAATTTCTGATTTTATGAGCAAATACAACTAGTTTGTGCAAATAAATCATGAATGTCTTCAAAGTGTTTGCACATTCATGAATATCTTGAAATTGTCTCCATACTTGTATAGTTAAATCATATGAATTCAATAATACCAAGTATATTTGAGTTTTTCATCTCAAATTTCATGAGATTGTGTTATTTGTTTATAGGTCTATTTCAAAGAAATGGTTCAATACTTTGAGCAGATAACAGTGATTTGAAGTGTGCAAGTTGGATTTGGTAAGGATAATTTGATTGATAATAGGAGTGGGATTTTTGGTGTAAGATAGTAACAATTGATGCAAAGCATTAAAAATTTAAATCCACTGGTTGAAGTCTTTTTGCTGATGAGTTCTTTTTATGTGTTTGACTCCATGGCCTAGAATTAGAAACTGATTTATCTTGCAGCTTAGTGCATCTCATAAACATTTTATAAATTCAAAATCATTTTAAATCCCTATTGTTTAGTGTTGAGTCCTGCTTCCCAATTGTTGAGTTAGTGTTGATATACCAAGAACTTAGCCAGATTTGAGGTTATTAATACTTTCCTTGGTGTCTTTTCATTTGGGATTTATCTGCTATAAAAAGCAATGTCTATGTGCAAGTGAATTAATTTTTTGGCATTGTATAGATTGACCCACCTTGGTCCTGCAGAGCCAAAAGTGTAGAAGATATTAGTCTTTGACTGAATCTTGTCAGTTGGCCACATCCCCCATTGAATCTAATCATTATAAAGTGGCTATTCTATAGGATTCAATTGGTCTGGTTCGATTTGGAACACCAACATAAAGGAGTTTTTTTTCCATTTGTACAATCAGAGGACAAGGGAGGAATTCAAAATTCCTCAAAAATCCTCATGGGGATTGACAAAGGAATTAAAAATTCCTTATGGGGGGATGTGAGGAATTAAAAATTCCTCAAAATTCATGGGAGAAACAAATTGGAATTTTAAATTCCAAAAGGGATGGGGATGACTTCTCCAAAAGGAGAAATTCATTAGTAAGGTTGACCAAGGGTAGATGCCATAAATCACATGAGGATTAGGTTAGGTTTAATTACTAATTTAGGTTGTGAAAATGAGGGATTAGGTGGATTAATCTTGATTAAACATCCACTTACATTTTATGGAGGATGTGACCATAATCATGATTATGAATGTGTACATCTTAATTTAGGATTAAGTGGGTGATTGCAAAATATCCTTTGAAGGGAAAGGGAAGGCATGCTACCACAAGGGAAGATGTGCACATGGAGGGGAAATTGCGATATCACCCCTCGAGGGGAAAGGGCAAGGATGAAATCACCCAATAGAGGGACTTGGGTATAGGGGTGAATGCAAGTTTTCCCATAGTGTAAAAGGGTGAAAATGATTTCACCTAGATAGGAAGTAGGGGTGGACAGAGTCAAATGTGCATTCGCCCAAGAAGATAAAGGGGCGAATGCAACTTCACCTGAGGGGGGGAATTGGACATAGAGGCAGATGCTATTTTTCCACTTGGGTAAAGGGGTGAATTCACTTCTAGGGTAAGGAACAAGCGAACCCACCAATAGAAAAGGTGAAGCCACCAATTGGGTAGCATAGGGGAAAATGGGTGGATGCACAAAAAAAGGGGAAAAGGAGAATTCATTCTACACAAAGGTGAATTCGCCGAACCAAGACAAGAAGAAAAAAGAAAGGCTAGAGAATAAATTGTGAGAAAATATCTAACGAGTGGCTTGGATGGATGTAGAGCATTAAGACCCTATGGATGAGAGAGAGGAACTGAGCCATACTAGAGCTAACTCAGGAGGCTATGACACCTACAGATCATGAGGCACTGAAGCAAGCAAGACTACTACACATGCTTGGATATCCTGTGATCAGAGCCCACCAATTGTTACTGACAACTCTAATGGTGAGATGGAGCTCTGAGATTGACAACTTCCACCTCCCCACAAGGGAGATGATTTTCACCTTAGAGGATGTTTGGAAGATTATGAGACTACTGATCAAGGTTCACTTAGTGAGTGAGGTGGCGAGTCAGCCACTAGACACCACAACACAAAATGCAATTAGTTTTGACTATTCCACTTGATTTTATTGTGTTTGAGTCCATCAATGGGACTCATCTCATGGTGCAAAAGTCAACGAAATAAGGATTCTTCTTTTCATCGCTAGTTTTTGTGCCATATTTTGCGCCAAATTTAGTGCCCACTTTAGCACTGGATATTGTTTCAGAAATGTGGTGCCAACAATAGCGTCTCCTTTAGCACTAAGAATAGTGTTGGGAAATAACATTGGAAATAACATCTAAATTAGTGTCCAATTTGGCTTCCAGTTTTGCTTCCAATTTTTCTTCCAATTTTGCTTCTAGTTTTGCTTCTAGGTTTGCTTCTATGTTTGCTTCCATTTTTGCTTCTGATTTTGCTTCTAGGTTTGCTTCCAATTGTGCTTCCAATTTTTCTTCCAATTTTGCTTCTAGTTTTGCTTTCAATTTTGCTTCCAAATTTACTTTCAATTTTGCTTCTAATTTTGCTTCCAAATTTTCTTCCAAATTTGCTTCCACTTTTGCTTCCACTTTTGCTTCTAGGATTGCTTCTGGTTTTACTTCCAATTTTGCTTCTAGTTTTTCTTCTAGTTTTGCTTGTATTTTTGCTTCCAATTTTGCTTCCAATTTTGCTTCCAAATTTGCTTCCATTTTTCTTCCAGGTTTGCTTCCAATTTTTCTTCCAGGTTTGCTTCCACTTTTGCTTCCACTTTTTCTTCTATTTTTGCTTCTAGGATTGCTTCCAATTTTCCTTCCAATTTTTCTTCTAGTATTGCTTCCAATTTTGCTTCTAGTTTTTCTTCCAGGTTTGCTTCCAATTTTGCTTCTAGTTTTGCTTCTAGGTTTGCTTCTCGTTTAGCTTCCAAATTTGCTTCATGTTTTTCTTCATGTTTTGCTTCCCATTTTGCTTCCAGTTTTGCTTCCATTTTTACTTCTAGTTTTGCTTCTAGTTTTGCTTCCAGTTTTTCTTCTACGTTTTCTTCCAATTTTGCTTCTAGTTTTTCTTCCAATATTGCTTATGGTTTTCTTCTAGTTTGGCTTCAATTGTTGCTTCCTTTTTTTCTTCTAAAAATGCTTCTTGTTTTACTTCCTTTTTTGCTTCTAAAAATGCTTCTTGTTTTGCTTCTGATTTTGCTTCCAGTTTTACTTCCAGGTTTGCTTCCAGTTTTTCTACCAATTTTTCTTCCAAGATTACTTCTGGTTTGTTTCTAGTTTGGCTTCCATTGTTGCTTCCTTTTTTGCTTAAAAAATGCTTCTTTTTTTTCTTCCATTTATTAATTTAATATGTTTTATTTCAATTTAATTAGTTAAATATAGGATGCCTCTTAAATAACTCATATTATTATAGAGTAAGTAATTTAATTATTTAACTCATATGATCAAATAAAAAAATAATTATTATAACATGATCATCATCTATAATTAAAACAAGTGAGTCAAATATCTATAATTTAATTGAATTTGACAACATTCATCCTGAGCAGTAAATTAAAATCATCATATGTAATAAATATCCATCCAAAAATCATCGACCAGTTTTAATATATATAAATTGACAAGTCAATACTGATAAGATCATCATCATATATAACTAAGACAAGTGAAAGTCAAATATGCCAGTAGATCAATAACATGTCAAAATGATACATGTCCAGCGGTCGACATAAGTCAAAATGATACATATACAAATGATATAAGTAAAAATGATAAATTATTTAACTCAAATTGATACAAGTCAAGATGATACATGTCCAAATGATATAAATGAAAATGATAAATGTCAATATGATACAACTCAATAATATGGTACTATAGGCCATGAAAATGATAAATATGATAGTAACTGTGAAAAGAGACTTCATAATGATATATCAGCAATGATCCATGATATAGTCTATATGATCATGAATGTCACTAGGTACTACCAGCAACTACTTCATTATCATCACCACCATCGTGATCATCATCGTGATCATCATCATCATCATCATCATCATCATCATCATCATCATCATCATCATCATCATCGTCATCGTCATTGTCGTCATCATCATTGTCATTGGCCTCAGTGTCTTCCATATCTGCATCATCATCATCCTCTGCCATGTGATCTATACTAGAAGAACCAATATTTTTTGGATCTATATCATGATGAGGATCATCTTGATCTTCTGGAAGACTCACGTTCTACAAAAAAAAACATTTAAAATGAAATGTTATTTATTTCATTCAATAATTTTTTTTTTGTTATATATCTAATATTACAACATATGATATGAAACCATAATCATATTACATCATATCAAAGTACACATACCATAATAAAATTTCAAAAAAATTATAGCTAATATGTGATTCCAATGATGTAAAACATGCAACAATTCTAATAAATGTTAGTAAAGATCATAAATTTTTTTTTTATACAATTTAACTATCAACTATAAATTCTATTACATAACCTTAAGCGCCAACCCTCTACAAAAGAATGAGGAGACTACAAGAAGATTGGTTCTAGGGGGCATTGGTACAAGAGATGGACATGGCTCTTCCCATCCATCCACTGAGAGGGTTTCATACAAAAATGTGGATGATATCCCTATTTCTACAGAGCTCATGATTCAGGTTGATACGAAAAATGATGTTGTTTTAGTACCCATATATGGCATCATGGTTTCATTTCATGTAGCCACCATCAAGAGTGTTACAAGCCAACAAGAAGGAGGGAATTCTTATATAAGGATAATTTTCAATGTTCCAGGTACCAGCTTTAATGCCAAATACATGTCAACATTAAAATTCCCTAGCAGTATTTATGATAAGGAGATTTCCTTTAGATCCAAGGATTGAAACCACATCAACAATGTGGTAAAATTGATTAAATCTTACAAGTGATCTGTAGCAATGAAAGAGTTTGAAAAGGTAAAGAGAGTTACACTAGTGACTCAGGAGAAACTTCAACTTTCAAAAACAAAGGAAATTAGGCTGGCAGACTTGTGGATCATGCCAACATTTGGTGGAAGAGGAAGAAAGATGACTGGAACTCTGGAGGCCCACCATAATGTTTTTTGGTATTCAACCATGAGAGTAGAAGAGAGAGTTTAAATCATGTATCAAAACATGAAGCATGCATTCTTCTAGCCAATAGAGAAGGAGATGATTACTTTGCTTCATTTTCATTTGCATAACCATATCATGGTGTGGGAACCAAGAAGACCAAGGATGTCTAGTTTTATGCGGAGGTAATGGATATGGTCTAAACTTTATGAGGGGAAAGAAGTTCAATGTATGATCCTAACAAAATTGAGGAAGAAAAACAAGAGAGGGATAGGAAAAATAAAATCAATGCAAAGTTTCAAGGATTTTTCAAGCGAGTAAGAGAGCTATGGGAGCAACCTCATCTAAAAGATTTTGAACTAGAGTTTGATATACCATTTAGAGAGCATTTTTTTGATGGAGTTCCTTTCAAAGCCTCTGCTTTTATTGTTCCTGTGGTTAAATTTTTGGTGGAGTTGGTGGAATTACCTTTCTTAATAATCACTATTAGTGAGATTAAGATTGTTAATCAATTAGGCGCTAATTTCTTGTAGCAATGAAAGAGTCTAAAAAGGAAGAGAGAGCTACACTAGTGACTCGGGAGAAACTTCAACTTTCAAAAACAAAGGCAATTTGGCTGGAAAACTTGTGGATTAGGCCAACATTTGGTGGAAGAGGAAGAAAGATGATTGGAACTCTGGAGGCCCACCATAATGGATTTCGATATTCAACCATGAGAGAAGAAGAGAGATTTGATATCATGTATCAGAACATTAAGCATGAATTCTTGTAGCCAATGAAGAAGGAGATGATTACTTTGCTTCATTTTCATTTGCATAACCATATCATGGTGTGGGAACCAAGAAAACCAAGGATGTCTAGTTTTATGTGGAGGTAATGGATGTGGTCCAAACCTTAGAAGGGGCAAGAAGGTCAATGTATGATCCTGATGAAATTGAGGAAGAACAAAAAGAGAGGGATAGGAAAAATAATATCAATGAAGAGTTTCAAGGATTTTTCAAGTGATTAAGAGAGCCATGGGAGCAGCCTCATCTAAAATATTTTGAACTAGAGTTTGATGTACCATTTAGAGAGCATGGTTTTCATGGAGTTCTTTTCAAATCCTCTACTTTTATTGTTCCTATGGTAAACTATTTGGTAGAGATGGTGGAATTACCTTTCTTAGTAATCACTATTAGTGAGATTAAGATTGTTAATCAATTAGGCACTAATTTCCTGTAGCAATGAAAGAGTCTGAAAGGAAATGAGAGCTACACTGGTGACTCAGGAGAAACTTTAGCTTTCAAAAACAAAGGAAAATAGGTTGTCAAACTTGTGGATCAGGCCAACATTTGGTGGAAGAGGAAGAAAGATGGTTGGAACTCTGGAGGCCCACCATAATGGATTTTGGTATTCAACCATGAGAGCAAAAGAGAGAGCTGATATCATGTATCAAAACATTAAGCATGCATTCTTCCAACCAACAGAGAAGGAGATATTTACTTTGCTTCATTTTCATTTGCATAACCATATCATGGTGTGGGAACCAAGAAGACCAAGGATGTCCAGTTTCATGTGGAGGAAATGAATGTGGTCCAAAATTTAGGAGGGGCAAGAAGGTCAAAGTATGATACTGATGAAATTGAGGAAGAACAACAATAGAGGGATAGGAAAAATAATATCAATGCATAGTTTCAAGGATTTGTCAAGCAAGTAAGAGAGCTATGTGAGCAGCCTCATCTAAAATATTTTGAACTAGAGTTTGATGTACCATTTAGAGATCTTGGTTTTCATGGAGTTCCTTTCAAAGCCTCTACTTTTATTGTACCTATGGTAAACTATTTGGTAGAGTTGGTGGAATTACCTTTCTTAGTAATCACTATTAGTGAGATGGAGATTGTTAACCTTGAGAGAGTAGGACTTGGGAAAAAGGAATTTGTTTTCAAATAATTCAAGTAGGATATACTCTGCATTGACACCATTCCTCAGTCTTCACTTGATGGCATCAAGGAATGGATGAACTCAATGGATATAAAGTATTATGAAAGCATAATGAACTTGAATTGGTGGACAATTTTGAAGACTATTACTAATGATCCAAATAAATTTATTGAAGATGGTGGTTGGGAATTTTTGAATATGGAAGCTAGTGATTCTAATTTTGATAATTTAGAAGATTTAGATCAAGGATATGAACCCTCTGACGTAGAAGATGAATCATAATCAGATGAGGAAGGTTCAGAAGATGAATCTCTTGTGGAGTTAGATGAGGACAATGAAGAAGAAGAAGATTCTGAAGGGGAGGAAGGTAAAACATGGGATGAATTAGAAGCCAAAGCTAGAAATGTAGATAAGATGAGTCTGAGAATGAAGAAGAAAGGCGGCGATGAAAGGTAAAAGCTACAGGGAAGTCTCGGGCACCTAATATTAGAGATTCAAGAGGAATTCCTAACAAGAGGCATAAATTTAGATGAATTAAGTTCATCTACATCCTTCTACTATTTATTCATGCACATAAATGGTTCAGTTGTTTATGTAAATGATGCATATATGTTAACTTGATCAGTGTTCTTACTTTGGTAGTTTGACTTCTATGGCAACCAATCATTAGGCCATTCTGTGCGGAGAATGCTTGTGTTTTTAGTTAGCTTTTTTGGATAGCTCTACTTGGTTTTAAGGACATTCCACTTATCTTTTGAATGTTAAGAAGTATTGTATTACACGCTTCTCTATGTTTATTAGATCAGGTTGTACATTTTTTACTGCTAATTTCTTTATTTATAGAGTTTTTTAACTTGGAAGACAAGAATTTACTACCTTTTTTTAATTAGATAGACAAATTAAGTGGTTGGTTAGCTATGCCAAGTGATGTATACTACAAGGATGTGTTAGACCTATAAGATGCCTACCAAGATGCATCAAAAAATTCTTACATATTAAAATAGTGGCAGCATCATGAGGAAGGATGAAAAAGATGCATGTGGATCACTTAGTAGAATGGAAACATGAATTCAAGGAAGCACTCCTTGAGATACCATGTTTGAGAGAAAAGAAGATAAATCAAATCAACATGGGACTAAGTTACTCAAATGATACAACTCATAACTTAAATCAGGACACTTAAGAGATATTAAAATACAATGATCATTAATTAAAATATGCGATGAAAATAAGGCATGAATGTCACCCACTACCCTTTAAGGAAAACAATATTTTTTCCTCAACATGAAATAATGGGACAATTGAGTGGGATCTAGGGCCAACAGAGAAGCACTTTATAACTCATCCTATGCATCAATAAACAACTCAACACAAGAAATGAAAATTGACATATTAACACAACAATATCCAACTAAGTTATTGAAAGTCAACTATTAATACCTCATTCTCCATCCAGATTAAAAAAATTGACCCACTTTTTGCTTTGTAACTTTTCTTTTTCAAATTTCTTTGGATTCCAGCCATATTTCTCCTCCTATCAAAACATAGCACATGGACTAGTTAAACTAATTAATATGCAATCATTTAATTTTTCCTAGGAAATTAAAAAAATATCATTTAACATACTAAATATACTTACAAATTTACAGATCAAGGCCTATAAACCTTTCTAGCCACTGTGATGAATGAAACAAAGTTTTTGAAGCCTAGCCTTGGAGGCCTTGTCCTAAAACATATACTAATTCAATTTAACTATGCACAAATAAAATTTAAAAATTGTTTACTAAATTTGATATAATATTATGAGAAAATTCAAATGCCTGCGTACTCTCCTCACCAAACTTCCTTCGTGCATCAGATTTCTCATATTTTTTTACAAGCTCTTTCCATACTTTGAAACTTAAATCAATTGGCCTTTTTTTGAGCCTTAGCTTGAGAGGGATTTTTTTTATCTTCTTTGTTTGGTTGCACTGAAATATCTTGCAATTTTGAGACATTCGTAGCTTTACCCTCTTCACAAACCAACCTATGCCAAATTGAATCTCCATGTCATTGATAACTGCTTTATGTAAGTGTATGGGTATCTTCAAGAATGACAAATGTAGATGGTCTTTGAACCATTGAAGGCATGATTCCTTCAACCTATTCATAAACCCCTTTCCAGCATTTGTCATTCAAACTCCCCCTGAAACCACATTGTATTCTATCTTGGTATTGTAGCTACCAATGCAAGATTTAAAACTTAGTGTGGTGGAAGAAGTCTGTGTCCATGTTCTACACTCCTAGAGTTTACTATTACTAATTTCCTCCTGGATCTTTTGCTCGATCTAGGACTACTTGGGGAATCAATTTATTCCCTTTGACATGGTTGATTTGGTTACAATGTTTGAGGGGCTTCCCTAGATTAGTTTTATATATATCTAGCAAGCATTATCTAATGCACATCATCCAAATTGTTCACTGCCTCTACCCCCAATATGGAAGCCAATGTCTCTTTATCTTTGTCAGTCACATGTCCCTATATATATATATAGAAAATAAATTTCTTCTTTTAAATTTAAAAAATAAAAATGAAAGAAACAATGAAAACATTAAAAATCTATAAATTAACAATGGATTACCTCATTGTGGCTAGAGTTTGCTCCCTTTGTTCTCTTCCCTCTATTAATTGACATTTTGAGGTGACCTAGGGAAAATTATTTTTGTCCAGTCTGTGGAGGCAAACAAAGTACACACTATCAAGTATGAATGTTTTCATCCAGTTTGTGGTATGAAAGTTTTACCTTGAATGACTCTCTTTCTGGATTTAAGCGCCTATGAATCAATTGCTTGTGTACCTGTATAGAATATAAATATATTTGAAAGGATATAAATATATGAAAAATGAAACAAATATATTGTAAGAAAATCAATGCTTGCGCACTTGTATAGAATGGTAATATTTGGGGGATAAAAAGGGTGTGAAGTGTGGTTTTATTGAGAGTTAACACAGATAGGTCCCATGCTCAAGTCACATCTGCTGATTACAAAGAAAATGAATGTGTGCTTACAATCAATTTGAAACCACAAGCTCATTGATCTATAAAAGAATAAGTGAGAATTAGTAATAGCTAATTTAAGCCTAAAAGTCTCACAAATTTGAGGAAATGATCTATTATTCAGCTATTGTCTCAAAATCCCTATCTCCCAGTATTGTCTCAACCAACCTCTATTCGCACAGGACTTGTCTTGAAAGAACTCGGCTACTTTTTTAGGAAGGAAGTGAGAAATTTATCTTCAGAGAAAGGTATGGAAGGAAGGTTCAAGAAATCAAACCAGAAACTGAAAGCTTGTGATGGAATGATAAGCGAACTAGGGCATTGGGGTTTCAAAAATGCATTAATTGTTCTTGGATGTAGAGGAAATATTGCAATTTCTACATTTTTACCCTCCTCCTTTGCAACCACATGAGACTTAAATGATTCACATGTAAACAAAACAATATTCACAACCCTTTCTTCACAATCCTCTCCATTTAATCCAAACAAAAATATTTGTGGGAACGAAAAAAACAAATTTTAACTTTACCTATGGTGTTGCAAACTAAGTCGAATTTCTAATCTACTTGCTCGTAGCCCTCCTTTCCGCTATTTTTCCCTTTTTTCTCCTATCTTCCTTCACAAAATTTTTTTCCCCTATTATCTCTTCCTTGACATGAGAAGTTTTAAATTTTTGTTCTTGATTTTGTAGTCGACACTATAGTCGGTGTAGTTAACACTGACTTTAGCATTACCTTTCAGCCCTAAAGGTAAGCTGTTTGGGATGTAAAAGGTGGTGCAAAGTGCACCTAATTTAGCACCTAGCAGAGAAAAATGGTGTATTTTTCTTGGAAGTTGATAAATAAATTGATCCTAAGTTGACTTCATCTTCATATGTTCCAAGGGAGCAATCATGGTTCCCTATTTTATCTATTCCTTATCCCATGTCAATTTTGTGGGTGCAAAACTAATAGAGGTTAGATTTGTCAACTTAGAAATGACCCCTACACAACTAGATGAGTCATCTAAAGTGTGAAATATATGTCTAAAGTGAGGTTTTATGTTGGATAGCATATTCATTGATATGATATAATTGGTGTACTAAACATTATTTACTATGTTGTGTATTATATGGGTGAGACGAGGCCATGGAAATAGATCATGTCATGTCAAATGAGGACACAACGCTGAAGCAAGACATCAGGTACTCAAATTTTGACTTAACTTAGAAAAAAATGATCTAATGGCATTTTGTGATACGTCCATCTTTTTTCACAATATTATTGAAATTTATAATGTATTATCCAATATTGACATAAATTAATGCATGTTGATTATTCTAGATGGAGATTGGAGAAAATGCAGAGCCTGAGCATTCAACTAGCAAAAGAGGAAGATATGTACATGGATGTGGACCTAAAATTGTTAAATCATGTAGATAACAGTGGGTGTTTGAGAATACGAAAATGGATCTTGCAGACACAAAAAATGATTGCACTAAACAAGAGGTTGGTCAGGACTATAGTACATGGGATGAATACTTTGAGAAAATATATGACTAAAGTGAGGTTTTGTGTTGGATAGCATATTCGTTGAAATGATATAATTGGTTTACTAAATATTATTTACTATTTTTTGTATTATAGGGGTGAGATGAGGCCATGGCAACAAATCATGTCATATCAAATGAGGATAGAACGGATGAAGCGGGACATCAAGTAGTGAAATTTTGACTTAGCTTAGGAAAAAATTATTTGATGGCATTTTGTGATACATCCATCTTTTTTCATAGTATTATTGAAATTTATTGTTAGTGTAATTAATTAATTAATTATTACACTAGCATAAGTTAACTTAGGTCTTGCATTTAATTAATTAAGTCCTAGGTTGCATTATTAGATAAATCATTTAATAAATAGGGTTATATTCCCTTCCTTGTTTGGTGGGATAAGATTCCTTCTCGAAGATGAGTTGTCCTTCTAGAACTTATCTCAACATTTAATAATTATCTAGATAGGGTTCACATGTTGTCACATGTTGTTAGATCAAGACACATGGCAACATCTCATGCATCTTAGGTTTTCATTCTTGCCTATATAATCAGGCATCTTGTTCATTTGTAATATCTCATAATGTAGATCAATATAGAATCTCTATTGTGCATGCCTAGTTGCAACACTTTCTTTGTGGTTGATCATCTTTCCTGGAAAAGGTCCTCCATTGAAGACTGCAACTTCAAGGACCCTGTGCATCCATAATCTCAACATGGTATTAGAGCTTGTCCAATGAAACATCAACCCTTGATCAAGAAAGTTGGTGTGCGAGATTCTTGCAGGCTGAAGGTTTTCATTGAAGGCTACTTGTTTCCACCCGGGGACCAAGCTGATTTCTAAAGTAGATTGAGTCAGATCTGAGCTCGCCATTGTCTTCCAAAGGCCTTGAAACCCTAGGATCACCTGCCCATTCATCAAAATCAGATTCATCAACCCAGGAGCATCAGAGGTATTTGGTTTGCAAAATCAACTGGTACGATCCATACAAATTTGTAGTAAAAAAAATCAATCCTCTTAGTTGTCCTCTGAGGCAAATTTTTTTTATACACAGGCAATTTTCTAATTTCAAAAAAAAAAATCAGGGCTAATATTCTTCTTGTTTGGCAAAAATCATATCTTTCTATAGTTTCCAAAAAATATTTTTTGCAGTGACTGCCATTTTATTAAATGGTCGGCATCCATCCATCAACATTTTATATTTTGGGGTTTCGATTTTAAAAATCATCGGCATTGTTATTTCTATTGGCATTGGGATTATTTTATTTTTGCATACACTTTTATTTTGGTCAGCATTTTATTAAAAATTTTGGATTTGATTTGTTAAATTCCCATTTCACTTTCTATCGGCATTTTATTAATTATTTTTTTAAATTGCCATTCATTGGCAATATTCAAAAACAAATATTTTGTTGGCCATTCAAAATAAATATTATAGTCTGCAGATATATGTTTTTCAATGGCTATATTTATGAAGTGGCAGGAGAATGTACTATTGTTGACCCATTTGGTGGGGGCTCATCCCATCACCTTCATTGTCAGTCGGACCCTTCACCTGACCGATGATTGAATCTCCTCCTGCCAGTGCCCGTGCTTTCTCTTCCACTACCGACAACCTACTCCCGCCAACCACAACTCTACCAGTCACTCTACTTCCCATCGCCAGTCCTCCATCACCGGCCGAACGTCGGAGTTTGCTCTCGCCGACCAGCACGCATCACTGACGGGATCCCCTCATCTAGCGGCACTGCCCTAGCACCGCCCAACTCCACCTAGCTGTTGCTCTACCCGGTGGCCCCTCTTTTTTTCCATAGCCCGTGATATGGTCATATCAATGACCAGGCACTAAGCCCGAAGGGGCTAAACTTTTGCTCCTCATTAGCCTGTGAAGTGCCTCTGATAGGAATTTTTTTCATTTTCTCATAACTTTCACCCAAGATATCAAAATTTGGAAAATGATATACCGTCGAAAAGGGAATTTCATCTACTTTCTAGTGGTGGCATCCATTCTATGAAATTTTACTCACAAAAATTCTATAGTCGACTGAATTCAAAACCCTAATCTGGACTCAAAGTTGCATATCTTCTCATCAGATTGTCAGATTTCGATGATTCCAGTGGCATCAAGAAGATTTTTCAGAGCTATTTTCATCAATCTAGACTCCCTGATCAGTTTCAACTCTAGGTACTCTTACATTGATTTTTTTTAGTTTGGTGCATTTTTTCAATAACCTAGACATCCTGAAGCTTGGAAAAATATTTTTTGATCTGGGTAGCATCACTTCAGTTGCATATCATATTTGGAAGCTTCTATTTGTTGTTGAAGGTCAATGTCTTTTTTTTGTGGAGAAATTTAATTATGGGGCTTGCATATACCCCTTTGGTTATGTTGCACATGGGTAACTATTCACAATGGCGAGATGGGATCAACCACCATCTCCAATCACTTGATTTATTGCCTCATCTGTTTGGTATAGTTCTTCATCCAAGTGAAGGTATTCATGAGTTTTCTTGGAGTTGCAGCAGATACACAATCTTGGAGATCATTTCTATGCAAGTTGATTATGATGTTTTGAATGCTATTGATCATTGTGATTGTCCTCACATTCTTTGGACTAAGCTTTGGGAGATCTATGGAGATTCAGATACTCCACCATTCCCCAATGGTCATGATTCAAAATGTCATTCTTCAAATAAAGTTCCCTATGATGATATTGTTGTGCAGGAAATTGATGCCTTGAATCTTCTGAAGAGGTTGACAAGGTTCCTTCAGGTGCTTCTTCTCCATCAGAGACAGTTGGTATCCCTTCACATTCAGTGATTCCTTGTCCAAATTCATTAATTGAGGCTTCCACTATGATCATCCATCAGGACACATTTTGTTTTCCAAACTTGGAATCACATGATGGCTTCATTTCAGGTATCACTGACTTGGCTACTTCTACAAGTTTGGAGGACATTCTTGAGGGGATATCACTCCTCTATTCAAAGATTTCATATCCAAGACTTCTTCCCTGTCATTCCATTCAGGATTTGAGGTTTCTTCAGCATCTACCATTGGATCAGCTTCAAGCTTCTTTTAGTGGTTTTGAGGAAACTTCATTTAGGGGGGAAATCAAGTCTCCATCACATCCATTCCATCTTAGTCTTTGGATATTGTTCAACATCAGTTTTTGCATCATCCTAGCTTGTCACCTTCTTCATTGATTGGGTATGCACCTAAATTGATTGTGGCATCTTCATCAGGAAAGGAGACATGTGAGCAGAGTTCAGAGACATCATCATCCATTTTCATCCTTCCTTCCTTCAATTCCTATCCAGAATGGGAAGCATCTTTGCACTTACACTTGGTTTTGTTTCTTCTGAAAGGGAGACAGGTTGTTTGTCGACATTGGATCTTGTTCAGTCTTTAGACACTTACCATTTTTACACGTGATCACATCTTCTGGGGGGCTATATTGTCTCTCTCTTTCCCTCCTATGGGGGGGCTATTGTATTGTATCCATGTGATGGATGGTGTATTTGGGGGGTATTTGGGAGTCCTCCATCCTTCCCATCCTATCTCAAATTTTTGCATTGTCATCTCCTTTTTGGAGAGGGGTTTTCTTCCCACTGGGTTTTCCCCTTTTCTCCAGTTGTGGGAGATTTTTTGCATCTTCATGTACATGGGTACCTAACATGACCTCGTAGCTGGGACCCATCATTGATCATCTATACATAATCATTGCATTTTCCTCCCTAAGTTGAACTTATGGGGGGGTGTTAGTGTAATTAATTAATTAATTATTACACTAGCATAAGTTAACTTAGGTCTTGCATTTAATTAATTAAGTCCTAGGTTGCATTATTAGATAAATCATTTAATAAATAGGGTAATATTCCCTTCCTTGTTTGGTGGGATAAGATTTCTTCTAGAAGATGAGTTGTCCTTCTAGAACTTATCTCAACATTTAATAATCATCTAGATAGGGTTCACATGTTGTCACATGTTGTTAGATCAAGACACCTAGCAACATCTCATGCATCTTAGGTTTTCATTTTTTCCTATATAATCAGGCATCTTGTTCATTTGTAATATCTCATAATGTAGATCAATATAGAATCTATATTGTGCATGCCTAGTTGCAACACTTTCTTTGTGGTTGATCATCTTTCCTGGAAAAGGTCCTCCATTGAAGACTACAACTTCAAGGACCCTGTGCATCCATAATATCAACATTTATAATGTATTATCCAATCTTGACATAAATTAATGCATGTTGTTGATTATTTTAGATGGAGATTGGAGCAAATGTAGAGCCTGAGTGTTCAACTAGCAAAAGAAGAAGATATGTACGTGGATGTGGACCTAAAACTATTAAATCACATAGACGATAGTGGGTGGAAGAGGATATGAAAATGGATCTTCCAGACACAACAAATGATTGCATTGAACAACAAGTTGGTCAGGACTATAGTACATCAGATGAATAGTTTGAGAAAATTGTTGTTTGTGGATGTTTTGTATGTCGTGGAAAGAAACAATTCAAACAAGCAATTGTACAAATACATTACATATATGATGAGCTTCTAGTCGGTAGTATGCCTCCTACAATTGATTCAAATCCAATAGGAATTGTGGTAAGGAATTTTCCAATTTGATATAAATAACATGTATACTTTGTTTAAACATTGTTTTATATTATTTAAATAACTAATTTTTTTCTCAATGGATACTTGTAGGATAAATTTCTTGGTTTAAAGTTTCCTGGATCACTGAATTCTAGCCTAGAGGGAAATGATAATTTATTAGATGATACATCTAACAAAAATATGTGGCAATATACCAAGTCAAAAGATGAGCAATTGATGAAAATAAGTCACAAAACAAGAACCAGTTTAAATATGCATAATTTGCTTAAAGACAGGGGGAAGGTGAACTACATACCCTATGAGAATGAATGTGATGGAGATGAGTTTGAGATCAATTTACAAAGGGACATTTGATCGTCGACTATATTGCACTTGGCCTAGTGATCAACAACTACCTAGATTGTACAAGGTGTTTCAATTTTGGGGATATAGCTGCATGATACAACCCTCCAATATTCATGGAGAAAATCTAGGCCTCTTTATTGTCCAAAATGTACATGTGGGATCTAAACATAGAAACAATTCAAAAAAAACCACTAGGAGATTAATGCCATATTATGGTCCATCATATTAACGTGGTGAATGGAGAAGCCTAGCAGAATATAAGCCTAGTATGTCAGCATATGGTCTAAAATCAAATATGTATACACATTGTCTACAATTGGAAAGTGGAAAATAAATTAATAGAGGCCATCTTATGTATATAGATAGATGTGCATACACACACAAAAATATTGCAAGATTTATAAATAGTAGTAAGGAAAGGGACACTAATGTAAGACCGAATTGTCAATTTGTTGAGGTTATAAATGATAAAGATGGAGATATTGAAAGAGAGGTTGATAGATTTATAATGGTTGAGGCTATTAAGGACCTTACCATTGGGGATGAGTTATTGATTGATTTTCTTAAAATGCACTCTTGTGTGAAAGAAAAGGGAAGAAAAAGGTCTCCCTAAGGATGTTCTTAAGGGAAAAATACCAAAGAATAATAAATGAGTGTGGAGTGATGTTTTATAAACCATGTTGTCAAAATTGTGTTTTATTTAAATTATTGTATAAAAAGGTAATCTATAAAATAATGTTCCATTATTCAATTGATGTATATATGTTCATACAATTTATATTTTTATTTTTAAAGCCATATTTGATTATATTTCTTTGAAATTGATACATTTATGATTTATCCAATTGTTGGAAAACATGGAATACTGCTTGCATTTGTTGATAGGTAGAAGATGTTGATGAAACACATACTAATACCCATGATCCAATTGGGTTATTAATATTTGGAGGGGATGATCCAAACCATCCTTTAAACAATACCAAGGTGAAAAGAGAAAGTTTGAAGAGATCACTACCACTTGAGAAATTTGAAGAGTTGATGAGATCCTCATACACTAATGACATGCCACCTAGCCTTAATAATGATGATCATGATAGTGAAAATTCAGTGCATGAAGAAGGATTGATGCAAGAGCATCTAGTGGTGTAAGGGAAATCCTACATCACCCAAAAATATTTGATTTCCTATTTGTATTTTATTAGATTTTGTTGTAGCTTTGGATACCCTTTTCATCATAATGTAATTCCCAACTTTTAGTTTTTCTTTTCTGCTTTTTCTGGTCAACTGTTATTTTTAGTAGGTATTGGAATTTAAAGGTATTTGGGGACAAAAAATTTTATGGGAGGATTCAGAATGGAAAAATAAGAACATTGGTGAAATAATTAGGCCAAGAGCATTCCCGATTTGAAAGATATTGCAGTTTCAGTCTTCCAGAATTGCACCTGAAAACCTTCCAGATCAGATTTGAGGCATTAAATGGCCTTGAAACTTACCAAACTTGGTGCAACCAATTTCAAGCATTTTTTTAACTCTGATACCTTTCCAACAGTTCAAACGGTTTGAAAAATGGAGTCCCAGATCAAAAGTTATAGCTCCTGAAATTAGTGTAGTTTCAAAAATGTGCTAATTTTTGAATAAGGTTTTAAAATTTGAATTTTAAATTGTAATTTGTGGTGCCAAACTACCGAAACTCATAATTCAAATGTTTTTTGGCTTCAAAACTAAAAAGGAGCTATTTATGGGGGAGATTTTCTAATTTTTGGTAGCTTTTTGCGGGAAAAGATCGCATATTGTGAAAAGGGGAATTTTTGTAGTTTCTATAATTTTCATGTATTACAGAACTCAAGGATTTGAGATTCTCTACATGTAATAATTTCATTATTTTGAATAAATAATATTCTCTATTGTGTGTGTGATATTTTGTGTCTCGAGTTAGAACCCTCGTTCAAGGATTGAATGAAATTCTTATAGGTTTCTTTGGGGATGGAAACAATGATGACAATAATGATCATATGGTTGATAGTAATGATGATAGTACGGGTAATTACCACCAACGTAATGTTGATGATAACAACCTAAAAAAACTCCATAAAGCAAGTAGTGAAGACACCCGTGTTCAAATCAGGTTCAAGTAGAACCTCAAAAATGGCATGCACATTAATATTATTAGAAATCAAGTCACTATTCGGTTGGTCAAACAAACGATTCACTGCCCTATTGAAGTGAGTTGAAATCTATTTATTACTTTGCATTGTCAATTGGTGTACACAATTAATAAACATTCATTGACTTTGTTTATATTTCTTTAAGGGGATTTTAAAACCATGTATTGTGTATAAATAGTCCTAGTATAGATTGACATATCAAACATGGTCATCATAAGTCAAACATTCAATTGATTTAATCTCTAGAAATCCCACAAGGCACTAAAAACTAAAATATTCCCTAAAGAGAATGTGTTTCCATTAACTTTTAGAGAGGCGTGTCTATTGTTGGTTGAGTTGGGGATTGAATATAAGAAAATTAATTCATGTATAAATGATTGCATTTTATACAAAGATCAATATCAAAACAACGTAGAATTACCTGTATGCAAAGAGAAGAGATATCGTACAGATGTACAAGTGATGCAGAGCTAGGAGGATTCAACAACACATCTCACAAACCTTCAATAATAATCCAAAACAATCTTTGTATAACACATGCTATTAGGCATTGTATATCACATTCGAAACATAACTATGACAGCCCACAATTTAATGCAATGAAGAACCATTAATAACTTCTACAAAAAAAAATATTTAAGAAAATCACTCTGGTGAGATTGAAGAAAACATAGTTATAAACTTCTCTTCCAACATTTATGAAGATCCAACGGTGGAAACGAAAGTTATTGTATTTTTCCAAAAACTACAAACCCTAGGTAGGATTCAGACCTGCAATCACAAAATGTTCATAACATATTAAAATCTTAATGAAATTTGATGAGACTTCAAGCAAATTAAATTATATTCACATGGAAACAACTTAAAATTGGTTTTAGATGCAAAATATAAACTTTACAATCTGTACCATCACATTTTTTTAGACTGTAAATTCTGCACAATATTGTAAGAATAGGCAGTCTCACCAAAATAGTCATATCTTCCACAAAACTCAATTAAATTCAATGAGACAAAAATAATTGGAAACTAGAAACAGATCTCTTTCCATCCATTTATGATACTCCATTATGTAAGTACATACCAAGCGGTACAAAGCACAACTTCAGCGTGGAAACAATGTGAAAATCAGAAAATGCACACAAAACTTGAGGTTGCCATTCATCAAACTTCAAAATGATGTCTCCAACCCCCAATTCGAGTTTTGGAGGGTGAATTTATACCTTTCCAACCAAAACCAACTATTTTCAACCACCTTTTGATTATTTTTTTGACAAAACACCTTAATGACACTTCATCTACCTAATTTTGCACTTTTGACAATTTTTTACAATATAGAACAACTTTAAACATTTTTTGGAAAATGACTTAAAATATGACTTCCTAAGACTCAAACACCTCTAAAATGGTTTTATAAACCTTATTATAAGACCCAATAAACAAAATAGAGCAACTATTTACAAATGGCCTCATGGAGGCAAGAAATCGAATAGGTGCTCCTACACCAAACTCCCGAGGGAAAAATAATTCAAGCCCCTTTGAATTGTCTTCTTCCTGATCTTCTAGTTTCTTTGCACTTTTTCCTTCATCTTGGAAAGTATCATTGGTTCCTTCTTCCTCTTCTTATTATACCATCTCTTCTCCATCATCTTCTCAACTTCTAGGCTCCAAAACTCTATTTCTTGTGTATAAACCTTAGTAGCATCATCTATATCTTCATTCTCATCATTAGAGTACCATATAGCAACATGTTTACCATAACCATAACCTGCATCATACTCTTTCAAACCTTAATATACCTCATTAGCAAACAAATCAGAAACATCTTTATTAACAACCTTATTATCAACAACAACTTGATCATGAATATCAACATCAATGTTATCAAGGACTTTATCATCATCAACATGAGTATCAATACCAAGGTTATCATTAACATCAATAACCTTCTCAAATTTTTCATCAACTACTTGAGTACCAACAAAAACCATATCACTAATATCAACATCAATATGTTCATCTTCAAACACAATTGGAATATTATGCATTTCAACTTGTAAGTTACCTTGCTCAACTTGACTAGTAGATTCAAACTTTACCTCTGCCTCATTTGCTGCCTTCTTCTATTTTCTTTGCTTCTTCATACTATTCTTTAGAGGCCATCTTAACCTCTTTGACATTGGTATATTCAAAATCCTTAGTGCTTTCTTAAGAAGTTGGTGTTCTTTGTCTAATCTTTCCAACCTTTTGATCATCTCTTCCAAGGCATTCTCAAACTCTATTTGTCTTGCCTTCTTTCTCTCCATCTTTCTCAAATCTTTTTCCTCTCTTTTCTTCTTCCTTATTCAATCCTTAGCTTGCAAACATCTTTACAATCTTCTCAAAATATCCATCTCCACAAGCAAGTCTCTCCTTGCTTCCACTTCACTTTTCCACACCTAGGAAATCAGGTTCCTTCCTCAACCTGCACAACACACTACCACAAACACCAACACAAAACCAAAAAACTTCACCAGCTCATTTCTTTTCTAGGCTCTGATACCAATTTTATGTAGATATAGGAGGATTCAA
This sequence comes from Sequoia sempervirens, assembly GCA_007258455.2. Classification (NCBI taxonomy): domain Eukaryota; kingdom Viridiplantae; phylum Streptophyta; class Pinopsida; order Cupressales; family Cupressaceae; genus Sequoia; species Sequoia sempervirens. The sequence continues at coordinate 50,859,947 of VDFB02256132.1, read as the reverse complement.
ACACACATCTCACAAACCTTCAATAATAATCCAAAAAAATCTATGTATAACACATTCTATTAGGCAGTGTATATCACATTGGAAACATAACTCTAGCAATCCACAATTTAGTGCAATGAACAACAATTAATAAATTCTACACAAATAATGAATCCAATCTATCTGGTGAGATTGAATAAAACATAGTTATAGACTTTTCTTCCAAATTTTATGAAGATCCAATAGTGGAAATGAAAGTTATTGTATTTTTCCCAAAACTGCAAATCCTAGGTAGAGTTCAGACCTGCCCTCACAAAATGTTCATAACTTATTCAAATCTTAATGAAATTTGATGGTAATTGAAGAAAATTAAATTATATTCACATGGAAACAAATTCCAATTGGTTTTAGATCCAAAATATAGAATTTACAATCTGTACCATCACATTTTTTTAGACTGTAAATTTTGCACAATATTGTTAGAATAGGCAGTCTCACCAAAATAGTCATATCTTCCACAAAACTCAATTAAATTCAATGAGACAAAAATAATTGGAAACTAGAAATAGATATATCTCCATCCATATATGATACTCCTTTATGGCAGTCCATACAAGTCCGTAGAAAGTACAACTTCAGCCTAGAAACAATGTGAAAATCAAAAAATGCACACAAAACTTGAGGTTGCCATTCATCAAACTTCAAAAATGATATCTCCAACCCCCAATTCGAGTTTTGGAGGGTGAATTTATACCTTTCCAACCAAAACCAAATATTTTCAACCACCTTTTGATTAGTTTTTTGAAAAAACACCTTAATGACACTTCATCTACCTAATTTTGCACTTTTGACAATTTTTTACAATATAGAACAACTTTAAACATTTTTTGGAAAATGCATTAAAATATGACTTCCTCATACTCAAAAACCTCTAAAATGGTTTTATAAACCTTATTATAATACCCAATACACAAAATAAAGCAACTATTTACAAATGGCCACGTGGAGGCAAGAAATTGAATAGGTGCTCCTGCACCAAACTCCTGGGGGAAAAATAATTCAAGCCCATTTGAATTGTCTTCATCCTGATCTTCTAGTTACTTTTCACTTTTTCCTTCATCTTGGAAAGTATCCTTGGGTACTTCTTCCTCTTCTTCTTATACTATCTCTTCTCCTTCATCTTCTCAACTTCTAGGCTCCAAAACTCTATTTCTTGTGTATAAACCTTAGTAGCATCATCTATATCTTCATTCTCATCATTAGAGTACCATATAGCAAAATTTTTACCATAACCATAACCTTCATCATACTCTTTCAAACCTTAATATACCTCATTAGCAAACAAATCTAAAACATCTTTATTAACAACCTTATTATCAATAACTTGATCATGAATATCAACATCAATGTTATCAACAACTTTATCATCATCAACATGAGTATCAATACCAAGGTTATCATTAACATCAACAACCTTCTCAAATTTTTCATCAAATACTTGAGTACCAACCACAACCATATCACTAATCTCAACATCAACATTCATCGTCAAACACAATTGGAATATCATGCATCTCAACTTGTAAGTTACCTTGCTCAACTTGACTAGTAGATTCAAACTTTACCTCCGCCTCATTTGCTGCCTTCTTCTATTTTCTTTGCTTCTTCATAATCTTCTTTAGAGGCCATCCTAACCTCTTTGACATTGGTATATTCCAACTCCTTTGTGATTTTTTAAGAAGTTGGTATTCTTTGTCTAATCTTTCCAACCTTTTGCTCATCTCTTCCAAGGCATTCTCAAACTCTATTTGTCTTGCCTTCTTTCTCTCCATCTTTCTCAACTCTTTTTCCTCTCTTTTCTTCTTCCTTAGTGAAGCCTTCAAACATCTTTCCAATCTTCTCAACAAATCCATCTCCACAAGCAAGTCTCTCCTTGCTTCCACTTCACTTTGCCACACCTAGGCAATCAAGTTTCTTCCTCAACCTACACAATACACAACCACAAACACCAACACAAAACCAACAAACTTCACCAGCCCATGTCTTTTCTAGGCTCTGATACCAATTTGATGCAGATCTAGGAGGATTCAACAACACATCTCACAAACCTTCAATAATAATCCAAAACAATCTTTGTATAACACATGCTATTAGGCATTATATATCACATTGGAAACATAACTATGACAACCCACAATTTAGTGCAATGAAAAACCATTAATAACTTCTACAAAACAAATAATTAAGCCAATCGATCTGGTGAGATTGAAGAAAACATAGTTATAGACTTATCTTCCAATTTTTATTTAGATCAAATGGTGAAAATGAAAGTTATTTTATTTCTCCCAAAACTACAAACCCTAGGTAGGGTTCAGACCAGCCCTCACAAAATGTTCATAAATTATTCAAATATTAATGAAATTTGATGAGAATTGAAGAAAATTAAATTATATTGACATGGAAACAAATTCAAATTGTTTTTAGATGCAAAATATAGACTTTACAATCCGTATCATCACATTTTTTTAGACTTTAAATTCTACATAGTATTGTTAGAATAGGCAGTCTCACCAAAATAGTCATATCTACCACAAAAATCAATAAAATTAAATGAGACAAAAATAATTGGAAACTAGAAATAGAATATTTCCATCTATATTTGATACTCCTTTATGACAGTCCATACCAGGCCGTACAAAGCACAACTTCAGTGTGGAAACAATGTGAAAGTTAGAAAATGCACACAAAACTTGAGGTCGCCATTCATCAAACTTCAAAAATGATGTCTCCAACCACAAATGCTAGTTTTGGAGGGTGAATTTATATATTTCCAGCCAAAACCAACTATTTTCAACCACCTTTTGATTATTGTTTTGACAAAACACCTTAATGACACTTCATCTACCTAATTTTGCACTTTTGACAATTTTTTACAATATAGAACAACTTTAAACATTTTTTGGAAAATGACTTAAAATATGACTTCCTAAGACTCAAACACCTCTAAAATGGTTTTATAAACCTTATTATAAGACCCAATACACAAAATAGAGCAACTATTTACAAATGGCCTCATGGAGGCAAGAAATCGAATAGGTGCTCCTACACCAAACTCCCGGGGGGAAAATAATTCAAGCCCTTTTTAATTGTCTTCTTCCTGATCTTCCAGTTTCTTTGCACTTTTTCCTTCATCTTGGAAAGTATCATTTGTTACTTCTTCCTCTTCTTCTTATACCATCTCTTCTCCATCATCTTCTCAACTTCTAGGCTCCAAAACTCTATTTCTTGTGTATAAACCTTAGTAGCATCATCTATATCTCCATTCTCATCATTAGAGTACCATATAGCAACATGTTTACCATAACCATAACCTACATCATACTCTTTCAAACCTTAATATACCTCATTAGCAAAAAAATTTGAAACATCTTTATTAACAACCTTATTATCAACAACTTGATCATGAATATCAACATCAATGTTATCAACGACTTTATCATCATCAACATGAGTATCAATACCAAGGTTATCATTAACATCAATAACCTTCTCAAATTTTTCATCAACTACTTGAGTACCAACAACAACCATATCACTAATCTCAACTTCAACAGGTTCATCTTCAAACACAATTGGAATATCATCCATCTCAATTTGTAAGTTACCTTGCTCAACTTGACTAGTAGATTCAAACTTTACCTCTGCCTCATTTGCTGCCTTCTTCTGTTTTCTTTGCTTCTTCATACTATTCTTTAGAGGCCATCTTAACCTCTTTGACATTGGTATATTCCAAATCCTTAGTGCTTTCTTAAGAAGTTGGTGTTCTTTGTCTAATCTTTCCAACCTTTTGATCATCTCTTCCAAGGCATTCTCAAACTCTATTTGTCTTGCCTTCTTTCTCTCCATCTTTCTCAAATCTTTTTCCTCTCTTTTCTTCTTCCTTATTCAATCCTTAGCTTGCAAACATCTTTCCAATCTTCTCAAAATATCCATCTCCACAAGCAAGTCTCTCCTTGCTTCCACTTCACTTTGCCACACCTAGGCAATCAGGTTCCTTCCTCAACCTGCACAACACACAACCACAAACACCAACACAAAACCAAAAAACTTCACCAACCCATATCTTTTCTAGGCTCTAATACCAATTTGATGCAGATATAGGAGGATTCAACAACACATCTCACAAACCTTCAATAATAATCCAAAACAATCTTTGTATAGCACATGCTATTAGGCATTGTATATCACATTGGAAACATAACTATGACAACCCAAAATTTAGTGCAATGAACAACCATTAATAACTTCTACAAAAGAAAATTAAGCCAATCACTCTGGTGAGATTGAATAAAACATAGTTATAGACTTCTCTTCCAATGTTTATGAAGATCCAGCGGTGGAAATGAAAGTTATTGTATTTTTCCCAAAACTACAAACCCTAGGTAGGGTTTAGACCTGCCCTCACAAAATGTTTATAACTTATTCAAATATTAATGAAATTTGATGATACTTGAAGAAAATTAAATTATATTCACATGGAAACAAATTCCAATTGGTTTAGATCCAAAATATAGACTTTACAATATGTACCATCACATTTTTTTAGACTGTAGATTCTGCACAATATTGTTAGAATAGGCAGTCTCACCAAAATAGTCATGTCTTCCACAAAACTCAATAAAATTCAATGAGACAAAAGTAATTGGAAACTAGAAATAGAGATGTTTCCATCCATATATAATACTCCATTATGGCAGTCCATACCAGGCTGTACAAAGCACAATTTCAGCGTGGAAACAATGTGAAAATCAGAAAATGCACACAAAATTTGAGGTTGCCATTTATCAAACTTCAAAAATGATATCTCCAACCCCCAATTCGAGTTTTGGAGGGTGAATTTATACATTTCCAACCAAAATCAAATATTTTCAACCACCTTTTGATTAGTGTTTTGTCAAAACACCTTAATGACACTTCATCTACCTAATTTTTCACTTTTGACATTTTTTAGAAAATGACTTAAAATATGACTTTCTAAGACTCAAACACCTCTAAAATGGTTTTATAAACCTTATTATAAGACCCAATACACAAAATAGAGAAACTATTTACAAATGGCCTCATGGAGGCAAGAAATCGAATAGGTGCTCTTGCATCAACAAGGTCCTACAGTTCCAAAGAAGGTTTTACGTCACATGCCAATTATACCTAGACTTCAACGAATGTTTTGTTGCAAGTAACTTGCAAAATTGATGGAATGGCATGCAAATAATAGGATTAAAGTTGGATTCATGCAAATTTCGACTGACTCCAAAGCAATGAAACATATAGAGGAAAAATGGCCAAGAAAATTCAAAGATGAACCCCATAGTATCAGGTTTGGTCTTGCAATTGATGGAGTGTGCCCATTCTCTTTCCTAAGCTCAAATTATAGTGTTTGGCCAGTTGGATTGATAGTATACAATATTCCCCCATGGATGAGTGTTAGAAAGGATCACCTTATGTTGACTCTCATTGTTCTAGGAAAACATCAACTTAAAAACATGGATGTTTACCTTGCACCTTTTATTGATGAGATACAACTGCTATGGAAAGGCATAAGAATGTATGACATATCACATCCTCCATAAAATAGGTCCTTCATGATGTATGGTGTGCTATGTTTGACTATTCATGATTTCCCAGGACTTGGTGTTTGTTCTGGTAAGATAAAATATTTACATATTTACACTCATTTTTTTTCATCCCAACTTTCATACTTAGTTTTATACTATTTTTTTATGTTATTAACATTACTTATTGAATAGCGGGGCTTCAAACAAAGGGGATATTTGCATGTCCAAGATGTGCAGAACAATTTCAAGGGTGGTATTCTAAAAATCTACATAAATTTATTTATGTAAACAACAGGGTTTTTCTACCACTGGATCATAAGTTTAAAAATCGCTTGAAGAATAAATTTGATGGAAAAGTTGAAAATAAATGCCCTTCCATGATTATGGGTCCAGACAATTGGCTTAAGAAGTATGATGATGCTGAATTGAAAGCTTGGGAGGATTTTTTTGATTAGGGTGATTCAATTGAAGAACCAGAACAAGTTGTAGTTAATATGCTAAAAGGAATGAAAAGGAAATCCATATTTTATGAGCTCCCTTACTTGAACGATCTATTAATATATCACCTATTAGATCCTATGCACATCTTAAAAATTTCCAAGATTCTATATTTCAACATATATCAAGTAGAGAGAATGACACCTTTCCTTCGAGGAGAGATATTGCTCTTTCACGTACCAAATTTGATAGAAAAAATTTGTGGCCAAACAAGGAAAATGAAACATATGCAAGAACTCCATGGATTTTGAACAAAAAGAGCTAGAGCAACTAAAAAATATCATTCGTTCAATAAGGACACCTACTGGCTATGGGTCATCATTGGCTAAAGATTTTAAAGTTGATGGGCATATCACAAGATTTAAAACACATGATTTACATAATTTTATGAAGGTATTATATATCATCATTTAACATTTAATGGTAACATTGATTAAGTACTAAATATATTTTGATATTTTGTTGTGTGAGAAAAAATTACTAATGAACTTTTCATAAATGTGTTTGATAGCATATCATGCCATTAGCAATTAGGAGAGATTCCTATCTTACAGTTGACTTAAGGAATGCCATAGGTCGATTGTCAACATTTACAATGTATGTCATTATATGAAATGTTCATGTGTGAGAGACATAGAGATATTATATTGCATTATAATCTTTCACTAAAGGTTCATACTAATTTACTATTCTTATATTAGGCGGGTGACCTCCAAGGAGATCCATGAATGTGAAGTTGCAAAGTGGAAGAAGAAAATTGTAGAAATTGTATTTGTATTTGAGAAGGAGCTCCCTACAAGTTTCATCGACCTACAAGTCCATTTACTTATACACCTAGTCAATGACATTGAAGTGGCAAGTGTCGTATCAATGAGGTGGATGTTTTTCTTTGAGAGGTATATGAAAAATATAAAAAGATATGTTCGAAAAAAGGCACATCCAGAGGGTTGCATGGTTGAAGGGTATGTATTAAATGAAGAATTTTTCTTCCTGTGTGAATTCCATGGTAAGGATTTTGAAGATGGGCCACACGTTTGGGATTAAGAATAAGCATCATAAATTATTGATGGAGAAAAACCACAATCTAATGGTGTTCAATTAGAAATTAGTAAGTAAATTCATGATTAGTGTGGTTGTTTTTCTTGCAATCATTAATTTACTTTGTAATTTATTTATCAAATTAACAACATGACATTTGGAGTTTGAAATAAACATGTTGATATGTAATAGGTGTAGACAAAAGTGCAATAATTGACAAGTTCATTCTATATCACATGGACTTTATGAAAAAATGGATTGATATGTATGATAGAAAGAGAGAAGTGTTAGAAGCAAGGAGATAGTTTAGGAGATTGAACCAAAGGAATACTCCACTTCCCACTAATTTTCTTGGGGAATGGGGAAAAGATTGCGTACTAGAATGGGTTAATGAACAAATTCAAAATAAAATAGAAGATGCAGGTATAGATTCAAACATAACCGAAGATTCAAAGTATAGAACTATCACTCTCCATTTTGATGGTATATAACTTGTTTATTAGAAATATTTTATTAACTATAGATTTACTTGATATGTATCTCCCAATTTCTTTAAAATAAGTGTTATAATGGTCTCTTCATGTACATTCAACAATATTGAACTAGCATACCTATATTTAGAAAAATATATGTAAAATAAACTGAGAGATATCCTTCCCGAGACCCTATTGTATTTATATGGTGGAAATTTAATTTAATTTAACTTCAAACTTCATAAAATTTCTGAAAAATACATCAAAATGAATATTGTATTGGCGGGGCTTACATTTTTTTTCAGGTGCCTATTTTAAATTTCATGATCAAACTTCATAATGAATTTTGCCTATTTTACATGTTGCCTATTCTACATGTAGCAAACAATAATGTTAATTACCAAGACTTTAAAAAATTTAGAATTATTTACAATCCATGTTTAAAAAAGGATGATTGTTATGGCCTAAAATTTGAACTAAAACCTTAATCCCTACTCATGGATTCAGAAGGAAGAAAACCTCAAGAGGCAAAATTTTGCTAGGATTTTTTCAAAATTTCAGCAGCACTACCAGATGGGACATGTTAGATTTTCTCCTCGACATCTCCAAGTCTCTTAGACATATAGTTCTTTAGGCTAGCTAGAAGACATTTGAATATGTCTCTTAGACATTTGAGAGTCTCATCTACATTTCAAAACAACCCTTTATGTTCATTTCAAAGAGACAATGGTGAGACTCTCTTTGATATAGCATTGTCTTGGCAACATGCCATGTGCTGCTATAGGAACACTTCAGACAGGGAATTCACTTTAGTGTTATGACCAAGGGCCTTATTTGGTGGTTTGTATTAGTTTCAACCATTATGAAATGGAGATGGGACATATGGTAAGTGTGGGAATATGGGTGAAAATGGAAGTATACAAAATAACCAAGGTGGAGTTTTGGCCTATGGACAACATTCGGTTATGAATTTAAGAAAACACTATAGCTGCTGTGAACATAGAGAGTCTTTTTCATGAAGCTGAAGCAATTGATACTTTATCTCATCCAAGTGGTTGCTGATTTTCACCTGTTCTTTGGGCACCCCCTACAATTGAAAGCACAACACAACAACTTGGAATATAATATACCTTGAGTTTATGGTTGCCAGTTGTATGAGGTGTATCTAGTTGTTTGCTATGTAATTCTTCTTTTGGAAACCTTCGTGCTGCCTTATTCTTATTGTACTTTTTTTCATTATTTCAATACAAAAAAGGTGGAATTTTTGGCTCCAATAGAACCTTTAATATTATGAAACATTAGTGGTACTTACTTATCAAATTTCATTAAAGGATAAGTTTTATTAACTTTAATAATTATGTATGTAAATAATGTTATGAATATTTTGGTCAAATAATGTTGTTCCTATTATTTAGTTTAATTCAAATTATTGGGGACTTGAGATGTCTGCACCTTGTCCAAATGTGCAATTTTGTTTATCACAATATTCTTCTTTAATAATCCCAGTGATATCTCCTCAAGCTACTGTGAAAGTATGAAAGGATTTTTAATTCTTGATTTAATGGAAACCAATCAAACCAACTTCTTTAAAAGGATATTAACCCTGGGTAGAGACCAATTAAAGTAAACTATCATAAATGATTTTAATTCACATCAACTTAGAAACCAATCAACTCTTTCACCTAGTAACATCAAATGTGCTCTGATAAATTAGATAGATTTAAATAACTTGAACAAATCACTTTTGAGACAACAAAGTAACAAATAAGCATTAAAATCAACATAGTAATTGAACACTAAAAATGAATTATGATTTATGAATAGTCTGCTCCATTGTATTACTTCAAAATATAAGCATTATAATAGAAGTATTTGAAATATGGTATGTGTTAACTCTCAAAAATGCAAGCAGAATGCCTCAAGAGGCTTCCAATCTCTTGATACACTTTAGGGTAATAGACAAGGTCAAAAGCTTTCAACCTTCTAGTCTTCAGGTGCTGCTAGACCTAGGCGGGTGTACCTAACTGAATGAAGCAGACTTTATGTACTTATGATTATCTTTCTTGCAGTGATTTGTGCACAATGGCAGATGGAAGTGAACAAATGAAATTAAACTTGGAAGCAATAGCAATCTTCTTATCTAAATCTTAAAATCCTCAATTAACAAATATAAAGAAACTGAATGAATTCAAAATGATGAAGTGCAGAGACTAGTGCCTTATTGGGTATGCGGAGTCAAATGAAATCAAGATGAACAACACCTTTCTAGAGAAAACTCAAATTATCTGGCATACATTATGTTTACAACTTGTATAAACATGCAAGATTGTGATTACTAAGCTCTACTTTAACAATCCAAATGAATCTCTCTGATTACTGTGATCAACTAAAAGGATTTAATCTTTGCTTGAAAGAACCAATCAATTAACCACACATATACAACAATTGTGCACTGATGAATTGAGTATAAACTTGTTATATCAATTTAAACAATCAGAAAGAATCCATCTTGGAGACAGCTTAGCAATACTTTCATTAAATTCAACAGATAATTGACACCAAAAATGTGCAACAACATCAATTAACTTTCATAAATACCTCCATTCTGAAAACATGCATCATAGTCTCTGATTTGATAAATCTATTGTACTATATCCATATAATTTGCCTACTGTATATCGAATAACTGATAGCTGATGATAAAATTACAATCACAAGATGTGCATTTATACACTAGTATCAGAAAAATATATCATATTGAGATCCCATGTCAGCCTACCACTAAATTCGGGCTCAATTCATGTCGGCCACAGTATTTGAATTTTTATTAATCACTAATGAAATAGTTGCCAAGACAACTACATAAGTATGCCAAAGGAAATTATATCATTAATCGTCTGGTGGTTCACTTTCGCTATGACTTATTTGAGTTGAGGAGATGTTGTATAGATTACATTATGTTTCATTGAGAGCCCACATGATCAAACTTGTCGTCGTGACTTATCGCTCTCGGGGAGATATCACATCGACTAAATCTTTGTCTTAACGAAACAACCCGAGCTCACGTTAGGTCACCAAGACAACACAATTCTTATACCGACAGAGACCCCCTGTCTCATGTGCTTCACTATGACATTCCAATGTCGAGGAGACCTCCTGTAGAACATGCTATATCTTCCTGAAAGATTTTATACATCTCGTGCATCGTTGAGACAAAACAATCCTCATGCCGACAAAATCCCCCATTGTGTTCCATCGGTGAGACCCACGGCGTTCATCAAGACCTTTCTTAGAAGTCACATTAGTCTCACCGAGAACCCTTTTGATAGAAACTCCATGCATAATATCGGCGAGACCGAAGGTCACTCACTGAGACCCCACCTAGATAGCTCCAACTCATGCCAATATAAACCTTTTGCGCACTGTCAGTAAGACAAAGACATTCGCCAAGACATAATGCCAATACCGCCTAGCTCTTGCCAATGAACCTCCACATGTATTAGTTGGGGAGACATTTAAATTCGATAAGGCGCTACCCCGACAACCAAACTCTTGCCAATAGGTTCCTCCTCGGTCGCCGAAACAATGAAAGAGCCCTGCCGAAGGTGAATGCACATGACCTATGATCGCTGAAACATCAGAGGAGTCTTGCCAATAGACCTGCAACATACATATGTTAGCATAAAAGCAACATGGGTTGGGGAGACAATCATGGACCTATGCCGACAAGAATTGTAATATGGAAAATTCATGACTTGATGGATTTTATGGGGCTAAATGGGAAAACTATAGGTAAAAATACGATGAAGAGAGGAAAATGTGCTCAAAGTAAGACTCATTTGTAAGATGCACAAATATGGACAACATGAAAAATCATCAAAATTCCATAGTTCCAACAGTGGCTTCATCTGGGGCTAAATGATAGTAAGATCATTGCAAGGATCCAGATCTTTGGGTGAGCAGACTAGACACAAAATGATGAACCAGTGAGCAAAAATGGAAAGAATAGCAATGGAAATGAATGGAAAATGAATGCAAAAAATGAGGATGGACCAAAATCCTAAACTACTGTGCATGGAAAATAATTTTTAAGAGGACCACCAAGAGTTGTCCATGTACTGGCAACCCTTAATCCTCTTTGTTGCCTAAGAAAAAAATTTCTTGAATAATTTCCCATGAACAGGAAATTCCTGATCTTCACCAGCCATATTCTGTAGATAGTATGAGTCTTCGCCTTTCTTTCCAACAACAACAAAAGGTCCTAGCCACAAGGCTTCAAATTTACCATGCTTTCCTTTCTCTTGACATCTTGCATTCCACATCAGCACCAAGTCATTCACTTCAAATTTTCTATCCTTTGCCTTCTTGTCAAATAGATACTTCATTTGTGTCTGTAACTTCATGTTTTGATTTTGGGCAACCCTCCTTATTTCATCAAGTTCAGCTAGTTGCTCCATTCTTTCCTCCATAGATTCAGGAACATCCAAATCTTCCTAAAGGACAAACCTATAGACTGGTAACAAATTTTGCAAAGGCATTCTGGCTTGTGCTCCATACACCAATTCAAATGGGGACTTTCCAATTGCTTTCTTCACAATAATCCTATCAGCCCACACAACAAGTTTTAATTTTGAATCCCAAGCTTTCTTTTTCTGTCCTAACATCCTCTTTATAATCTTCAAAAGACTCTTATTGCTAGACTCTCGGTATGTGCAGGATCATGATGGGCCAAAAAGTTGCAATATGATGGGTATTTGTAGGGTATGTGACTGACAACTTTTTTTTACCCAAAATTGATGAAATGAAATGGGTTTTTAAAGGAAATTCTTAGCTTTCCACCAATATAAATTATGCTTTACTTTGAATTTAATAAATAATTATTATTCATTTTCTATTTGAATTACGACTAAATTCCTGATTGATAGGTTGATTGAAAAACATCTATAGCTTTGAAATAGTATCACATTTTTTGAATCCAAAACATGCATCACATTCTATGATTCATGTACTATAGGATTAAAAAAATAAAAATTGAATTTCATGAAGTTTTGACCAAGTTAAGGTGGTTAGACATACAAGATTTTATATTTTTTTAAAGTTGTAATAAAAAATTCATAATTAATTATTTACTTGGAAAAAGATTACCAAAAATATGCATCACATCTAGACATGAGTCCTCTACTTATGTCTAAAATATTATCATTTTATTGTTGTTAGGGTGGTCAGATGACACCTACTTATTTTTTCCCTAAAATTTAAGAACTCTGCATTGAAATTTCAATTTTTCACCAAATAGATTTAAAAAAACCTAGTAGTTTAGAAACTACATTCAATTTTCTACAAATTCTATTCTTACATATTTTTGAAATAATATAGATAACTTATTCAAATTTTTACTTCAAGTTGCCTAACTCTAATTTTTCTAAATTTTTTGCCACTTAAGGGCCTGTTTTTCCCATGATGATCTTGCACATACCCCTCTGCTTGACCATTAGCTTGTGGATGGTAAGGGGCTGCATAGGAAATGGTAATGCCATATGTGTCACAAAAGCTTCTTAATTCATCTGACCTGAAACAAATCCCATTGTCTATGATCAACCTCAATGGTGTACCAAATCTAATGATAATGTTGTCCATCATGAAATAAGTCACTACTTTACTTGTAGCCTACTTAGTTGGGATTGCTTCCACCCACTTGGTAAAATAATCAGTGGCAACCAGTATCCACTTGTGTCCTCCACTTGATTTTTCTTGTATCTCTCCAATGAAATCAATTCCCCCTGATGAAAAGGGGCATTAGCCTGCAAGGGTCAAAGTGGCAAAGCTCCTTGATACTTCAATTTTCTAGAGAACTTTTGGCAGGCTTCACATTTTCTTACATGTGTGAAAGAATCATTGAAAACCTTAGGCTAGTAGTAACCTGCCCTAAGAATTTTGTGTGCAGTTGTCTTTGCTGAATAATTTCCTCCACACACTCCTTCATGCATTTCACTTAGGACACGCTTGGCCTGAAACTCATCTAGACATAATAATAGTATACCATCCTTGTTCCTCCAAAACAGATCACCATCTATGAAAACATATTTAGATGCCTGCAACTTCAAAGTTCTTTTTGGCTATCACTCAATTCCTCTGGACACTTCATGTACTTAAGGTAATGCATACTATCAGCATACCAAGGAGTGTGCTCAATGCTTTCAATTGCAGTCCCTTCTTCTACATTACAAACTTGATTTGCTTCAATATTCTATTTTTCCATTAACCTAGACAAGCCTTGGCCTCTAACTAGTTTGGTAATCTATATCTCCATATCAAACTCTTGGATTTTGTTAATCCATCTACACCTTTTTCCTGTCACTTTAGACTGTGTCAGAATATCCTTAACAACAGCATGAGGGACATAAGCAATCACCTTTGCTCCAACAAGATATGGTTTGAATGCTTTAGTAGCCTTCACTAATGCAAATGCCTGTTTTTCCATTATATCATAATTCAGAGCCTTGTAATGACTTACTAAAGAAAGACACAGGATCTTCATGACCATCCTCATTCTTCTGTAGCATAATAACAACAACTGTGTGCATGGAAGCAAATGAAAATATCTAAAAAGGCTTTGCAAAATCTAGAGATTTAAGAACAGGAGCCTCCTTGATGGCCCTTTTGATAGATATAAAAGCTTCCAAGGCTTCTGCAATCCATTCCATTTTTTGTCCTTTCTTCAACATTTTTGATATGGGCTTAAGGATCTCAGCAAAGTTAGAAACAAATCTCCTAACAAAATTAATCTGTCCAAAGAATGATTGTATAGCTTTAATAGTTTTGGGAATAGGGATTTTATCAATAGCCTCAACCCTCTCAGGATCTATCATAATTCCCTCTTTTGAAACAATATGTCCTAAGAGCTTACCCTTTGTGACTACAAAATGACACTTCATAGGATTTAAGCTGATACCATATTCTATGGCTTTAATAAATACCTTCTCAAGATGTTGTACATGATCTTTAGCCCTCTTCGAGTAAGCAGTCAGGTCATCCTGGTATACCACCATGATAGCATCGATCAAATCTGCAAATGCCATGTCCATAGCTCTTTGGAAGGTCGCTCTTGCATTAGTGAGACCAAATGGAATTCTTATGTATACATACGTTCCCCAAGGAGTTGTAAATGCTATCTTATATTGCTCAGATTCTCTGACCTTAACCTGGTTGTATCCTGAAAACCCATCCATCATAGACAATAGCTCACACACTATTACCTTATGCAATATAGCCTCCATATTGGGTAGAGGATAATTGCCCTTGAGAGATGCCATATTCAGATTCCTGAAGTCCACACATAGTCTGATATCTCCGTTCTTCTTCCTCACAGGGACTAAGTTTGAGACCCACGGTGAATACCTGATTGGTTTAATAATTCCTCCATCTTTGAGCTTTGCCAATTCTTATTGCATTTTAGGCTCCAGTGTTGGATTTATAGGCATTTGCTTATGTCTGAATGGTTTAGCATCTGGATTCAATGGTATTTCATGCTAAAACAAATCTTCCCTGTATGCTTTTAGATCTTCATAAGATCAAGCAAACACGTGTTTATATTTTCTCAGCAACTCTATCAGCATTCTTCTGATTGTAGGGTTTATCCTCTTTCCTATGTACACCTTTCTTGGTGCCATCTCAGTCCCCAAATTGAGTTCTTCAATATCTTCTCTTCTGACTAGTGTTTGCTTCATAAGGGACTGATCATTTCCATCATACAGCCGCTCCAATGCCACCAAGCCCTTAGGAAGCTTATTTGTTTTGAGCTGCAAGATCTCCTTTCCAAACACTATTTTCCTCCCATCCGCTTCTTCAACAAAAGCATTGAAGTCAATTTCCTGGGCTTCATATTGATCTATATAGTGGAGAAATTTCAAAAGGTCAGTATCATCATTGAAGACCCGCCAACTATAAATGTTATTAGGAATAGTAGGCCTTGTCTTGAACTCAATTTGTGATACTCCAACCAATGTAATATCATCTCTTTTTAGCGCCACATTTGCTAAAAAATCAGCCATTATGTTCTTTGATATGTCAATCCACTCAATTGAAAATGTATCAATTAACTCAACTGTGTCCCATACAACATTCCTATATTGTTTCAATCTTTTGTGCTTTGCTACATATTTTGACTTGATTTGTGAAACAACCAACTTAGAATCGCCCAAAACAACCAACAACTTTATCTTATGTTTCACAACTATGTTCAGACCTATCAATAAAGCTTCATATTCCACCACATTGTTTGTGCATTCAAATGTCAACAGGAATGAATACTTAAATGTAATACCTTCAGGTGAAAAAAATGCAATCCCAACTCCATTACCTTCTTGGCTGCATGCTCCATCAAAATACATTTTCCATACTTCATTGCAGCTTTGTGCCACATGCTTTTCAATTGGATCACTATTGGTTAATTCTAGCTGGGCTGATTCTATCTTAAAACTTTCAAGATCAAGATCACATAAACAATTGATTTGATCTTGTGGTACACATTTAACAAGCTAGTTCATTCTTGGCTCCCTATATAACTTCACTTATTGGCCATTCACTAGAATTGTTGCATAAGACATATCAAACTGGACATTTCCACCAATAGCTGTTGTCCACTGTCTTGATAGAAGCATCCCAAACTGAGGAGGAGTATCTATCACTGTTATATCTATACTATATGCCACATGTGGATAAGTAGCCAATTTGACTTCAACACCTCTCATAATGCCTGCCATAGGAACAGGTCAGTTATCCATCGCATAGCACTTCCCTTCACATGTATCAACCCACATGCCAAGCTACTTCATTACTCCCACTAGCATGATATTTATAGCAGCACCATAGTCTATCATGCAATTCCTCAGCAATTTGTTATTGATAAGCAATGTAGTGAAAAAATAATCAACTTGAGGGGGAGTTGTTAATACATCACTTAAGTAGACCTCTGGGATATTTACTTTCTCCTGCCTATTGACTGCTTTAATGGCTACTCTATTTTTAGAATTTACATGTTTTTCATTTCTATTTGTTATCAATTGAACAACACTGTCTTTTTATTCCTTAATTTTCATCATTTCAAGTAGTGGAACAAACATTTTTACCTGGGATAGCGCCTGAGTGAAGTCAAAAGAAGAGCCCTCCACCTTAACAATTTTCTTCTGTTCTAGTGTTTCTCCTTTGTTTTCTTCCTTCTCTCTTTTACTAGGCTGGTTAGGCATTTGCATCTCTTTGTGTAATTCCTTTAGTTCCTCCTTTTGGATAGGCTTCTGTTCATTTTTATCATGCTGTTTATTTTCTGGCTTCTTCATAGTTTCTTGCGTCACCTTTCAATCTTTCATAAAGATTCCCCTAGGGACACCATCTTTCTCATTTACTGTTATATTTCTCAGCCACTATTTACTCTTTGCTTCTTCAACTACAGCAATAGTTAGCCTCTCTATCTCCTCTTCAGTGAATCTCCCCATACAACATTAAGTAGGCATCTCATTAGAATGTGGCTTTGTATAATCTTCTTCAGAATCAGAAAGGACCTGCTGTTCAGCCATATGGACATTGTATTTCTGATTTGAAACATCATACTCATAACCTTTATCCTCTAAAGATGAGTGCCTCTCCTCAACATGGTGAAAAGTGTTCGAAGTCAAATACACTTGGTGATCTTCTCCATTGTTTCCCATCAACATTCCCTCTTCTTGCATTCTTTGGGCTACAACACAATAATCTAGGGAATGTGGCTTGTCACAAGCTTCACAGAAGTAATTGTTACTCACCATATAAGTTCCCTTCTGCCTCAATGGATCAGGAGTCTCTTTGTTTCTTGGCCTAGCTGTTATAGGTTTTCTGTCCTTCCAGTCTGTATTGTAAGGAATGTCATGCAACCTTAGCCTTTCATTTATGTATGTATTCTCCTATCTATACTGATAATTGTTGCTTTGTTGAGGAGCCCTAGGGTTGTCTCTTTTACTGATTATACCAGCAGCCTTCCTGTTGTTTTCAATTGTCAGTGCTATCTTCTGTGCTTTAACCAAATCTCCTAGGAACATATTTCTCAGTTCATACCCTGTCTTAGGATCAAATGCATTTAAATAAACACTCATTGCTATAGAATCTGGTAACCTTGATCTAGGAGGTACTTTAGTCTGCAACTTATTGAATCTTCGGTTGAAATCATAAATTGAGTCATTCTGATTTTTTTGAATCTGCATCAATTCATGAAGAGCTACATCTGGTGCATTTAGATTCCCATATTGCTCTAAGAATCGGTCCTGAAATACTTGGAGAGAATTAATTGAGAATGGTGGCAAACTGTTGAAACAATCCCTAGCGTCTTCAATAAGTGACATCATAAATAGCCTCATCTATAAATCTTCATATGGTACACCTAAGTCTTGGATGAACACATTGAAACTCCTTAGATGCTCTTCAACAATAATTGCATCATTCCCTGTAAACTTAGGTACCAAACTTCTCCAACTTCCATCTATGGGGTAAGGGTATAATTGAAACCCTACCAAATCAAACTGTCTGATCATTGTTGTATACTGGTGAGGGGGAGGAATAGGTGGGTATTGATATTGGTTCATAGGATTATTGTATTGTGTATTATGTTGTGGGACATTAGGCTGACCATGAGGTGGCTGCGTATTTCTATGATGTGTGGGAATATGAGGCAAATGATTTGGCTGCTTATAGTGATTCCATGTTTTATGGTGAGGAGACACTGGTGGATTTGAAGGCCTTGCACCATGATTACCATACTTATGAGGTGGTACATACTTCAGGGGGGAATTAGCTGTCTAAGAAGTAATTTGGACTTTCTGTAGTTTAGCCTTCAGTTCCTCTATCTCCTTCCTCTGTAATTCAAACTATGCTTTTACTTCATCAGGAAGATCATGGTCAGTAAACACATTTTGGTTACCTTCCATCTTTTGATCATATTCATGCTGAATTATGATTCATTCAGCCTCACATGTAGCTTCAAACTCAGCCTGTTTCTGAGGATCAAGAAAAGAGAAAGGATTTCTTTGATCATCTAGAGTACAAGGCTCTGCACTCGAATTGTTTCTCCATGTATCATAACGATCATATATTTCAAAATGTGCTCTTGATGGTTTATTTTTATCTGTCATGCACATGTCTTCACTTATTCCTTTTCCCTTATCAACCTTGTCATCTTTGTGTGTCCACTTACTACTACCAGCAGGAGCTCCAGTATGACCTCCCCTGTATTGAGATCTTCTGCCATTCATTTTTTAACAGCTGCAAAATTTCTATCAGAGTCGCCATTCACTTTTCTCAAAAGTGAGAAAGTAGTTGATATTTCTTTATTCCCAGTGGAGTCTACACAAAGTTTCTGACTCTATGATTAAGGCCTTGATTCTGAATGTATCCCCAACGGAGTCGCCAATTTTTTAGCTCTCAAAAATGCAGGAAGAATGCCTAAAGAGGTTTCCAATCTCTTGATACGCTTTAGGGTAATAGACAAGGTCAAAAGATTTCAACCTTCTACTCTTCAGGTACTGCTAGACCTAGGTAGGTGTACCTAACTGAATGAAGCAGGCTTTATGTACTTATGATTATCTTTCTTGCAGTGATTTGTCCACAATGGCAGATGGAAGTGAACAAATGAAATTAAACTTGGAAGCGATAGCAATCCTCTGATCTAAATCTTAAAATGCTCAATTAATAGATATAAAGAAACTGAATGAATTCAAAATGATGAAGTGTAGAGACTAGTGCCTTATTGGGTATGTGGATTCAAATGAAATCAAGATGAACAACACCTCTCTGGAGAAAACTAAAATTATCTGGCATACATTCTGTTTACAACTTGTATAAACATGCAAGATTGTGATTACTAAGCTCTACTTTAACAATCCAAATGAATCTCTCTGATTACTATGATCAACTAAAAGGATTTAATCTTTGCTTGAAAGAACCAATCAATTAACCACACAGATACAACAAATGTGCACTGATGAATTGAGTATAAACTTGTTATATCAATTTAAACAATCAGAAAGAATCCATCTTGGAGACAGCTTAGCAATACTTTCATTAAATTCAACAGATAATTGACACCAGAAATGTGCACCAACATCAATTGACTTTCATAAATACCTCCATTCTAAAAACATGCATCATAGTCTCTAATCTGATAAATCTATTGTACTATATCCATATAATTTGCCTACTGTATATCGAATAACTGATAGCTGATGATCCAATTAAAATCACAAGATGCGTATTTATACTCTAGTATCATAAAAATATATCATACTAAGATCCCATGTTAGCCTACCACTGAATTCAGGCTTAATTCATGTCAGCCACAATATTTGAATTTTTATTAATCACCAATGAAACAGTCGCTGAGACAACTGTGTAAGTATGTCGAAGGCAATTATATCGTTAATCATCCCGTGGTTCACTTTTTTGTGACTTATCCGAGTCGAGGAGATGTCGTATAGATTACATTATGTTTCATCGAGAGCCCACATGATCAAACTTGTCGCTGTGACTTATCGCTCTCGGGGAGATATCACATCGACCAAATCTTTGTCTTAATGAAATAGCCTGAGCTCATGTTAGGTCACCAAGACAACACAATTCTTATACCAATAGAGACCCCTTGTCTCATGTGCTTCACTATGACATTCCAGCATCGGGGAGACCTCCCGTAGAACATGCTATATCTTACCAAAATATTTTATCCATCTCGTGCGTCACTGAGACAAAACAATCCTCATGCCAACAAAATCCCCCATTGTGTTCCATCAGTGAGACCCACGGCATTCGTCAAGACCTTTCTTAGAAGTCAGATTAGTCTCACTGAGAACCCTTTTGATAGAAACTCCATGCATAATATCAGCAAGACCAAAGGTCAGTCACCAAGACCCCACCTCGATAGCTCCAACTCATACCGATATAAACCTTTTGCACACTGTCGGTAAGACAGAAGACATTCGCCAAGACATAATGCCGATACTGCCTAGCTCTCGCCGATGAACCTCCACATGTATTAGTTGGGGAGACATTTTAAATTCGGTAAGACACTACCCCGATGACCAAACTCTTGCCGATAGGTTCCTCCTCGGTCGCTGAAACAATGAAAGAGCCCTGCCGAAGGTGAATGCACATGACCTATGATCGCTGAAACATCAAAGGAGTCTTGTCGATAGACCTGTAGCATACATATGTTAGCATAAAAGCATCATGGGTCGGGGAGACAATCATGGACCTATGTTGATAGGAATTGCAATATGGAAAATGCATGACCCAATGGATTTTATGGGGCTAAATGGGCAAACTATAGGTAAAAATACGATGAAGAGAGGAAAATGTGCTCAAAGTAAGACTCATTTGGAAGATGCACAAATATGGACAACATGAAAAATCATCAGAATTCTACAGTTCCAACAGTATGGATGGGAAAATTACACAATCTATTTCTTAATAATTCCTACTTTAATGGAATGGAATGTGGTGATGATGATATGATATCTCAAAATTAGGCCCTAGTTTCCCTATTTGTATGGGAAGCAACAAGCTTCAGGCCTATTGCAAAAAGTCACATTTTTTTCATTAGTAAAACATAAATAGAATAAACATAAAAATATTAAGAGTTTTCTAGTGGATGCAATGTAGTTTGTTAATCTCCAGCAAGCACCCGTGGTCATCTAAGACCTATTCAAGGCTCATGCACCATGATTGTGTATCCAAAACTATCAAAATCTAGCCCCTATCACTCCTCTCTTACTTGGCCCATGAAATGAACAAGTTGACCTTTGAAAAATGCTCCACATGCCCACTTTTAGCATGAGTGTCTACATTATATATGATGTCTTTCATAGCATACTCCAATTTGAAGATTATCCCAAGTTGTTGGTGTGTCCTCTTAAGCAATTCCTCTTCATCATTAATCGCTTCAAGAATAGGTGGTAGATAGTTGGCAATTTCATCCTTCCATGTATCCTAATCTTTCAAATATTTTTCATCAAAGAAATTGGGTAAGGCCATACTCAATGGATGACTGAAGTCACTCAACTCTTGTGTCAAGGTATTATGGAGGTCCCTATGAGCTTTCATGAGTTCTTGGTATTATTTTAGCATAGTAGAGTTATCTTCTATCTTTGCAATAATCTAAGACTCTACCCCCTTCATCCTATCACTCAATCTAGTGTTTTCCAGTAATGCTACATATGTTTTATCATGAATTTTCCAAAATTGTTCAACATGTTTGTGCATGTCTTGGAATCTCATGTAGACTATTTTTGATTCCATATCAAAGGTAGTGGTTTTGAGTTTTCCCTTTAACTCTTCCTATTCCTTCTACACTTTCGCATGCCTTCTTTTCCAATATGTTGTTTATGACATTTCCCCAAGCACTTTCCTTTCATGTTCAACCAATGGAGAATAGAGCCCTAAAGAAGAAGAAGGTAGTCTATCCCTGTAGCTGACCAACTCTTGTTTCAAACTTTCATTTTCTTCTATCAACCCTTGGTTATCCCTTACCAATTTCTAAATCTGAGTCTTTGTGAATTTGGTCACATTCACATTCAAATCGACAATTTCCATGGGATCTTTTTCTCCTTCTCTCTGCACCAAAATATGTCCAAAAATTTGATCATGATCAATTAGGGAAGGATTTTTCCTTGGTGGATAGAGTGCCCATATATGAAAGGTAGTATTGTCAGGATTAAATCCTGATCTAGTGTAGATCTTGTCACCAGTTTCGTCTATTAAGTGCAAGGTTTTATTTTTTCCTTTTAGAAAAATATCAAATACAATGGCCAAGCTGATATCCCATCCTGGAAGGAGCATAACCTCAGCCTCTTTCAATAATGCCCTTCCTCTCTCAGCAGTCATATGTTTCATTTCTCTATCAATTTCATGTTGAAGTTGTTTTAAAGCATATGCTTCCTTCTCATGGTAAATGTCCTTCAACATTTCCCTTACCACCTTTCCTTTATATTCATATATGAAAGCTTTAAATTCAGGAGTCTAGACAATGGCATCATCTGCAATGAACTCTTGATTGGCTTGATTCCTCACATCTTCAGATAGCTCATCAGAAGCTTCAAAGTTTACTTCACTCCTTTCTAGTGGCATTTCTTATGGAGGAATGACAAGAGTATTGATCTGTGTGACTTCATCCTCCTCTTCAACATCATATTCTACCATGATTGGTGTATTAACTAAAAACCTTACCTCTAGAGTAGGCTGAGGTGAAAAATGGTCTAATGGTGCTATATTTTATGCTTGCCTTGAAGAGCCAACATTTCTTCTTCTATGAAATGCCACTAGAGGTAAATCCTTTATTATCTCTTCTTCATGTAGAAGCAATTGTTAAACTGTCTCCATGGGGTCCTGAATTCATAAAAAGCTTCTACATAAGATGGGTTAGTTTTCAATCTCCAATCCTGAGCCATAACAATCCTATTGTATGTATTTCATCTCATGATCACCTAACTATCCTCACAATTCCTGACAAAATAATCAACATAAACTTATGCTCATATCCTTTTAGTTTCTGAGAAATTTTGGCATCACTTATAACATGCTCAGGGTCAAAATTCTTCCTCTTATTTCCAACTGACAAGCCATAATAATTTAACTTTCTTCCAACCAAGTCATACCCTGATTCAACAATAATGGTGAAATCACTTAAGCACAAAGTAGAAGGAATGAATGTCTACCTTACAAATATTTTCAAATGCATAAAGGTTGAATAAGATAATTGTCTTATAATCTCAAGATAAGCAACCCTATCTGGCATAGTCTTAGGCAACAAATATGGTTCTGCCTCAAATCCATACACCCTAATGACAATACAATCTAAAAAAGCATACCAATCTCCCCAATTGTGGTTTGTCTTTAGATCATGGCCTTTCTCCTTTGGTCAAAGAAGCCTCTATACTTTGGGGGATAGATTATAATCACATTTATGGCCAAGCAATTTATACAAGGGTGTGAAAAAATGCTCCTCAAAGTACAAGTAGTGGGATCTCCCACATCTACTATCCTAGATTGATGTCCACATTTGCATTGGTCTTGAATTACCATCACTATCTAGATCTTTTACTCTTAATTCTTCTCCCCATATCCCACCACCTAGCCCTTGTATAGTATCATATGCATAAGAAGTAAATAGTGCTTGAAATTGATAGCTTCATTGTTATTCTTAATAGCATTAAGAGCACTATTAATGGCCTCTGAAAGATACTCTGCATAATCATAGGGCCTAGCATCTTGACTTTTAATTTTCATGGCTAGAACCATGGGAGCTATACTCATGTTGGCAGGGGCCTCAATTCCCAACACTTGGCCAGTTGAATAGTATGTGTACTGATAATATTCTTCAAACAATTCTACAAAAAATGGGGGCTTTTCATTACTAGAAAACCTCATAGGTTGATTTCCTGGACCCTTGGGTCTGTGTAGAGGTAGCCTCCACCTCTTGTAACTCATATCCATAGAGTGATATTCCTCTAACAAGTCTCTTAGATGCAATTTCCTTTCCAAAGAAGTGTCCAATTGGAAAACCATGCAAATATAATCCCTCATTATGATCATAAATTGTGACCCATCATGCAAATGAATTTCCCTTGTTTTGGGATTATAATTCTTTGCTAGTTCCCTAATTAACTCTACATTCACAAAAAAATTTGGCATTACTAGCTTCCCTAAATTCAAATTTCATGGGTTCAAGACTGGGCTATATTTGTATATCTTCCTATAATGATATATGAACAAATCGTAGCCTCTATGTGGAGTCCATACATCAGCCAAATTCTTATGCTTGTCTACTAGGGTCTTGCATGATGGGTTTAACTGAGCAATTCTTCCTGCTTTAGGCTAAGACCCAAGACACTAATCTATTAAGTCTTGACTGAGAGGTCTATCTTTAGTTTTTTACCTTTTTCTCTTGTCTTTTCTAGGGTTTTATCCATTCTAACCCTAACAATGTTTTACTTCAAGCTATATTAAAAAATTTACGTTCAACTGAGCCAAGGTGTACTTGAGTGAATACCGAAATTTCTGATTTGCTTTCTTTTGTCCAACTTCGTCCTCTAGATGCTTAGCCACAACATGCAGTGAATTTTTGTTTGTCAAAGGATTCTTTTAACAAATTGTCGATGAGACTCTGATCACAACATTTGTATCTCTCTTTGATATCCTTGGCCATCTTTTGAGAAATGTCTAAGAGATATTTAGGCTTCTCTCATTGATATTGCAATGTCTCTTTGATATTTACTTCTTAGTTTTCTCCTTGATGATTTTCTTTTTTGTCAATGGGACTAGTGGGTTTCTCTTACTAACAATCTTATGTCTCCTTGACATGTCTTTATTTATTTCCTCGGTGGTAATAGTTGTTGATGATGTCTATGTGATATTTTTATGTCAAGGAGACTCGAGGTCACCTCTCTCTAACGCCCCTTAGTCTCATCGATATTTTGTGCTAGAATGTCGGGGAAATTTTTGATAATGTCTTCTTTATGTCTTTGTGTCTCCTCGACATATCATTTTTAGGATGTCGATGATATCTCATCCAATTTCTATTCAATATTTCTCTATCTTGTCGATACTTTTCTCCTTGAGTGTCGAAGAGACTTCTTGCTTCTCTCCTCGACATGTCGATGTCTCTTTGACATTGTTGTTTCATCAGTGCGTGTTCTACTAGTGATTTACTATTTATTTTATGATAACCTCTCGGTGTCTGAGAGATGTTTTTCTATTTCCTGAATATTGAAACTCATATGATTTTTTGGTGAGACATGTTAGATTCTCTCCTCAACATGCCCAAGTCTCTTAGACATGTCGCTCTTTAGGATGGTGGGAATACATTTGAATATGTCTCTTAGATATTTAGGAGTCTCATCTACATTTCTTATCAATACTTTATGCTTGTGTCGAAGAGACTATGGTGAGACTCTCTCCGATAAGGCATTGTCTTGGCGAGAAGTCATGAGTTGCTCAGAGAACATTTAAGGCAGGGACTTAACTTTATTGTAATGATCAAGGGCCTTATTTTGGTACTTTATACTAATGTCAATTATTATGAAATGGAAATGGAGCATATGGTGGATATGGGAGGGTAATGAAAATGGAGGCATGCAGGACAACCAATGTGGAATTTTCAGCTCCAACAACATCAACACATACTCTTCTAGGATATGGAAATTGCTATGGAAATTTTATCTCCTAAGGCTCTCACATTATGAGCTAATAATATAAATAACATTATTTAATTTTTATTTTATCTAACATGTCTTAGTGTAAATAAATGATATTTATTTTTAGTTTGATTTGTTTCTTCATTCTTCCCATAAGAGGAGGCAACTCCACTTTGTGAACCTAGCCCATCTAGGTAAATGAAGAGAAGTAGAGGATCATTAATTTACGGCAAGTGATTGAGGGATCATTTTTAAGTTTTTTCTTGTTGAAATTGTCTTCATCAAATTCAACTTAAATTACAAACTCAACAATTGAGGGATCATTTTTTCCTTTGATTATTGTCAACCAAGATTGTTGTTTTATCGTTTGTTTCTCTAGTAGTGCTTGCTTTTCCATTATGACATATTGCTTCATTAAATGAACATCAAACAAGATGATATCATCTTTAAATTGTTTTTAATTCTTTATGATATATTCTTTAAATTGTTTTCTTCTTAAAAAAACACCTAAAAAAAATTCCCCTACACATTTAATTGTTTCTCAAAAATTTGTTTGATTAATACTATACACTTTTTTATATAACTAAAAAAAATTTGTTTAATTGTTTTTCAAAGATTTGTTTGATTAATACTATCCACTTTTTTATATAATATATTGAAAAATTGTAAGTTGCAAATGGAAATATCTTCATATAATTTCTAAATTAAGATATTAAAAAATATAAGGATGATTCCAATCTATATCTGATCCTTTTGTAAAAGAAAATATTCTTAAATGAAAGGAAATTTTATAAAAAAATTTAATTTAAAAGAGACAACTCATGTTCCACTAAAATAATTCAAGATTTCTATACTATTGTATATATGGTCTAATTGCATTAATAGGTGAAGCTAAAAAAATTATTGAGTGCTACCAATTATGATATTGATTTTTTGATACGTAAGATTTTTATTTTATTAATTAAAAAAGTAAACATACAGTACATTTTCTATGTAGGAAATTTTAGTATTTTGATGTAAAACCAAAAGCTACCATAATGCCTCCACCCAGAACAGAGAAATTAACCATAGAAAAACTTTCAAAATTGGAAGAGCCACAAACTAACCCAAAAATCCCAAATTTGAGCTATCTATTACAAAACTAGAGCAATTACCGACAAAATATTTAAACTAGTCAAATTACAGAAACCCATTTAACCAACTCAAAATTCGTAACCCAGTCAACACCATCAGCCACCATTAACCCTAGTAGCTTCTATAAATATTCCACTACAACAACCACTATCATTAGGTGGTGCATGAGAGTTGCCCTGCTCAGGTCCAAGAGGAAGGGGTGAAACCTTATCACCTCATTGGTGCTCTATAGAAGCTCCAGATCACTGGTCATGGGATCTTGGTACCTATAATTGCTACCTTCAGGATCTCCTCCACACCGCCAACCAAATTCGTCCTAAGAAATTTCACCAACAGTTCCTTCACCTCCATCTTGGGGACTTGACTATCAAGCAGAGAAGCCAAGAAGTGTGAGGAAATTTATGCAGTGTCCCTCCCATACTCCTTGTGCTCAATGTGGCTAGAGCCTTGAACCATCTTTACCATTCAACTATGAGAGGATCACTATTCAGCAAAATCCACTTCAACCTTTGGTCAGTTATCTCTTTGAATGTAGCTTGTCTTGACGTTGCCAGCAGGGAGATTGGAGTATCCACTCCAAACCATGACAACCCCTCCACCGAAATTGGAATAGAAAAAATTGAACACCCAACCATTGTCATTTGCAAACAACACTAGAGGCTAAGCACACTCCTCCAACCAAAGCACCACCATAAACTAAACACCAACACCCAAAACCTTTACTACGCTACACAAACTGATGTCACCTCCTAATAAATAAACCTGCATTCATCAAGCATTTCAATCTACACACAAGCATAAGGTTAATTATTAGCAAGGCTAGCTATCCTTACTCCAGCGATGTCGTCCTGCATACCTGGCTTCGTATGCTAGGCCATCATTAAAATTCGAGCTCAAACTTCCCTTCATTAATGTCTGTACTTATAAAAAATCCCTTATTTTATTCATTTGTACTTGTAAAAAATAATTTCAAATAATCTCATATATATTATTTTCAAATAAAATTCTAATGTAAAATAAATAATGTACATTATAATTCCCAATTACAAGAAAATCAATTCTCATAATTAAATAGTTTAAAAATAAAATTAAAATCTCAACTAATATAATATGAATAAAAATTATACTTACTAATTCTAAAGTTTAAAATGGAAAAGAAAATAAAAATAATACAAATAATTATAATTAATTAAATATTAAACAAAAACACGATCGAAAGTCACCCTCATTTATACAAGGGTACGAAATTCCTGGTTGGTGGTCTCGACATGACTTTTCGGCAGCTCAAAGGGTGGCACATATGCATGGTACAACATGCCATGAAAGGCTGGCATTCATTTTAATCTAGCGAAGGTGATGATCTCCACATTCTACATTTTCTAGAGTTTTCATTCTAGAGGCTTCGCTTGGGTGAGAAAAAATAATGGAGGATTTAAATCGAATGAGATGCTATCTGCCTTTGGTCACGACACTCCAATTTTATTGGATTGTTGTGTGAGGCAGGCGGCTTTCAAAAAACTCGTGGACCAAAGGCTCAAACAGATTCTTCTATATTTTGATCCCTTGACAATGGCCATGGTGAAAATGGTTTTGGGCTGAGAGCATGTGGCCTACAGTGAAATGGTTCGAGTTAATTCCCACATAGTTTCTCATTTTCTGGCATCTTTGCTTGATCAAAGTACCCCCAAAAACCTAGTTCAGGCAATGATGAGCAAGCTATTCAATCCTAATCTCCTGGGTGACATGGATGAGGTTATTTTAGCCTCTATTCTTAGCTCTAGAGTGTTGCTTTTGAAAGACTTGGAAATGCTCAAAACTCCCGGTGCGATGGTCCAATTTTTTTTGCTTCTATTGGAGCTGAAAGGACTAGCGCTGGTCAAGGATTGGATGGTGGTTGTGGTTGGGGTGGAGTATCTACAAAGAGCTCCTAAGGTGGTGGAGACTAAGGATTTGGATTGGGTGGAGGAATTCAATGACTTTACCTATCTCAATGGCTTCCTATGACCTCGGGCTTGTGGTGGGATGGCATTGGTTTTTTGTCTTATGTGATCATCGGTGGCTCCTAGTAGTTGTTCGATTAGTTTTTTGGTGATGTTTTGGTGGTTGTCTTGGCCTTTGCTGAGGCTCAGAATGGGTGGTTTGGGTAGCTTTAAAATTTTGAAGCATAATTCTAGCTTGTTCGCTCGTGTTTTTGGCTGGTTGGGAAATCTATTGCTAGGGTTTCATGAATATTCCTGCAATGGTAGATGATCTGTAATTTTTTGAATTTTGATTAATACAATCTCCTGCTTACATACCAAAAAAAATTAAATACTAAACAAAAACAATATTTATATGCAAAAGGAATGTACATTATAATTCCCATTCTCGTTATTTAAACAGTTTTAATTTTTTTTAAAAACTCAACTAATATTATCTAAAAAAAACTATAATTACTAAATGTTTAGCTTACCTGTTCAAAATTTTAAAATGGAAAAGAAAATAAAAAGAAGACAAATCCTTATAATTAAATACCAAAAAAAATAGTACAATCCTTATAATTAAATACTTAAAAAAGTGATATATATATGCATAGAGTATTTTGTTAACCAAGTGGTTTGAAAATTACCAAACAAGGAGTAAAACGATAGAATAGTCAATTTAGTAGAATAAAAAGTAATTTCTTCTAGCACTTAGTAATTTAGGGCTCACAAAACAAATAATATTTACATGCCTATAAAATGGTAGAATAAAAATACTTTAACCACACACAGTAGCAGATATTATGCAGCACACACAGAAATAAATTATATGCAATCCATATAAGATATTATGTAGCGCGAGGTAGAATTTTGCAGGTAAAGTATTATTATAATGTGATAAAATCAAGAAAAGGGTATCAATGGACCAAACAGTTTCAAGGGTCAGCAGTCTAATATCAACCATCGATTGGCAGTTTCATGTTTTTCTTCTTCAAATAGGATATGCCTTCAGCATAAAATATATAGCTCCATCCCAATAAATAGCGTCAAAATTTTCAAAAAATTGGAGAAAAATACATTAAACACTTAATTAACCCTCTACCCTCAACCCTAGTTAAACCCTAATCCCTCATAACCCCTATACCCTCTACCCTACACATTGGACCCTCAACCCTAATCCCTCAACCATATACATACCCTCAACCCCTATACCCTCTACTGGACTATACAATATTGGACCCTCAACCCTAATCCATCAACCATATATCCTCAACCCTCAACCCTCAACCTTAAACCCTCAAGCCTCAACCCTTAAACCCTCTACCCTCTACCCTCTGATCTACCCTATACATTAAACCCTCAACCCTCAATTCTCAACCCTCAAACCCTAAACCCTCTACATTGGAACCTCAACCCTAATCAACCATCAACCATATTATACCCTCAAACGTCCTTGATATCCTCTAAAACCTCTACCCTCAACCCTTAATATTTTCCCTCAACCTTAAACCCTTAATCCTAAACTGGCCTTAAACCATCTACCCTCTTATACCCTAAACCCTAAACTAATGTTAAACCATCTACGTCCCTCTACCCTCAACCTAATACCCTCTTATTCCCTTGACCCTAATCTCTCAACCCTTGTAATCCCTCAACCCTTAACCCTTAGTCCCTAAAACCTTAAACCCTCGACCCTTAAACCCTCTACCCTCTACCCTCTACCCTTTGCAAGTTCCATTAAACCCTAATCCCTCAACCCCTATACCCTCTACCCCATACATTAATGGACCCTCAACCCTAATTCTTGAACCATATACACTTAATCCTCTACTCTCAACCTTAAGCCCTCAACCCTCAACCCTTAAACCCTAAAGTACCCTACACCTTCTACCTTCTACCCTCTACCCTATATATACATTGGACCCTAATATAATTAACCCTAATCCTTAAACCATATTATACCATCTACCCTCGACCCTAATCCCTCAACCCTAGTTAAACACTTAAACCCAATTACTTAACTCTCTACACTAATCCCTCAACCCTCAACCCTCAACCCTTGTTAAACCCTAATCTAGCCTCAACCCCTATATCCTCTACCCTATACATTGGGCCCTCAACCCTAATCCCTCAACCTGCATATACCCTCAACCCTAATCCCTCAACCTGCATATACCCTCAACCCTCTATCCTCAACCTTAAACCCTCAAGCCTCAACCCTTAAACCCTCTACCCTCTATGTCCCTCTAATCTACCATATACATTAAACCCTCAACCCTCAACCATAGTTAATTACTCAACCCTCAACCCATATACCCTCTACCCTCTACATTGGAACCTCAACCCTAATCAACCTTCAACCACATTATACCCTCTACCCTCAATCCTTAACATCCCTCAACCCTAAACCCGTAAACCCTAAACCATCCTTAAACCTTCTACCCTCTAACCTCAACCATAATCCCTCAACCCTATACCCCCAACCCAGTACCCTAAACCCTAAATCGTTAAACCCTCTACGTCCCTCTACCCTCAACCCAATACCCTCTTATACCCTCAACTCTGATCCTCCAACCCTAATCCCTCAACCCTTAAACCCTCCCAAGTAAATTTCTACTCTCTACCCTAATCCCTCAACCCTCAACCCTTAATCCCTCAACCCTTAAACCCTTGACCCTCTACCCTGTACCCTCAACCCTCTGCAAGTACCCTCCCTCAACCCCTATACCCTCTACCCTATTCATTGGACCCTCAACCTTAATCCTTGAACCATATACCCTCAACCCTCAACCCTTAAACCCTGAAGTACCCTTACATCCTCTACCCTCTACTCTCTACCCTATATATACTTCGGACCATAAACCCTAATCCTTGAACCATATACCCTCTAGTTTCCTTGACCCTAATCCCTCAACCCTAGTTAAACCCTTAAACCCAATTACTAAAATTTGTACCTTAATCCCTCAACTCTCAACCCTTAATCCCTCAACCCTTAATTAACCATCAACCCTCTACCCTCAACCCTAGTCAAACCCTAATCTCTCAGCCCCTATACCCTCTACCCTATACAATATTGGACCCTTAACCCAAATCCCTCAATGTACATACCATATACGTACCCTCAACCCCTATTGTTGCACACTCTACCCTATACATGATTGGAACCTCAACCCTAATCCCTCAACCATATACCCTCAACCCTCTACCCTCAACCTTAAACCCTTAAGCCTCAACCCTTAAACCATCTACCCTCTACCCTCTGATCTACCCTATACATTAAACCCCCAACCCTTAAATCCTAAACCCTTATACCCTCTACCCTCTACATTGGAACCACAACCCTAATCAACCTTCAACCATATACCCTCAAACATCCTAGCTATACCCTACACCCTCAACCCTCAACCCTTAACATCCCTCAACCCTAAACCCTTAAACCCTAAACCAGCCTTAAGACTTCTACCCTCTACCCTAATCCCTCAACCGGCCTATACCCTCAACCCAATACCCTAAAACCTAAATTGATAAACCATCTATGTCCCTCTACCCTCAACTAGCCAATACCCTCTTATACCCTTGACCCTAATCCCTCAACCCTTAAACCCAAGTAAATTACTATCTACCCTAATCCCTCAACCCTCAACCCTTAATCCCTCAACCCTTAAACCCTCAACCCTCAAATACCCTTACTTAACCCTAATCCCTCAACCCCTATACCCTCTACCCTATACATTGGACCCTCAACCCTAATCCTTGAACCATATTCCCTCAACCCTCTACCCTCAACCCTCTACACTCAACCCTCAATTATCAACCCTCAACCCTTTATACCTCAACCATTAATCCATCCCTCCCTCTCTACCCTAATCCCTCAACCCTATACCCTCAATCCTAATCCCTCAATCCTATACCCTCCACCCAATACCCTAAACCCTAAATCGTTAAACCCTCTACATCCCTCTACCCTGAAAGTCCCAATACCCTCTACCCTAGTCAACCCTAGTGATCCATCAACCATAATCCCTCAACCCTTAAACCCTTAAACCCAAGTAAAATATCTACCCCAATCCATTAGCCCTCAACCCTTAATCCCTCAACCCTCAAACCCTCAAGTACCCTCTACCCTCTACCCTTAAACCCTAATCCCTCAACCCCTATACCCTCTACCCTATACATTGGACCCTCAACCATAATCCTTGAGCCATATACCTTCAACCCTCTACCCTCAACCTTAAAACCTCAATCCTCTACCTTATACATTAAACTGCCCTTAACCCTCAATTCTCAACCCTCAACCCTTAATCTACACAAAGTACTAAGGTAAAGGAAATTTTTTCTTTATTTATGATTATCTGGAAGAATAAATTGGTATATACAAAGGAAATTTTGGTGACAGTATGGATCTTGTCACAAAAATTGTTGCATTTCATGTTAAATACAATGAAAAATTAAAGGTAGTAGATCTTTTGATGCAATTGAAATGTAGGCAAGCAATTGAAAGCTAGTGAATATTGGGGAAGGATTTTTTGTTCTAACACCGTTAATCCCTGCTAGATCAGAAAAACTAGGTGCTAAATTAGGTGCCAAAACAAGCTCTAATGTAGGTGCTAAAATATGCATTACATCAGGCGCTAATATGGGCACTAACGTAGATGCTAATCCGGTTGCTAATTTAGGCACTAATCTAGGCATTACCGTACGCGTAGTTTTTAGCGCTAATCTTGGCATTAATATGGGCACTACACCAGGTATTAATATTGGTGCTAATCTTGGCACTAATTTCAATGCTAATTTTAGTGCCAATTTGTACCTGAATTAGTGCCGACTTGTTTTGGTTGGCACAAAAAATTCCAAAAATAGTGCCATGCCAAAAAATAGCACCAAATTTTCCCAAAAAATGGAGAAAAATATATTAAAACAGTGAGTGCAAGAAAAAAAAAGGGACCTAATCACAACAATTTTTTATAGTGAGACAGAAGCCTACAAGTTGTATTTGGGACCACAGACCTTCCCTATTGAGGGAATGAGTTAGAAATAAATGCTTGCATTAGAGTTGTGCCACCTCTATCATTGTTTCTATGTGGATTGATCAGTGGGATACTCCTCCCCGATAGGAGTGGGAGATTCTTTAGCCTCAAGCTGATTGAGGTGGTTCAACACATTGTAGAGTGAAGAGATAGTGTATTTGAATGGGGCCCCTATTTTCTAGCATAGTTATATAGAGATATGCACATGGTATGCTATAAGGGGGGTTGTGAGCATTACCCATGTCACCATGTTATAGGTGTGGGAATGCGATCATATCAGGATCACCCACCTAGATATTCTCAAAGAAAGGGAGAGAGATGACTTGTTCCCAATGGCATATTGGTATGGGGGAAGTATGGGTGGATGCTACATTATAGGTAGGTAGCGAGCCTGGAGTACTGGCACTAGATATTGGATGACCTTACAAATGATCAGATCATATGGCGACCATATATAGACTGATAATTTCAATCCTAGAGACCAGAGGATAGAATGTACATGGGTTATATGTTTTCATGTTGTTATCTAATCGAGAGGGATACATTCATCATTAAGTTACATAGGTTGGATTAGGTTACCTGACAATTTGGGGCATGAAAGGATATTCTAGTAGGAGATGAGAGATTTTGACGCATTACTCAAGAGAAGGGATGGGGATAGACCATTCCTTCATATTTTTCACAACAGGAGTGGGAGCAGCTACTAGAGATGATATGGGAATGGAAAGGAGGCCTAGATGATGTGGGCATGATAAACAAGTATATGGCATGGTGGTAGGGGAGACACCCTATGAGGATCACCATAGTTGAGCCGATTGTGCCAGTAATGGGGTTCAGGGATGAGGAGGGGTAGGAGAGGCCTTAGAGAAGGTGGAAAGGGGATGGATAGGTAGGGGAGGATTAGAAAGCTTAGAAAGAGGGGAGGAAAGAGATAGAGGTGGATGTGCCAAAGGTGGTAGAGAGAGCGATGGTGGTATACTAGGAACCACCAATAGTTGATCTCGTAGTGAGATTGGTAGGTGCATAGGCCCATGTGCACATCCTACAACAAAGGTTACATTAGTTAGAAGAAGAGAGAGAGTGTCTATAGGCCAAGGTTGACAAGCTACAAGGGGACCAACTGATGGCATATGAGGGGGGAGTAGCAGTGGTAGAGTGGATACAAGGCTTGTTGGAGACTACCTAGGGGGAGAGGGATGAGAAAATGGTTTTGGAAGAGTAGGCTAAAGATCAAGTGCAAACAATGGAAAGAGAGAGATGAGGGAGTGGGGAGGGCAAGATTCCTGGGAGCTGGAGAGGAGGAAGTTGCAACAGCAGTGGGACTGATACAAGATGGAGAGGGATCAACTATGAGTATAGGTAGAAGGCATGTAGGATGATAGGATGGAGGTGGGGTATTGGATGGGTGGGTACTATGTGGCCATTCTTGATCCCACTCTGAGGTATCCTCCATATATATGGGTAGCTCCATATAGTCCTGCACCCTCACATTTAGGACAGACACATACCAAGGTTTATAGTGATTAAAGGGATACACCTCCATATAGTCGAGGACCCAGAGAAGACTCACTCCAAAGATCAGACACAAGTAGCAATGGTTAGGGGGATAGGGGTACAAGTATATGGTCCTAATTTTAATAGATGCCCCAATGGACAGTGTACATATATACAAAGATGAGACACAAATTCTTTTGCACATATTCTTTCCAGGAGATCAGATCAGTTATTCTTTTATTCTTTCTTGATTCAAGATAGCATGATGTGTTAGATGTACTCATATGTATTTGTATATTATGACTCCTCTACATATGTATTTTATTTGATGGACACTAGATGGACTGTGGATATGGACTATATGGACATTATGGACTTTGATTATGGACCTATGTAATGAACTTTTTTTAAATATATATGATTGGAAGATTATGATAGTGCTCTATAGATGATGTACATGTGATGTTTTGGATACTTGTTTATGCATACATGTATGATTATGATATTGATGGATGTATGTGATGATAATGATGGTAAATTCATTTATGATGAAATGTATGATATAAATGACATGGATTACACCTAACATTTTTTGATGCAGGATGTGATGGTTTATGATTTAATATTTGTTATATGGATATGATACTAATGGTTTGTGATGCAAGTGGTGATGCCATTATGATTTAATATGGATGCATATAAGGTTATGACATGTGTGTTTATGTATGATGTGTTTATTATGGATGGAATGTTAGTGTTTTATTATGAATGTATGATATGCATAATCTTATGGATGGACTACTATATGAATGTAATGTAATGAGTTGCATTTAATGACATGAACCTAATGCAAATATTGAGATGCTTAGAATAAAAAATTATATTAATATAAACAACATAAAATGATAATGATAATGTAAATGCAATGAAATGACATGATAATGAAATGGATTAAGATGCTTAGAATAACAAGTATATATTAATCTAAACAACTTAAAATGATAATGGAATGCAAATGAAATGATAAGGACGTCTAATGGGATGATAATGAAATAGATGATGTAATGGAAAGAAATGAATAATGAAATCGATAAATGCAATTGATAATGAAATGATTATGAAAGATAAAAAAATTGTTAATGCAACCTAATGGAATGAAAATGAAACAAATAATGAAAATTTAATAAAAGTGATAATGCGATACAATAAAATGAACTTAAATGATAATGGAAATGCAAGGTGAAATGAATAATGATGGGTGATGTAGTGCACCTGTAAAAACCATAGGGATTGTGAGAGGAAGAATAGGTGGGGGAATAACATTTGCACAACCAAAAATTAATGACCATATGCTAGGGAAAATGGATCAAGATAGATGTAATGCAATGAGAAAGATGAATGAAATGAAAATATAATGTCATCCTATTATATTAGGAGCACTTAATTTTACTATAACAAAGGACATGATATGTCAGAGTATGAGGAACCAAGGTCAATGAGTGTCAAATGCATAACATTGACACAACAAACAAGAATTTTATCCCAACACCCAAAAGTCACAAGGGATTCAAAAGTGCTTGATGTTGGAATAACCACAAGCACAAAGGATGCCCTAGTGTAACACAAGACTACAAAGATATTGGTGGGTACTACACAGGACAACCAAGAAGATAAGATCACCCAAAAAATCAAGATATGCTCTTTACCAGTCAAAGCACACCATGATTGATGGATCATGGCAACCTTGAGTAGGTATAATAGGAAGCTCAAAAGAGAAACAAAATGCTAAAGCACTAAAATATTACAATAAATTTCAAATATCCTTTTCCATAGGACCAATAGGTGGATGGAATTCATATAGTCTGATTTAAAGGAAGGCTACATCCTATTAAGACCATGGATGGGGGTAGATTATTAGGTTGAAATGACTCAGGATACTCAAAACAAATTGAACCTCCTAGTACTAATGGATTTTGTTGTTAGGAACCAGTTGAGTAGGGACAGACATGATGACACAACAAAAAACCAAGACACAACCTAAGGATAGACCTAGGGTCTCAGGAGCTAATCAAAAGATTAGCCTTGCCTACGTGAAAGCATAGAGACCTTGTAGTTTGATAAAAGACTGATGAGTGAACATGGATAAAAATGGAAAGTGGATGATGAAGACTCAGATGATTGGAAAAAATCCAAGACTAGATAGATGAAGGATGGGGACTAACATTACAAAGGATAGACCAAAGCCTCGGGGAATCATCAAAGATGGCCTTGCCTACATGAAAGCACAAAGGAAATGTAGTTCAACAAAAGGAACCAAAGACCAAACCATAGACAGGTGATGAAAAGCTTAGGATTTAGGATAGGAAATCTAAATCATCCAATGCTTAATTAAAATATACCAAGTGATGAAGGATAGGATGTTAATAGAGGATGGATGGGATAGGATGGATGGATGAAGATGCAAACACATAGGAAAGTGGGATGCAAGGTAGATAATGATTAATCACTCTATGAATGGAAACTGTTTCTAGGTTTTCACCAATCGTACTTATCCAAGGTGACACCAGGGGTGGCTTTAACCATAGGACACATTATTTCTCTTTACTTTTTTTGGATTTTTTGACTTTTTTGATTTTTTTTTGTATTTTTCTAGATTTTTCACTTTTTTTGGTATTTTCTAGGTAGGGTAACCTAGTTGAATTAGGTTTAAAACTACTTCATATGCATGATATTGATGGGTTCTTCCAAGGATTCCCCCTCAGGTGTAGCAAGCTAATATACCCCAAAACCATACTTTGCAGTGATGACATATGGACCCAACCAATTGGATTCCAACTTTCCTTTCCTTTCTTTTCTTGATCTTGTCAGGTGTGTTGATTTTATTTGAGGACTAGATCACCAACCTAAAACTGACAAGGATGAACCTTCTTATTGTAGCTTCTCTTAAGTCAATGTTGTAAGCCTTAAGGCACTTCTCATCTAAGAGCTCCAACTGACTCAAATGTGAAACCTGAGATTCTTCATCACTAATCAAATTCTTTAGGGAGATGTGAAGTGAGTGGATCTTGACTTCTATTGACAAGATGAAATCACCACCATAGATGATGGAGTATAGGGTTGCACCAGTAGGGGTGTAGATAGATGTTCAGTAAGCCCAAAGGGTGGGATTAAGGTGGAGGTTCCAATCACAACCAATATTATTGACAACCTTCTTAAGGATTTTGATGAGAGTTTTGTTGGTAGCCTCAACTTTTCCATTACCTTGAGATTAATAAGGTGTAGAAAAATGATGTTGGATGTATTATGTTTCACATAGGTATCACATATATTTTTTTTGAAGGGTTTTTTGTTGTCGATAATGATGGTGGAAGGATGTCATATCTACAAAGAATATGGTAAAGGATAAATTTAGATATTTTGATGCTAGTGATTTGGGAAAGTGGATTTGCTTCCACCCACTTAGTGAAATACTCAGTGGTTGTGATTATGAAGATACATCCATCAAATGAGGGTGGATAAATATTTCCAATAAAATTGAGACCCTATTGTGAAAGGGCCACAACATAGTGATAGGTTGCAAGTCCTATGCCGAAGTGTGGATTAGGTCCACATGTTGCTAACATGGTAGACACTTTTTGAAAAACTCACAAGCATTGTGTTCCATAGTTGGCCAATGATATCCTGTTTTGAGAATATTTTGATTTTCTCAAACATCAAAGAAGAGTGCAATCATACCCTCTACAATAAAGTGTATCACCTATGATGGTGTAATGGGAAGCATGTTGGATGAAGGATTTATGTTGGTTGTGAGTTAGATAAGGTGGGAGAATGTTATCGTGGAGGTAGGTGTAAATATCATGGTACCAGGGAGATTAGGAACCTAGGATGTTGAACACCATTTCATTTTCTAGAATTTCATATGCTTGGATTAATAATTGTTCCACCAAGAACTCACAATATGTTCGATCTCTAGGCATGTCAATAAGGGAAAAAATTGTGGCCATTGCATTGGAAGCCTTGTATTGCAATCTAGGGACCTGCTCAAACTAGATATGACTGAAGTACTTCTTAAATTCATCAACCATGTTCTTATAAGAGAGAAGCTTATCGTATTGTGTAAAACTCATCATTGACCTATTTGATTATGAGTTGAGAATCTTCATAGACATGAAGATGAGTTATATTCCACTAGATTGCAATTCTAATGCATGTGATCAAATATTTGTATTCAACAATATTTCTCATGCATGGAAAGGCCAATATAAATGACTTTGGGATATAGTCACCTTTTGGAGTGACAAAGAGGATACCAGAACCTATTCCATTTTGGGTGTAGGAACTCTCAAAATAAAGTGTCTAGATATCTGATTATGAAATAGTAAAGATCAGTTCATTTGGAAATTTCATCACTAAAGGATAACCATCCACAAGGGGAGCATCAACCAATTTATATGTATAACTTTCCATTTAATTTCCTTGTGATCCACATACTTAATTTTGAATTCATTAAGGGGAATGACCTACTTAGCCATGTAGCCTGTCAATGAAGTTCTTGATAACATATATTTGAGTGGGTCAACTTTGGATATCTGTTTGATTGGGTAGTTGAGAATGTAATGATGTAGATTCTATGAACTAAAAACAACTACTAGACAATATTTCTCCATGGGAGAATAGTTAAGATCATATCCCATGAGTGTACGACTGATATAGTAGATGGCTTGTTCTTTGGAAGACTCATCATGTTGGGCCAACAATATATATAAAAATAATGGATTACCACAAATGGGGGGCATTAAGATTGGTGGGTTGGCAAGATACTCTCTGATTATCAAAGCCTTGTTGACATTGTGGATCCCATTTGAAAATGGTATTCTTGTCTAGGAGATTAGTAAAGTACTAACACTTGTCCATAATCTATGCAATGAAATGCCTAATTGACTGTAGTTTTCATTATAAGCTCCTCAATTGTTTGAGATTTCTAGGTGGGGGAATTTCCATGATAGCTTTAACCTTTGCAAGATCCACCTCAATACCCCTTCTAGGCACAATGAATTCTAACTATTTTCCTAATGTGATGTCGAAGATACACTTTTTTGGATTTAACCATAGCTGATGCTATTCCAACTTATCAAAAACCTGCCTCAAAACTTTAGGATGCTCTTCTCTAATTTTTGAATTTCCCAATAGGTCATCAACATATTCTTCCATTATAATGTGGATAAGATCATGGAAGATAACTTTCATTGAACACAGATACTTTGCCCCTGCATTATAGAGACCAAAGGGCATGACATTGTAGCAGAACATACCCTAAGGAGTACTAAATGCGGGTCTTCTGGTGTGATCTTAATTTGTTTATACCTTGAAAATCCATCCACGAGGGATATCATGGCATGTCCTACTGTTAGATCCACTAACATGTCAATGTTAGGTCAGGGAAACTCATCCTTTGGGAAAGCTTTATTCAGGTCCCTAAAATTTGTGTAGATTCTAACTCCCCCAACAAGCTTGGCTATAGGTACTATATTGGATATTCAATCTGAATAATCGATTTCCTATGTGAGTTTTATTTTCATAATTATGTTGTAACTCAATACTATGATTGGATTCCATTGTTATATGTTCGGGATGTCCAATTAAGGGCATTTCTGTCTTGGGTGCAAAATGAGATTAGTTGGGGACACCAACATGGGGCTTATAAGAAATTGGAGTCTAACATCCCTCTACCAATTAGGGTTGAATCAAGCAAACCAAAGGATATTTACAAAGAATGGCTTAGAATGCTTCTTAGACCTAGTTATGGCAACAAGATTATGCCTTGGATTGAGGCAGTTTATAGTGAGTATGAAGTAAAGGCACCAAAAAAGGAGGAAACTATGAGAAGATGCCTATCAAAAAGATGGAATAGCCTAACTGATGAGCTAAAACAAGCTGAACCCCATTCCATCCACAATTATGTCGTAACACTAAAAAGGATTGATAGGTATATTCAGATTGGGAGAACAAAGGGTAAATTTTGGCTTCTCCTAACTTTCCAGCCACCCATTCTCATGTGGCCCGTGCCAAATTTTAGATTCTACCAGTATGACATTGTTGCAGAGAGACAAAGATGGAGCATATTGGACAGATTGGGAGGATTCTATTGGGACCCTGATTCACGCTCAGTAGCCACTGATGTTGGATAGATATCAATTGAAAATTTCAGAGCTTTCACCAAGTAGAAGAACAACCCTTCCCTTGTTGGAGGACCAACAAAATGTTAGGTTGGGGGGAGTGATGAGCCTAGTTTTTGGTCTAATTTTGAGTAGAATCTGTAGTTTATTTAATGAAATTTTTCATGAAATTTGATGCTAACTGTTGATATTTTTATAATGTTTCCCTCAAAGCATATACATTGGACTTAATCCTATCTCTACAAGTTTTAATGACATTGGCATATTATGTGGATTATCTATATTGATTTTGTATGCGCTTAATGAATGTTCGTTAAGGTGGTTATAGATATGTAGTTATTGTGTGTACTGACATTGGCATGCAGATTTAATTTGAGGATGTTAAGTTGAGGAAGATTCCGCCAACTAGGCATGCACCATAATGTCCAAAAAAGGAATCACTCAAGATCAAAGGAGGTCGATAACAAAAGATTCCTCATGCAACCGAATGTAACCACCTTGTAGTGGACTTTAATGATTGAGCAGAACATGGGCATTACTGTTGTGCTAAATCTATGTTTGGACCTGCATGTCCGACCAAATTCCATGCACACGTAATCGTCACCACTCCACTTTCTCTATTTTCCCTAAATGGAATCCTCCCAGTCATGGAGTTGAGCACCTTGTTTAGTTGATAGTGTAAATAAGGATCTAATGCTCCTTCTTTGAAGGTTCCATGATTTGATATTGTACTTGCACTCTCAAGTTTTTAGTAATATAGATACATTACTCTTTTGTACTCATGATTTACAGTGAATAAAATAAAGTTCTAAGTCTAAGCATTTGAGTCCTTTTTAGTTTTAGAGGATACTTATCCAAGGGGGCCCACATGGTGAGTAATCCATCCTCTTAGTTTAGTATTACTTGTTGTTTAGTAATTAGTTAGAAATCTAGCACCAACTATTCCTACAACCACTAGAATTCCATTTTGTGACTCAACCAAAGTAGATAGAGTAGTGCCATGTTTGTTGCTCAGATTTTCATTCCTAT
Source organism: Sequoia sempervirens (assembly GCA_007258455.2). Classification (NCBI taxonomy): domain Eukaryota; kingdom Viridiplantae; phylum Streptophyta; class Pinopsida; order Cupressales; family Cupressaceae; genus Sequoia; species Sequoia sempervirens. The sequence goes on along the minus strand of VDFB02256132.1, from coordinate 50,817,320 downwards.
TATGCATTTTAGTTTGATGTAATTCTCTATTGATGATTGGAATTTATGATATCCCCTTCTAAGAAATTTATTTTCAGCATTGTGTGATCCTTAGTTGTAGAATGGAAATGGCTACTTTTGGTTCCTAGTGCACATACTATGCTGACCCATTTCAAGTTCACATCCCTAGGTTGACAAGTTAAATGCACCTTCATGATGATTGAAATAGTTATTGAGGTTAGATGTCCAATATATGAATCATAGCTATGATGGCTTAGTTATTAAATCATTGTAGGAGATCAACATTTTGGTGCCATTGTCGGGGATGGTGTCAAACTAGGAAGTCTTTTGGAGTCATTGGTAGTTTTTCTTGCTATAGTGTTTCTAGAAGTTGTTCTTAGTATACTCCTCCTTTAGGAAGTAATGACCCCCCTTATTCTTTACCAATTCTTTGTGTGAGCTAGCTGATAGTGAGTGATACCACATGCATAGAGGAAAGAGAAGGGATACTTATGGGAGATTCCTTCCTAACAATCCTAATCCATTCCAGCTAGTTGAATATCAGAACCTACCTAGAGAAGAAGAAGAAAAAGATTCACACCCCTTTGCTGATGCATTTCCTAATCTGACTAGATCTGAAGTCTCCTCTAAAGACCAAAATAAGCTTGAGAACCCCTTTGATTTGGAACTACATCAAGCAAGCATGAGTGATGCAAATAGGAACAAACCTAACCAAGCATCTTTTCCTTTCCCCATTTCCCATCAGAATTGATGTAGAGCTAGGAGGATTCAAAACCACATCTCACAAACCTTCAACAATAAGTCAAGGTAACCTTTTTCTAGAACATGCTATTAGGAATTTTGGAGGCAATCTCTTAATGACTCAACATAAGAAAACAACAACATAAATCTTTATCTGTCATTTAAAAATATTAGAATGTAGACTTCTTTGTTTTGTAACAACACCAATCAATAGTGATTCTACCCTACTTGTTAAGCCTTTCCAAAGCTTGTCAACTTGTACATGAAAAATAAAAATGAATACTTGGAATTCTAACATGACTTCAGTACAATTCAATGCAATTAATAGATACAAGTCATTCCAAACAACTCCCATCAATGAATCAAAATGATAAACTCTTATCAAAACAATTCACTACTTGCATCATGAGGGTTTGTTGGAAATACATAACCCCAAGTCCATTCCTCATTGTTAGAATTTGAATCATATCTAAAGATGCCTGCACAACCATGTTACACCATTTATCATCTTTTATTCATGACATTCTATCAAATCTTAATGCTAAACCTCAATTCTTGACTGTAAATTAGGAACATCTCTATCAGGACAGAAACTTATTTTTAACACAAACCATGTTCTTTCATCAATTTCCAATAGAAAGGAAATCTAAACACTTCCAAAAACTCTTTCAAAATAGTCTTTCTCAAAAAGAGTATCTTATACATCATTAGAAACTCAAACTCTTGACTGTAAATAGGGCATTTCCATATTTTTACACAAAATAGTCCTAGGGAATCGTTGAAATTGCCCCAAACCTCATTCTTTCGGCCTATAAATTTTGAAATGTCTTAGATTACACCTTAAAATATTTACTCACCAAATTTGGGGTGATTTTGATGGTGGAAACTTGAGGAAAGCAATTTGTTGTCCACACTGCCAACCCTAAATCAAGGTTTTACCCGGTTTGAGAAAACAATCAATATCTCCCTCAATTCTGCATGAAATTGAATGAAATAAAAAGGAAAATACAATAGACACACAAAACTAACTTATCCAATGACTTACCCTTCAATATCAAACTATATATGGTCGTCCAAGAGCCAAGAACTTTGTTTTACCAATAAAAAACTTAGAAATTCTGAGTTTTATTCATGTTTTCTTCATTACAATCCAAAACTCTCTCCTGCCTCAACTTGTGTGAGGCCTATTTATGCCTTGAAAATAAAAACTCACTCAAATCCAATGTCTATAACTGATTCTAACCTCCTCCTAACCACTTGATTTTTCATTACTTATTTTTTGCTCTTTTCCCTTAACAAGAAGGTTTGCAAGATTTTTTTCTTTCACTTTTTTTGAATCCCTCCATGCCTCTAGATCTAGAAATTGAATTATTATATGATAAAAGGATCCTCCTTCACCTTATTCAAATGACAAAACATTTGAAACCTACTTTGGACCTTACTTAACACATTTTCCATCTTTTTCTAAATTAGACAAAATTGACTATATAACTTATCCTAATGCCTATCAAATGACTCAAATGTATTATAATGGTCTTGAAAGACCTTATTAAATGAACCCCTAGAACTCCTTAAACATTATTACATTTTGGCCTCATGGAGGCATTTAATCAAACATGTGCTCCTGCACCAAACTCTCGGTGGAAAAATAATTCAAGCCCTTTTGAATTGTCTTCTTCCTGGTCTTCTAGTTACTTTGCACTTTTTCCTTTCAACCATCTTTGGTCCTTTCTTCCTTTTCTTCTTCTTATGCCTTCTCCTATAAATCATCCTTACAACTTGGAGGTCCCAAAACTCCATCATATCATCACACACTTTTCCTTTTCCTTCATGGCCTGCACATACATAATCCAAAGAAAAATTAGAAACAAAATATTGAGACCTTGAGGTCTCGTCCTTTTCTTCTTGTACTTCAAACTCCTCTTCACCCATGACCAAATTATCAATATCATTTCCCTTGAAAATAAATTCACTTGAAACCTCAATTTCCTTGTCTTATTCTACCTTGATGAGTTCCTCTTCCTCTTGTTTGACTTGTCCATTACCAACCTTACTATCCCATTCTTCTTCAATTGCTGCATATTGTGCCCATAATTCTTCTTCTTCATCTGTGACTGAATTTTCTGCCCTCTTCTATTTTCTTTGCTTCTTCATAATCTTCTTTAGAGGCCATCTTAACTTATTTGGCATTGGTATATGCCAACTCCTTTGTGCTTTCTTAAGAAGTTGTGTTTCCTTGGCTAATCTTTCCACCTTTTGGATTATCTCTTCTAAGGCTTTCTCAAACTCTATTTGTCTTTCCTTCCTTCTTTCCTTCTTTCTCATTTCCTTTTCCTCTCTTTTCTTCTTCCTTTGTGAATCCTCAGGCCCACAAAAATCTTTCCAATCTTCTCAACAAATCCATCTTCACAAACAAGTCTTTCCTTGCTTCCACTTCACTTTTCCACACCTAGGAAATCAAGTTTCTTCCTCAACCTGAACAATAAAACCAAAAACAAAAAAACAGACACTTCCTGTACCCAGACCTTACTAGGCTCTGATACCACTTGATGTAGAGCTAGGAGGATTAAAAACCACATCTCACAAACCTTCAGAAATAACTCAAGTTAACCTTTGTCTAGCACATGCTATTAGGAATTTTGGAGGAAACCTCTTAACCACTGAACATAAGAAAACAACAAAAAAAAATTTATTTGTCTTTTAAACATATCAAAATGTAGACTTCTTTGTTTTGTAACAACACCATCAATAGTGACATACAACATCAAAATGAAAACTCAAACTTCTAACATGACTTTAGTACCATTCAAGATACTCAATAGATACAAGTCATCCCAAACAAAAGCTCCCATTAGATAACTCCCATCAATGAATCAAAACCATAAACTCTTACCAAAACAATTCACTACTTGCATCATGAGGGTTTGTTGGAAATACATAACCCCAATTCCATTCCTCATTGCTAGCATCTGAATCATATCTAAAGATGCCTAAACAACCATGTTACACCATTTACCATCTTTTATTCATGACATTATATCAAATCCTCATGCTAAACCTCCATTCTTGACTGTAAATTAGGAACATCTTTGTCAAGACAGACACTTATTTTCAAAAAAAACCCTATGATTTCATCAATTTGTAATAGAAAGGAAATATAAACACTTCCAAAAACTCTTTCAAAACAATATTGCTCAAAAATATTATCTTATACATCATTAGAAACTTAAACTCTTGACTATAAACAAGGTATTTCCATATTTTTACACAAAACAGTCCTAGGTCATCGTTGAAATTGCCCCAAACCTCATTCTTTCGACCTATAAATTTTGAAATGTCTTAGATTACACCTTCAACTCTTTACTCACCAAATGTTGGGATATTTTGATGGTGGAAACTTCAGGAAAGCAATTTATTGTGCACACTGCCAACCCTAAATCAGGGTTTTACCTAGTTTGAGAAAACAATCAATATCTCCCTTAATTCTGAATGAAATAGAATGAAATAAAAAGTAAAATACAATAGACACACAACACTAACTTATATAATGACTGAACCTTCAGTATCAGGCCGTACATGGCTGTACAGGAGCCAAGAACTCTATTTTACCAATAAAAAAAATAGAAATTATGAGTTTTATTCATGTTTCTTTCATTACAATGCAAAACTCTCTCCTACCTTGACTTGTGTGAGGCCCATTTATGCCTTGAAAATAAAAAATAACTCAAATCCAATGTCTATAAATGATTCTAACCTCCTCCTAACCACTTGATTTGTCATTAACTTATTTTTTTCTCTTTTCCCTTAACAACAAGGTTTACAAGATTTTGTTCTTTCACTTTTTTTGAATCCCTCCATGCCTCTAGATCCATAAATTGACTTATTATATGATAAAATGATCCTCCTTGAACCTATTCAAATGAAAAAACATCTAAAACCTACTTTGGACCTTACTAAACACATTTTCCTTCTTTTTTTTGCAAATTAGACAAAAATGACTACATAACTTATCCTAATGCCTATCAAATGACTCAAATGCATTATAATGGTCTTGAAAGACCTTATTAAATGAACCTCTAGCACTCCTTAAACACTTATTACATTTTGTCCTACATGTAATCAAACAAGTTCTCCTACACCAAGAATGAAGTTGACAACATCAAGAACATCCCTACTTCAACACTCCCCAAGTTTTATGGAATTGTCACAGAAGATCCTAATACCTTTTTATTTGAGATTGACATACTCTACAAGAGTTATGATTATACTATTTATTCCCACAGGCTTAAGCTATTCACTACCACTCTGAAAGAGGTTGCATTAAGATGGTTCATGAGCCTAGACAGAGATACTGTGGAAACTTGGGAAGACATGGAGACAAAATTCTTTGAGAAATACAAGGAATATTGTAGGGGCAGCAACATGAGAGGAGGTGACATTTTCAGGATGTAACAAAAGGAATACAAGAGCCTGGAAGATTATATTGCAAGGTTTTTTATTTTCTTACAAAAATCTCCACACCATACACTTAATGAAGACTCACAAAAAGTTGTTTTTCCTGAGAGGAATCAATGATAGCTACACTAATGCCTTAGACCTCATGGGAGGAGGAGATATCTCCCAAGTTCCTTGGGAGGATATCAAGAAAATATGCCAGAACTGATCTATGGAAGCTTCAAAGAAAGGGAGAGCTTACCAATCTTCCATGGGTAAGTCAACTACCAGTGGAGTTTCAAGAATGGAGATTACTTATTTGTTGGCAGGCTTCAAGCATGACATTATAAATAATCTAGCTACTCAGCTAGATACAATTTATGCCAAGAAGAAGCAAGAGGAGGCAAAGGCAATGTTGACATAGTATTTCCCCCACTATAGACAAAAGAAGAGGGACTGTAGATGCAATATGGTAGCTAACCTTGAAAGTAAGTAGATTCCACCTAAGTTCAAACCAATCCAGATTGAAGAAGACCAAGTCTACTATGCTGCAAAAAGGAAGCCTTGGGATCCAAGACAAGGTATGCCACCAGATCCACTATCTTATGTTGGGCCATATTTTAATTCCTATTCACCTGGTAACCAATGACAACCTCCATATCCATCCAGCTATAAAGGATATCCACCACAACCTTGGAGTAACCCTCCAAATGCTTGGTGCAATCATCAAAGCTCTCCACCCAAATGGTAGCAACCTTAGGGGAATTGGAAGCAATTTCAAGGGCATTAGTAGCCACCTCCAAGAAATTGGAAACAAACAAATCAATAGAGGGGAGGACAACAATGGCCTACCCAGACAACTAGTTACATGCAAACACCTTCTCAGACCCAACAGCCTACTACAATTCCTCCACCTATTAATCCAATCTCAAATGCACCTAAACCTAGGTACTCAGCTACTAGCTCAGCCCACACCCAATCTAAATAACAAACCACAACAATAGCCTGCATACTCTATTGATTCAAACCAATTCCCTACATATTTTGTGAGTATAAGTGACATCCACATACTTTAAGGAACTACTCTACCATCCCCTTTTAAGCCCATTATCACTGACCTTCCTGTGCAAGAGGAAGAGGAACCTCTAAATGATCCCATTCAACCAAGTGTACCTAAAAATCCTAAACCAGTCCAAATCAAGCAAACTGAACAAGAATCGCCATTTCCTCAGAGATTGGAAGTTTCCAAGAAGAAGGAAGAATAGGAGGATACAAATTTTGAAATCTTGGATCAGCTGAAGCATATATGTGTCTAGATACCTCTATTTCATGCCATAAAGGATGTTCCAATCTATAGCAAGGAAATCAAGGAAGCTTGCCTCAAGAAGCCAGGTAGGAAAAAGGACCCAACTACCATTCATGTGGTGGGACAACTAGTTGACATCATGCTGGGAAAAGTGACTATCCCCAAGTATAATGACCCAGGTAGTCCTATGGTAGCAGTTGTTATAAACAAGAAACAAATAAAGAATGCTCTTATTCATTTAGGGGAAACAATAAATGTAATAACCAAGGACATCCTACATCAACTAAATGTTGCAAACATGAGATCAACTCCTACTATCATGCAGCTTGCTGATAGCTCTCTTGTTAAGCTTGATGGTGTCGTGGAGGATCTTGTGGTAGTTTTAGACTCCTGGGAGTACCCAATAGACTTTATGATTCTTTCTCCTAGAGGTACACTAGGTGGATATCCCATTATTCTTGGAAGGCCTTGGTTAGAAATTGCATATGCATATATTGGATGTTGGTTAGGTGACATGACCATTTCAGATGGGAAGAAGACGAAAAAATTTGTTCTTTATCCTCCTGCTCAACCATCTCATGATGAAGATATCCTGTATGGCCACATGTTGGTGAAGAGGCCGAGGAAATTAATTCTATGGCACAACTTATGATGATAGGAAGAAGCTCTTTCATGTAGCTCCAAGATGAGGATGAATTATTGGCTAACATCATTAAGAACCATTGTGAAGTGTAGGAAGAATCATCTTCTCATTCTGCTACTCCAGTCAAGACACTTCTTCCTGCTCTTCATGCAGCCATTGTTCCTGCAAACGTTCTTCCTGCAGCCACTCTTCTTGTAGCCACTATTTCTGCAGACAGACTTCCCATAGCAATAGGTATGTTCCATACATTGCTTCCATATGAACTAAAAGTACCATGTGTTAATGAAGCAGCCATGATAGAGTTAACTAGACAAGTATAGGTGTCAGAAGGAAAATATTTGAATGTTAACAACAAACTAAGTGAAGAACAAAATTGTTGTTGGAAAACTTATTAAGGACCATCAGCATGCATTTGTGTGGGATTATCATGACATGAAGGGACTAGACCCTAAACTTTTCACACATAGAATTTACATTAGAGATGATTGCACCCAAGTAAGACAACCACAAAGAAGAATTAATCCTGCACTAAGAGAAGTTGTAAAAGAGGAATTGCATAAATTACTAGATGGAGGATTTATCTACCCCATTTCAGATAGTTAGTGGGTGTCTCCATTAGTGATTGTGCCTAAGAAATAAGGGAAATGGTGAGTTTTTGTTGATTACAAGGAACTTAATGCTGCCACCAAGAAGGACCAGTTTCCCTTACCCTTCATTGATCAAGTTTTGGACACACTTGCAAGAAAGTGCTACTTTTCTTTTCTATATGGATTCAACAGCTACAACCAGATCCAAATTGCACTAGAGGACCAGGAGATGACCACATTTACCTATCCAATGGGTACCTATTCCTATTTAGTACTCCCATTTGGCTTATGTGATGCACCTGCAACTTTTCAAAGGGCAGTCATTAGCATATTCTCAAGCATTTCCCATGATTGCATGAAAATTTATATGGATGAATTTACCACTTATGGTGCTTATTTTAATCAAGCATTGGAAAATCTCAAGAGAGTCCTATAGAGATCTGAAGACCAAAACTTGGCCTTAAACAATGAAAAGTGCTTCATGATGATTCAAGAAGGTGTAGTTCTTGGCCACTACATCTCTCACAAGGGGATTCAAGTAGATCCTACAAAGATTGAGGTAATCAAAAATATTCCCACACCTACAAAAAAAGAGGATGTTAGGAGTTTTTTGGGTCATGTAGGATATTATAGGTGTTTCATCAAGGATTTTAGAAAGGTAGCAGCACCATTGTATACTCTTCTTACTAAAGATGTTGAATTCCAGTGGACTGAAGTTTGACAAGGAATTTTCAGACTTGAAGACAACTTTGACTCATGCTCCTATACTCAAAGGGCCTAATTGGGAACTTCCTTTCCACATCCATACTGATGCATCAAATTATGTCATAGGAGTAGTCTTAGGGCAGAAAGAAGGAGCTATTGAAAATGCCATTTACTTTGTTAGCAAAGATTTACTAGTTAAATTCAACTATACAGTGACAAAGAAAGTAATACTGAAAATAATCTAAGCATTGAAAAAATTTAGACTTTACATAATAGGCTACCAAATCTTTATGCACACTAATCATGCAACCATTAGATATCTCATGAATAAACCTTTGATCATAGGTAGGTTGGCAAGATGGTTATTGTTGATGCAAGAGTTTGATATAACCATTGTGGATAACCCAGGGAAGGCCAATGTTGTTGCATATTTTCTTTCAAGGATGGCTACATCAGAAGAAAATTAGCCCATAGATGACTCTTTTCCTGATGAGCATCTATTCTCCCTCAGTATGCTAACATATCCAATTATTTGGTCATAGGTAGAGTTCCTTCTCACTTCTCTCCAAAAGATAAAAGGACACTCATTGAAAAATATTTTCCTTTCTCTTGGATTGTTGGATGTTTGTTTTATAATGGACCAGACCATGTCATGAGGAGATGTGTGAGAGAAGATGAGACATATGAAATTTTGCATGCATGTCACAATGAACCATGTGGAGGACACTTTGCAGCCAAGAGGATAGCAATGAATATTTTGAACATAGAATATTACTAGCCAACACTCCACAAGGATGCAGGAAGGTATACCAGAAAATGTGATAGATGTCAAAGAATGGGAAAACCAGCCAGATTTGATGAGATGACACTTTTCCCTCAGGTAGTAATCACTCCCTTTGACAAGTGGGCATTGGATTTTGTGGGACCCATTGACCCTCCATCAAATGGTAAGTCTTATATATTGGTATGCATTGATTATGTGACAAAGTGGGTAGAAGTTAAGGCCATGAAGTATGCAAGAGATAACAAGGTTGCAAAATTTCTTTATGATATTTTCACAAGATATAGAGTCCCAAGAGAAATAGTGACTGATCAAGGGGATCAATCCACATCAACCCTTGTTGCAACACTAGTTAATAAGTACAACATAAGGCACATGAAGTCTACTCCTTATCACCCCCAGGCTAATGGCCAAGTTGAGGTGACCAACAGAGAAATTGAAGCCATTTTGACCAAAACGGTAGCTATTCATAGAAAGGATTGGGAAAATAGATTACCATAAGTTGTTTGGGCCTATAGGACAACCTGGAAAAAAATAGAAGATTCACTCCATTTGAGTTGTTGTATGGAAAGGAAGCTATGATGCCCATTGAATTTGAATATAAGACTCTCTAGGTTGCGGTAGATTTGGGTATGGATATTTCTGAGGCACAGAGAGAAAGAATCATGTAGCTAAATGCTTTGGATGAGATAAGGAGAGCAGCCCTGCATCATACAGAGGTAGTGTAGAATCAGAGAATTAGGTGGCATGACAAATTTATCAAGGATAAGAAATTCCAACTAGGAGTTTGGGCCCAGCTCTATGACTCAACATATCAAGACAATGTAGGAAAATTGTAGACAAGGTGGCTAGGACCATATGAAGTCATTGATGTCTTTCCTAATGGAGTTGTTTAGCTTACTACCATTGACCCTGTCAGATTCAAATTACTTGTCAATGGGCATTGTAATAGATTATATCACAAGCTAGCTTCCAAAGAAGAGTTCTTGCAACAATCCACCCAACATTCAACACCTAAGTTTCTTGCAGCCGAAGGAAGTGGACCTAGTGTCCCTCCTTCTAGCTAATTAATGTACACACTTGTCATAATAAAGACTTCCTCTTTTGTGGAATTTCATTTCTTCACCCATCTACCCATTCATCCATCTATCACCACCTTTCTCTCTTCCATCACTTCACTCCACCTCACCTCATTCCACTTCATTTTCATTAATTGCTTAATTTATTCCCTAAAAAGGTGAATGATACTTTCTCCATGATCTTTGCAACTAATCCTTCACACATTCAAGTATGTTCTCATTAATTACTATATTTTAATCATATTTTAAGTGCATTTATTTAATCATTGTATGTTAGTATAGATGTTCACATAACATGTCATTATTCCCTATCAAATCACCACTCCCATCTTCCATGTGTAGACACATGTCCAAATTTAGGTTGGGGGGGGGGAAGAAAAAGATGCAAATATATTGCCCATGTGTCAATTTATGCTAGGCTACATCAGAAAATTTAAAATGAGCCAATTTGAAATTTGAGTGAGAGGATGGCTCACATATGTGAAGTGACACTAACTATAGCCACTATTTCATCCCATCATAATTCTTCTTTATCACTTCTTTTCTTTCCATTATTGACTCTATCGTAATTTTGAGTTGCAAGCAAAAAGGTAAAACAAAAGAAAGAGAAATTTTAGTTGATATTGGCACTGGAAATTTAGTAGGTATTGTAGGAAGGTGTTTGGTTTTCAAATAGGAATTGTAGAAAGGAAATTTTGCAAAGTGATAGTTGATTGCAGATAATGAGAGGAGGGCTAATTCGAAATTAGCCCTTGGTTCATAATGTTTTATTGTAGAATGCACAATGCCTAGCCAAATTTAGAAAATGTGGATGGTTAGATTACTTCCTAAAGCTGTATGGCTTTGATGAAAGCATTTCCCTTGAATTCACCTAGACATTTTCTGAAGGAAAATCCACAGTAAAAGGGTTGGAGGTTGTGGCAACTAAGGAAAGAATTGTAGAGGTTACAAGGTTACCTACTAATGGAAAACATTACCCTGCCTCTAGAGACACCAGGTCAGTTAGGGCCAAGTTTGTAGTACATGGTGACCCTCCAATAAACATGGATAAATAGGGTGCAAAAAGAACCTCTCTTCCTAAACCATGGAAGCAGGCAGGCATCTACATTATAAAGTATCTTACCTATGAAGTTCATTTGTCAAACCTACATTCAGTACATTTCAAACTCTTGAGTCACATGAGGCACGAAAGGAGGATGAATGTGTCTAACGTGCTATACAATCCTCTCTTAATCATGGCGGTCGAGAACAAAAAAGGTAGGGACAATTCTATTTCCCACCATTGTCTGATTAAATTGCTAGTTGAAAAGTCTATACATGATGTGTTTGGAATGACCTAGGAAGAATTTTAAATGTTGATCAAATTAGACCTGAACACTTGCAACCTAGGGTTTTGCCTCAACCTCATAGGTCTAGTAGGATATTGGGTACGACTGAAGCCACTCTTGGTGCTTCAACTTTTGGTGTAGGCCCTAGTGTAAACCCTCCTACAAGCGAAGAAACCATAGAAATTACTTCTTCCAAAACAAAGCAATTAGAAAAAGAAACCACCTCCTCAAATTATGATGATGACATTCCACTTGGCACCCTGATGAAGACTAGGGCACAAAAGAGATAAGTAGAAATGAGAAAAGGAAAGGCCAAAAGGAAGCCAATAGAAAGAAAGGTTCCAAGTTCTAAGAAGAGGAAGGCTGACACTTTTCATCCTATAGCCAAAGAAAAATGTGAGAGACCTCCTAGGAAATCAAGACCAGCTAGGCCAATGATTGGTACACCTCCATAGGAAACCCCTAAGCCTGGTGAGACATCACATGAGGACCCTAAAGCTCCAATGGGGAAGGATAATGTTGAAGAAGAAGACATATTTGTGAGAGAAACAAATATAACACTGGCCAATCTTGCTAACATTGTAGGAGAGTTTGAGAAAAATTGGGATTTCCTATAGCATGAGCAAGAGGTCCTACAACAACAACCAGAACTAGAGTAGGAGTTCTTGTAGCCACAAAAAAAACAAGAATGAGAGCCCCTACAACAAGAAGTGGGAGAATAAATAGTACCCCCATAGCCAGAAATAATTGGATAGCCTGAGTCCATGCAGATAGTGCTATATGAGGAGCCACCATCAACAAAAAGACTGGTAGGAATTCATAATCCTCCTAATTTTATAGTACATATGATAATTTTGATTTTATGGAAAGAAATACAAAGGAGGGAGGAAGAATGGAAAAATGAAAAACGAAAACTGAAGGAAATTCAAAAGAGGGATGAGGAGATTGAAGATAAGGATGCAGAAATTGCCACCCTAAAGCAAAGGGTGGATGATATAACAACCTTGGTACCACAAATTTTGGAATGTAGGACCCCTCCAAGGGTCTATGCTCTGCACCTGGAAGAGAAATATCTCTCTTTTAAGCTGTCATTGATTGACTTAGGTTTGAATCCTTCTATTGACACCCCTGTTGAATTTTTCAATGCTTATAGGATTGCCTCACCTGAAATGAAGAATTTGTTGTGTGAATTTTATTTGCATAATTATGTTTTAACTCAAGAATATGATTGGAATCCATTGTTGTATGTTGAGGATGTCCAATTAAGGGAATTTATGTCTTGGGTGAAAAATGAGATTAGTTAGGACAACAACATGGGGCTTATAATAAATTGGAGTCTAACATCCCTTTGTCCATTAGGGTTGAATCAAGTAACCCAAAGGACATTTACAAAGAATGGCTCAGAATGCTTCTCAGACCTAGTTATGGCAACATGATTATGCCTTGGATTGAGGTAGTTTACAATGAGTATGAGGTAGAGGCAGAAAAAAAGGAGGAAACTATGAGAATATTCCTATCACAAAGATGGAATAGCCTAACTAATGAGCTGAAATAGGATAAACCCCATTCCATCCAAAATTATGTTGCAACACTAAAAAGGATTGATAGGTATATTCATATTGGGAGAAAAAATGGGCAATTTTGGCTTCTCCTGACTTTCGAGCCACCCATTCTCATGTGGCCCATGCCAAACTTCATATTGTACCACTATGACATTGTTGTAGAGAGACAAAGATGCAGCAGATTGGAAAGATTGGGAGGATTCTATTGGGACCATGATTCATGGTCAGTAGCCACTAATGTTGGACAACTATCAGTTGAAAATTTTAGAGCTTTGACCAAGTAGAAGAACAAACCCTCCCCTACTGGAGGACTAGAAAAATGTTAGGTTGGGGGGAGTGATAAGCCTAGTTTTTGCTCCAATTTTGGGTAGAATCTATAGTTTATTTAATGGAAGTTGTCATGAAATTTGATGCTAAATGTTGATATTTTCATAATGTTTCCCTCAAATCATAGAAATTGGGCTTAATCCTATCTCTGCAAGTTTTAATGACATTGGCATATTATGTGGATTATCTATATTGATTTCGCATGTGGTTAATGAATGTTCCTTAAGTTGGTTATAAATATGCAGTTATTGTGCATACTGACATTGCCATGCATATTTAATTTGATGATGCTAAGTTGAGGAAGCTGACACCAGCTGGGCATGCACCATAACATCCAACAAAGGAATCGCTTAAGGTCAAAGGAGATCGATGGCAGAAGATTCCTAATGCAACTGAATGTAACCGCCTTGTAGGGGACTTTGATGATTGAGCAAATGTGGGCATTTCTGTTGTGCTAAATCTGTGTTTGTACTTGCATGTCTGACTAGATTCCATGCACGCGTGACTATCCCCACTCCACTTTCTTTGCTTTCCCTAAATGGCATCCTCCTAGTCGTGGAGTTGACTACCTTGTTTAGTTGGTAGTATAAATAAGGATCTGATGATCCTTATTTGAAGGTTGCACGATTTGATATTGTACTTGCACTCTCAAGTTTTTAGTAATACAGATACATTACTCTTTTGTACTCATGATTTACCATGAATAAAATAAAGTTATGAGTCTGAGCATCTAAGTCATTATTTTTAGAGGATACTTATCCAAGGGGCCCCACTTGGTGAGTAATTCATTCTCCTAGTTTAATATTAGTTTATTATTACTTGTTGTTTAGTAATTAGTTATAAATCTAACACCGACTATTCATGCAACCACTAGAATTCCATTATGTTACTATTCCTATAGCCAAAGTAGACAAAGTAGTGCCCTGTTTGTTGCTCAAATTTTCATTCCTATTATGCATTTTAGTTTTATGTAATTATTGATTGATGATTGGAATTTATGGTATTCCTTTCTAAGCAATTTACTTTCAACATTTTGTACTCCTTAGCTATAGAATGAAAATGGCTACTTTGGGTTCCTAGTGCACATACTGTGTTGACCCATTTCAAGTTCATGTCCCTAGGTTGACAAGTTAAATGCACTTTCATGATGATTAAAATAGCTATTCAGGTAAGATGTCCAATCTCTGAATCATAGTTGTGTTGGATTAGTTATTAAATCATTGTAGGAGGCCAACATGTATGATCTAGATTGTAAGATTTCCTGAAAGGAATGGATGCTCTCCTAAACAAGAACATGTACTGATCGGTGACTATAGGATCACCTCTTTGGAAATCAGGTTCTCCTATCTAGGTTTCAATATTGCCTATTTCTTTGGATATATAGATGTAGAGTGGAAACTCCTATCAGGAAAGTGGGATCACCTATTCCTTAAAGCGTATGGATAGGGATGGTATGAACTCACTTTTGGATTCACCTATCTATGCTACGGGGTCGCCTATTTCTATAGATGTACGAACAAAGGCTGGGATGACTTGGAATTGGATTCACCTCTTCAGGAGATGGGTTTGCCTATTCCAAGGATAGGAGAATGTGGATTCTCCTATCTAATTAACTAGGCCAGTGGATTTTCCTTTAGAAGAAGTAGGTTTTCCTATCTAGACTGACTAGACTAGACTAGACAGAGACAAGGATTTTTCCCTCATAGGTCAAGATCATCCATCCATAGTGTAAGTTCACCTCTGTAGGAAGAAAATTTTCCTCTAAGAAAGGGATGGACTACGGAAAAGGCTCAAAAATAGAAAACAAACAGACAGTGGGCAAGGACTAACTCAAACTAAAGACACTCACTAGTATCACACAAGAAGACACAACAAGCACAAGAACAACCCTAGAATTAATGTTAAGGGTTTATAAACTTGATTTAGTCATCCTTTCTCGTGATGGTGGATAGCTAGAGATCCAATGGCATAGGGTCATCAACAAATGCCATAGGCTCACCCTCTCTCTCTCCTTGGGAACCATCATAGTTTACCGCAAGGATTTCTATCTCAATGTAATTAAGTATGTGGTGAGTGAATTTAGGGTGCCCTTTGTAATCCCTACACTACACCAATCCATTTCTAAAACACAGGTCTTGAACTAGGCTAAATAAGAAACTACGGGAGTCCTTGATACACCAAGAGGGTGTATGAGGCACAACCGTGAACACCATCCCATCACAAGTATGGATTAGGAGCCCCAATGAGGTACTAGAAACTTTGACCAACCCTTCACACCTTAACTAGGAATCACCCTAGTATTAATGCTCCGCCAAACACAACGTGACTAGATTAGGGTACAATTTTATCTTTCACCCTTTATATACCTCACCAATAACATGTGGTTGAGATCGTCCCTTGAGGTGATGTAATCCCCAAGAAGGTCTCCTAAAGGGAAGGAAGTGTTAAGCATTTCTAATCCCAAGGCTTGCACATAGTGCAAGGGGAGAGCATATGTGCAAAACTAACACCTCTTAGGTAGACTCAACTAGACTTGAGTAGGCTATGATTTATAATCCACAGGCTCACCATACGATGCAAGGGGAGAGTATATTTCAACAGCTTCCTCCAGACATGGAAAACAAGATTAATTGACCCTTTAATAAATTGAAGTGTTCCTAGACTAGTATGAAAAATGATAGACAAGCTA
Source organism: Sequoia sempervirens (assembly GCA_007258455.2). NCBI lineage: Eukaryota > Viridiplantae > Streptophyta > Pinopsida > Cupressales > Cupressaceae > Sequoia > Sequoia sempervirens. The sequence goes on along the minus strand of VDFB02256132.1, from coordinate 50,801,138 downwards.
ACTAGGGGTCTTTGACCGATCATCCTACAACAAATGCATTAGTAATTTCACCTTCATTCTTGGAAAAACAAAAAGCTACACAAATTTTAGAGAAATCTCATAGACACTAACAAACGAGTTAGATGATTAATACCTACAACTAGAATCAAATGGAAGTGAAAACTAAAGAATTTAATGTTCTAGATTGCTGTAGTTTTTCCCCTATGTAGGGTGGGTTCACCTGTTTATAGGTTGTACTATTTCCCTTCTAGTGGATGAGCATAAGCACAACCACCTCTGCAAGTCAAGAAAGTTCACCTTTTTTTTGTTGCAAGTTCTCCTATCCATACGGAACAAGGTGCGTTTGCCTTTGAAATTTAGGATCTTGGTTTCCAAATGAAAATTTTCCTTCTCTGTGAAGTGGAAAATGTGCAGTCACCTATGCTAAGGCAAGTTCACCCTTGCAGTTAGGTGGATTCACCCATCAGGAAAATTCACCTTTGCAACACTAACAAATCTAAAACTACAAGAGAAAAACAACAAAGAAACTCAAAGGACCTGTGATGTGGGTCCCATCAGGCATGCCAAAAATGTGTACAAGTAATTTCCTATTCTAAAAATGAAAAATACTAAACAAAATGAAAGAAATGAAACACAAAAAAAACCTCAAGATTGGCCTAGTTTAACCCAAACAAAATGAACAATAAAACACAAATTTTACTTTGTTTGACTTGTTCCTTTGGTTGGCCCTTTTGATGAATATTTTTCTACTCCTTTTTTGATAAAGTGGCTTAAAATGATGCATAAATTATGGATAATTCCATGGTGGATGAAATGGTGGTGATAGTGAATGGATTTGGTGTAATACAATAGCTTGAAATGCTACAACAATGGAGGTTTGGTAGCTTGGGTGTGTGAGAGCTCAAATTTCCTAAGTGTGTGATATGCAAATGAAGCAATTCACATTGCTTTTAGGGAAAAGCCGCCAAAAGAATGGAGGGTTGGGATTCATCCTAGGGTAGAATATCTAGGGATAAGACGTTTTGAGATGTCTCAAGCCATGAGATGTTGACATGTGGAGGGGGATGTGGATAAAGGATGATGAGAGGGTAATGATGTGGCAATCAGCTGGAGGTACTTGTAAGTACCTTGTTAATGGGAAAGATCTCATAAAGGAGTTTCTTATCCATTTGTACAATGAGAGGATGAGGGAGGAATTCAAAAATCCTCACGGGGATTAAGAAAGGAATTAAAAATTCCTTATGGGGGATGTGAGGAATTAAAAATTCCTTAAAATTCATGGGAGAAATAAATTGGAATTTAAAATTCCAAAAGGGAAAGGGATGACTTCTCCAAAAGGAGGAAGTCATTAATAAGGTTGACCAAGGGTAGATTCCATAAATGGAATGGGGATTAGGGTAGGTTTAATTATTGATTTAGGTTGTGCAAATGATGGATTAGGTGGATTAATCTTGATTAAACATCCACTTGCATTTTATGGAGGATGTGACCCTAATCATGATTAGGAATGTGCACATATTAATTTGGGATTAAGTGGGATAATCAGGATTGGGGAAAGTGTAGGAGGATGTGACAAGGAGAGAGAAGATGAGTGAATTAAAAATTGATTTTAATTCATTGGGATAAAGTGACTAAATTAAATAAATTAGACTATTTATTTAATTTAGAGGAGAAATGGTAAAGTATCTAATAAATTAATTAAATGCCTTAGAGGATAATAGGGACAAGATGAATAAATAGTATCTTCTATATTTATTTAGAAGATCATGTAACCTATTTTAAGATAATCAATTGTCAGTTATTATTGTGCAAGGGAAGCATATCACCCCTTTAAAAACCACCCATAAGAATTTTTTTGTTTTGAGATAAAACTAACCATGGTTGAGGTCTTTGACCATTCTTACTAATGGATATCATGCAAAGTAGTAGTCCCTAGTTGTCCTTCATATTAGTAGATGGTATTAGAAGTTAATTCTATTAGGGTACCATAGTATGTTTCAATCCTACCTAAATAATATAGGTCATTTATGTGTATGATGTGTCTTCTTATGTGAAATAAATTATTATTCTTACAAACTATTTCTTTAAAAAACATGTTTTTTTTGTTGAGTCTTCTTACACTAAAATCCTTAGATGAAAAATGAATCATTATCTCCAAACCTTAGTTTATATAAAATCCAATCAATCATAAAATATTTGATAATATTACCAAATCCCTTGCTAAAAGATTGAACCAATCTTAAGTCCATTATCCAATATCATATTTCCATACTCCATCTTTCCAAGACTTTTCCACATTAATACCCATATCATCCTAGTTTCATCAACCTAAACTAAAACTCAAGATAAAAATATTATATCATATTATCATCCCATTATCATATCTTACTTAAGAAATAGCATGGGTTATCTCACAATAATGGGTCTTGTTGTCACTTGGAAATGCACCCTACTAAACAAGGATTTTAGCTTCTAGTGATACAATAGCAATAGCCTCAAGGTGTGGTACCCTTGAAACTGAGGCTAAGTCTCTAAAGAAGGTTGAATTCCTTTCTAAACTAGGTACAAAAGAGGATTGGCCTAACCTAAACTCGATAAATTTTAAATTAATGAATTGCAGGGGAAAAGGGAGAAGGAGAAAATGCATAAAATGTAATGGAAAGGTGATGCACCAAATTTAGAGTGTTTCTTCATGCTTGTGATTGCATAGAGCATCGATAAAATCACTAGAAAGCTCACACAAGTCTCTATTCTACCAATTTTACAAGAGGAAAATGGAGGTAAAGGTTTGAAAGATCCTAAAATGGGTGAAGATTACCCACAATTAACACCTACACTAGATTAGCACAATCATACAACCTATAAAAATGATGAAAAATTCACACATTCATAGAGGTATCAACTATTAGAAAGAACACAAGCATTGAGAAGAGGTGAAAATGGGTGATTATATTAACATAGAGGCATAGGAAATTTTTACAACTATAGAAATGCTAAAAGAGGATAAGTATGCCAAAAACAATCTAGGGAAAAACCATTCAAAATGATACAATTATTCTATTTATAGTTTAGGAATAACTAAGATTGACTTAATTGAAAACCCTAACCCTACCTAGGGTTAGCTAAAAAGAAGGAGATAACCCCACAAAATAGGTTGTAGCAACAAAATCATGAAAATTAGGCTCCAAGATGACCCATATATGCCATGACGCACACGCCATACCTCAACATTGAATGCTCTGTGAATTCAGAGTAGAGGAAATTCATCAAATCCCCCATAAAATCTATTCTACACAGAAAGGAATATCATCTCAAACATAAAGAGACATGGGCGCCACCCTAGAATTTAATATGGTGTGGAATAATAGGAAGGGCATAGCCTACAACAAAGAAAACTACTCCAAATCCCCATGGTTGTTAGAAAGCAGATATTCCATTACTCTAGGCTAGACCTATGAAACTCAGCATGTCTAGCTATTAGAATTTGAATTCTGACCATCAGATCTTGGATTGGCCCCCACATTGAAGTTTAAAACATAGTCGTCGATCATATCTCTTTTAAAACTTAGTTATTGATCTCCATCACATGTAGAACACCATCCTCACAAAATGAAACTACGATGCACTGAGACCTAGATAGCCATTTGATCATTATCCCTAAATTGGAACCATTGAATACATCATGCCAACCTATATGACCATCACATTTTCCTTAGCACAACATAATTTACAACAACAATGTGAATTACTCACATGCTGGTCATTGGATCACCCCTTTTGAATTTGAACCATTGAAGTCCAAAACCTTAGAAACCTAGTGCTCGGTCCTAGAAAGACACCTATCACCATCCCACACCCTCTCTAGGACAAACTAAAATCCCACCATAATACTATGGGAACGTTGATACCATGGGACAATGGGTTGCTACCACCTAGCCACAAGAATATTCCCTAGATCCCTTCTTCACATATTGTAAATGTGACATCTTGATACAAAACCCAAACAAAAATGTGAAGAATCTTTTTGATGATCATCGATCTCCTTCCTTTCACCGTAACCATTGATCTTTGAATAACACACATCACATTTTCATCCCATGTTGTTAGGAATGAAAAACATGATACAAAGGAGGGCTGCAATGAAACTAGATCTTGACACCTACCCATCGACCCCAAAATAGTTGAAGCCATCACACTTTGAGTAAAGAGAACTGGAGTTTAGGGGAAATAAAAAAAATGCAAAAATGCACGCGATGAAAAAAACAATCACACATCGCTCAAAGCTATATACTCTTGGAAAACACAAATGTGATACATAGGAACACTGCGATGACCATCAAATCCCTTCAGATTATGTTGAGTTGTTGATTGTTGAACATTGCAAATTGCATCTTCACTCCATGCCCCCAAGAACCAAAATACAATGTGAATGGCCGATTTGGATGAACGAACCACTTAAGTTAATATTTTTGTACATGTGATTATGTTGTTTCTGGATTTGATTGTGTGCAAGTATTTTCATCAATGTTTCAGATCACACTCTATGATCTATCATCAGGATAGAGAGATGAAGATGTAAAATGATGAGTTGTAGACCAAGATTAGCTTAAAAAGAGAGAGGGAGTGAGAGGGATGGGGAGGCACATTTTCCGAAGAGAATAAAAGAAAAGGTTGAAAAATAATAAAAATTCCAAAAGTTAGAATTTAAATTAAAAGATTAAGACAAGAAATAGAATTAACCAAAACTAAGAAAACCCAATAATAAGCCACTAAATTCAAAAATTAAGCCAAGAAAAATAACTATAAAAAAGAAAAAATTATACAAAAACCATTAAAGTAGGAACAAAAGAAGATAAATAAATATTTTTATTATAATATAAATGCATATTTGCATTATATGCACCAATGCGAAAAAAGGAGAATCTATATGATTATGTGGTTATATAATATAGTGACAAATAGAACCAAAAAATAATAGAAAGAACATTATTAAAAAAGAAAGAGCTCAAAATGAAAAAAGAGACAAAGGATCTAGATTTAAAGTGAAAAAAGGAAAAAATATGAGTAAAATAACAGAGCACAAAAATTGGAAAAAATAGAGAATCCAATAAACCAAAAAAGAACTAACAAAAAATAAATAATACAAGAAGAAAGAAACAAGACAATAAAAGTAACAATAATAAACCCTATAAGAAAATACAAGACTAAAAACTAACAAAATTAAAATGAAAATAAAAGACAAGACAAAGAATGAAAAAATAAACTACAAGATACACTCAAAGACCAAAAATACCATAAGTACAAAATACATAATACAAGAAGTAAGAAACAAGACAATATGAATATGAAACAAAGTTAAATGAGAACAATAAACCAACGAAGTAAAAAAGAAAAAAACACGAAGAAAAAGAGGACCACAAACCGAAAGGAATAAAAAGAAAAGAACAAAAACAAAATATAATAAATAATAAACAAAACAAGAAAAATAAAGAGAAACAAGAAAAAAGAATGAACAAAATAGATAGATTTAAAAGTAGCAAACATAATTAAATAAAGGACTAAATGGAATGATCAAAAATAAAAATTAATGATAAAAAGAAGGAAGAAAAATGATGAAAATTAAAGCAATAAAGAAAACAACAAAAGAAAACAAGAAATAAAATACCCAAAAATAAATTATATATAACACTAGATAAAAAAGGATAATTAAATGGAAACAACTAAAAAAAAAATAGAAATAATTAAGAAACCAAATAAATTCTAAGAAAATAGACAAATGCCACTATCATCATGCACAAGCATGTCTACATCTCCAAAATGTTGGACCTCCTCTCTGACACTAGCAGTTATAAAGTTTTTTCCCGCAATTTGTGCCCGCTTATCATAAAAAAACTCAAATCTATTGTGTCTTCTTCCTCCTTAGATGATGCCACCAAGAAGCATCTTCTTCCTTCTAAAGAAATCACCCCTTGTATCTATGGGGTTCCGAAAATTCATAAAGCGGGTATTCCTTTGAGGCCCATTGTTGACACCATTGGCTCTTCCATTTACTTGGTCACCTCTTTCCTTGCCAAAATTATCTCCCCGTGGTGGGAAAATATGACTCATACATCAAGGATTCCACCCATTTTGTGCAATTTTTCCATGATAAATTAGACAATAGTGACATTTTGGTGAGCTTTGATGTTGTTTCCCTCTTCACCAAGGTCCCTATTCCCGATGCTATAGAGATTGTTAAATGCAAGGTTAGTGTCAAGATCGCCTCCTTGGTTGAGTTATGCCTAAAATCCACTTTCTTTTCTTTCTTAGGCATCATTTATGAGCAGGTTGATGGTGTTGCTATGGTCTCCCCCCTCTCGCCTATCATTTCCAACCTTTATATGGAGCATTTTGAAGAAATTTCCCTCAGGTCCTTCCCTCTCAAGCCAAGGTGGTGGAAGCAGTATGTCAATGACACCAATGTCTGTTGGCCTCATGGCCTTGATAAGCTTGAATATTTTCATTCTCACCTCAACAACATTTCCCCTTGCATCTCCTTTACCAAGGAGCTCAAATCTAATAACCAATTGCCTTTCCTTGATGTGTTGCTCCTCAAAAAATCCAATGGCTCCTTTGGTCATCATGTTTTCCACAAGGATACCCACACAGATTTATACCTCCACTCTTCTTCCCACCACCACCCTAGCCAAAAATTTGGAATCCTTAAAACCCTATCCACAAATGCCTTTTAGATTTGTGACAAAGAAAACCTTAACCAAGAGTTAGACCATCTTCAATTGGTCTTCAGGTTAAATGGGTACACAAAAAAAAAAAATCTCTAGGGCCCTCAACCAAGCCCATTCCCATTTCTTCTCTAATTCCATCGCCAAATCTTCCCAACCTTTGGTTCCTCTTGGTGCCTCCTTACCATTTTCTAAAGGCATCTCTCACAAAATCTCTAAAATCCTCCTTAAAAAAGGCCTTTGTTGTGCTTTCAAACCCATTTCAAAAGTAAGAAATTCCATCCTTCCTCTTAAAGACTCTAGAGACATCCATCTTAACTCTGGAGTCTATAAGGTTGTTTGTTCTTGCATAACTCCTTACATTGGTGAAATGGGGCACTCGTTTATCACTAGAATCAAGGAGCATACTATGGCATCAAGCATGAACATTTCAGTAAATCTGCCCTAGCAAAGCATTCCACATCTACCAAACAACATATTTGTTTAGAAAGCACATAAATTTTGTGCAAAGAAGACAACTTCTTTAGGAGGAAACTCAAGGAGGCCATAGCCATCAATAACCACCGCTCTAACCTCAATTAGGATGAAGGATGGAATCTAAGCCTCTCGTGGCATCTGATTTTGTCGAGCCTTGCTAGCCTTAATCACCCCTATTCTTGACCCCTCTCCCCCACTGCTCTTGCTCTTTCCTTCCTTTTTCTTCTTCCCCACCTCTTGTTTTTTCATTTTCTTAGCATTAGCCAACCTCCTCCCCTCCCCTTTGTTCACTTCCTCTCTTCCTCGTCTCTCTTGTTCTTGTTTCCTTGGTCTAGTCATCGCCTACCATGCTTCTTCCTGAGGCTCCTAGTTTTGGCCGTGGCCTTTGTCTCTTCTTTGTTCTTTTGTTCATTGTCTCGTTCTCCTTTTGTTCCTTCTCCTCTCTACTCTAGTTTTGTTTATTATTTTGACTTTTTATTTGTTGGTCTTTGTAATTGGTTGGTCTTTTCTCCTATTGGTTCTTTGTTAGCTTTTTTTTTCATTCATTTTGATCCTCTAATTTTTTTTCTATTTTCTTGGAATTTATTTGGTTTCTTAATTGTTTCTATGTTATTTTTGGTTGTTTCCATTTAAGTATCCTTTTTTATCTAGTTTTATATATAATTTATTTTTGGGTCTTTTATTTCTTATTTTCTTTTGTTGTTTTCTTATTGTTCGTTTTCTTTATTGCTTTAATTTTCATCATTTTTCTTCCTTCTTTTTATCGTTAATTTTATTTTTTGATTGTTTCCATTTAGTTCTTTATTTAATTATGTTTTCTACTTTTAAATCTATTTATTTTGTTCGTTCTTGTTTCTTCTTTCTCCTTATTTTTCTTGTTTTGTTTATTATTTATTATTTATTGTTTTTGTTCTTTTCTTTTTATTCCTTTTGGTTTGTGGTCATCTTTTTCTTCATGTGTTTTTCTTTTTTACTTCATTGGTTTATCGTTCTCATTTAAACTTTGTTTCATATTCATATTGTCTTGTTGCTTACTTCTTGTATTACTTATTTTGTACTTATTGTATTTTTGGTCTTTGAGTGTATCTTGTAATTTATTTTTTCATTCTTTGCCTGATCTTTTATTTTCATTTCAATTTTGTGAGTTTTTAGTCTTGTATTTTCTTATAGGGTTTATTATTGTTCCTTTTTTGGTCTTGTTTCTTTCTTCTATTATTATTTATTTTGTTGTTAGTTCATTTTTGGTTTATTGGATTCTTTATTTTTTCCAAGTTTTGTGCTCCATTATTTTACTCCTTATATTTTTGCATTTTTTTCACTTTAAATCTAGATCCTTCGTCTCTTTTTTCATTTTGAGCTCTTTCTTTTTTAATAATGTTCTTTCTATTATTTTTTGGTTCTATTTGTCACTATATTATATTATCATATTATATAACCACATAATCATATAGATTCTCCTTTTTTCTCATTGGTGGATATAATGCAAATATGCATTTATATTATAATAAAATATTTATTTATCTTCTTTGTTCCTACTTTAATGTTTTTTGTATAATTTTTTCTTTTTTATAGTTATTTTTCTTGGCTTAATTTTTGAATTTAGTGGCTTATTATTGGGTTTTCTTAGTTTTTGGTTAATTCTATTTCTTGTCTTAATCTTTTAATTTAAATTCTAACTTTTTAGGTATTTATTATTTTTCAACCTTTTCTTTTATTCTCTTCAAACAATGTGCCTCTCCCCCTCTCTCTCACTCCCTCTCTCTTTTTAAGCTAATATTGGTCTGCAACTCATCATTTTACATCTCCTTCAACTCTCTATCTTGATGATGGATCATAGAGTGTGATCTGAAACGTTGATGAAAAAACATGCACACAATCAAAATATAGAAACAACATTATCACATTCAGATGGATTGTGGAAATCTCATGTCTTTAATTTTGTACATGTTTAATAAGTTGTTTTAAAGAGGGGGTCATAACTAGGTAATAGAATGATTTATATTTTAACAAAGGAAAAGGTATAACTTGATTTGCAAAAGATGAGGTTAGGAAACCTATGTTGGCACCGATAAAGGTTCTAGAGCTGGAGAAAATACTGAAAAACCATTAATTCATTTCCTTTTAACACTTAAGATCGATGAAAGATGAAGTTTGATAACCTCGTCATAGGTCAACGAAGTTATAGAACTTGTGAAAAGATTGAAAAATTTAGCACCACTAGCCAATAGATTGACTACTCTTTAACTTAGCCAAATTTGATCATAATTGGATGTGTGGATTGAAATGGTTAAAAGCAAGCAAGGGACCAGTAAACATATGATGACCTAGACATAAGGTCATAACTAAAATTATCAAGAATTGGCTGGAGCAAGTCAACACAAAACTAGAAGGAATGACTAAGACACAAGACAACTAGGGTCTTAGGAGGGTTTTACCCTTGTCATACAAATTTAGAACCCTAACATCAATACGATTGAGGAATTTCAAAACCTCAAAAACCTTAGAACCTCAAAATAAACCATAGATATCAACAAGATTCACATATAGGATCTCTCTAATTAGATATAAAAGATGAGTATCTAATGGTGACATGAAAATGGAACCATTCCTAGTGACTTTCTAGGATGATTGCTTGCTAATCATTAAATTCAGTAGTCTTGACAAATCCATTGGTCAAAGATTCATAAAAATTATTTGCAACAATTGGGTTCAACTGAGTACAAACAAAACAAGACATGTGGACATTGCACTTGGAGGAAAGAAATAAAATAGAGCATACATTCCCTTAAGGATAATGTAGGGTGTGCAAAGCACTTCATGGAAAGAAAAGAAACCTAAACTAATATATATAAAAAATTGGAACCAAAATACCTCAAAAACAACATTTGAGGTGAATCACATTGACTGGGATTGGCACTTCCTCTCCATCCATCTTTGATAATTAGAAGGTGTTATGCTACATACATTTAGAAATGAGGTAGTGACCACTCCACATGGCATCAAACTGTGTGTGCCTTCAAGGCTTACTCTTAAATTCATTTCATTTGAGGACTACATCCCTTTCCTTTAAGACCTTAGGGTTTATGTTTTTTCAAAAGACCTGTTGACCTGATTTTGATGCTCCTCCATTTTCTTCATTGCTTTATCTTTGATTACTTCTAACTCCATTAGCTGAGCATATAAGAAAATCATTGGTTCTTCTCCTTCCAACCTCTTCAATTGGTTATCCAATTCAAGAGCTTGTAACTCAACTGATAAGGTTAGCCTTGCTTCCTTTCCATACACCATGTATTGGGAATTACCAATGGATCTCTTTGGAGTGATTTTATCTACCCATAGGGTGATTTAACTTGGTATGCCAATCTCTTTGATTATCTTCCAAGGTCCTCTTGATGATCCTTATTAAGTTCTTATTTGTTGACATGGCCAAACCATTCCCTTGAAGCTAATATTTTGATGAAGTAATCAAATAGATGAAATTTTTGATAGCCTATTCACTCAATTTTGTTCCCACAAAAGCTAAAGCATTATCAGAAATAATTGAATCAAACACTCCAAACCTTGTCACCAAATCATCATAAAAATTTAGGATAGAAGACTCATTAGCCTCCTTCAATGCTACAACCTCAGTCTAGCTGGTGAAATAATCAGTGGTAGTGAGGACCCATTTATGACCTGCATTAGAGGGTGGGTTGATAGCTCCAACAAAATCAATGCCCCACTTCATAAAAGGCTGCTCAACTTGGATGGGTTCCAAAGGAAGGGTAGAAAATATCTATTTAACTGAGAAAAATGAACATTTCTTACATTTTCTTACCCACTCATGGGTGTCTTTCAATAAAATAGGCCAATAATATCCCACCATTATTATTTTTAGGTTTGTAGTTCTTGGTGCAAAATATCCACCAACTACCTATTACATTGGTGGTTGTTGTTGCACCAAAAGATCAACCTGCTAATTCCTAATCAACTGCTATATTTATACAAGATCCACAGGAGGTGGTTAATCAATGTCATGAACCCAAGCATTGTGTTGCATAAGGAAGACCAAGGGACACACCATCTTGCAACAATCCACCCCAATCCAACCGAGGGGTTTCAACCTGTGACGTCAGATCTGATACCAATCATTACATTGGTGGTTGTTGTTGCACCAAAAGATTGACCATTTAATTCCCAATACAACCATCAAATTTATACAAGATCCACAGGATGTGGTTAAGCCATGTGACAAACCCAAGCACCGTGTTGCACAAGGAAGACCAAGGGACACACCATCTTACAACATTACCCTATCATGGAATTCTTCAAGCACTTTGTTAACCTGCTCAACATCAATGCATCTGAGAAACACACCATTGACATCTTTCCTAAAAATTATACCATCAAACAATACATATGGGATGTGCTACATTCTAAAATACCTTCTCTTAGCTCTATCCATTCCTTGTACACACTCACTAGTTTGGAGGAAATGAACCATATTTTGCACCTAGCTTGAAGGGGAAGTATGTGCAGCTTTTTAGAACTATTCTTGGTAGGCTAAGACAACCTCCATAACTTCTTATTTGTTATCTTCCATGTCACCAGCTAGCTTCTCACATAAACCTTTACCTCTCACAAGCTTTGTGATCTTGATTTCAACATCATACTCCATCACTTTGGTTATCTAACCTATCCTTTTCTCATTCAGATCTTTACTCAAAATAAATTCTTTGACACTAGGATGAGTAACCATCAATTGAATCTTGTTGTTGGAAACCGAATTCCTAAATTTCTTCAAAGTATAATAATAGTAAGAACATATTTCTCAACAAAAAAATACCTTTTCTCATAACCTTCTATGCCTTGATTGAAAAATGTTATTGGCTACTCCAACTTTTCCTCATTTTTCTGTACTAGAATAGTTGAGATGGTATCCTTTTTTACATAAGAATAGAGGATAAAATTCTTATAAAAGTTAGGATTTACCAATGTAGGTGTTGTTGTTATGGCTTATTTAATGGCCTCAAAATTTAATTTTCCTTAGTCCATTTGAAAACCATATTCTTCTTTAACATAGCCATTAGTGGCTTCAACAAAGCAACAATATCTGGTATAAACCTTCTGAAAAAGTTAATTATGTGTATGAAACTTTGTAGACTCTTTTTATGGCTAGGAAAAGGAAAAGATAAAATGGCACCCACCCTTTCAAGATCAATTATAATACCATGTTTGGACACCACACAACCAAGTAGCTTACCCTCATGAATAACAAATATGTGTTTCTTTGGATTGAGGGATACACCATATTCCCTACATCTATCAAAAATCTGCCTTAGATGATCAAAATGCTTCTTTGCATCCTTTGAGAAAACAATAATATCATATAGGTACACAAGGACAATCTTGTTTATGAGGCCTTGAAAATCCATGCCCAATTTTCTTTGGAAAGCTGCCCCAACATTAGATAATCCAAAAGGCATCTTCTTATATCCCATGGTCCCCCATTTGGTAGTGAATGTTGTCTTATATTGGTCCTCCTCTTTAACCAAGATTTGGTTATAACTATAAAATTCATCTAGCAATGATAATCTCTTTGAATCCGATACAACTTGTAGTATTTGCTTAATAAAAGGAAATGGGTAATTAAATTTAAGTGAAGATCTTTTTAAGTCCCTAAAGTCCACACACAATTTGATTTCTCCAATATTTTCCTCATAGACACTAAATTGGACACCCATGATGTGTGCTTAATAGGGAAACTGATACTACCTTCAATCAAATTTCTTAATTCCTTCTTCATGAGATGTTCAAACTTCAAATTCAAAGGCATTTGCTTCTACCTTATTGGTTTTGTATTGGGTTCCAATTATATGATATGTTGTGCCAACTCAAGGTTAAATCATTTTAAATCATTGTATTCCCAAGAAAATATGTCATCATATTCTTAACAAAGTGCAACAAATGCATCTCTTTCCTCTTTAGTATAGTTCTGGCCAAGCTTAAGGAGTTTAGCTTCGAAAATCTCAATAGGTTCATAATGTTCCTCTTTAAACAATATGTTGGACTCTCCTTTCTTACCTAGCCATAAATGTTGAAAATGGATTCAAGGGTTGCCAATCCCTTTGGAAACTTATTTGGCCTTAACTGAATAATTTTCTTACCATATTGCTACAACTTTTGTTGATTATCAGTTGAAAACTCAGCTTCTTCAATCAAGAAGTTAACAATATGTTTCATTTTCAAACACTTTCCAATACACATCATTATCAAGAATTTATGGCATTAAAAACACCTTGTTATGTTGCTATATTTTATCACTCTTGACATCATTTGGAATATAAAATTGAGCACCTATAGTAGCCAATTTATCAACATGCCTATTTTCATTTCTAGGTATGGATAACATATTGAAAGCATCAAAATCTTCTATCATATCCCATACCCTATGTTTATATGACTTGAGAAATTCATTTTTGGTCAAATGTAAATCTCTTACCTAGTTCATGATCAATTCACTATCTCCAAATACTTGTAGGAAGCTTATCCTCTTTTATCTTGCCCACTCCAAACCATCAATCATGCTCTCATACTTAGCTATGTTGTCAGTATAGCTAAAAGAGAACTACAAGTATGAGAAATACCTTTCACCCTATGGAGATACAAGCATGGCACCCCCACCAACTCCATTTCTACTTCTTGAACCATTAAAAAACATTTTCTAGACCTTGTTTTGTTGTTGCTCATGTAGCTGCACATACTTTCAAAGATTAGGAATGAAACATTTTGGCTCATGGACCAAGAAAATTCCTAGGCCCACTTCCTCCAAATTATTATTTGGATTAGCCTCAACACTTCTAATAACCCACTCATCCAAAATAATATCAATGATATCTTTAGTTTGAGTACTTAGTGCTTGAGCAACCACATGCTCATCATGATTAAAAATAACACAATTAACATTTTCCACAAAAGGTACATAGGGCTCTATGTGATCCTTTGCTATAGATTCAAAATTAATAGTCACTTTGGTTTCATATCTTGTCCTAAACTACATATGTGACCAGTCTAAGGATAAATAACCACCTATTTTAGTAGTGAATTCCCTTGAAATGAAAATAACAAAATAAGATGGCAAGTCAATCACATAGACATCTTGTGGGATGGAAAAATTAGGGCATGCATTGTTGAATACATTGAATACTGAGAGGGGGGGTGAATCAATATTCTACTAACACAATTAATTACTAACCACCCAATTATCAATCCACATCTAGCTACAAAAGTAAACAAAAACATAAAAGGAATCATAACACATTAACACAAAGCTTTTTACATGGAAAACCTGTTAAAAAGGTGTAGGAAAATTGAGAGGGGGGTTGAATCAGTTGTCACACAAATTCAAATTCAAAAATTCAACACTTATCAATTCCACAACCACACTATTCTATTATTAAGTATGAGCATGAAACAAATATTAAAAAAAAGTAAAATCAACACAATGAACACTAGATTTTTACGTGGAAAACCTAATGAGGGAAAAACAACGGTGAGGATTAACTCACAGTATAAAGTAGTTTCAAAACTAAAAATATAAGGCGCACTACCATGAATAGGACTCACTATCCAGATACAAAAGCTCACTGCTTACAAGGGAGGCTCATTGCCTACAAAATGATTCACAAAAAAAAATTGGGCTTCACAACCAAAATGAACTAAAAATAGTGCACCTAACAAGTGCTGATGCAATTCTGGTGATGTTCAGATACCAAACCAAAATACTAGTTTCCAAATCTCTCCCCCTTTGACATCAATGGCAAAGGGTGACTAGAAATATGTAAACATGGTGACATCAAAATTGCAAAAAGATTCCAATTCTTCCAAAAACTTCCCACCATCTAAAACTTTCAAACATTCAACAATTCAACAGCAGTTCAATTTTTTCATCTTATTCAAATTCCTTTTTCTCTTTCTTTTCTTCATTCCAAAATAAACAAAATTGTAGAAATTGAACATTCAAGATTCAACTAAAAATGACACTCTTCACCTCAAACATCTTGTATCTTTCTTTGATAACTAGATGTAACTTCTTCAAGTTGAATGTAGTTGAATCCATTCTTGTGTAGATTCTATCCAATACAACCAATAGAGTAAAAGAAGATGACCAATATGAGTACTATCTTTCACAATCTTCTACGTCAATAAATACTCTAGAAAGATGGTCTAACTGGACCTCAACAATCTCCTTGAGGAGCCAGAAAGTCTTCACTACATCATCTCTTTTTATCTATACAAGAAGCAGCTTAGCTTGCAATTCACCAACTCTTAGCCTATGTTTATCTTCTTTGTCTTCAAAGATATCAAAGTTCTTTATGATGCTATTCACCTTAGATTTGTTGTGTAGTTTTTGCACACACGCCTTGTTGGAAGCAGGGACCCTCTTTTTATTTTGTTTGGGTGTTTTGGCCCTTCAATTCTGAGTATTTTCTTGCTTGGGCACGTGATTGGATGTTTATATTGCCTCCATTGATGATCCTTCTATGGTATATATTGAAAATCTTAAGTTTTAGAAAATTTTCGGGTTTTCCTTCAACTTCAGGATTTTCCTCCACTGGCAGAATTCCCTAGTTTCCTTGAAAGCCTGGTGGCAACTACTTTTGCACTGTGATCTAGAGATTCTGGACCTTAGTGGAATTCTGTAGTGACTGGATTTCTTTGAAATTCCATTGCCCTGATGGATTCTCGGGTTTTGGTTTGTCCTGTCTTGTCGACTGCATTAATGCTTGATTGTATGATTTCTATGGCATATATTTAGAATATTTTGATGAATTCTCGTGCCATTGAGGTTTATCATTTTTTTTCTGAGATCTAAGGAGCTTGATTCTGAAGTGCTATTGTTGGATTGTATGTTTGGGATTGAAATTTATTGTTGCAGTTGGGTTTTCTAGAGGCCACTTGCACTCTGCTCAGACTTTAGGGTTTCTTGCTAGCTTCTGTTATTTTGATTTATCTATTCTCATGATATGTACATGATGCTTTCTCTTTTAATGAATGAATTGAATTACTTCATGGTTTGTGCATATGTGTTGTGAGTCATAATATTGATATGGTAGGGTTTGGAAATTGAGCTAGGGTTTCTAGTTTTCATTTGATGCCCCTTCATGTGGTTCACATTACCTTTCTTTTTTCTTGGTTGTGATTCAATGTGGTTAACCTTTGCTTTGTTTGATTATTAGTTTAATTTCATGATCTTCTATGATGAGTTATGGTTTGATCTAATAGTCGCCCTATCTTAGTTAGGTTGCGGGAGATTTTGTGAAAGATAAACATAATTGAAAGGTTGAGTTGCTTCCAAGTTGTGCATTCATGGTGGCTTCTTAGGGTTCCTCTTTGAAATTTCCACTCCCATTGCTTGGGGTCACGTTTGAATGAATTTGAACCTAAGGTTCTCCATTTGGGGTTGAAATGAATTGAATCCAAGACTAAATCCCCAATCCTTTAATCATTTGATTGATCTTAGGCGAAATCCTAATGAAGTCAAAGATTTCAGGTTTTCAAGCACCTCACATAATTTCCTTACTTTAGGAATTCCCCAACTTTCCATCACTCTACCGATTTCTTGAAAATATGCTTAAAAATGATGAAAATGTGTTGACTTCATGAAATTCTGTGTCATCAAGATTTTATAGAAAGTTCTTCGGTCTTTCATTTTTCTGAAATCTATAAATTTTTGTCATTTTCATGGATTTCTTCCCTAGACGGAATTCTCTAAAATCTCCCTAAAAATGAAGAATTATGAGGTGGCATGAATTATTAGTTGATGATTGGGCATCATGCGGTCAATTTGAGTTATTTAAAGATGTGTTATGCTCTTTCTTAACTAATGGCGGTTGATCAAATGAATGTTGGATGATTTTGTGCTTATTTTGCTAAATTCTGTCTAGCTTGGAATTTCTCGAGATTCCTCTCTGGCCTAAATTTTGTGAGCAGATTAAAAACCCAAACTTTAAAAGGAGTAATCTTTGAGAGGTCTTAGGGGATTGTCTTCATCATGGGCTTTTTCTAAGGATGATTATAGAGTCTTATGATGGACTAACTTGGATTTCATGCTATGATGGATCTTTATTGTGGTCTTTTGGTTGAATGTAGAATAAATCAAGCAAGGCTACTATTGGGAAGACCAAGAAAAAGGTAATGGATCTAGGTGACGAGGGAGCTTTTATTTATGAGGCTGAGAGGATCAAGATGGATATGAAAATTAAGGTTCCTGAGACTAAGATGGTTTCCATTTGGTAAGAGGTAGCGGACACTAATGTTGGGAGATGGGATTATGAAGAGTTCAAATCAAGGACGGTGATGTAGAATCCTTCCCTATTGGCTAGCAGACTAGTGAAATATGGATTGGTGCATGTGGCTAGTTTCCCTCCAATGTTGCAATGTTATGAGTTAGTATTAGAGTGTGCTAGGCATTATGATTTAGGTACACAGAGGATAATCGGTCCACAAGGAAGGGTGCTTGCTAATTTTTCTCCTGTCTCAGTGGCTCAGACCTTTGATATGCCTGACAGATCTCATGTGGTTGATCTAGACCTTGATGTGGCCAAAAGACACTCTACAGATGACACAGCTAAAGCCTTGAAAGTCATCAACTCATGGTTGGAGAATCCTAAGCCACACTTCTCAAAGTTACCTAAGCAGTTGCACAGAGCTAAGTTTAGATCAAAATACTATGATTCAATCACTCTCCTTAGAAGAGTGATGGGTTTAAGGACTACAAGAGTGTTCGAGAATTGGATGTTTTATGTCATAGTAAGGATGGAGCAAAATACAAATTATCATTGGGCAGGCATTATCAGTGCAAGAATCCATGAGAAGTTGTGTAATGTTTTATAGGCTAAGACTTTCACAATGACTTCTTATCTGGTTTATGCCTTGGCAAGGTTCCATCCATACAAAGGATTGAGTACATGAGGGATCTTTGGCTAGGATGTCATTTATCAAGTTTATCCCTAGTTGCACTTGGATAACTCAAGCTATAGGAGGGTGAATGATGCATTCACTATGTACATCACAAGATTATTGCAAGGGGCAGAGCATGTAAGGGTCTTTGATGTAGCCAAGGAATTGATACAAAAATATGGAGCATGGTTTATACAATTTCCTACCTTTTCATACATCAAGATTGATGGTTGTTAGAGGGATCCTTATAAGTTACAAAGATATCCAACAAACCACATCATACTTCTTAAGGTGACTAGGCAAATTTCAGCCTTTGATGATATTGTGAAGAAAGACATGCATAAAATTGGCTTAGGAGGTGACTTTCCATTGAGGGTTGGAGTTAACGAAGCCTACCCTTCCATGATCATAACACGCTCCTCTGCGGAAGAAATGAGCACTCTAGGTATGACATTCCACTCCAAGATACCCAGGTTTGATAGGACAGGAGAAGTTGAAAAGAGGGCCACTAGGGATTTTAGCCACAAGGATGAAATTGAAGACTACTAGGAAAATTGCAAAGATGAGTTTAAAGTTTGGAAGAAGAAGTTCTCTAGATTTCCAGCCAATCTAGTGAGATTTTACAACATCAAAGCTATCCCTGACCAGCTTGATGATGATGGAGATGTAATCCAAGGTCATGACTATGATTCCATCAAAGACAAGCCCATAGTTGAGATTGACTAGTTAGAGGAAGAAAAGACTGAGTTGGAGCAAATCAATGCTCCTATAATTAAATATACCAAGTTGTGGCTCAAGCATAAGATTTGGGAGCTGGACAATGAAGGAAAAGAGTATACATATGATTTGATGGGAGATTTGGAATCCCATTCCACTTCTGAAGAAGAGGATCCAGATCCGAAGGGCAAGGAAAAGGTAGGTTCTCCTTTCGGGATCAAGATCAAGGATGCTCAAGTAGAGCCTGAGAAGGAAAAGAAAAGGAATCTTACTTCTAAGGAGAAGACCTCTACTCAAAAGGAGGAACCTGAAGAAAAAAGGAGATGAAGTTGGTGTTTTTGTGCTGAAGAGAAGAATAATAAGATTATCCCAAAAGAAGAAAGAATCTTCCAAGGAAGAAGATAGGGTTGGCCCACATGTGGTAGAAATAGAAAGTTCTGGAGAAAAGACCCAAGTTTATACTAGGAAGGCTAGAACTCCTCCAAAGGAAAGTATGATGAAAGAAGGTGCTTCTGCAGTTCCTCCTACTACACAACAAGAAGACATATCTTCTCCATATTTAACTTAGAGCTTGAATGATGAAGGGAAAGGGCAGACAAAGGTTGTTGGTGAGGAGACAGAGGTTGTCGATGAAGAAGCAGAAGAGTTCCATGTTGGGGATCTCCATAGTGTAGAGGTTGAACTAGGAAGTATTCTTCGGTCTCCCTTGGTATCTTATGAAGACTCCCCAATCACAGAAGAAGAAGAGAAACTAGTGGAAGAAGAAAAGGCATGCAAAAGGACCCCTTCCCCAATTCAAACTGTGACCACAGTACTAGATCAGAGTGAAGTCAAAAATCCATAAAAGAGTAGAGAAGAAGGAAAAAATAAAGAGGTCTCTTTAGTGCATATTATTGTTGTTGAGCCTTCCATGTATCTGGCTAAGAAAGATAGGTAAACAGTCCGATGTCTCTACTCCTAGCTGGCTCAATGATAGGTTGAGGAGTAAGCAAGTAATCATAGATGACACCCCTTTGAATTGGGATGAGTTGTTGGAAAATATTGGGAAGGGGAAGGCAAAGAAGAAATCCAAGGTGATTTCCAAGATTACCAGGGATGAGGTAGACAGTCGGATAATTCACATTGCTACCCTTGTTGTAGAAAAGGATAAAAGGGAGATTGTTTCTCAGGATTATACAATTCAGACTCTCAATCTAGGACCCATTAGCAAAGATTAAGAGAAGGAGGAATTGCAGGAGTATTCCCAAGCTATTCTAAGGAGGCTAGACAAGGAAACCATAAAAAATGAGAGATTGCAAAAGTAGCTTAATGTTGTATACAAATATTTGCAACAGCTGATGAAGCCATTACAAGCACTAGGAGGTGAAGGGGGTAAATCTTGAGGGCTTGTTGCCTAAGGAGGCATTTTCAGAGATTGAAAAAATGAAGGCATCTACATAGGCTACCCATGAATGGTTGCAAGGAATTAGGAAACGAGGAGAAGATTTGATCAAAGAAATTTTATCAACAGGAGGTGATGCATATATGTCCTCTAAGTGGTTGTAGAACATATTGGGAAAGGACAAATCTGATATAGATCTTCTCCTCCATAAGTTAAGGACCATCACGGAATATACAAAAGAAAAGTTGGTGAGTGATGGAATTCTCTCTTCTACAAGAGTTTCTAAACCCTGGGAATGGTATGAATCCCTGCAGATCAAGCAAAAGGTTTTGAAGAGAATCTACAAGCAGAGAAAACAAGTAGAGGATGTGTTGAATGATGTTTATAGTAGATGCATTTCATTCTTTGAGATTATGACTGGAAGGAAGAAGTTTGTACCCAAACATCTGACTTTGGAAAACTTGAGGAAATGGTGGCACAAAGTTTATATTCCTATTGAAGATGGTCTGATCACAGGTCACCATTTAGATGATGCTTCCACCTATGTCACTATCATGGATAAATATCAATATCTTAAGGTGGAATGGGATAAATCTGTCAAGAAAGCAAGGGATGAAATTAAATCTATTGAGAGGAAATTAAAAATTTTGATTACCCCACCCTTGGCTGACTTGGATGGAATCTTCTTGAAGGTGTAGGATCAAATAGATAAAGATAGGGGGAAGAGCATTTAATGTAGGGCTACATTGAAATTTTTGCTTCCCCATTATTCCTTCTTCATCCTTCACATGCATTGGACCAGGTTATGTTGGAGATCCTAGGATGACTTGGATGGAGTACATGCATTTAATGCATATTTTATTTTATTTTGAATTCCTCTTGATGACTTGTTTTGTGGCCATTCATTATTGTAAACCCTAGCTAGGCCGACTTATCTTGGGGGGTTTCTATAAATATGGAATTCAACCTCATTTGTAAGGGCTAGATAGTTTTGATATTGAAGTGAATTAAGCAGTAGAGAAAGAGTTAGAGTTAGGAGTTAGTGTTATTTCAAGCAAGTGTTGTAATAGAAGACTAGAATTGTTGCCATTGTGGGTGATTTATTGCAAGTAAAGACATTGTGATTTGGTGCCTTCCTTGTGTTGAATTTTATCTGGCATGGTTCCTAAGATTCTATCTTTTGAAATTGCTTAAGTTTATTTGATATGCATTAGGTTAATGTTAGATAGTTTGATGTTGTTTATGGTTTGATACTTGAAGTGTTTGCAGCAATATCTAGTCCATAATTTTTGCAACTAGTTGACTATTAGTTGCTTTGCAAAGTTAGCCTATTCTTTTACATTCACTGTGCTTAGTTCAATTGTTATTATTTGTTCATTTCAATTGCAATAAGATTGTTTTGGATGAGTATTCATGATCTAAAAATATTTAATACCTTAGAAGATTGCACTATTTCTGTAAGGTTGCAGATTTATCTGGATCAAGCAGGAATCAGTTTCTGAGGGATTGGTCCATTTCAAGTGTTTATCATTTGCATTTTCAATCCTAGAGTTAGTGTTAAATTAAAGAATCTCTCTAAAACCCTTATCTCTTTTGCTATTTATTTTGAATTTGGGTTAGACTTAGGATTGAAAGTATCACCATATTGCTAGATCTGATAAATTTAAGGATTCAGTATTTGCTTGTAGTAAGGTCCCTTTGTGATTACCAACATTTTCACATTTATCATTGAGTTGTTTATGCATTGTCAAGACCTAACCTTAAAGACCTTGAGGTTATCTCTTGAGGCTTGCTGATAGAGATTTACATTTCAAGAGAGATAGGATACTTGTATCTTGTCTGAGTTGTTGTTGTGCAGAAAACACCATCAACAAGATTCAATTGCTTCAATCCTGCTTCTGAAATTGTCTACTGTAGCAGATGACCAGAGATAATATTTGTATATATATGATATTTATTTGATGCATTTATTCATTTCCAAGATAAGTTCAAATAATCTCTGCTTAGATTTAGTACATCTCTTTTCAACCATGGCTTCCAACTTGCATCCTTCTGGACCTTCAAGCAACATTCCTTCTCCAACAATTTCAACTAAGTTCTATGGTAAGGAGTCAGAGACAATTGATATCAATACCTTTTTGAAGTAGACAGTCTACTAGAGCATCATCAATTTTGAGTTTGTCAACATGAGAGGTTGCATTTCATATCTCACCAATCTTCTTCATCTTTCCTTTAACCAAGATTGACTGAATTTCATCTAGATTAGAGGATTTAGATACAGACAAAGATTATTTTTCCTTCTCTTCTGAACATACAATGATATCTTTAGTTATAGCTTTTCTTTTCTTTGATTCTAGAAGGGAATCACTAATGAAAGATTCCAATTTTCTTTTACCGAAAGATGAACCCACTTCAAACTAACTTGATGTTGGCATAACAAAGCATAGAGTTGTTCTTAAGGATGTGAAATATGATTTGCACACACTTACATTATCTTCCAATGCTTCTAGGTATCTATAAACTTGTTTCCCAATAGGAATACTGGATTCCCACACAACATTTTCTTTTCTAGGTAGGGAGCTCAAAAAGTAAAATACCAAGCACAAAAGAAAAGATCCAAACCCAAAGGGTTAACCCTCAACCACTGACATTTGAAAATTTTTAGATAGATTTTCAAGTAATAGGATACACAAATTAAACTGTATGTTTTCCTTGACCATCATATGTGCAATGTATATAGCGATAGCCAATGTCAAGCCTTCTCAATTTCTAACATAGATTTTGTAAGAAACACTATACACAACATACCTTACTATCGAATCTACAAGAGTGTTATCAATAGAGCTCGAGGGTCTTTATTAATGCCATTAAGTTCATCCACATCTTTGTATTTTACAGTTTTCTTTCCAAGAAGATCCCCAACACTACATAAGCCAGTAATCGCTTTGATCGCTTCCTTCATGATTATGTAGGGTTTGACCAATACAATGTTGTCGTTCTTGAAATGATTCCACAAGAAAAGAATAAACTCTTTATCAACAAACCACATAAATTCTCCCCACATATCCATACCTAGGGTTTTTATGCTTTGTAATTCATTTTCGTTCAGCCCTAGTTCCATTTCTTTCATCTTTCTATGATCAAATTCTTCCAATTCATCTCCTTTCATCTTTATTGGAGTGTCACCACTCGATCCTCTATCTATTTTTGTGCTTAACTTGTTAATAATTAGTTAAAAATTATTATTTTTCCTTCTTCCCTTTCACAAACTAAGAAATGATTCTAGATTACCCATGACAATTTCTTTGAATTCCCTTCAGAATCACTTCAACCTACTTCAAGATCACTTCAAGGCACTTTTCAAACTCTTCAAATGCTCAACTGATAAAAGGCTTAAAAATTTCAACTTATACACCATTCATTTTCCCTAGAATGCATTAAATGCAGAAAACAGCAAAAAGCTACTAAAAACATTCTTCCCAACACAGAAAACTCTAATTCAGTCCGTAAATTATTATGTCAACATATTTTCTTCTAGTTCTTTTTCCAAAACCTTTGATTCTTCATTCTTCACATTCCATCCTCATGTCATCCTCTGACACACCATTCATCAGGGGTTTTTTATAATTTTCTAATAATTCTCCCCCTGAGACCATGCTAGGTCTAATTCCCAAATAAATCATTTGTACTGGATGAGGGCATAGACACATTAGTAGCTTTAGGTTCTTATTCTTTCTTCTTCCATATCTTGTTCATCTCTTGCTTCATTTCTTCTTTATCAATCTTCTTTACTAGAGCAGACTGCATTCCCTTCTTACTTTTGCAAACCTTTGAGATGTGTCTTGGTTTAGTGCAATTATAGAAGAAAACACTTTTTTGATTAGTCTGTCCTCCATTACTTCTTGATCTACATTGATTTGCTCTATGTCCAAATTTGTTACAGGTATAGTAGTAATCGTTAAAGGGTTGATTCATTTTGCCTCCATTAAACCTGTTCATCATTACCTGACTAATCATTCTCACCTAACATCTGCATTCAATAGCTTTATTTCCAACCTTCTTACATCCAATTTTTTTTTTGGTGTGTTAAGTCTTAAAAACATAGGTTTGAACCACAAGAGGTTTCCAAGCTCTCACAACGTTTTTGGCTAACATACAAGGCCAAATGATGAATTTGAACCTTCTTCTCTTCAGGAACTACCAGACCTATGCAGGTGTACCTATTCAAATGAGGCAGAATTTGACTATTTGTGCTTCTTATTCAAGTAGTCTATCCACAATGGCAATCAGGGTGGAAAGATGTAAACTTATTTGGTAAAATTGTATAAGCATTATCAAGGTGTAATTTGTAAATATGTTCAATTAATAGATGTAAAATAAAATGAGGTGGATGAAACTAAATGATGAATTATATGAGACTAGTGCCTTGTTGGGTATATGGGGTCAAATGAAAACCTAAGATGAGTGGCTTACTCCTAGCTTAAACTCAAACTATTTGGCATATCAATATTAGTTTATAACTTATATAAACATGCAAAAGTGTAATTACCAGATTCTTCTTAATGATCCAAATGGAATTTCCAAGTTACTATGAATGAATAAAAAGATTTAATCTTTGCTTGAAAGCACCAATTAATCACACCACACGAGTACAACAAATGTGCATCGATAAGTTGAAAATATACTTGATATATCAATTTAAACAACAGAGAAATATCAACCTTGGAGACAACCTGATTATATCTTCAATTAACTCAACAAACAATTGATACCATCATAAATCCACCAAATCAGATTTTTTCATTAACTTCTTCAAAGTTTACACATGAATTTGAGTCTCTTTTGATAAAAACATTGTTGCTACTCCTACTCTCCTACTTTTTTTTCTAACCCTATCTCCTAATTCTAATCATTGGTGATACAATTTTATTTCAGATATATACATTTCTCTTTTTAGGGTCATGACCCTTCGCACATCCATTCACCACAACTCTTCATTTAATTAGTTATCTTCAACTGATGAAAATATTTTAATTTTAACACCTTTGATCTTCAACTTCGTGAAAATAATGTTAATGATTATTAAGTCTTTTCTTTGCTGGCCACTTTCACCCTTTCACCCAATAAAAATAATTACCCAACTTATAATTCCTTTGCTGAAAAATATTTTTCCTCCTCATGAGAAAATTTTACCTTATATGTAATTTGTGCATCTTTATTCATCATGAAACACTCTTTGAGTAACAATAACCTCCATGAAAATAAAGTATTCCATAATACTGTAGTATTAATTCTTTCGCCAACAATTTCTCACTTATATTTACTTTTGGGGAAAATATTTCTCTTGTGTATTTACTCATATTTTCACCCCCTTTAGAAAGCTCTTTTCCCACATTTTAATATTTTTCTCTAAATTATTTTTTTCCTTTTTGTAGTGAATATCACATCTGATCAATTATTCATTTGTGAAATATTTCATATTTTATTCTTTATGCTCTTTCCTTTTTTAATACTTGAGACAATGTGGCATAAATGTTGAACAATGGATATGGTCTAATGCATGTGTTGGTAAGTACATTATTTTTTTTAATTTTAAATTTATTTTCTTTTACATTTGAGACTTAAACTTTTTAATTACTTAGATATAATATGTTGTGTACACATGTATACATGTGTATATATATGCATGCATGTACATCTATATCTAGTTTTTTGAAGCTAATTTGGTTTGAGTGTAATTATTTGTAACTTCATAGGACAATTTAAGTCTGCAAAACCTTTTGTTTGGTTAAGCCATCAACATGCTAGATGCAACACCATTTTTTTGTGGAATTTTTATGAGTGGCCATGGAAAAGGAGAGAACAATGGAGCAAGAGAATGTGTGAAGTGTGCACTTCATCAACATGAACTTGTAGGTAGTTCACCATATATATATGGAATCTAGAGATTTTTTTTTTTAAATATATATTTAAAAACTAAATTAAATTTTTAAAACTTGAAAGTAACAGGTGACAAATTTTTCCAATGTGTGTACTTGTAGGTAATGCCATATGGAATGCAAACAAAATTGTTAAATGGTGCAAAAGTAATTTTTCCACTCGCAACTCAACATACAACACATGGTAATTTTGGGAAGTTACATGTACATCTAGTCAAAAAAGATTAAATTTGAATTTCAAAGTGTGTGTACATGATTTAATTGAATTTTCAAATTTGAATATATATATACACTTAAATTAATCACTTGGATGTTTGTAATTTATAGATATTGATCGATCAAATCCTTATAATTGTCAAACAATCAATGGTATTAGAAGTTTGCATCAAATCATGACAATGGGAGGTAGCAGGCCTTATGCAATTAATGTGAGAGAAAAATCATTTTTTTGTGTTGATTACATTGAGGACAATGCAAATATTGTTCCATGTGAGAATATTAGATATGGGTATGTTTCATGATGGGAAATGAAAAAATTAATATCAATTCCTCCTTTTGAATAAAATGACAATGTCGATGTCTACAATCCTCTATATTCAACTAATTACAAATGAGTATCTGATTTAGTTGTTATAGGTATGTACATTGATTAACTTAAAATTGATTTATATATTCTATGTAAGTAAGTTTCAAGCATGTTTATATATAAATTTTTATATTAAAAATATATTTAGAACTTTTTTAAACTTTACATGGTGTGTGCACATGAGATATTTTCATTGTTTGTTGTAGATCCTAACAATGCGGAGGGTGTAGATTACTATATACTAAGATGTATGCAACCAAAAAACAAATTGGTGGAATCGATGACAGATGGTGATGGACAAGAGTGTCCCATTGAATCAATCATTATTGAAGGCACACATTATCAACAAATAAAGATAGATAAAAATGGTATTAGATAAAAATGGTAATATATTTATTAATTATATGCTAGGACAAAAGGTTCTACATTATAGTCACTTAGTTATAGCAAAAACAATAAATTTAGAAACTTTACCTAAAAGAGGACGTGCCAAACAAAAGTGGAGGTTTCCTATTGAAGATCATGAAAAGATTTTAAAGATAATTAAAGATAGAGATGATCTAGATTACATGCATCAAGAGCTTTAAATTATTTTTTGGATATACTTTTTATAGATCTATATATATCTATATTGATGGGACATGTGAAATGATTTAGAATGGGTTATTTTAAAAGGCTTGGTCATTTATTTCTAATTTTATTTAAATTTATTCCATTTGGAATTCTTAATTTAGTTCAAGAATATTTCATTTCATAATTTACATTTGAAACTCGACCACTTAAATATGCTTGATACAAAACCTAGTGACTTTTAAAATGTTTGAGCATTTTGCCTAAATTCCTTTAAATAATCTATTTCCAATTGTATTTTTATGTTGGACATGGAATTCTTAAGTTCACTTGAATCTTTGATTTCATTAGTTCAAAAGTTCCTATTTATCTATTTCCAATTTTTCATAAATTTATGTTCCATCGAATACTTAAGTTCAATAATCTTTCATTTCATTTCTTCAACTCCACTTATAGTGCATCATATGCAATACAAAACATCTAGTACAACTTTAAAAATTCATTTTTCCTAGAAATTCCTTAAATCATCTATTTCCAATTGCATAAATGTTCCATGGAATTCTTAAGTTCAAGAATAGATTTCATTTCATTTACATTCAATTGGACACTTATAGCTCATCATCTAGCTTGAATTCTTTGCATGCACAATAAAATTCATGTGTATTAGATTATATAGAATTCTTAAGTTCATATAGCATCATATATGCAATTTACATTTAACCTAGAGTGACTTTAAGAATGAACATTTAGCTAAGAATTTAGGTTATCATCTATTTACAATTGCATTTTTATGCTCCACTTAAATAACATTGAATCTTTTAGGAATTAACCTAGAACTTACATATTTTCATTCAAATTATTTCTATTTCTTGACCTATTTAAAGAAAAATTCATTTCTATAATTCATTGTACATCCATATTTTTAAATTTACAAAGAGCAACCATTAGATAGTCCAACATTTTTATTTCTAAGGTTTAATGCTTACGATTAATCAAACTTGATGTTTTCAACATTAATCAAGATTGACTTTAAAGAAAAAATTAATGTGTAACTCTAATTTTGATTAAGAACATATTTAAGGAAAAAAAACTTAAGGCAAAAACTTGCTAAATAAATAAAACCATAATAATGAATGATGTAAATAGATGCAACAAGTGTTCAAACCATAATAATGTGTATAACAAACAGTTGTTCAAACCATAATAATGTATGAATTTGATGTAAATCATAACAAGTGTATACCATAAAACATAAATGTATGTAATGTGATGTAAATCATAAAAAGTGTCTCCAACATAATAATCTAATCTCAAACAATAATATTGTAAAACATGTAAAACAACTCAAATAGAGGGATCTCTAGTATGAATAGAATCATCTAATATCTGTCGGGATCTCTCCTTTGATACATGTCCTGATCTCGACCGTTGTGATCCATCTCTTGATCCAAACTATCTGGATCCTTTCCTTGATCCAAGTTGTCCTAATCCTTGTCATGTGCCTCATCCCAAGCCTTGCAGAAGTTCAAGTACACATGTAATTCAATTTTTAATACATGTATGTGTATATATATGTAAAATTATCTAAAACTTAAAATGTACAAGTTCAATGTGTTTAAACTTACATCAAGTAATTTAAATTTTTATTATTTAAATGTACCTCAGCTATATAATGCATGGGATCCTGATCATGCTCCAAATTTCCAAACTGTGACAAATCACCATACTACAAAAAAATTCAAATACATGATTTCAATCAAGAGTTAAATAACTAGACTTTAAAATAAATTTTATTTAAAATATATGTATGTACGTAAATTTTTAGAACACAATTTATATATATATATATATATAAATTATTCAAGTACATATTGTGCTTCTTTGATGGCTCTACCAATCCCACTAATATCAAAAGTATGCAAAGACATCGTAGGAGGATTTGTATCTAGTACAGTATTAGTTCCAAAAAAAAATTGACTGTATGTGCCATGGACAAGGTCAGGTGCCCCAGTAACCTCGACATGATCTGTAACATGTTGAGGACCTGGACAAGCTATAAGATCAATAGAAACATGATGTGCATGGGATCGTGTAGGTTCATATGGAATATCCTCTGAAGTTTCCACCCGGTGGCTCGTATGTGTACCAAGATATCACTATCTAATAAAGGCATGTACATGGTCAAGAGGTATCCCATGGTCCTCATTGATCACCTGATAAGCTACTAGTAGATCCAAAATAGATGCTCTACACATATTACACAGAGTCATGTGACTCATATGGTTGACATCTGAAGGAGTAGGTAGATCGGCATGAATAAACAAATCATAAGATATAGATGTAGCCTCAGTGGCAAGAAGGCTAATATTCTACCACAATAAGTATCTACCAACTCAATCAGATGGAATCTAATCGATCTATGTCGTAATAGTGTAAATACTATAAAAAATAAGGGATCTAGTGGAGCATGTTGTTGATTCCCCTGCTGCTACCAATTCCAAACGTTTTGGTAGAACCAAAAGATTTGGGCCAACTAATTTCCTCTTGTTCATGGGTGGTGGAAAATCTCGACGTCTAAACTCAAGTTTATCATAAAAAGGGCTTTTACCTTGGCCATCAAGTTTCAGATGAGATGTGTATTTCATATCTATCTATAAATGAAACTCTACATATAATTGCTTGAAAAATAATAATAGCAGCTCATCATTGTGAGGCCATCTATGATAAGATGACAACCATCTAGGATATATGAATGAAACAACAAGCTCATCTACACACCTCGTCACCATATATCCTCTAATTCTATTTTTTCCTCTATAAAAAGGGAACATGGTAAACACATTTTCTTGTGAAACTAATTTTCCAACATCTCTCCATTTCTTTGTGTCAGTAACACTCCTAGAAAGAGACGAATAAAACTACTCAATGTTGATATCATCATAAGGATTGAATGATTTGATTGTCCCAATCATTCATAAAATATTGTCTCTAATATTGGCTAATCTATCTCGATTAGCCAAATTAGGGGAGATGTGAATTGTTTGATCTAAACATCTCAATCCATTTTCTAATCTACCAATACTATCCTAATATAAATTTCATCTAGCTTGAGCATGTTGCTTAGAACGAGGAGAATGGCGAGATCCCTCATCAACCATGATATATATATGTATATAAATATAAAGAGATATGCATATCATTAAAACAAAATATATGATGTTAAATAAATTTATCAAATTTTAAAACTAAAACATATATTTAAATTACAAATTTATCAAGATTTGAAAAAATTTAAGACATTAAATTAAATTTATAGATATAATGAGATGAAAGGTATAAATCTATGAAATAGAACCTTCTACAACTTACATCAACATAAGAAATGACAACCCCAAAGAGACTTGATATATGTATATGTGTATATATGTATGTATATATACATACATACATACACATACATACATACATGCATACATACAATACATAAACATATGCATACATACATACACACATACACATATATCCATACACACATACATATGCATATATGTACATGTACATATGTATACATATATATATATATACATACATACACATATGCATACATATATATATACATAGATACACATATGTACATACATACATACATTTACATATGTATGTATACATACATATGTACACCCACACACATGTAAGATTGAGATTAGGGTTATTTATTTAGAGTTAGGTAAGGTAAGGGTTACAATTTAATTAGGGTTTGATTAAGGTTCAACAATGGTTAGAGATCAATCAAGGTCGGATAAGATTGAAATAAGGTTAGAATTAATTTAGGGTTAAGGTTAAAGTTGAAATAGGGTTAGATGAATGGACAACGGGTAGATTTTATCTTATCATTCATCCACTCATTGAATATGACAATTTGCTACATAATATAGGTAGTGTGCGAACCCTTTTCCTAGCACCTACAAAACAACATGAATAAACAAGTCAAACAAGGAATTACAAGCTAAAACAAGGATTCCCCATGAAATCCATTTACAAACTCAAAATAGGAAAGAAAACAATGAAAAATAAAATAAAGACAATGAAATAACTTGAATCCTAATTTAAATATGTAAACTCATGATTCCATGGGGGAATTGGTGCTAATTTGATGTGAAAATTAGCCCTTTCCAAATCCCTAAGATGCAAGCTTCAAATGTTGAAGAGATTGATCCACTTTGATGAAGATTGATGAAAGTTCCAAGCCAAATCTACAAAAAGCCTAGCTAAGAACTCAATGATGGATGGAACTCAAGAGATATTTGAGCATGGTAACTTTGCTTGGATTGTGGATGGATAAATGAAGATATGAGCTCTTTATTTATAGAATTCTAAGATGGATGTATGTCCAAATTTGAGCAATGTGGGACTAACATTCATCCAATGATATGATGCCACTTGTCAAGCTATAAATGGATGATGGATGTGCAAGATTTGGGGTTTGTGCCAATAAATGCATAATATTTGAATTTCAAATTTATTGAAATGACATGCAAGAGGGAAAGGAAAATGCAATAAATGCCACTTGGCTCAAGGCAAAGGACATGTAAGAGATTGTAAATGCCTTGTTGGATGTACATGTTGACTTGGAATTTTTGAATTCAAATTGAGAGAATATTCCAAAAGATGCCTTGTGAGGAAAATAGAGATTTAATAAATGAATTAAATATATTTTTATGTGCAACTTGCATTATCTAGAGTGACATGTGATGATATGAAATAAGATATGATTAAGGATTTTGATTTATTTAATTAGGGATGGTGTTAGATTAAATCAAATAAGGTTTTAATTTATTTAATTTAATGGATAGACTTTAGAGATTTAATCAAATAAATTGATTATTTAATTAAATAAGGATAATTAGATCAGATGGATTGATTTAATTAACAAAAGAGATTAACTTGATTAGATAAAATGATTTATTTAATTAAGAGATGAATATTGATGAATTTAATCAGATAGGGGAATTTGATTAAATGGTTAGACCGAGGGATGATTCAGGAAGAAACAATGTTAGTAAGTCAGGATCAAATGCATGATGCCAATCAATATATTTTACGTGTCTACATTTTGCCCCTCTTTGAATCAATGCACTCATTGCGTTGGTTCAAAGAATAACCGATCTTGATCAAAGCCAAAAATTTTGATATTTTAAAAACTTGCCCCACTGCTGCATAGTGAGAGAAAACATGCCATTATAATGCCCCCTCGGGAGATCAGACGAAAATTTTTATTTTTTGGGTGATCTCACGTAAAAAGATGACAAAGTATCCGACAGGTCCGAAAGGGGTCTGGGAGGCTAAAAACATTTCTAAATGCAATAAAATGATGAAAAACAAGCCTCAATCAGATAAAAACAGGTTCGGGGGTCCAAAACCCTAGTAGGACAGCTATTTAGGGTCAAAAAACCTTAATTTTTAGGCTTAAAAGGGGCCCGAAGGGTCACTTTCAAGTCATTTTCACACACCTCCGCTAGCAAACCTGAGATTTGAGCTCTGACCCTCCAATGATATGGCACACAGACAGCTTCCTCTACGCATCAGTGATCAAGTTCGGACATACCAGTGGCCACCTAGCATCGGGGCAAAAGTATGTGACCCTTATCGAAGCTTATTTTTTTCATTTAATGCATTAATTACTGTTTTAAAAGGGGAACTCACCTCCAATGGCGCTACATAGCACCGCTCGACATTTAAACTATGCCGCGCCAGGCCGATTTGGGCCGCAGTGGTGCTATTTAGTGTCGCAGTAGTGTAGTTAGGAGTTAAGAAACTCTGACACTAGGCTCGGGCTCATCGGGCCGGTTTGGGTAAAGTGTGCTGCGACAACACCCTTTTCATGCAAACTATGACACTGGAGGATAAAGTGCACCGCAGCGATGCCATTTTCCACATTTTTGGCTCGAGCGTTGGAGTTTCAGAAAACTCAAACTGCAACGCCTTCACAAACTGCACCGCTGGAAGCGAGCTTGGAGTATTAGACTAGGAATTTTTCAAAAATTTTAACACGGTGACTTTCCTTAATGCAGGACGGGCCTAGGGAGCTCTATTCTCGGGAGCACCGGTCACAAGACTTGGCGAGCATTTTACGGGATCTAAGCGACAGGGACCAAGATCGACTAGGAGTTACAGGATTATGGCACATTGCTTACATGGTGCCAATGCGCACCCACCTAGGGATGCTGTCAGTGCTCGTTGAGAGGTGGCATAGCAAGACGTCGTCATTTCATCTCCCTACTGGCGAGGCGACCATCACTTTGGAGGACGTTTGGCACATTTTACGATTGCCCATTCATGGCTGATGAATGATCTTTGACATGGATGAGGGACGCGAGTCCTGCACCAGAGTCCTCGCCACACGAGACATCATTTACTGGAGGGTCAGATTGAGTTGGAGAGATACAAGGTCATCACACCTCCCTTCCACTGGCCGATTGTAGCGATCATTTTAGGTTTGGTTGCCCCAGACAGATGAGGGCGATATTTCAATCCTAGTTGGGGATATTGTTGGGAACGGATGATCCGAGACAGGTCGGTTCACTTCGCATGGGGGCCTGTCCTTTTGGCTTCACTTTATAGGGACCTACATGAGTATGTCTACGTGGATGGCAGAGCGTTGGGGGCTAGGGTGACACTTCTTCATGTCTAGGCGTGGGAACACATTTTTTTGTTGCGTCCACACATCGTTCCAGTTTTGATGGGAGCAGAGGATGCCCTCGTGGCATGATATAGAGGCGGTGTGTCCTTCACACACACTGGTGACCATGGGATCCCCTACTAGAGGCGGGTCCTAGACGAGATGCTTGTCTTTACTTGACGTCCATACCTTGGTCAGCCCATATGGGCCGACGATGCTACTCAGCTCTTCTATTGCCGCCAGGACAGATATATGCAGGGGCGTGAGCACATGATGATCGAGAGGTACTTGCCTGGGTGCATACAGCGTCAGTTCAGAGAACCGTAGGATTGGCCAAATGATGACTACGTACCATCTTTGCACGCAGCATGACACAGGTGTCATGGGGCCATGGTATTCCTACCTCCAAGGTAGTTGACAACTTTAGGCAGTTGGTAGCTCGACTGTGGGCTTATGATCAAGGCTTGGCAGATCCAGGCACCACACAGGCGTACAGAGATTGGTTCAAACCTCCTCTCCGGCTGACTGTTCCAGGTGAGGATCCAGAGGTGCGCAAGGTCAGAGGCAGAGGGACAGGATGAGGGTGAGGACTGAGGGTCGAGATTCGACGAGATCCACTAGTTGTGCCCCTTGTCTTGCTAGGTCATGGGGATGTCCATATACAGGATCAGCAACATGAGCCACCAATCCCACCACCACGAGCCAAGGGTGAGGATTAGGTTCATGTGCAGCCACGGGTACAACCACAGGGATAGGCAGACGGTCGGGATACACTGATTGCATAGTTCTAGGAATAGGTTTAGGCAGTGACAGCGAAGAGAGACCATGCGAGGGCTGAGAGAGAGCAGCTTAGAGCAGAGAGGGATCAGGCTACAGAGCTATAGTCAGCCATAGAGCTAGGCCGCAGGCAGCAGATCGAGAGCATGACAGCCTCCTCCTCCCAGGGTACAGTGCCAGTACAATCTTATAGGGATGCTATCCATGAGATAGAGTACTACCATCGGGCTTACCATGACACTGTACCTAGAGCAGACTGGATCCCAAAGTACTCAAAGTGGGCCAGCCAGAGACCAACAGAAGGTCATGGTGACAGGGGCAAGGGCAGCATTCACCGAGATCAAGCTTGATCCAAATGATACATTTTTTGTGCCTTATGGGCTCATTTTTGATAGCCCGATGGGCATTTTGTACCGATGTGTACAATGATCCAATTTATTTTTTGTACTATGACAATTGATGATTGATGATATATATGAGCCGATTTTGATGCGATGTATTGTGTTTTCTTTTATGCATGGATGGTTTATTTCTATATGCTATGGATGCTTTTATTTCTATATGCTATGGATGCTTTTATTTCTAATGATGTATGCGTTATGATTATGACTAACTGATCTATATTATGCTAACCTATGATATGATGTGCAAATGATGTTATCTATATGATGAATTATTTTATGCCAATGCAATATGTGATATGGGTTTTAATATGTAAAATGATATGATCTATGGTATATGCAATGATGTGTGAGAAATGCTTATATATGAGATGATTTATGGATGGATGTAATATGAATGTTATGGTCGTGATATGGTACCAATGAAATGGTGTTAATGCATAATGAAATGGTTTTATGAGATTCAATGATATGTTAATGCAAAGTGATATGCTACTGTTTAATGTTAACGTAATGTGATGATATGATGTTTTTTATGTTATGCAAGTATGTATGCCTAATGAATTAAATGCTTATATACCTATTTCTTATCATTATGCAAAAATGATTATGGAATGCTATGTGATAATTTAGATGGTAATATGAAATGGTTGTGAAATGCAAATGAATGTTTATGCAATGATCGATATAATTCCATGAGATGCAATGTAATGGGTGGAATGTGATGACATGGAATGACCTATCTATGAAGAATGTTTATGATAACCTATTTATATGATGATTTAAAATGCAACGTGTATGTTTCCTATATGATATGTTTATGTGATATTCTAATGCTTCATGGATGTAGGATCGATGGTGATGATGGTGATGATGATCAACTGTCATAGTACCTTGTTAGTGTGTTTAGTAAGGAAAGAAGAAGTCATTTCAACAAGACATAAGATGATGCAAATGCAAATGATGATGATGATGATGATTACTTGTCAAGGAATTGGGATTTTCAAAGGGCCAATTTCCTTATGTTTGACAACACACGTGGTATGATGCATCAAGGTATAAGGAACCAAGATGGCATTGTACCTAGTGTGATGGACTTTGACTTGACAAGCAGATAGGAGTATTCTTGTTCACACCTGACATACGAAAACCTTGCTAGGATGTACTTCAGAAATTTTAGACACCTTGGACCAAAACACAGAAAGGTAAACCTATCCCTGTAATAGTCAACAAATTTCCATCGACCTCTTCCATACATACCTAACAAAGCAAGTATTCGCCGAGGTTATATTACAAGAACATCCAACAAGCATAGGAGATAAGAGATAATGATTGTTTCCCCATTCCTATTTCTCTAAATCCTTTGTTTTGGGATATCATCGAGACGACCTTGGAATGAGTGTAAAATAAGATAAGTCAAAAGATGAAGACCAAGTAAACAAACAAACTGATGCTCTTCAATACCGCTAACGGAAAGAGGATGTGTTTTCTAGGAATGATAACCGAAACTTATTGCCAAAAGATAATGCCCATTGTAGGAAGGATTCATCCTAGGACATGTTAGTGGATGGGGGCATGCCATTTCGTTTATCCAAAGTGTTCTAAGGGATGATTGATATGGAACCAATTTAGATGATGAGTTACCAATACAAAGAGATAACCAACTTGCTTATGTACTGACTTAGACTTTAGACTTGACATTTTTGAGTTTTCACTTTTAATCAGCTAGACTTGTTTTTGATTATCCTGCCAAAGATTGAGGATGGCGATTAGTTTATTATGGATGGTGTTTATTTCAGGTGCAAGCGATATGGATTTTTTAAAATATTTGGATTTTTTGGAGTTTTGAAATGTTTTTTTGGCTATTTTTGAGATTTTGAAGATTTTTTGAATGTTTTGATTTTTTTATTTTTCCAATGTTTTTGAGATTTTTTGAGATTTTGACCAAGAGACTAACCTAAAGACCTATCCTAGGGGTCTCAAGGGCTCATCAACAGATGAGCCTTGCCTACGTTATATACGCAGAGACCACGTAGTTTGACTGACGACTTGACCGATTTACAGATAATGATATACATGATGAGATGTCAGTTTATTATGACGGACTCCTATAGGACTGACCTAAATGTCGCGGGGGATGATCAAAGATCAACCTTTCCTACATTCAAGCTTAGAGAGGACGTAGTTTGACCGACGACTTGACCAATTTACAAATGACGATATACATGATGAGATGTTAGTTTATTGTGATGGACTCCTATAGGACTGACCTAAATGTCTCGAGGGATGATCAAAGATCAACCTAGCCTACGTTCAAGCTCAGAGATGATGTAGTTCGACAAGATGACTCTATTTTTTAGATTTTAATATGTTTTGATGTTTTGGATTTTTTGATTTTCTGATGTTTTTGAATTTTATTTATTTTTATTTATTTTTTTGATTTTCTAATGTTTTTGTATTTTTTGATTTGAGGACTTTAAGAATATACATGAATCCAATCCGATGAGAAAATGCCCCTAGCGTGATGTAATAGACTACCCTGATAAAGGCAGGACAAACTGACCTTGATGATGGGTCGAGTAGTACTAGGAGGGATCATGATATGAAAACAAGACCAAGCTATGGTGCAGATGCGAGTGGATGAGTGATGGATGGAGACTTGAATGTGATGGATGATGGAAGCGATATGGATGGGTGATGCAGAACAAGCCATATAGATCTTGGTGGATGGAAAGTGCTTATTTACACAAGGCGCCTGTTTGCCAGGTTTTCACCGAGGTACTTGCCCAAAGTGCCACCAGAGTGGTTTTCACTAGAGGATGATTTTTTTTATCCATTTTCTATTTTTTTTGGATATTTTGCTTTTTTGATTTTTTTATTGTTACCAAGATGCCTGTTTGCCAAGTTTTCGCCAAAGTAACAATTTTTTCAGGACATTTTCTGATTTTTTGGATTTTTTTGGTTCTATACCTTGAAAGATTTAGGCATAATTTTTTTTGAGATGGGAGCTATTCATTGGCTCCTGCAGAGGTTCCCCTTTGGGTGTTGATAGCTGATATGCCCCTGACTTATAAGTTGTTGTGATGAAAAAAGGTCCTAACCAATTAGGATCGAACTTTCCTTTGTTGCTTGGGTTTGGGACATTCTTCTAATTTTCTTTTAGGACCAGTTCTCTGACTTGGAAAGTCCTGCTTTTGATTTTCTTATTATAGCTTTGTTTGAGTCTATTCTGATAGACTTAAAAATGATTCAAAGCATTGATCCATCTCTCATCCAGTAACTCCAGCTCATTTAGTTGTGATACTCTGTAGTCCTCATCAGTGATGAGGTTTTGTAGTGATATTCTTAGGGATGGGAGCTCGATCTCAATGGGGAGTATGGCTTCTGATCTGTAGGCCAAGGAGAAGGGGCTGGCACCAATGGGCGTGTGGATGTTGGTTCGATAAGCCCAGAGGGCAGGATTAAGCTACAGATACCAGTCACGACCTGCGTCATTGACTATTTACTTAAGGATTTTGAGAATAGTTTTGTTCATAGCTTCTGCTTAGCCATTGCCTTGGGATAGTATGGGGTGGAGAAGTGGTGTTGGATTTTGAATTTCTCGCACAAGTCACAAACCTCCTGGTTCTTGAATGGTGTCCCATTATCTGAGATAATGGCTTGTGGGACCCCATAATGATAGATGAGATAGTTCAGGATGAATTTTGAGATCTACTTCCTAGTTATATATGTCATGGGTATGGCCTCTACCCACTTTGTGAAGTATTCAATTGCAGTTATGATGAACTTATGGCCATTGGATGAGGTATGTGTGATTTTCCCAATGAGATCGAGTCCCCATTGCGAAAAATGCCATGGTGTGATAATAGGATGAAGCTCTTGGGCTGGAGCATGGATGAGGTCCCCATTCTGCTAACATTGTAGACACCTCTTAGCATGATCATGTGCTTCTCTTTCCATTGTGGTCTAATAAAACCCCATCCTTAGCAATTTCTTGGCACTGGTCATTCCACTGGAGTGTGAGCCACAAATACTGTTATGAACTTAGGTTAGAGCAGTTAATGCCTCCTCAGCATTTAGACAACGCAATAAGGTACCTTTTATTCTTCTACGATAGAGGGTATCACCTAGGATCACAAATCTGGATGCCTTTTTAACAAAGGTTCATTTTAGGTTTGATGGTAGGTCAGTAGGTATGACTCCTATTTGAAGATATGTATAGATGTCATGATACCAAGGATCGCCAGGACCAACAATTTCACACACATATTCCGATTCTGGTACCTCGAATGTGGGAACAAGAAGCTATTCGATCAGAAATTCATATTTCAAAATGTTGTGAGGGTTGTCTAATAGGGACCCAATTGTAGCCATGGCGTCTACTGCTCTGTTGTTGGTTCTTGGAATCTGCTTGAATGTTATGTCAATGAAGGAATCTTTTACAGTCTCCACCAATTTCTTGTATGGAGTGAGCTTATCATCCTTGGTATGATATTTATTATCGACCTGATTTATGATCAACTAAGAGTCTCCATACACCTTGAGAGCTATGATGTTCCATTGCATTGCTATCCTGAGACCTATAGTCAAAGCCTCGTATTCTGATATGTTGTTGGTGCAAGGAAATGCCAATTTGTATGACTTTGGTATGCAATCCCCTTGTGGGGTGATGAAGAAGACACCAGCTCCTGATCCATGTTGTGTGTATGAACCATCAAAGTATAGTTTCCAATGGTCAGTTATGTTGAGGTTAAAAATGGATTCATTTGGGAATTCTGAGACAACAGGGTTCTCAAAATAAATGGGTGCTTCTGCTAGTTGATCTGCAATAACCTAGCCCTTAATGGCTTTCTGCTCTACATACTCGATGTCATACTCTGATAGTATCATCACCCATTTTTCCATCCTTCTTGTGAGCATTGTCTTTCATAGGAGATACATGAGGGGACCGATTTTCACGATGAGCTTTATCTCATGTGCCAACATGTAATGTCTGAATTTTTAGGATGCAAACACTACTGCGAGGCAAGCTTTCTCGATGAATGAGTAATTTATCTCGTTCCCAACCATTGTTCTGTTGATATAGTAGATAGGCCTCTCCCTTCTATTTTCATCATGCTGAGCAAAAAGAGCTCCAAGGGTTGCTGTTGTTGCTGACACATATAGGATCAATGGCTTTCTTGGGATAGGTGGCATTAAAACTAGCGGTGTCAGTAGGTATTCCTTGATTTTGTTAAATGCTTCTTCACATTTTGTATCCCATTCGTATGCTACTCCCTTTAGGTGAGAATATGGGTTCTACTTTTCTGCCAGTTGTGCTATGAATCATCAGATGGATTGAAGTCGGCCTTGGAGGCCTCTCAATTATTTTAATGTCTTTGGTGCTTCCATCTCGAGGATTGCTTTCACTTTTTCCGGATCCACCTCGATACCCCTCATGGACACTATGTATCCTAGCAATTTACCTGATTTTACGCAAAAGACACACTTCTTGGGATTTAGTCTGACTTTGTATTCCTCCAGTCTCTCAAAGATGGCACCTAGGGTTGCTATATGATCTTTTCTTTTTCTGGATTTTGCTAGGATGTCATCGACATAGTCCTCGACTGTTTTATGAATTATGTCATGGCCCATTGATAGGTTTCTCCTGCATTCTTTAGGCCGAATGGCATCATGTTCCAGTAGTAGTTCCCCCATGGACAAGTGAAAGTCATCTTATGTTGATCCTCTTTTGCTATCATGATCTGGTTGATTCCTGTAAATCCGTCCATTAATGATAGAATCTCATGTCCTGCTATCATGTCTACTATCATGTCGATGTTGGGAAGCGGGAAATCATCCTTGGGACATGCTTTGTTCAAATATTTGAAGTCCGTACAGATTCTAATGGCTTCGTTAGGC
Organism: Sequoia sempervirens; assembly: GCA_007258455.2. Taxonomy (NCBI): domain Eukaryota; kingdom Viridiplantae; phylum Streptophyta; class Pinopsida; order Cupressales; family Cupressaceae; genus Sequoia; species Sequoia sempervirens. The sequence goes on along the minus strand of VDFB02256132.1, from coordinate 50,760,047 downwards.
TTTGAAATAGGTACCAAATTTGACACCCATTCTAGATAATTAATTGGTCGGATAAATCTTGCATCTAACAACTTTTTGAGCTCCATTTTGACTAACAGAGCAATTTGAGGATGCATTTTTTGAAGCTTTTGTTTGACTGGTTTAGCTTCTGGATACACTGCTAAGTGATGAACCACAATCTTTAGATCAAGTCCTGGCATGTCAGCATAACTCCATGCGAATTTTATTTTCCTTTCCCATAGGAATGCTGCTAGGAGTTCTTGCTCTTCTGATAATAGTGATTCCAAATAAAATGTGATATGCGAGGTCTCCTCTGTTCCTAGGTTGACAGGATTTCATTTTTCGGCCAAGACTACTGACTTTTCCTGATGGATAGCTCTTAGAGGAAGATTGAATCCTTCATCCTCAGGCGCCTCATAGAGGTTTTCACCATTCGATACGTCCTTTATTTTTACTATTTTCTTGTCAGAGAGTGCCACAATGTGGTTTTCACTCAAGGACTTGGATATGATTCTTAGTTTCTCACTTTTGTGAATGAAGGATTCAATCATTTCCTCATAATAGGAATGTGTCCAAATCCATTATAAACCCTACCTTGTGATCCCCATCTGGAATGGTATCCCTCAGTCCCATGAATTCTAAGAGTGCCTCATCATTTTTGAATGTATTGACAACTAGTGGTCCTCGTTGGTCATAGTCGATCAGTTGGGGATACACTAAATGGATCTCATGATTTTATTGGTCTGGTTTGAAGGAGACGGTGCTAATCATACACAGGGTGGTATCCTCAAATAACCCAGGTAGATTGGTCATGGTATCCTCGTTATCACTACTAATATAGGGCTCAATTATAAAGTTATGTATTTCTCCACCTATGGATATTGGTGAGTGTACTTGTGTTAGTACTAGGTGAGGAGAAATGTTAACCGTTCTAACTGGAAAACTTCGGCCATGTATGGTTATTCTCAAAGGGGTACATCCAAGGCCAAGATCTATTATGGGTCGCATCTCTGGCATGATAGGTATTATGAGCCCATTGTCATTTTGTCCCAGTCCTTGATTTCTATTGTAGCCCATCGCGAGCATCATTTGTAGGCCCTTGCTTGTCTCATCCATGGGTAATTCAGGTGTCGGTATTTCATCTCAATGCAACAAGTGAGATGGATCTAATTCAATAACCTCTTGACCAAGGTCTCCTCAGCTTGTGAATTCAGGATAGTCTTTAGGATACATTTGTGATGTGAAAGCTTGATTTTCTTGTCGGCGTCCTCGTGATCTAGGAGATTGTGGTAACTCTCCTATCACAAAAGCATTGTTAGGAAGCTTGTAGCTTCCACAACCATCCTCCTAGATGATGATCTTGATGTCAGAGATGGTGGGGATGGTGGGAATGGTGGGTGTCTTTATCGCAGAAGTGGACGCGAGAGTGGCGGGGTCGATGTATGATGTGGATGACCCTCATCATTTTTTGGCACTTGGGGGATTTTGTAATATTTGGCTTCAAGATTTTTGCAATATGAGAAAGGTTCAGGATCTCCATGGACAGTAACCTCTTGTCCATTATGTTTAAATTTCACACATTAGTGGAAGATTGATGCTATAGCTTTCATTGCATGGATCCATGGGTGTCCCAGGAGGATATTATATGGCAAGTCAAGGTCCAAGACCTGACAAGTAGTTTCCATGAGAGTCAGCCCTACTTGAATAGGGAGTTTGATTGTGCCCTGAGACACTCTTTCTTGGTCATCATATGCTCTTATTGTGATGCCCTTTCCTTTGTCGATGGAATCTTCTGATATTTTCAACTGCTTGATGAGGCTGAGAGAACAGATGTTCAAACCTGCACCTCCATCCACCAAGACCCTTTTGATTTTTCTCTTGTGTACAATGGCTTCCAAGTGAAGTGCATGGTTGTGAGATGGTTGGGTGGGAAAATATTGGTCAAAAAATGTAAGGAGATTAGGTGTTATGATACTTTTGACCATATCTTGGAATTGCTCTACATCGAGATCTATGGGGACAGTGGATGAGGCTAATGCTTCCTCAAGGATCTTCTTATGGGCTGATGATATTTTTAACAACTCCATGATGGAGATGTGTGTTGGCGTTCTCTTGAGTTGGTCTAGGACATTGTAGCAATTAGGAACAGATCTAGATGAAGGGACTCTATTTGGTTGGGATGATCCTGCGATGGTGACTTTTTCGCCTCTTGTGGTGACTCCACATTCTTCGGCATGGGTGCCCTTGATGGTGATGACCATGCAGTCTTCATTTAGGGAGGCAACAACTGATTCATACACATGATTTATATTTCCCTTCCCTTTGTCATTTTTATTCCCTTTCTTACCATGATTCGGCATCAAATTCGTGTATATTTTAAGATACTAATTTCTCGTAGGTTGTTCCACGTTTATGATTTTTTTATCAATGAGATCTTGGATGATGTTTTTGAGTCTCATGCAACTGTTTGTGGTGTGGCCTTTGATTTTGTGAAATTTGCAAAGTTGATTCTCGTTATACCAAGGAGGTTTGACATCGGGTTCTTGGTAATTCTCGAATGTAGGAGGCTTGATGAGTTTTTTCGTCGATCAAATTTTTCATTATGTCTTCAAGTGGTTCTCCAAAAATGGTGTACTTTCATTTGGGATAACTTTTGCGTTGAGGTGGTCCCCTTTGGTTATTGAGGTTATTGATGGTTGGATTGTTGTTGTTGGGTTGGTATGTTGTATGATGAGTGTTTTGGTGTTGTGTTTGGATTTGCAATGCGGGTGTATGTTGGCGTGGACCACTAATGATCACCTTGGCATCTACGACACCATCATTAGTAACATTTTTATTCCTAGACCACATGTGAGGTTTATCATTATAATTGGATTGTCGGTGGTTGTTTTTCTATTCGTGGTATGATGTTGATTCTGTGGGTTGAGTCACAAGGGCTCTTTCGATGCTAAGCGCCTTGGAGATGAATTGATCATATGTGGTGATGCCCTAAACCTTGAGATGAAAGGAAAAGTGGCCTTCAAGGTTGGCTATGATAATGCAAACTTTTTCTTCTAGCATGGTCCACTTGCTCCAATTGGCCTTGGATCGCCATCATTGAAGGAATGAAGCGAAAGATTCATTCTTTCCTTGTTTTAGAGCGTATAGTTCTTCGAGACTAACATCCATTGCAATGTTACATTCGTAGTTCCTAATGAATGCATACCTAACTTCTTGGAATGTTCTAATGCCTGAAGTGAGAGAACCATTCTATAGTGGGGCCTGCCAAGCTTCTAGGAAATAGCCGCATCAGATAAGTATCGTCATATGCGACCTCCATGCAATGAACCTGGAATTCCCTGATGTGATCTTCAAGGTTTCCCATCCCTTGATATTTGTCAAATTTGGGAATCTCGAATCCCTTAGGGAATGGTTTCATTTCTAGGCTCCTATCAAATGGATATGGACTCAAGTTGCTTGGTGTTTTGGTTGTTCCCCCTGATTGAAGGTTGAGCACTTTTTGCGAGAGCAACCTGAGTTGTTTCGTCACATCATTTTGCGAATCAAGGGGTGGGATGAAAGTGTTTTTGGGTGTTTCAATTGTGGGTTGGATGGGTGGGTTGCTTGGTGTGTTGTTTGATGTGTTGTTCAATGGTATCTATATGTTTTGCTGAGTGAGGTAGGCTTCCACCTGCTTTTGTATGAACAACCCTTGTTGTCGATCTTGCTACTGTTGCACTAAGATGTGTGCTTGTTGCTTCACTTTTTGTTGTTCCAATAATGCTTGTTGTTGTGCTTGTTGTTGTTCCAACAATGCTTGTTGTTGGGTTGCTAATTCTACTACTTCTTGCTGCTCTTTGTATTGTTTTAATGCTTCCTGGTATGCTTGCAATTGCACTGCTTGTCTTTGTGTAAGAAGTTGTGCTTGATATTGGGCTTATTGTGCCTGATATTGCACTTGAGCTTGCGCTTGTGCGGCTTGTGCTTTGGCTGCTTGTTGCTGCAATAGAAGTTGTGCTTGAGTGGTCTTTTGTGCTTGTAATGCTTGTGTGGCTTGTTGTTGTTGTTGTTGTTGTTGTAATAAAGCTTGGGCTTGTTGTGCTTGTTGCGCTTGCAATGCAGCTTGTGCAACTTGGGCAACTTGCGTGGCTTGAGTAGCTTGCTGAGCAGCTAGTTGTTCGGCTTTTTTTTTTCTGAACTTGTTGGTATCCTCTTTGGAAAGTAGCTTGCAATGTTGCAGCATATTGGCTTGATGTGGTGAAAGTTGGTGGTGGTGGAGGTGGTGGTGGATTTGGAATAGTGTTTGTGAAGGTGGTGTTGGTTTT